>JAUMJL010000333.1:0-600000 GCA_033558185.1 Dromococcyx pavoninus | reverse complement strand
CGTATCGAGGTATTATATGTTCGAGTAACACTTTGGTAACTTGGTTAGCAGTTGCTCTAGAGGTAGGAAAAGCCTCTACATAATGGGTTAAATGATCCACCATTACCAACAAGTATTTGTAACGCCCTACTTTGGGTAGTTCAGTAAAATCCACTTGTATGTGTGAAAAGGGCCTGTATGCTGGGGAACGTCCTCCAAAAGGCTTTTGCCTCATATTGCTCCTGTTTACCTTTTGACAAGTCTCGCAAGCTACTGTAACTGCTTTCGCTACGTTATATACACCCACACAGGCAAACAGTTGATTAAAGTGATCAACTAATGCCTGGGTTCCCCAATGTGTTTTACTGTGTATTTTAGAAAATATCTCAAATGCCATACTTTTAGGTAAAATTTCTCTCCCGTCTGGTAATAGGTACTTACTATTCTGCTCTTTAGCTCCCATTTGTCTCAATTTCTCTTTCTCTACAGGTTCAAAACTAAAAGATTTGTCAATCTGTGTCTGTTGTATAGCCAAGATTGTACTGTAGTTGCCTGCCACTCGCTTGGCTTCTGTATCAGCTGCATTGTTTCCCCTGACTTGATAACTCGTACCTCGCTGATGTCTTTTGATATGTACCACTGCTATTTTATTTGGAGTTTTAATGACTCCAGGACTCGTCGGATTAATTCCGGGTGGATCAGTTCTTTTCCCTGAGAATTTACAAATCCTCTTTCTTCCCATATTTTCCCAAAGGTGTGTACCACCCCAAATGCATATCGTGAGTCTGTATATATAGTCCCATCTTTTCCCTCTAATAGCACTAATGCTTTCCATAATGCATACAGCTCACAGGCTTGAGCTGACCAACTGGCACTCAGAGGGCCTGACTCTATTATCTTAAATTCTCCTTTTTCCAATTTTACAATGGCATATCCAGACAATCGTTTTCCTTCTACTATTCGTGATGACCCATCTATAAACAAAACCTCTCCACATTGTAACTCTTCTTCCTCTAGATCTGGCCTAATGCGTGTCTGTTGTTCAATTGTTTGAAAACAATCATGCAATAAATCAGTACTTTCTCCTGGGTACAAAAATTCAGCAGGGTTAATCGCCCCAATAGTCTTTAGGGATAACTTTGGAGATTCTATAAGTATTCCCTCATACTTCAATAGTCGGCTGTCTGTAAGCCATTTGTCTGCCTTCTGTTGTAACACTCCTCTTATGTTATGAGGCGCGTATAAGACAACTTCCCCATTAAAGGTAACACGATTTGTTTCTTCCAGTAATAAAGCAATGGCAACAATGATCTGTAAACAACTTGGCCAACCCTTGCTTACGGGGTCTAAAAGCTTTGATAGATATGCCACCGGCTTCTTCTGTCCAGCCCAATCCTGTGTTAATACTCCAAATGCTGTTCCTTCATGTATGTTAACAAATGAATGAAATGGTCGTTTTAAATCCGGGAGACTTAATACTGGTGCTTGACTTAATTCCCTTTTTAGGCTGGCAAACTGTTCTTGGTCCTGAGAGGTCCATTTAGGTATCTTATCCTCTGACAGTTGTTTATATAAAAATTTTACTTTAAAACTATAATTTTCTATCCATTGTCTACAATACCCAAATAGCCCCAATGCCTGCCGGATTTGCCTTTTAGTAACAGGCATGGGTAATTCCAAAATTCCTTTAATACGCTCTGGGTCGAGTATTTTCTTCCCATTAAGCAAATAATGCCCCAAATATTTCACTTTTTCCTCCACAAATTGTAACTTCTCCTGTGATACCCGTAACCCTTTTGCGCAAGAAAGTTTAAGAGATTAATTGTTTCCTTCTTGACCTCTTCTTTATCTGTTCCTGCTATAAGCAGGTCATCTACATATTGTAACAGGACATTCCCCTCCTGTAACCTGATACTCTCTCAGGATTTCTTCCAGAGCTTGTCCAAACAAGTTAGGGGATTCTGTGAACCCTTGTGGAAGTACAGTCCACCTCAATTGCTGCCTGCGGCGTGTTTCAGGGTCTTCCCACTCAAAGGCGAAATAATCACGGCACTCTTCTGCCAATGGGCAAGCCCAAAAGGCATCTTTTAAATCCACTACACTATACCAAGAATTGTGAGGTTCTAACCTACTTAATAATGTATAAGGGTTCGCCACTACAGGGAACCGGGTAAGAGTTCTTTTATTTATATCTCGTAAATCATGAACAAGCCGGTACTTCCCATTTGGTTTCTTTACAGGCAGTATGGGGGTGTTAAAAGGTGACATACAGGGTTCTAGAATCCCTTGTGCTAATAATCGGTCGATCTCTGGTTGTAATTCTCTTCGTCCCTCTAAGGATATTGGGTACTGCCGTACTCTCACAGGTATGTGAGGTTCGGTAATTTGGATTTTAATCGGCGAAATTTCTAATCTGCTAATCGCGTCCGGAGAGTGCCAGACATTTGGGTCAATTTGTTTCCTGTCTTCTATAGTCAATGGATAAGCTAGCACTGTTAATTCCTGATTTTTTACCTTGATCTCCAATTGTAATTCAATAATTAAGTCTCGTCCTAGCAGATTAAATTCTGCTTCAGGGACGAACAAGAGTTCACCTACCCCGAATTTATTTTCGGTCTCAAATATTACATCTTTAATTTTACTTACTTTAAAAGGTTCTCCTTTAGCCCCGATTACTTGCACTTTTTCAGAGGACGCTGTACATCCTTCTGGTATCTGTCTAATGGTTGATCTCTCAGCTCCAGTATCTACTAAAAAGGTGAACTCTTGTTTATGGGGACCTAGTTTTAGTTTTATCAAGGGCTCACGATGACTCCGATCCCCTAAGATATAGAGCCCCTGACTCTCCTATTCTGCTTTCAATACCCCCTCATCTCTAATCCTTTCTCTGCAATTCTTTTTTATATGTCCTTTCTTTCCACAATAAAAACAACATCCTTGTTCCTCCTTCACTGCTCCATTCCCTTGTCTTATTCTAGCAGGTCTGTGTTCATTAGACCTCCCTCTGCGATCCTCTCTAACTGCTGCCACCATCATTTTCACTTGCCGTTTACTGCTTTCTTCCTCTCGTCTCACATACACTTTTTGTGCTTCCCTCAATAATTCATCCAAACCTCTATCATGCCAATCTTCTAATTTTTCAATTTTCTTCCTAATGTCTTCCCATGCCTTTGCCACAAACTGAGTTTTAAGGAGTGCCTGTCCCAGGGGATCATCAGGATTTACTCCTGAATACTGCTGGAGTGCTCTCCTTAATCGTTCCAGCCACTCAGTAGGGCTTTCATCTTTCTTTTGCATTTCATTAAATGCTTTATTAATATTCTGGCCACGGGGTAATGCTTCTCTAATTCCCTGGATTACAATAGTTCTCAGGTCCTGCATATGAGTTCTATGCAGCGGGTCCTGATTGTCCCAGTTAGGTTTTTGGAGTGGCCACTTAATATCAGCTTGGGGTCCTTGGGCATGTTGGGCATCCCATAGTCTCATTCCAGCCCGCCTAATCATTTCTCTTTCTTCGGTAGTAAATAACTGCCCAAGAATGGATTGCATTTCATCCCAAGTATAAAGATTTGGTCCCAAAAATTGATCTAGTCTTTCTGCTACCCCGAGTGGATCTTCAATTAAATTACCCATCTCGGTTCTTTTGAAATCTTGTAAATCAGCCGAATTTAGGGGTACAGAAATATATCCAATAACAGGTTGGGGTCCCCCTATGGGCATTTCCCTCAGAGGGTACATGTTAGTTGCCCCTTTTTGACTCCTAGTTCTACGTCGAGGAGGAGGGGGAGATTCCTCCTGCTCCAATTCTGCCGGCGGAATAGGTGCTTTGGGAACTACTGGGGGGGACGGGGGAGTGGGTGGCTGCGGAGGGACATAAGGAGGAGGGGTCAGGAGGACTTCGTCTAATTCCTCTCTCCTCTTAGTTCGCTTATTTTTAACTTCATTCAGTGGATAAAGTGTTGGATAGGGTTTTTCTAGCCAGACCGCAGCGTACCGGCTCTCCTCTGGGTTAAAGGTTTTTTTATTGTTTACCCAGAGATTCAATTGTTGCCTTACCCAATCTTCTTCTGATCTATAAACCGGCTAAAAAAAAAAAAAAAACTTTCTTTGAAAGTCTCTTCCCTCCCCATATCTTAGTACAATATTCTATCATTTTTGGCTTACTTTTCCCTGCAGTCCCAGGAAAATGTTTCCAATTGTCTAAGATATATGCCAGAGGGGTATTCTCAGGTACAGAGGGTACCCTTCCCATGGGAGTCGAAGGCTTGCTGCCCTTCGCCCCCATCTTCTGGAATATCCACAAACACACACTCACTCGCTCCCCTTGTTTCTGGCCCAGTCCCTCGCGGGATGTGGGAAACGCAGTACTTAAGGGTCCACACTCGCTTGGTTCAGTATGTCGAACCTCTCGTTCGTTATATTCCAGGAAACCCAATCCCGCCCGAACGGCAAACCTGCGAACAATTTCGCAATATACTCACGCGTCCTGCGTCTTCGTCCGGACTCCCGTGCACAGAATGTTTATGGGATTTTTACCGGTTCCTCCTTTGCTCAATATTCTAGGATTTTGGGTTCGTCGGTAAGGTTGAGGTGAGCTGCCGGTCGCGGGGCCGCGGATGAACGCGGGGCGCCTCCCCGGAGGACCGAAGCCCATCTTTCCTTATCCGAGTCACGGCACCAGAATTGTAATAAATTGAGACCACAACGGATCAAAATTCAATTAGAATTTATTTAATTATAGCAAGTAGAATATGAGCAAAAGCAGCGCTGGACGGCAGGGGAGTCTGCGCTCCGCCAACTGCCGTAAATAGGCACTTCATACAGTTCCTTTTATACACTTTTTCTCTTGCAATCGTGGTATAGTGGAAACACTCTGCGCATGCTTCGGTTGTTGTCAAGAGGTCCCTTTCTGCTTAAGTCCTTGTCCCATGGCTGACCTCTCATTCTTATGTCCTTGTTTAGGGTTTTTTTATGTTTCTGTCGGTTCCTGGGACATCTGGCGGTTATCTTATCTTGCACAAGCGGTATCTGGTAGTCGTTTTTGTTTGTGTAAGCGATTTCATATCCTTTACAGTTTGACATTTACATTTAACATAAATCTTAATAAACAATACTATAGTTCAGTCTCTCACACCTCACATAACCCCAAGGTTAGCGAAGGGTTTAGCTTGACTAATGAAGAAATTATGCTGTGTTGGGGGATGGAAAGAGGATTAAGCTTTTCTCCAGGGGAAGCAGAGTTGTGAGAGAGAGAGACCGAGACAAATCAAGTGAGGTAGCAAGACAAGACTGGAAAGGGGAGTGAGGTGGGCATGTTTATTACAATGTGCGCTCGCTGCCCAGAAGGCCAACGGTATCCTGGGCTGCATCAAAAGAAGTGTGGCCAGCAGGTTGAGGGAGGTGATTCTCCCCCTCTACTCCACTCTTGTGAGACCCCATCTGGGGTATTTTGTCCAGTTCTGGAATCCTCAACATAAGAAGGATATAGAACTATTTGAGCGGGTCCAGACGAGGACTACAGGGTTGATCAGAGGGCTGGAGCATCTCTGCTATGAGGCTGAGAGAGCTGGGCTTGTTCAGCCTGGGGAAGGGAAGGCTCCAGGGCAGACGTCTAGTACCTTAAAGGTGCTACAGGAAGGCTGGGGAGGGACTTTTTACAAGGGCAAATAGTGATAGGACAAGGGGGAATGCCTTTAAGTTGGAAGGGGGAAGATTTAAATTGGACATTAGTAAGAAATTCTTCACAATGAGGGTGGTGAGACACTGGCACAGGTTGCCCAGGGAAGTTGTGGGTGCGCACTCCCTGGAAGTGTTTAGGGCCAGGTTGGATGGGGTCTTGAGCAGCCTGGTCTGGTGGGAGGTGTCCCTGCCCGTGGTAGGAGTTTAGAACTGGATGATCCTTAAGATGCCTTCCAGCCCAACCCGTTCTATTATTCCGTGATTACAGGGCTATGGCCAGGGGTTTTGAGGGCAAAAGCTAAGCACAACCTTTTTCTGTTACGAAGTGATAAGATCAGAGGGGCCGTCTCAGTGGAAAGGTGATCTCGGACTACTTGGTTTTAATTTATAGAGAACAGTGTCTCGGCTGAGTAACTCCTCATTGTGTGCAGTTGCTGCTCTAGAAGTTCTGTAGGCCCTTTCCACCCATTTGCTTGAGGACCTGTGGTCCCTCTCTAAAATTCACTCTGCTGGCCTGACACACAGGTGGAGCTATGCTCCACTGAACGACACGTGGCCTCTTCAAGTGCGGTGTTCTGTATATTTAGCTGTGTGCAGGCTGTGGAAAGAAAGGCTGCCAGGAAGGGAAAGCGATAGGAGGAACATGAGCTGATGCAGCAGGGTTGTAGCGGGTGCCAGTGATGACCTGGTAAAGACATTTCACATGAGAAAAAGTGCATGTCATGAGGGGGTCAGTGAAAACAGATGAAGGTTAAGAAACTGGACACCATCACTGAAGCTGTAGCAACTGCAATAAACTGACTGTGAGAGCCAGATCTGAAATGGACAGCCCCAGTCTGCTTCAAAACAAGAATATAAATAAATAGTTCTGGCAGAGGAATAGAGGCAGGATACTACAGTGCCTGATGCCCAGCAGGCTGTTGCTTTGAAGCTTATATCAGCAAGCATCTGCTTCTCTGGTGTGAATGCCTCATTTTGCACAAGGATAGCTTTTAATGCGGTAACTAGGATTAAGTCAGCTTCTTAGAGAGGTGATTCAGAGTGTTTGCAGCTCTTCTTGTACGTCTACAAATTGTACTTGATTTTGATTCCTTGTGCTGTTTTCTTTTTCCATGGTTGCCTTCTCTTTTTGAAAAGGTATCAGAAAAATTGGAGTTTGAATTCATGTGTCAAAATTGTTTAAAGCAATGATTGGAGTGGGAGCAGAAGTGGGGTCTCGGTACTCACGTAGCTTGTTGTTCTTGCCTTTGCTGGACTTCCCCCTGTAGGCTGTCCATTTTAAGTTCACCAGACAAGCGTCTCATAGGAAATCTTGTCATTAAGCTAAATTCGTAAATTCAAGTAAGCTCAGGGAGCTTTAACAGAACAGCCAGTCTCCTAGTACTTTCATATGTCAAAGGTCTAGGTAGGAGTTATGAAATAAATTTAATAATTCTCTTTCTAAAGAAACTCTTAATGTTGTTGGGTGATGGTGAGCAGTCCTAGAGTTAGAAGTTATTTTCTCATAATGCACAGAGCAATAAGCTATAAATTAGCTGTTACCACTCAGGAAAGAGACTAAGAGATGGTCAGAAGCGCTACTAGAGGAACTAAGGAAAACCAGTTGGATTTGTGATGCTCCTTGGTCTGTTTGTCTTGAGTACACACTTCTGGTGATCTCGTCACAAGAACAGCATAATACGTTAAAATACATACAGAGGATAGCAGCCAGGATGATCAGTAGTATCGACTTGTTTCCATATGAGGAAAAAATAAACATACTAGAACTATATAGTATGGAGAAGTGGCGGCTGTGAAGGATATGCTAGAAGTCTATAAAGTGAGGAGTGGGATGGAAAAAGTGAAACTGAGAAGTGGCTGTTGATTGTCTCTCAAAACGAGAAGTAGGAAGCGCTGAATATTATTATCAGGCAAAGGTCATAGTTTTTATGCAATGTATAAATCATCTTTGGAATTTATTGTTATGGGATATTGCAGAGACCTAGGGTGTGAAGGACTAAAATTACAAGGTAAATTCTTTGTCTGTGAGTGGCTGTTTAGCACAGTGGATTGGAGGAAACCCTTGTCTTTGAAGGTCTTTAAATATCAGCTTCCTGGGACCTGGGAAGGTGGGCTGGGAAAGAATCTTTGAAAGCTTGCCTGATTCTTATGTTCCCTTCCCAGACATCTGGTACTGGCTGTTTGGAGAACTAGGACAATACATAAACATCTCCAACCCAGTGTGCCATTTGTCCTGTTCTTATAGAACAAAAGCCTAATTAGGGGAAACCCTGCAATTATCCCTCATAAGTGCCTGCTGTTACACTGTTATGAGTTGTGTGGATAATTGCATGAGACCTGTCTGACCAGCTGGCTAAGGGAAGTCACATTTGAGAGGTTACAGTAAGGAGAGGTGAGCATCCCTGAAAAAGAAATGGCTTTGTGTTCCCTACATGGCTTTACATCTTGCCTCAGCCTTTTCTTAAACATACTCTTCTTCTCTGTTTCTTTCTTAAGTTCATTTTCCTTTGTAAAACTAAGGCTGTTCTGGTACTATTGTCCATGTAGAACTGGTTATGTGACACTTTTTTTTTTTCCTTGGTTCTGCTTAATGAAATGCATTAAAAGGGAGTACAATACGTTTAATTTTCATACTTATTTCCTACCTATCTTCTTCATACTATTTTCTCATGCTAGCTGCAGCTGAAATTCCTGAAAGAGTGTTAACGTTATCAGTGATGGGTGGAGAACTGGACCTCTCTGATAGTAAATAATATTAAGAGTGAGTGTACGTTAAGATTTATCTTAGCTTGTTCACCAAAGCGACCCTTCCCTTATGAGCTGTTTCACAATATATCACTGAAGGATAAAGTTCTTTCTCTTATACAAATTAGTAATAAACTGCTCACCATGTTAATATATCAGAATGTAACCTGTAATATGACAGTGCTCAAAATATGTTGTAAATAAATAGTCAAAGTCCTGTATTTTTTATAATGCTTCCTTTATGGTGATGGATTTCAGTTTGGTTCAGGTCTCCAAATGTTCCTGGATTAAAGTTGAAGCGAGGAGTAATGAAAACGATGGAAGAGCCTTCATTTTCACTGTTACTCAAGAAACTAAACTAATATCTTAGTTATGCATTTCTTAGAGGTGCTTTTTCTTCCCCTTTTGCAGGACACTAAGTGCACCAATGGGAACTGATCTAAATTTGATATTGTCTCTTGCAAATGTAAGGAACAAAGTGCCTGATGTTACCATAATTGTTTGAGGATTGTGAAGAAGAAATAACTTTGAAGATGAATTAAGTTAGAAGCTAGCAGCCTTGTGGTTTAATATGGCAGAGTATGATTGTTCATATTGTATGGTGAGAGTGCTGATAACTGTAGCCAAAAGTAAGAGCTTGTTTTATTATATTGTCATTTATGTTAAAGACTGGGACAAAGCCCTCTATGCCCTGAAGACAGAGGGATTTCCAGTTCTGACTTCTGTGGAATTAGGACTTGCACTTGAGTTTTTCAGGCAGCTAAGCAAAAAGCTGAGGTTATTTCTCTATAAAATAATCCAAAGTCCTCGTTTGTTCTTTCTTTCCTTTCCAACTCCTTCTGACTGTTTTCTTTTTAAATTTCAGTTAGCTTTTTCTTCATCAAGAACTCTCTTTAACACAGAAAGCATTATTTTACTTTTGTATTTTCTTATTTGGAATGTAGAGCCATTAAAAAAAAATAAATAAAGTAAGTAATAGTGGAATGGAAGGAGGGAGAACAAGAAATGTAAGAAAATTTAAGAAATCGTGTCCACACCTGCTGTATCTGAAGTTCGTGGCAAAACTCTTGTTAGATTGCCATCAGTTGCTTAAAAGAATGTGTGCCTATTCATTGCAGGTTGACCTCACGCGCACCTTCACCTTCCGCAACTCCAAGCAGACATACACTGGAATTCCCATTATCGTGGCTAACATGGACACTGTTGGGACATTTGAAATGGCCGTGGTTATGGCAAGAGTAAGTCTCATTTCTCATATTTTGCAGCAATGGGGAAACCTTTGGGTGACAGTGAGCAGGCTTTCTTAACTTTTACCAGTATTTGTTGGAGAACAGGGGGCATGAGTTAAAAAATCCAGAACAAGAAGGTGTGGTTTCACTGCAAAGCAGCTGTGTTTTTACAGGAATATGGTTACCAGAATCAGGGCTCCAGATAGAAGGTAGTTTCAGTGGAGATGCTTATTGTGAAGCTTCCGTCTTGGGTGGAGTTCAACTTCAGGTAGAGCTTCTAGAGCTTAGTTTTTTGAGGTCTATATTGAGCTCCCTTCCAGAAAGAGATTACTAGCTGATAATCGTTTTGGAAGGGTAGGTTACTGGATAAAGCTGCAGCGGTCAGAAGTCACCAGTTAATTACCCTCTGGCCTCTGGGCACACCTTGATTTCTTGGAGTGCTTAAGCACAATCAAAATATTGGCTGTAGCTTCATGAAACACAACAGAAGCTTCATCCTGAAAGGCTGGCTGACTATGCTAAGTTACCCTTGAAGAGCCATTTGGAGTTGCCTGGTCTGTTATTCACTGTTACTTCACTGTTACTGCTTATTTCAGTAAGGATGAGGCTATACTTAAAATGAGAATTTCTGATACCTTGTTATTCCGCGACTGAGGAAAAGATGACTAACTTGGACAGTAATATCCATTTTCTTATTTTCGCTAGCATTCAATGTTCACTGCAATTCACAAGCATTATTCTCTGGAAGAATGGAAGCTGTTTGCTGCCAATCACCCAGAATGCCTTGAGGTACATTTCTGTACTGTAAATTATTATAGTTTATTGCTTTGTTCTGAGCTAACATACACTGGAGACTCTTGGGAATACTGTTGTCAAGTGAGGTTTTGGGGAATGAAGATATTTGCTGTTCTTAAATGCATCAAGGGAAGTGTCTTGTCCTGGTTGAAAAATAATAGTTTGTGAGTCCATTATGAAAGTGCCTATATTAAGATGCAAAAAAGCAAAGTTTATATGTGCCTGAAAGGGAAATAGAGAAGTATCCTGAACAAAGAAGGAGGAAATACTTTGGAAAACGACTAACTGCTATGCTTCTGTTGCTGTTGGGAGCTGTGGTGGTGCTGGTGAGGGAGAAGCCCAAGACCACAAATGCAAATAGCCTCGAGTAAACCAACCATAAGGTGGCCCTACACACCCTTGCACTAGGGAGAGGCTTTGCTGTCAGGTGTGCAAATGGACCCAGAGTCTGTGGGCTGGAGGGGCCCAGGTGCTGGGCCTGAGCAGGGATGAGCAGTGGAAGTTGTCAGAGCATACATTGTCCGTTTACCTCCTTGCACTAGAGCTCATGCTGTGCTGCTGCTAGGTGTGCTTCCCTGCTTGTTCACAAGGTCCTAGCCCAAGCCATTACAGAGAAACACAGTTTAGTAAACTTAAATATTGACTTAAGTTCCAGCTTTTTTCATATCCGGATCTTTTCTGTGTTCTTCTGGCAGACCCCTATGCCAGGAGAGGCAGTATAAGAATGTGCCCCACTGATGCCCCTCCTCCTCAGAGTTAGGTGCAGTTTTGAAACTTTTTGTATGTAGAAAAGAATACCACACAGCTGTTGTGTATCTTTCCCTGTGGCACATTTTAGAATTACAGTATAAAGACTGTTGATTACGGAATTGTCTTGAAAGCCAACCTGTCACTTATGTTCGTCAGGGTTGCTTTTATGCCAGGATAGGGTAGAAAATGATCCTAGGAATATCCTGTGTCTGAACACTTTGGAACTTAGCTCATTTGTGGTTCATAATCACTGGAGAAAGGTCTGCTAGTGATTAAATACTGACTTGCTCTGTGACCTTGGATCTCTGCAGAGCTTTTGTGGGCCAACAGCTGTGGAAACTATTTTTCTGTTGGAAAGAACTCATAGGAAGATAAAGGAGGAAGCAATCTGCTTCTTTTCAGTGGTAGCTGACCCTTCCTGAGCAAGGGGGGTTGACTACACGATCTCCAGAGGTTCCTTCCAAACTCAACAATTCTGTCATTCTGTAGATCAAAGGAGTGTTTGATGAACTTAAAGACCTAGTTTCCATTCTCTGACAGTGCTCCTAAGTTTGCCACTCTGCCCTCCTGGAAATACACCTAACTCAGAGCATCTTCTGTGTTTGTATTAATATCAGTATGGCTGAGTGTTCATCCAATCTCAGGTGATTATATTTGTCTGTGACAAAATATCCACTTGTGAATGCAGAGCTGATAAAATGCTAATTCTGGTTTATTTTAGAACCTTTAAACAAAAGAAGCAACACATTGGTATTCTCAGAGAGTATTTATTTCATATTATATGGTATGATTTTCACTAGTTTCCATCCAGAGTCCTTTCAAGCCTAAGCAAAAAAAGACATACGAAGTGTGTGTTTATCCCAGTTTCTAAAAAATTCTATTCCCTTTTGTTCTCCATGTCTTTCTAGCATGTAGCAGCAAGCTCAGGTAGTGGAAAAGCTGATTTGGATAAGTTGACAAGTATTCTAGAGGCCATCCCACCAATCAGATATATCTGCCTAGATGTGGCAAATGGCTATTCAGAGCACTTTGTGGAGTTCGTGAAGTCTGTCCGTGCCCAGTTCCCACGTCACACCATTATGGTAAGTGTGTGGAAAAGGTGGAGGGGGTGTTTGGGAATTCTGTCCAGCAACAGGGATTAGAGTATGATTGGTAGTCATCAGTGTGTTAGCTCTATCAATTTCTATGTCCTCATTTAAAAAAAGAGAAAGGAGGACAGGAAGGAGGGAGGTAAGAAAGGAAGGATGGAGGAAGGAAAGAAAGGAGGAAGGGAAGAAAGAAAGAAGGAAGGAAAGGAGAAAAGGGAAGAAAATAAAAGAGGTCTAACTCAAATCTCTTGTATTCCAGACAAATACATGTGGGCAGATGCGCTTATGAGAATATAGAGGGCAGCTTTATTCATCTACCCTTTCAGTTCAGCAGGATATTTACTCTGAGCCAAATGACAGCTGTTAAAAAATGTGTTGCCATTGTCAGTCTTCCCTTGCTGATAATTTCTGTGGGAATGTTCAATGTGCAGTCTGATACAGCAGTTTGATGTTGGCATGGCAAGGGTGGTTGGATCCAGTTTTTTCCCTATTCACATCCTCCTTCCCACAGCAGAGGTGACCTCTAGCCATAAATTGCGTAGGTTTATTTTGGTGATTCCAAGCTGAGGTTTGCTGTGGGAATTTGCCAATGTTTCTGGCAAATTGAGGCCACTGGCTGTTTTCATTTTGATCATTATGAAGACAGCTGAGTGTAGGCTATTCCTTGCCTATGATAAGAATTATAGGAGTGTTACGGAATTGTGAGTGGGGTCAGCAGGGAGCAAAATAGTCAATGCCAGGGCTTTTCAGAGTGTTTCTGTGATGTTATCCCTTCTTAAAGCGCTAATGCCATGCTTCCTCCAACCCTTTTGCACTGAGTAGGGTGTTTGTTTCAACTCCTTGCCGCAGAGCCCTACTGCTCCTGCTTGTTTTCTAGGGCTCTTGAAGAAATGGGTCTGAATTTGTTTCTATGAGAGTAGCAGAAATTGTCAAACAAGCAGAAGATTCCTAATGAAGCTACCAGCCTTTCTTCAAGCCAGTGCAGCAAAATTTCATGTTTAGGCAACACTTTCTCACAGTTTTATGCCAGACCCAAAGCTTCACAGATGTGAAGTCAACGTGAAGTAAAAATGGTCATAAAGGCACCCTCTAACTTGGTTCAATAGGTAACTGCATGTTCAGGCAGCTCGGGGGGGGCTAGGTTCCGTCCTCCCATGTTGGAAGAAGGCATTGTTCTTGCCTCTGAGTGCTCGTGACATTGAAAATGAAAGTGGGCTGGAATGCCTGTGGGGTTCTCGGTTTTCATAGGCTAAAGAATAGACATCTTTCAACAGCTGCCAGCAGACATAGGAACCTGTTTGCTATGGCCATTTTTTCCATGGCTTTGGGGAGAACTGTTGGAAATAGGAAATGATAGATGTCGGCTTCTTGAGCTTCGTGCTCCTTGCACACTGTTAGTGAGGGAAGGATTTGTTTCCTTGCTTTGGATCTAAATTATTATTCCCAGTGACATGATTACTCCAGTGTCTTTGGCTTGAAGAGTTGTGTGAGGGAGCTTTAACCACGTGTTTAAAAAAAAAATTATCCCTATCAGGACTAGAAGGAAGACTGTGTTGTCCCATCCTCCACCTCCCCACTGGTTTTACTGACTGAGGAGGGAACTCAACCAAGATGAGTTGCCCAGAAGACACAGGAGGTCAATGTCAAAGTCAGGTATTTTAGTCCAAGGTCCAGATTTTAGTTTAAGGTCATTAATCCAATCTTATCCACCTCCCACATCTGTTAAGCTACCTGCTTAGTTTCTCTGCTCCTGTGGCCAAGGTTGTTGTTACTTGAAGTCCCATTGTCCTGAGAGCGCCACCTGCTTGAGCACATATGCAGCCCTGACTTGTTCAGTTGCCTTCTCTGCTTGTCGTTGTAGCCCCTTTCTCTCAACATGGTGTAGTATGGCTCATGTTTTTCATCCCCTACACAGGGATAATTTTCATTCCTAAAATCATGCTAATAAACTTGGGATGTTCAAAAAACCTTCTGTTTTTCATAGCCTTTAGAGTCTGTGCAGTCCCTGAAAATCTGTGATTCAAATCAGGGGTGTCAAGCTCACAGCCCTCCACCTTGTTTTATCCAGCCCAGCACCTTGTTTCTACCCGGCGTCAGCACTGAACTCCTTGTCCCTGCGCTCCTACCAGCACCGGTCACGTGTGCAGCGTGTGGTGCGCGTTACGCTGCAGAAGTGGGAGAACAGCGGGAGCTGTGAGTTTGATACCTCTGAACTAGGGACACACGCCTCTGTCCTTCTTCCAGATGATTTGAGTTTACACTCTGTGCCTAAATGGCCTTTTGAAGCTGTTTCTGGCTGAAATGCAGGAGCTTGTCTAGGTTCCTTTTTATGGTATCTTGGAAGACACCACCTGCTGCCGCTACCTGTTCTGTCTGCTTTGATGTCTCTGTACTATGCCTGCAGGATGCTCTCTGCTGTCGTGGCTTTCAAACAAAAGGGTTAGCAGTTAAATAGAAGGCATAAAAATAAAGAAGCTTTCTCCTATCTGAAAGTGATCTCCAGGACCTTGCAGGCTGTCTTGTTTGCTTTCCTCAACGTGACCATCCATTCCACAGTGAGCTGCAGCACAGTACATAGCAGTAGTCCAACTCTGGGTCTCAGGGAATGTGTGTCCCCCAGAGTTCAGCTTCGAGGCTGAAAGGTGATGTGCAAAGTGGCTATGGTTAACATAGGGCTCTGTGGCTGATGCTGCAGTGCAGATGGAGGATGTCTCTTGTGTAACAGCCTTATGAGTGCATCATTTTGCCTTTTTAAACGCTTGCTTTTATAATCACTTTTTTTTTCCCACCTGGCTCTGATACAAGCTGTTTTCATTCCTGCCTTTCATATTAATTTACAAAGATCATTTTCTCTGTGGAACAGAAAAGGTTGGGAAGATAAACCAGGGCACAGATGTTCAACGTGACTTGCCTTAAAGCACTCATGAGATTGGGGATGGAGGAATAAGCAGTATTCAAGTCTCCAGAGTGTCTCACAAATGCAGCACTGTTCCCCAGAATTAAGACTAGTGGTCCTGTAGCACAGCATCATATGCTTTGCTTGTGCCTGCTTGCAGAAGTCTAAAGCAAAACTTCAATTGACATTTGTGATGGAGGGTTAGATCCTTTATATTACAGTAAGCCTAGTCTTCATTTATTAGTGTAATTGTAGACATTAGGGTTTTTCTATTCCACTGCAAGTCTATTTAGCAAGCTAAAATATCTTTGTCAGCAGCCTTTGTCAAGTTCTTATCCCGAGTAAGTTTTTTTGTAGTGTTCTCTGTTCATTTCAGAAGAAATCCTAGGGAGGGGAGCAGGCACTGTGACAGGAAGGAAAAGGCCGGGGCAGGCGCACGCTTGGAGGTGCAGTAGCACCTACAAAGTGTGGGTCAGAGAGGGAGGCAAGTGGAATCGCAAAGCAGGAGGAGAGGGAAATAGCAGGGACCAGAAGCTTTACTCCCTTTGGAGTAAGTAGCAGAACTTCTCAGGGCCTTAGTGGAGGCAGAATTCAGTCAGAAAAAGCTATGGAGACTGCTCCCAGTTTATCTCTGGAACAAACAGCAGAGTCAGTCCAGTCGTGGCATGTCCATCAGGGCTGGGATCTCAGAGAAGGGACCAGCTGGGATCCCAGAGCAGGGGACAGTGATACTGCTGAGGGGGTCTGGGGTCAGTCAGAATGCTGAGTGCAGATGCCCATCAGCTACGTCTCAGTCTCACAAAGGGCATCGTCTCCATCATCTGGTAAGGCACCCCTTGTAGTGGGTGGCAAGTGTCCTTTGGCAGAGTTCCTGGTAGCGTGGAGGCACAGGCTGTGCTTTCATCTAGGATACAAGAAGAAAGTTTGAGAGCTGTTTTTCACAGACACTTCTCCCCAGCTTGATCCATTGCCATTTGCCAGCAGCTTTCAATCAGTGCAGCAGTGTTCCTGTCTTAGTCAGTGTGAGTTGATATTTATAGCAGGCTTTTATGAGGCACAGTATCAAATGCCTGACTGAAATTCAGAGGCGCTGCCCTACTGTCTTCGCTAATTTTGTATCTCTGTCAGAGAAGCTGTAGCCTTTATAATCCTGTTAGGTGAAATCTTGATCCCATTAAAGTCAGTAGTGAAACTCCCTTTGACTTCTCTGAGGCCAGGATTTCCCTCAGGACTGACCCGCAGCTCAGTCTTCCTGGATAGTGCTGGAATGAGCCAGGGTGACACTCAAAACCTCACACTGAATGATGGTGCAGCTGAATGTCGCCTCGAGAATGTAAGGCCAGGCCCACAGCCGGGGTGATTTGTTGTAGTCCTTGATAACTGACCGCACTGAAAGCATGGTGTCTTACCTGACTTTCAGTTGTTACTGATGCTGTTCTTTTACTGCCAGGGGTAGCAAAGTCAGATTAGGAGTAATGTAATTACTGGACCGTATCTCTTTCAAAAAAAGCCACTTCTGCAACAGATTGGAAATGGATTTCTAATCCCTTTACATGGGCTCATTATTAAGGTGAATGTGGTTTTCATTGATAAAATATTTCCACTGATTATTGTGTTCCCTGACTGCTTACCCAAATACACTACAAAATGTATTGTCTGTAGTAGTTTCTTTGTACAAGTTCCAATTACTTGCTTTGTATTCTTAGTTAATTTTAAGAGAGTTTCATCTCTGTAGTCTCAGTCTTTCTCTATGTTTCAGATTTTTTTTTAGTTGAAGTGTTATGGCTTTACCTTACAGGTGGGGCTTTCAAAAGCCCTTTTGCCTCTGTTTCAGGGGTGTCAAACTCATGGCTCCCACCGTTCTCCTGCTCCTGCAGTGTAATGCACGTCACACGCTGCACACGTGACTGGCACTGGCAGGAACATAGGGACATGGAGCTTGGTGCTGCCAACAGGTAGAAACAAGATGCCAGGCCGGATAAAACAAGGTGGAGGGCCGGATTCAGCCTGCAGGCCGTGAATTTGACACCCCTGCTCTATTTAGTTGTCATACTGGCATCAATGGTAAAGCAAGCATTGATTTCAGTGGAAGTAGAGTTCAGCTGGGTGTGAGAAAACAGTTTTCCCTTCAGCTGTGACACTAGGGTCTTTCCACATGCAGATGGGTGTGCCTCTCTCATAGTGGGTTTTTGTGCTCTCTGAGGTCTGCAGAAGGTAGCTAAAAGAAGGCAAGCCTGCCATCGGCAGGTTGAAGTCTGAAAATTTGTGAAGGATCTGCAGATTCAGAAAGACGGAGAGCACTGATGTGTGTATGTGCATTCCAGGAAAAAAAAGTATGCTGGGGACACAAGTGCTTTTCCCTGCTAGAATGAGCATTTTGAATCAACATATGCAGTTCCAACATTCTCTAGCAGTAACTTAACATTAAACGTCTGGTTAACATTTCTGAAGAGACAGCTTGACAGCCCACTGTGCTCTGCTAATAAGAAGACACTGCTATTCAAGTTAAATACGCATTTGATCCCAAATCTCATGATTTTAAGACCCATTTATTCCTGATTATGGATCTGTTGCATGTACTCCAGCATTTCACCAAGCTGTAATGTGATGCATGTCATAGTGCATAGGCAGGCACCTGCCTTCCAGGTGTAAGCTGCTTCCTTAGTGTTGTGAGCACCATGCTCTCTGTCACCACACCTTGGAACGTACAACATTTGGTGCAACAGATCACAGGAAGGAAACAGCACTTAGCTAGAAACACTGCATTTTATGTTGAATCTTATGTTGGATTGCCAACGTAAGCAGGATATGGAACTGTTGGAGCAGGTCCAGAGGAGGGCTATGAAGATGATCAGAGGGCTGGAGCACCTCTGCTATGAGGACAATCTGAGAGAGTTGGGCTTGTTCAGCCTGGAGAAGAGAAGGCTCTGGGGAGACCTCATAGCGGCCTTTTAGTGCCTAGAGGGAGTGCAGGAAAGCTAGGGAGGGACTTTTTACAAGGGGAAATAGTGATAGGACGAGGGGGAATGGCTTTAAATTGGAAGGGGGAAGATTTAGATTGGACGTCCAGCCAGATCAAGTCTTTTGTCCTCCTCACTGCATGAACTCATGGCTACTAGCTCTGCCACAAGAAGAGACTGGCTGATAGAGGTGGTCACTGGGCTGCAGGGTTGGTTTCTGCCATGGCCTCACAAAAGAGTAACAGCATGAGATTTGTCCTTGGGACCTGAGTGGCAGGGATGCTCAGCTGCTGTACCCAGTGCCCAGCCACCAAGGGCAGGGACAGCCCTCTTTGCTCCTCTGGGCACAGGTACTTTCTCTGGGCCAGCACCCCAAAGATCTTCCTTGGAAGGATGCTGGGTAGAGGGTTGGCGGGTGGGCCTGCAGTGAGCAGGGCTGTGCATGGGGGGGGCCTGTCACCCTCATGACACAGTGCCATCACCCCAAAATGCAGCAGGCACAATGCCCTGGGGAAGGTCAGAAGAGAGCAAGACAAAGGCTGTCATCAGTTTCAAGAAAAGGTATCAAGGATGTAGGCTAAAGGAGGGAAAGAGCTCTTGAAGTGCAAGAAAAAGAGGTGGTAAAGAACACAAAACAATTCAGGACTTCTTTCCAAGAAGGCGTCTCTGTAAGCAGCATGCTCTCTACATCTCTGCAAAGTTCATGGAGGGGGAACCAAACCCTTTTCTTTCACCTGTGGCATCACAGCAACCAATTGATTGTATATGGTATAAATACCTTTATTTACTCAATCTAAATGTATATACCAGTTTTGACACCAAAATAGTAGTACCTTCCTTACTCTTTCAGTACTCGATATTCTAAATTCTAAAGGAAAAAAAGAGCTTTGCCAGGGTTTTAAATAAGATTTGAACATTTTCCTGCAAAGGCAGGTGGGATGAAGGCCTGTAGGCTGTTCAGGCGGGCAGGGCAGGAGAGATGGAGTTGTGCTGTATGTAAGGGAGAAGTTTGACTATATAGCCCTTACCGATAGGGATGGTGTGATTGAAAGCTTCTGGGTGAGGATTAGGGGGATGAAAGACCAAGCAGATATCCTCATGGGGTCTTAAGGATCAGGGTTTACTGGACCGATCATGAAATTTGTTTGACTTGAAAATGTACCTGTATGATGAGCTGCATTCTTTCTGCTTCTACATAGCTCAAGTTATAAAAGCTCTGGATAAAACTACAGTATTGCCATTAGTCTTTACTGCAGTAGTCTTGAAATCTCCCATATGTGTGATATTGTTCCTTCTGTCTAGGCAGGCAACGTGGTGACAGGAGAGATGGTAGAAGAACTTATTCTTTCCGGAGCTGATATTATTAAAGTGGGTATTGGACCAGGTAAGTAAAATCCAGTCAATAAGGGTGACTTACAGTAACGTTGGTGGAAGAGCTGTCCAGATGGAACCTGGAATTGAGGATAATTCTCTTTGCTTGTTCATTAGGATGCGTGGACCCACTGAGGTCAATAAAGTAACAATGCCCTCACACATTGATATGTAACAAATACATGGACAGGGTGCTGGTGTTTCATACTGCATAGTGTTGATATGCATTGCATCTTCCCCCAGTAAAGGTGCCTATTATTGGAAGCGCTGAGCTGCTGACATGATCGCTGATAATGTGTTGTGTTCAGGAACACTTTTTCTAGCCTGTTGGAAAGAGACTGAGTCATCCCAGCTAAAGCTCAAAGGGGACTGGGTTCAGGTACCCACTTCTGTCAAGGAAGGGGAGGTTTCTAAATAGCTTTGTAATTTGTCTTCCGTTAAGCTGAGGTTGCCCATCTTGTCAGTGTCTTCATGACATTAATTGTGACATATGGATAACAGTGCCTCTACCTGTTACTATTGCCTGGGAGCTAAGTTACGTTAATGCACTTGTTACCCATCACTGTGACATTCCCATAGATAAATGCAAGCACCCAAAACTCCTTACAGTGTTTTTCGTACCTTTCCTTCCCTAACAGTGTTGTCTGGCGTAGGCTGCTATATTGTCTTCCCTTTTTTAGTTTCCCTCCCTCGTGTGTTTCTTTGTGTGCTCCATCCTGTTGCAGTTTTCTCCTTGGACTGCAGCTGGGGTCACCGCACATAGACTAAATTCTAAACTGATGCACACAAGTGCCACTGATGGTACAGCTGTGATCAGTCAGTGCAGTGCAAACAGATTGTTTCCTCTGCAGTGCTGAATAGTTATGGTCCACGAATGGACAGTCTGAGCAGAGCAAATAGTTTAATAAAGATTGCAATTGTGCCCAGGAAGAGAGTAAACAACAGCAAGTCCTGCAAAATATACGAAGAATAAACAACAGAGACATTGTGGTGCAGTTGTCACCAGCAAGTCCAGATATAAAAGATCATTATAGTTTGTAGACTCAAAGTGGAAACATGAGTAAATCCTGTATACCCCTCCCTGGACATCTTCCTGAACATATCTGTACAAATTGACCACCCAATACCACAAGTAACAAATGTTCCTCAGATCTTGAGGCTTTTTGCCAGGTAACAGTCCACCCTGTGGAATATTTATTTATTTATTATAAATTAAATACGATTAATATATTTAAGTATATATATATAAGTACATACCCTTTGGAGAGTATTTTAAAACTAATATTCTTCCTCCTTTGCAAAAATAATTCTCAATGTTTTCACCTTTTCTGTTCTTTGAAAGATCTTTGGAAACTTTTGCTTTTACTGGTAGCTCAACTATACGTGGATATCAGCTGAGTGAAGGGATCCAGATTTCACTGCATTTCGTTTAGAATCTGTTTTGAAATTCTTGTTATCGTGCAGACCTTTATGGTCTGCATCTTATAAGACCTGGCCTGGCAAAACACATTTTGATTCTTAATTTGAGGAGAAAAATAGAGAAGGTATTCCAAAAGCTCTACAGCTGTGTTACCATGTTGAACTATAACTGAAGTGGGGTTTTTATATATGCATGTATACCTTTATTTTTATATATAGAGAGGTGTATATAGATGCATGTGTATAAGTGGTACACCTTAATAATCAGATATAATTAGTGTATTATCCTATAGTATTACACTATAAGGCTTTCTGATGATTGCTTGTCTCGCTTTTTAAATGCTGTGTGTTGATTTCCGTATATTTCCAACTATTGTGATCAATTAAATATTTCTGCTTGAAGTATTAGGCAAAAGATGGGTCGGTTTCTCTCCCTTATGGAAAAATGCCACAAAAAAAGGGAAATGAAAACACAGATTTTCCCTGAGAATTATAAAGCATATATAGAAAAATATGTATATATAAATATTTTAAATATATTATTTTAAATATAAATATTTATTTGAAGAAATATTCAGATATTAAATGCTTCTGGTGAGTCTCAAGGGTTGTGACTCTGGTCCTTTTGTCCCGCTTCCCTTCAGGCATCTCAGTCAGATTTCTGGTGATGCAGTAATCTCCTCAACAGGAACCATTACTGCTGAGACCTAAACAGGGAGTTGCGGCCCTGGAGGGGAAAGAAGGGGACATTAGTCACCTCAGTTACAGCTCCCATGAAGTGATGTGTTAGCATTGCAGAACTCAGGTTCCTGTGTATTCCTTTTATCCATGAGAAGCCAATGGTGGCAACAGAGAATTGAGAGGGGAGGGGGAGAGAAGGGAGAAAAAAACCCACAGATAGAAACCTATCTTTTTCCACAAGAAAAATAAAGCAAGCTGTATCTTTTCTGTTAGCCTAATGGGTTATGTTTTTTTTTCCGTGATTCTCTTTTCTAGGTTCTGTGTGTACTACTCGGATCAAGACAGGGGTGGGTTATCCACAGCTAAGTGCTGTTATTGAGTGTGCAGACTCAGCACATGGCTTGAAAGGACATATCATCTCTGTGAGTAAATATCATCTGCTCTCAGATTCCCACTGTGCAAATCGTTGTGAAATAGGAGAATCAAACAGCCCAGTACCCTGCATGTTAAAGGCTATCCTTCTGTCATCTCCAGCTGACCCCTACGCTAGCTCCTAGGGGAGTCAGTGGAGAAACCAACTCCCCCTAATGTTTAAAAAGGCTTGGACACCTCACTCATGTCTGTGCCTTTGGAAGGCAGCTTCTTAATGGAGTAAGCTCTCATGTAAACAGAATAGGAAGCTTGATGGTGTTTTCACTTTGAAACAAACAGTTACTGTTACGAAAGATTTCTGAAAAAGGAATGAAACGTAAACATGGCTTTCTCCAGGGAGTGGGGCTGAGGGACAGGTAGGCAGTAGAGGGGAGTACGAGGTAAAATGATATGAACCCATTTGTGGCCTAGTAGCCGGATTGATTAAGATAGCATCCTCACAGAGCTCTCTGTGTAAGGGCAAGAGTGTTTCAGAGGTGGCTCTGTTGAACACAGCTGGCACGTGAGCCTTGTAAGTTCTCACCAGGCTCTGGGGAAATAATGAGCCTGTGAAGAAAAAAGGGTGTGTATCTGTACTGCCTGCTAATGGCAGTTTCCAACCTACCAGCAAGACCAGATTCACTTCACATAGGAAAAGTAAATCTGTAAGCATGGCCTCAGAATGAGCTGGACCGCAGCCTGCAACATCCAAAGATCCTGCATGCTTTGACAGGCCCAGCCAGGCAGCGTGGCCCTGGCTGTGTCAGGTTCGCACAGGCTGTGCAGGCTGACTGTGAGGCAGCTGATCATCAGGAAGGCAGAGGGGCTCACAGGTACCCTCGCAGCCAGCAGTCTCCCTCTGCTGCCCTAAGAGAGACTGCACGCTGAATTTTAGATCTACTGCCGAGTGAAACCACTGGAATACCCTGAGCTGTTCAACCCAGTTGTGGGTAGTATCCGTGTGAGGAAAGGGATGTCTTGGGTTGTTGAGGAAGGACGAGAAGAAACTGTCTGTGGATGGGCGAAGGGCTTGACTGTATTTCTTGGAGCTGTGGGTATAATGGAGCAGGAAAACAAGTATTTGTTGCAGACAAATCTCTCTTGCTCTCTGTTGTTAATACGTATGCAGTCTCCTTTCTCCCCTGTATGAATTTTGCGGGAAAAAAAGAAAAGCAGTCTGTGATTTTATGACTTAGATGCTGTTACGCATATTTATGTCTACAGTAGATAGAAGAGTATGTGTGCAAAAGCATGACTTATTACTATGAAGGATGGATAGCTATAGGTGTCTTCCTCGCAGTGGTGCTCAGAGACCCATCCTAGTTTTGCAATATTCATTTTCTGCTGGCAGTCCTCAGAAGAACGTTGTTAGCCTGATTTTTACAAGAAAACGCAGGGATGAGATGGTTCTGTACTATTCCTCTTCTCCTTTCCTGCTGTGGGGATGAATGAGTTCTTGACCTGCTTAGATCATGTTGGCTTCAGTGAGCCATCAACCCCCTAGCCATTACAGAGGGAGTGCAGTTTAATACCTGTCTGCTACAATATTTGGGCCAAGAGAATTGCCTTCAGCGGTAGCCGAGGTCTCTTAACAGCACTGCAGCTCAACTCTGTCACCCAAACTAAGGAGACTAAAGTCTGAATTTTGCTGCATTCAGATAGTTATTGATATGTTTATTGGGGCAAGAAAAGGATGGACTTTGTGGTCTTTGGCAGAGCTCTGGCAAGAGTATGACAAAAAAGTGGTGTCCTCCTGAGGGAGAAACACTGTATGAGAGCAAGCCTGAGTATGTAATGGGGTCTAGTGGCAACAAGTAAGAAAAAAAAAAAAGTGTAGTCTTAATGAGGAGTGGCTGAGGGAACTGGGATTATTCGGCCTGGAGAACAGGAGGCTGAGGGGTGACGTTATTGCTCTCTACAGCTGCCCTGAAAGGAGGCTCTAGTGAGGTGGGTGTTGGTCTCTTCTCCCAAGTAACAAGTGATAGGACAAGAGGAAATGGCCTCAAGTTGCACCAGGGAAGGTTTATATTGGATGTTAAGAAAAAATTCTTTATTTGAAGAGTGGTGAAGCATTGGAACAGGCTGCCTAGGGAACTGGTGGAGTCTCCATCCCTGGAGGTGTTCAAAAAATGTGCAGATGTGGCACTTCAGGACTTTGTTTAGTATACATGGTGATGTTGGGCTGATGATTGACCTTGATGATCTTAGAGGTCTTTTCCAACTGGAATGATTCTGTAAGTATACATGTCTCACTACTGTCATTATGTGGAGCCAGGCAGGGGCTGAGCTGTGCCAGAGTTAAAGGAGGCCTTTACAGTCAGAGTAATACCACAGTTGTCTGCGTCAATTGGGCAGGAGAAAATATGTCCAGCAGGCTTGGGGTTTTTTTTTGTTATATTGGTAAGGAAATTGCAGGAAGGATATGAAAATATTCAAAGCTGATTGGCTATCTTCATGTAGATTTATCGCCGATGGTGTGATATGGGTTAGTCCAGGGGTGTCAGACTCACAGCTCCCGTCGTTCTCCTGCCATTCTCCTGCAGCGTAATGCGTGTCACATGCTCCACACGTGACCGGTGCTGGCAGGAGCACAGGGACAAGGAGCTCTGCGCTTCCACCGGGTAGAAACAAGGTGCCGGGCTGGATAAAAGAAGGTGGAGGGCTGGATTCGGCCTGCAGGCTGTGAGATTGACTGGGGCACTTTCTTGCATCCACTCCTGACTTGTCCCGTACCGCCATCAGATTGCTTCCCTTCTTTGTTATGTTGGCTCAGCTTACGTATGAAGGGAAGGGAGTCCCACTCATGAATGAGAAGGTGATGGTGCTGAACACAGTACAGGCAGTGCAAGGGACACAACACACTTGAAGCTGGTTCTGCAGTAGCTCTGCTAGGATGGCAGCACAACCCAGGATTTTAAACATTTGTGTTACTGAAGTGATCACATATGATTTTTGTAGCTGTTATGTTGACAAAGAAGGTGACGGTTTTTAGGCAAACATGAAGTCTGAGTGAACACCTGGTGTCTCTACAGTCACTTACATAGAGAAAGGGAGGTGAAATTCCACCAATTACTTTCCTCATGCTAAATTATCTTTAAGACTCAAAGCTCACCTCAGAAATGAATCTTTCATGACTCACTGAAAGAAGAGAGGAAGCCCTATCTTAAGATACAGGCTCTGTTTCTGCCACGTGCTGTTTGTCTGGGAACCAATAGTCTCAGCTTTCACTTTCGCTAATCCATTGGCCTTGAGAAGGGCAGCAGTGAGTTACAGTGGAGGGGCCATTTAGCAGGAGAGCTCCTTCAGAAACTCCCTGCTTCTTGTAGGTCAGAGAACTGCTCTGCTGGGTAGAGAGGCAGACACATTCTAGTAAGCCAGCAGCATGGGGAATGGGAAGCAGCCTTGCATGTGTCCCCCCTCATTTGCGGGAATTCTCTATTTCCGCTTCACCCTGCCTGGGTGATGGGCCACCAGCGTTCAGTGAAAAGGATGACTAAGGGGTTCTTCACCCAGCTACTGCCATGCCATCTCTTCCTCCACACAGAACACTTTCCACACAGAAATATGCCCAGCATATGTAGTTCAAAATAAAGCACCATATGTATTGTTTCTGCTGCTGAGTGTGCCACATACTTCATGTATCTTTTGCATAATAAATAGCTGTCTGTTTGCTGATACTGTAGGGATGGCTGGTTATACAGTTTATTATAAAGGTATCTCCAAAGATATAAATCGTAGTTAAAAACTTACCATAACATATAATATTAAATATTCAACCAGTTCATACTGATTTTCCATACTGTATTTCTTTTCCTCAGGCTAAATTTTATTTTTGTGAAATGGTTTATCTGTTCAGAGAACAAGACTGGGGAAAATGAATAATAGAATCATAGAATCACAGAAAGACCTGATTTGGAAGGATCATTGAGTCCAACTCCTGTCTCTGCAGAGGACAATTGCATCAGTCGCGTGTGTCTGGGGGCATTGTCCAAGTGCTTCTTGAGTATTGTCGGACTTGGTGCTGTGACTGCTTTCCTGGGGAGCTGTTCCAGTGCTCCACCACCCTCTGGGTGAAGAACCTTTTCCTAATATCTAACCTAAACCTCCCCTGGCACATCTTCCTGCCATTTCCTCGGGTCCTATCATTGGTTGCCAGAGAGAAGAGATCAGTGTCTGCTCCTCCTCCTCCCCTTGCGAGGAAGCTGTAGACTGTGGTGAGGTCTTCCCTCAGTCTCCTCTTTTCCAGGCTGAACAGACTGGGTGACTTCAGCCTGTCCTGATATGATTTCTCCTCTAGACCCTTCCACAGCTTTGTGGCCTCCTCTGGACACTCTCCAGTAGCTTAATATTCTTTTTATACTGTGAAAACAGACATTGTTTTAGCCATGTTAAAATTACTCTGTTGACTGGAAAACTGTTTTCCCCTCTCCCTCAGCTTGGCTGCCAGTTGTCATGCCCTCTACAAGCCCCATGGCCAGCCTTTCCAGTAGGCTTCAGAGTAATGACGGTCCTCCTGGATTCATAGGGATTCACAGGGGGATTTGCATAGATATATCCCCCCAGCACTCTGAGGTAGAGGCTGAGCCTGCAAAAAGCTCTGTGACCGAAGCCCAGCAGTTCTACAAGTCGTTTTGAGTCCAGAGCCAGGCCCCTTTTGGCATGAGCTGAACTGCAAGGAGAAGAAGCTTCCCAGGCAATGCAATAGCAGGACAGTTTTATTTTCTAAACAAAGTGCTTGATTTTTTCACCTGGAATTAAGTGGTTTAGTGCATATAGCTTCATTATCATACAGTATCACAGTAGCACAAGGTTGGAAAAGACCTATGAGATCATCTAGTCCAACCTATGACCCAACACCAACACCTACTTGTTGTTTAAACCATGGCACTAAGCATCTCATCCAGTCTGTTTTTAAACACCTCCAGGGACGATGACTCCACCACCTCCCTGGGCAGCGCATTCCAATGGCCAATCACCCTTTCAGTGGAAAATTTTTTCCTAATATCAAGCCTAACCCTCCCCTGATGAAGCTTGAGACCATGTCCTTTTGTTCTGCCACTGGTCGCCTGAGAGAAGAGACCAACCCCTGCCTGCCTACAACATCCTTTTAGGTAGTTATAGAGAGCAATATGGTCTCCCCTGAGCCTCCTCTTCTCCAGGCTAAACAACCCCAGTTCCCTCAGTCGCTCTTCGTAGGGCTTGTGCTCCAAGTGTCTTCTGGCTGAACTGCTTAGTGTGTCCCATTTTTGCTTCCCTTTCTGTGAATCATTAGATTTACCTTCTTACTTGAAGTAAGTAGAGACATCTACAGATAAAGATGTGCTGTGAATCATCATCATCAGTTCCTTTTTATCTTAAATGGTAACTCATGAGCTTTTAGGAAAGTCTCTTAATCTGCTCAGCATTTTGTAATTGGATGACGTTCAGAAGCTGGTGATTAATGGTTACACACTAAGGCCCTCATCCCCATAGTACTTCAAAAGCACAAAGCCTCCGTCACTGCCACTACAGCAGGGGTGTCAAGCTCATGCTCTCGCTGTTCTCCTGCAGCGTAACGCGCATCACATGCTGCACACGTGACCGGTGCTGGCAGGAGCGCAGGGGCAAGGAGCTCGGTGCTGCTGCTGGGTAGAAGCAAGGTGCCGGGCTGGATAGAACAAGGTGGAGGGCTGGATTATAAAAGTCAAACACTGACCCAATGAGAACAGACTGAATCCCATCTACTAGAGAGTGTTTGCCACCAGCCTGTCTCAGTCAGACAGTAAGAGTCAGGCAAATTCCTGACACTGCTCTTTGAAGATTATTAGATCCCTCTCTCTCTCCACCTTGGCTCTTCCTCCCCTGACACACACACTCACACACAGACACTCTCACCCTCCTCCAGGCTCTGACAGACTTGTCAGAGGAAAAGAATTACACAAGCAGAGCCCATAACGGGAGAGAGAAATTCAGCTGTCAGCCCAGCACTCCCTTCTGGAGCTGACAGCAAGAATGTCTCGCTCAACAAAAGGCATAATGTGTTAGAGGTTATCTGCAAATGGAATAAAAGCCTTTAAAGTTCTACCAGGCGCTGTTTGCAGTGGGGTGCCCTTTGAAAAGCCTCTCACTTTCAGATCCACCTGCTTGGTTTGCGTCTGAATCCTTTTCTGCCCACAGAGGGGTTCTAACACTCAGCCCCACTGCCAGCTACCCAGAAAAGCCAGCTCTAAAATGGGTGATAGTGGGGGTGTCTGGCTGTGCTCGGCAGCAGGTCGTACACAGGCATGCAGATCTGCCAACAGAGAGGTGAAACAAAGTGAAGTAACCATACAAGCTGGTGAGTAGCTTCAAAAGCAGGAAAGCTGTCAGCAGTCTGCAGCGGACCCTGGTCATGAAAGGAATGGGGAGCCCATGACTGTGTAGAGTAGAAAGGTCTTTCATCTGATGCTTAGACCTTTACAAAACCTAAAGAACCACAGCACATGATGAGCTCTGCTGTGTGCCATTCCTTTTGTTACAGCTCTGTCACACACACACATAATCCCTCCCTGAAACCTCAACCGAAACCTCCTCGTCAGCCACTTCTTTGCTCTGCACTGAAACCGAAAAGCACAGGTCTGAAATGCTAAAGATCACAAAATTCTGTTTCTTTACCAAACCCGTAGCAAACAGCGAGGAGTACGATGAGAGATTCGTTTTTACTTACGAAAGATAAGATTACCCAATTTGCTTAGAGATTATCAGATCAAGATCCAACATAGCCGATGCTATATTTCCTCAGCCCTCCCACTGTGAGCTTTTAATGCTTTGTAAACTGCTGAGAAAGTTATTTTAAATGTCTTTGGTGGTTTAAGGTAGGGGTTTGTGATAACTCTGCATCACACAGCCTTTTGTTAAAATGGCAAGGAATGCTTCACATCATCAGAGGAGGTTTATTTTTTTTCATAGCTTCTGGGATTTAGGAGATTGCAGCCTGGAATTTGCATTGTTGTTGTTACCAGTGGTATTATCAGTAGACTATATGGCAGAGTAAATGAGACTAAAGAAGGAAAGCAACAGAAAGGTTAATATAGATTCCCTGAAAACTAGGCAAGGGTGACGTATACCAATGGTGCACAGTCAGCTCTTGACATGCCATTCCTGAGCAGGAGCCATTCTGCTGCAGGTTTCAGAGTGCCAGTGCTTGCTTTGTCCCCAGTGAGCTCACTGCCTCTTACTGTCGTCTTTTCTTTATGCAGGACGGAGGATGCAGCTGCCCAGGAGATGTCGCCAAAGCGTTTGGTAAGGACAGTATGAAGTGCACCCATTATACCCTTTCAGTAGCTGAAGGGGGCCTACAAGAAAGCTGGGGAGGGACTTTTTACAAGGGCTGGTAGTGATAGGATGAGGGGCAATGGCTTTAAATTGAAAGGGGGAAGATGTAGGTTAGACATTAGGAAGAAGTTCTTCACAATGACGGTGGTGAGACACTGGCACAGGTTGCCCAGGGAAGTTGTGGATGCCCCCTCCCTGGAACTGTTCAAGGCCAGGTTGGATGGGGCCTTGAGAAGCCTGGTCTGGTGGGCAGTGTCGCTGCCCATGGCAGGGGAGTTGGAATGGGGTGATCTTTAAGGTCCTTTCCAACCCAGACCATTCATGATTTCTATGATTGTGCCCCACATATAGCCAGCACCATCAACAGTGATGTGGGACTCAATTTGACCCTGAATGTGTGTAATCAGCAATAGGTTACCTTCATTCCTCCGGGTGACTCCAGTGAAATTGGTACACCAGACATGAATTTGCTCTTCGGACCAGACAGTCCAAGCTCTGCAGCACAAAACATACGGTGGTTAAAGTCCTGTTTAGAAACTGTCTACTAAGTGTGCATGGGATACAGCTACTGAGACAGTAATATGAAAAAAACTGATAGGAGTTTCTTCTTAGTAGTGTTCAAAGATGCCTGTAACATTGCCAGATCTGGCTGACCTGGGCCTTGAATGGACGAAGAGGTGATGGAATGTGTGTTAGGCAGAAGAACAAAACAAAAAAGGCAGTTCAGATCCCTGGAGATGTTCTTGGAATCAGCTGTCCACTTGAAAAGATGACATTTTATTTATACTATGTCCCCTAGAGCTGACCTGATATCTAAAACATGAGTTAATAGTTAGCAGATTTTGGTTTCATGCCAACAGCTTCAGTGAATTGCACCAGCTCTTGCTAATAGAATAGAGCAGGGGTGTCAGACGCATGGCTCCCGTCGTTCTCCTGCTCCTGCAGTGTAACGCGCATCACACGCTGCACACGTGACCGGTGCTGGCAGGAGCACAGGTGCACAGCGCTCGGCACTGCTGCCGGGTGGAAACAAGGTGCCAGGCCAGATGAAACAAGGTGGAGGGCCGGATTCAGCCCACGGGCTGTGAGTTTGGTGCTCCTGGAATAGAGAATTTAATTTGTGAGTATTTTCTGTTGGGCATCAAAGTTACATCAGGGGAGTAGCGAAGTAGTCAAAGTCAGGATTGTGCTTAGCCATAGCCTTGTTGCAGCAGTTTATATGAACCAGGCACTAAAGGCATCCGTGGGCTGACAGGACATTTAAAGACATTCCTCCACCCCCTGGAATGCCAGTCCCTTTGGAGATGTCACAGTGGGGTAATACACAGAATACAGTGGGATAGCACAGTCTCTCATTGGGATTTCTGGGTGGTATAGTACAAGAGAGCGCATTGTGATGCAGAATCTCTGCTTGGCAAGAAGCTTTGCAAGTATGGAAAGCAGGGGCAGGCCTAAACTCAGATTACAGACCTGCCAAGAAAAGCTCTGGGTCTCCTGGAAAGGTTGAAAGCAAAATATGTCTTCCAAGTTTGCAGACAGCTCCTGTTTTTCGACAGGTCAGATGACAAGGAAGACTAAATTAGAGAATTTTAAGCAGTGCCGTGGAGTGATTGCTACCAGCAAGGAGTCTGCTCAGTCACAAGATTTCACATCACCCTCATGTTACCCAGTGGGTGATGTGATGCAGGGAATAGATGCTTCTAGTTGGGAGATTCTCAGATAGCTGAACACCAGGATCCACCCTCTTTGACAATAAGCTTGTATTAAGAAACCACCCGGCCTCTCCTCAGCCCAGCCCACTCTGACATCATGGTGCCTGCAGTGAGGCCTTTGTTCTGCCTGGCTGTCTCTGGCTTCGCAGCTTGCCCGGTCCTTGCTGGCTTCTTGCTGGTGGTGTTGTCATTGGGAGCTTGTGAAGTTCCCAGCTGCCTACACAGAAACCTGGCCCATGGAAAAGGTCTTTGTTTCCAGAAGTTAGAACAACATGAAGAAACTTAAGAGTGCTTAAAATGTTTTCCTTTGTGATGTTTATAGTGAGTCTGAAGGGTGCTTGCAATCTCTTTAGGGTAACTGAACAGAACCATGCTTGAAATCTGTGAAAGGGCAGATTCTGGCCTTGCTGATTGTCCGGAGGTACTGGGATTCACAGTGATACATGTTTGAAGGCTCCCATGGGTTGTCCCTGGGACAAAGGAGCATCAGAAAGCTGAGATTCTACAGGCAGTAGTTCTACTCTGACAGTGCGCCAGACAGATCAGTCTGACCTATGTGTCACAGGTGCAGGGCTGGAACAGATAAAGATCACCCTGAGGTGATAAACTTATCATATCTGCTTATTTATAATTGAGGTAGACAACGCAGACTAGCTGGAACCAAGTGTACATTTGTCAAAGGTGGGTGGCAAAGTCAGCTTCTAGATAATTTTACTATCATTGTTTACTGAATGCTTTTGAGATGATTGGCTTTGTGAGCTGTGTAGAAGACAGCCTCCATGCCCAGCATTTACAAGCCAAAGCCTTGATACTGATAGTGATAACTGAGTTGTATAGCACAGACCTTTGTGCTTGCTTGGAGCCTCTTAGAGGGAGGAGTTACATAAATATATCGGATAGCAGAGACCGGGTGATAAAAGATGCAGATGTACAATCTCATCTCGGGATGGAGGCCTGGACAAAGCCTGGATGAGAGAACCAAGGAGGACCATACTATCTTTTTTTGGTGTATCATTGCAAAGTTTTCGTGAGAGGGATGCTGAGGTGTTCATTGTATAGCAGTGACAAAGCAGCTGTTTGAATCATAAAAAACATGAGCGTGTCTCGGATTTTAAGATTAGGATTGACAAATGGCTAAAGATGTGGCTAGAGGAGGCAAGCTCATGGGAACAGGAGTAGTAGAGTGGATTGAGTGTAAGTGAAGAATTGTGAAGCACCATGAAAAAGATGCTGAGAAGCTTAGAAGTTGACAGCACTGTCTGGTGTCAGGAGTCAGAGGCTTACTGGGCATTTTCACAGAGGGAAAAGAAGGTAGAAACCTATTAAAAGAGGCAAGGAAGAGAGAAGCACTGAAGGTGGGGGACAAAAGTGACCATGAGTAAACTTAAGATGTTGGTGCTACCTGGATACTGGAGATAATAATGGAAAAGGTGTAGGTTGATCAGGAAGAAAAGACATGTTCTGATGCAGGAATTAGAGAAAGCGTAAAAGAACTTGTGTTTAGCTCTCATTGTTCACATAACTGCACCCTTGGAAAGGCTGATAACATGAACACATTTCTCAGAATGCCCCAGGGAGGCACTACTGTCTCCTTTTCTAAAGATGAGGAGTCAGAGCACAGAAATACAAAGTTCAGTTGCCTGAGGTCACATATATCTCTGTGACACAGCCAGGAACAGAATGTGCCTTTTGAATCCTGCGCCAGCATTTTTAACACAATACTGCTGTTCCTTACAGCAGTGGTGAGAAGAGATACAGGAACAGGGAAGGAAAAGGAAGGAAAAATCACGTGGAAAAGTCAACTGGGGACATACTCTGATTCCAAAATATACCTGATAGATCATGCTGGCTTTTTTTTTTCCTGTTTCCAATAGCTGTGTGAATTCCTACTGTTGCAAACGCTTGCTGTCTCAGCAGGAGCGCAGGTGAATGTTGATTCCAGGGCCAGCTGTGGTCCAGGCAAACTTACGCTGCATCTGCTTGGAGTGCTGCCCAAGCTACAAATCCAAGCTGACTCCAGCTGGATTTGTGCAGAGCCAATCTTGTTATCAGTGACTTGCATTATCAGGCATACAAAAGACATCTGAGGGGCTCCATCCGGATCCAGCAAAACAGTGCAAGTGCTGCAAGATTGGGCTGGCATCAGCACACGTGTTCTGTAATGGCTTGAAAGAGAAAGCACTGTGAGATGTGAATGAGCAAAATCAGCCCAGATGCAGCATAAGCCTTAAGAGGAAGTCAGTGCATTGGAGTGGCATTGTGTAGAAACAGGACAAGTCTAGCATACTCTGGGTGAGCTACTGGGATGCTTGTGTGCAACATACCTATCACATCCTGTATTATCTAGGGCAGAAGTGTAAAAACTCACGGCTCCCGCTGTTCTCCTGCTCCTGCAGCGTAACGCGCGTCACACGCTGCACACGTGACTGGCACTGGCAGGAGCACAGGGACGAGCTCGGCTCTGCTGTCAGGTTAAAACAAGGTGCTGGGCCGCATTAACCAAGGTGGTGGGCTGGATTCAGCCCGTGGGCCGTGAGTTTGACAGCCCTGCTCTAGGGTGTTGTTGCCAGGTGTTCCCAGTCCCCCACAACCTAAATTAACGGCACACTGTCTATTTGTGCTTGGAAATGAAAGACTGTAGCTGGATGTTGCAACCATCACAAATGGTTCTTGTTATGCAAAAAACCCATGTAGAAGTAAAGGAAGGTCATGCTAAAAACTGCAGCCCCCTGTTTGCATGTTAGTTGATAGAAAAGTAGTGGAACAGACTTGAAACTTTCAAACATGTTGCAGCACTGAAGCAGGCTGGAAAGTTCTGGAGAGCATTGGAAAAGTGTATTTAATATGGGCTTGTCATTCCTGGCGCTACAGGGCAGTAAGCATGTGTCATTCCACTGTTTAGACGTGCTGCGTCTGCTGTAACATATCTCCTCTTTTTTGGAAGCGCTTGATGAATTATGTTGTAGTTTGCAAAAGATAGTCACGTTGGATGAGTTTCAATTCTGCAATTCAAACATACTTTCCTCCTAAAATACACAGTAAAAAGGCAAGTAATAGATGCTTAAGTATCTGTGATTCTGAAGTGTAGATTTCATTTGCATTAATAATTTGGAGGCTGTGAGACCCACAACCAGAGACAAGTCTAGAATTGGAGATCAGGTGATACTGTCGACAAGGCAAAGAGTCCTTTGTGAAACCAAGACCCCAAATCTGTCCCTCCTTTCTCATGTTGTTTTCTTCCACCCAAGAAAAAGACATCAACTAGATTTCCCAGGGTACTTATTTTTTTGCAAAGGTGGAGCAAGATTGTGCCAGGTGACAACGGGAGATCCCCACCAGTAATTGAGAATGTCTTACAGGATAAGTATTCCCTTTGTTTTTGGCAGGTTGATAGTAGTATCAGGTGTGAGTCAAACTGAGGCTTTAAAACTCAGCCATCTGAAACAAGAGAGCTCAGGGAGAAACCTGCCAGGTAGCTGGTGTGATAGGACACCTGAATGGGTGCCTGGCTATAAGTATTGCTTGCAATGTGCTCAACAGTTTTACACAAGGCTTGTTTTTAACGTCCCTTTACCACGGACATGCTGTTCTTTTCCAACAGCAAGCAGGCAAAGGGAGACGAGGTCAGCAGAGCAGCTGCTCCCAGGCATTGGTGCGAGGTCTGCTCTTTGGCAAAGGTGTGGAGGGAGGAAACTGGCTTTTACAAATCAGTGCACACTCCAGAGTACTCATATGTTCTAAGGTCAAAATATTCCCAAATTCATGTTTGTCTACGGAGCTTTTAAACAGATGACAGAAGCGGAGCAGATTTGATAAAGATTGCATTTACTCTTCAGATTTAAAGGTCCAGTCCTATTGTTTGGATAGTGACAGAGATCAGAGCAAATCCTAGTGCCAGACTCACCTAGCCTGAGATCTCCCCAGAGTTTGGACATGTTCATAAGAGGGCGGGGTTAGCTCAGGCTCATCTGCTTTCTATGAGGGAGGTTTATAGCTCTGTTCTTCTGCCAGTTCTGGGAAGAAGCTGGGCAGAGGGGAGGCCTGTTCTGACACATAATGCCTTGAAGAAACAGTCTGAACAGGAAAAATGCTTTGTTTCAGGGATGGGTCACTGCAGGCTCATAAAAAGAGAAAAAGCCAAACTTTCCGAAGCAAGAGTAGATATGCCAAAACATCACAGAAGGAGCTGCTGGTGGAGTAGTTCCAGCCCAGCTGGAAATACTGGAAATCACAGTAGAGAATCAAGAGTGATTCCAAAAACCTGCTTCCTGATCTTGCTCCCAGTGGAACTGATTTCATGATTTGCAAAGCCAGGGAAGATGGACAGACTGAACAGGCGTGATTGAGTATTCAGTGTTGTTATTCGGTATCTGGAACATATTTAGGAGTTATAGCTATGGGTTAGACCTCCTTTGTGGTGCCTGCCCAGGGGTGGTGGTCCTTGGCCCAGAGTTTTTTAAACAAGAGGAACCACATGCAGACCCATCCAGATCTCTTTGACAAGGGATCACCTAGACCTACACTGAACACATGTGGCTGAGGGACTTTAAAAATCCATCATTTCCTTAAAAAAACCCTGCCTTTCCAAGTCAGTGTTGGGAGGAGAACATTAAATTCGTGGATATGCCTTCCTTCAGGGTACTTTAGCTTGTAGCCTAAAAAGGTCTTGAAGTAGGAACTGTTCTCTCCTCTGTATGGCATTGGGTTCAGCAGGTCCCAGCCCTGTGATCAGGGCTTCCGAGTACTGCAGTCACAATAGTAGTAAATAAGGAACTGCACTGTGAAGTAAAGGGTTAAAACTCAATTTGAATGAAGAGTGCAGGGTGGAGTAGAATATTTTTGTCATCACAACAGAAAAGGATTCTTTCAATTTACAGTACCAGAGAAATACAATCCAGCATGTGTCAGCTCTTCAGTAAAGAGTTTCTTCCAGGTTGGCTGTGTGTATTACAGGAGAGGACGCTCTGTACTGAACTGCTTAGGGCTATTGTTTTTGGAGGCCACTGTGTTCTTGCTTTGTCTTTCACCCTCTTCTCCCTTCCCTGTTTTCTTACATGTTGCTTTGCCGATCACAGGAGCCGGTGCTGATTTTGTCATGCTTGGAGGAATGTTTGCGGGCCATGACCAGTGTGCTGGAGAGATTATGGAAAAGAATGGCAAGAAAGTGAAACTCTTTTATGGAATGAGCTCTGATACAGCTATGAAGAAGCATGCAGGAGGGGTTGCTGAATACAGGTATGAATTCCACCCAGGAGCAATTGCAGTGAGCCATCCATCCAGTAACTTCTGGAGCAGAATTGTGCAAAAGGCGTTTGTTGGAAACAGACTCATGTCTCTGTTCCTGTTTGGGAAGCTGTTACCAACACTTACGGCAGCAGAACTAAGGGAGGGATGACATCAAGGGGGAGACAGGAAGAAGGAGCTTGGGGTGCCTAGCTGAGGGCAACCACATTCACTCGATTGTAGCCAGTGCAGTGTGCTGTCACTGCAGCACCAGCTGCGTGGTCTAGAAAGTCATTAGGCACTGTTGTGACTTACAGGTCTCTCTGGATACGTATGAATTAAGTGCTGGAATGTGGCATACCAGGCTGAAGTGTTTGGCCTTCTGCTTATCGAGGTTGAGTGTATGGGTTCCTGGCTGGCCCATGTGCTGTCTTCTGTTTGCAAAAAGCGTGTGCCTGGTGAATTGGCAAAGCTCAGCTGTACTGAGTTCAGTTGCAGCTGTGCCAATGACTTCCCCCTTGAGGCCTGTGCTGCATCTGGGCTGATTTTGCTCATTCACATCTCACAGTGCCTCCTCTTTCAAGCCATTACAGAACATGCGCACTGATGCCAGCTCAGTCTTGCTGCACTTGCACAGTTTTGCTGGATCTGGATGGAGCCCCTCAGTCCAGGTGGTAGCCCCAGGACTCCTTCCTGCATTTGTTGGGCAGACTTCTTAGGCAGCAGAATCCTGCCATACAGATTTCCCACCCCTTTTTGGGTAACAGAACACCAGAGTAGCCCCAAATCATGCTGCATGCAGGATAGCTTTACCTTCAGCCTGAGGATGACATACATGTCGTTCTTGAGTAGAGTGTACCCTTCCTGCTTTACCTGATGCCCTGTACCTCTTTCTGGGGCTGAGGTTGGAAGCTAGTGAGCACCTGTGCAAGTGATTTGGGTTGTTTTTTTATTATCTCTTTAAGGGGTTGCACCTGTACCAGTTAAAAGCACTGTGATCTGCAGGATACCTGCATACACTGACAGCAGCCAGTGGGTTGCTTAGAGAAGCAACCCGTGTGACTGGCTTTCCACCCAGTTGGCCTGCAAGGCCTTTCTGGCACTGCAGGTTCAACCTTTGCTTTCCAGCGCAACTGTAGATTTGTAGAAGAAGGAGCTGGACAGGAGTCCCATCTGCATCTGAGACAAGCTGAAATGATGCACCAGAAAGATATGCTGCCTACCTCTGAGCTTTGATTCACTCTAGGTTCCTATCCTAGTTCCCAGAAGCAGTGTACAGCTTTGGAGCTTTTTTTTGTCCCCGAGCAAATCTGTTTGTCAGCAAAGCCTTTGAACAAATGGTCTCAGTGACAGCACTAGTAATTATCTCATGATTCCAAAGTGGCAGCTGTCAATTACACAGAGGTGCTGGCAACCTTTCATCTGAACTATGGTAACTTACTCTCCTTTGCTACCCTCTGCTTGTGTCAGCTGGAGTGTTGGAAAGGCCTGATGTAGTTAATGGCAGCTCGCTGCGACATCGCAGGGCAGCCCAGGCATGCTGCATGGATCTCAGTGCAATCATTTAGGGCCTGGCTGCCACAGAGCTGGTGGAAGTTGCAGGAAAGGTTTGAGAAGGCTTGCTGTACCAGTGGGCGAAAGGACTAAGGCAGCTGCTAAACTCTGCTCCACTTAGTTAGGTGTGCAACAAAATTACTTGACACTGGACCTGGCAACAAAATTAATTGACACTGCTCCCCCTTAAAAATCAGATAAAGTGCAAGTTCTATGTCTTGTAGGATTAAGGGTTGTAGAAAAACATGCTGTGTTTTGTTCTGTCTAGATAGCTTTGGTCTTGGTCTTGCTTGGCCTGTCCCAGCATGGGTATCAGTGTGGTTTAAAAATAGCAGCTATTAGTTATCCAGCACTAGTCATTGAAGGGACAATTGGAAACAGGGCAAGGCTTTGCTCTGAATTACACTTGCAGGAAAAGTTATAGGAAGTTGAGTCACTTACTAGTTTAGCTTATGGCAAACTTGAACCAAAATTGTTCAAGGTCAGCATTTTAAATGCTGGGTACCCCAAACAGGCCAAATCAGTGGGGTTTCTTTATATGCATTTTAAAAAGCCCAGCTATCAGTGACCCCAATAAGCTGTTTTGTCTTTAAAAGAGCCTCAGCACTCACAATGTTTTATCCAAGCAGTGGGAAGCTCAGTGTGTTCAGCCCCTGCACAATCAGACTGGTTGTCACTTAACTTCATCTTCTCAAAATGCCACATTCTGGCTGGAGAACCTGAGCCTCCAGCAAACAGTTAAATTAAAATTGACAGGTAAGGTGAGATGGCTGTAACAGGGAATAAAGTTGTAGGAGTAATTGTTTAGTAATGAATATGCCAAGTTGATCCCATTTAATTTTGTATGAAATCTGTGTGCCTGGTTTCATTACTTTTATGTCATTTATATATTGGCTTATTTTTATATTTTTACCTCCTTTCACGAGGAACTTGGATCCGAGCTGGGAATTTCTGAAAGGCAATTATTAAGTTTCTTTTGTAGGAGAAAAGAAGTAGGCAAGCAGGAACAGAGACTGCACACAGTATTGTTCAGTTAGAGCCAATTTGTTTTCGTTAACCCTTTCGAGATTTCACAGGTTTTGTGTGAATGCTGCAGTTCTTCTGTGGTCACTTAGCAACTCACAGCTGCTCCTAAGCTGGGTTTTGGCACTTTATACTAACTGTAAAGTGGAATTTGGGCCACAGAGACAGAATAGCACCAGGAGCTGGCTGCTGCTTATTGTCATAGACTCATAGGATCACTGAATTACCTGAGTCTGAAAGGACCCACAAGGAGCATCCTGTTCCTGCACAGGACAACCTCAACATTCACACCGTGTGTCTGAGGGCATTGTCCAAATGCTTCTGGAATATTGTCAGGCTTCGTGCCATGACTACTTCCCTGGGGAGTTGTTCCATCTGGGTGAAGAACTTTCTCCTGATATCCAACCTAAACCTCCTCTGGCACTTCCTGCCATTCTCTGGGTCCTATCGCTGTTCACCAGAGAGAAGAGATCAGCACCTGCTTCTCCTCCCCTTATGAGGAAGCTGTGGACTGCGATGAAGTCCCCCTGCAGTCTCCTCTTCTACAGGCTGAACAGACCAAGTGACTTTAGCTGCTCCTCATACGACTCATTTGTCTTTTACTGTATCTGAAATGATAGCCTGAAAGACCTGCCCCGAAATCCTGCCTTTCTTAAATGCTCCACTCTTAAGGTTGCCTCATGCCAGGGCAACCTGATCCCTTTATCCCAACCCACGTTTTGCTGGGCTGACAGAGCACCATCACACGTGCTTCACCCCATCCATCCTGCCAGAATTGCCACCCACTGTGTGCATCCCTCCGTGTCAGCAGCAGGCTTGAGCTGGCTGGGAGTTTTGGGGCGCACCACAGGATGGATCTTCTGCAAAAAGCCCAAAGTAAATACTTCTTAATTTTTATGTTCACCTGGTGAGAGTCAGAATCTCTGCTCAGAGCATCTGAGCACACCTTTCCCAGCTGTTGGGAGGCCCAGTTGCTCATCTTCACCTTTCTTTTCCAGAAAAAGGTTAGTTTTGGGTCATAACTCCAGGAGAAATGTCAGAGCTGCAAATCCCTCGGCAATTCCTGCTGACTTGCTTACACAGCTCTCTGCCAAGTGTGCTGGTTTTTGGGACACCCCTCGTAATGTATGCATGACCTGTGTGCAAGCATTTGGTGCTGGCAAAGCAGCCTCAACTTGGGGATTTTTTACTTAATTTTATTTATTGCCCACTACACAAACTTCTGGTCGCTGTTGGGTAATTAAACAAACAGACTCCACCTAAGCTGACACCTCTCTGCTTGGCCATGTCTGAACTCCGTTACTTTCATCACATGTCACACTCAGTCTGTCCCAGCTCCTTCAGTGAGGAAAGGGGTGGCATGGGACATTGTGGTCATGCATATCATGGTTTCTGTCTGCTACTCCTCCTTCTTACTGTGTGTGCTCCATTGTGGGTTGCCCACAGTCCCTTTTTGGCTGTTCCTGCTCAGGCATGGGTCACTGCAGTCCCTTTGGGAGGGCAGACTTTTGTCATGAAGCAGCTCATTTTGAGAGTGCCTATCCAGCTGTGTATCTCCTCAGGTGTGTCGAAGTGTGTCTCCTCTCCCAGGTGCTGCTGTTTCTTAAATACACTTCAGCAGAGGTGTCATGTGCTCCCATGACTGGCTGAAGTTGTGATAGCTCATACTGTTCCAAGAGCCAGGTGGAACCATCTTTGTGACTAGCATGAAGCAGATCATGGCCTTTGCCTACGAGAAAGCTGGGGAGGGACTTTTTACAAGGGCAGGTAGTGATAGGACAAGGGAGAATGGCTTTAAAATGGAAGGGGGAAGATTTAGATTGGATATTAGTAAGAAATTCTTCACAATGAGGGTGGAGAGACACTGGCACAGGTTGCTCAGGAAGTTGTGGATGCCCTGGAGGTGTTCAAGGCCAGGTTGGATGGAGCCTTGAGCAGCCTGGTTTGGTGGGAGGTTTCCCTGCCCATGGCAGGGGGGTTGGAACAGGATGATCTTTAGGGTCCCTTCCAACCCAAACTATTCTATGATTCTCCCACACAGAGGGGAGAACCTGGCCATCCTTGCTACCCAAACTCTACCACATATGCCCAATGCAGCACCCACATGTGTAAGAGTTGGGTGCTTGTGTAAATTAACTGGGTGCTTACACATTAACAAATTGGGTGTTCATGCATGCACTAACAGAGTGCTCAGACATAAATTATTTGGGCATGCATTGCATGAGCTAATTGGATGCTTATGCAAAGATTAATTGGAGATTCATGCATAAGTTTACTGGGCACTCATGCGTTAATTTATTCAGTGCTCATGCATAAACTAATTTGGCACTTGCATAAGAACGTGGCAAGCCCAGCAATTTACGGCCTGTGTGGCACTCCTCACCTCTGCAAGGCACCTGTGAGAGAATTCTTTGGGTGTTAATCCATTACGAACCCTTTCAACATCATCTCAGTCTTAATGTACATCAGTTATAAACTCCACTCTTCTTCCCATTGGACTGGAGGGATTAGTGCTGTGAGAGTATGCTAACTAAAATGTCACTCCTCCAGCCTCAGCGTGTGTTAAAGCAGGGGTGTCAGACTCACAGCCCGCAGGCCGAATCCATCCCTCCACCTTGTTTTATCCAGCCTGGCACCTTGTTTCTACCCGGCGGCAGCACCGAGCTCCTTGTCCCTGCGCTTCTGCCTGCACCGGTCACGTGTGCAGCGTGTGACGCGCGTTACGTTGCAGGAGACCGGCAAGAGCTGTGAGTTTGATACCCTTGCATTAAAGGGTTGGCATCACAGTTTGGTTATAGATCCATCACAGACCCCACCCCTGGACTGGATTATGGCAGTTAATCCTGCAACAACCTGTGCATACGCTTACTAGAATTCCACCCACTCTCCCTTGGGAACCAGATGACAGGATTCATCAGCACAGCCTGGGGAACACATTAGCTCTTGCAAACCCTGCCCTTTCCCCCTAGAGACTGGAACATTGGGGTTAACATTAACACAGCCTGAATACTCATCACAACTGTCACCCCCTCGTCCTTGTGGACAAGACCATCTGAGTATGGGCTTATTACAACCTCGCACTTTGTTTCTGCAAAACACATAACCCAGAAAGTCCCAACAGTTTGAGCATATTCCAATTAAAAATTCTCCCATTGCCCCTGTGGGCCCGTACCCAGGGTTAACATTGTCATCATTTGAACGCTTGTTACAAATTTTAGGATTTGTCCCTTCAGAATAACCAACCAAGAACATCACAGCAGTTCAGGTTATTCACTGTGCTTCAGCATAACGCTGCATGATGCGGGCTGCATCAGAAGAGGTGTGCCCAGCCAGTCAAGGGAGGTGAATCTCCCCCTCTAATTCACTCTTGTGAGACCCCATCTGGAGTATTGTGTCCAACCAATGCCCACCCAATAGGGTCATGAGTCCAGCAGGGCTTCATTTACATCTTAAAATGGGGCAGTGGGATGGACAGTGTTCAGATGCAGCAGCCTGGGCATTTTCCCATTTGGGAAGTAAGTGGACACTCCAAACAGCTTTGGTCTCTTGAGAATTACTCCACAGCCATAACAACATTAATTGTGCTCTGACCTTTTTGCTGTGTTTGCAGTTGCTTAACTCACAGCACTAGATTTATGTCCCGCTTCTATCCTGTACTCCTTCTTTTCCTTCTGGAATAGCTGTTATTCCCAGCATGTAGGGTGGGAGCATGGAGGATCTGCAGTACTTTTTGACACTTTTTTCCAGGTATGAACATAAAACTGGATTCCCAGCATTTTCTCTGGAACTAAACTCACACCCCTCTTCCAGCATGCTTACCCCAGTCAGTATATAGGTATCTACAGATTACTCCTTGATCAGAAGGACATCCCACCAGCTTATCAGCTGATAGTAGAGGAACAGTAGCAACAGTAGCTGGTAAAGGGGCTAGAGAAGCTGGTGAAGGGGCTGGAGAACAAGCCTTATGAGAGGCAACTGAGAGAACTGGCATTGTTTTACCTGGAGAAAAGGAGGCTGAGGGGAGACCTTATCACTGTCTTCAACTCCCTGAAAAGGTAGTTGTAGCAAGGTGGGTTTTGGTCTGTTCTCCAAAGTGACAGGTGATAGGATGAGAGCAAATGTCTTTAAGTTGTGCCAGGTAATGTTCAGATTAGGCATCAGGAAAGATTCCTTCAGCAAAATGGTGGTCAGGCACTGGCACAGCTGCCCAGGAAGGTGGCTGAGTCACCATCACTGGGGGTATTTAAAAGAGGTAGATTAAATGCTCAGGGATGTGGTTTAGTAGTGGACAGGTTGGACTTGATGATCTTAAAGGTCTTTTCCAACCAAATGAAACAAAACTATTCTAACAAGTCCAGCATAAAGTTGAGCCTTATCTGTCTGGAGTTTATTCTTCCAGACCCCCTTTTCAAAGTGTGTTTTCTCCCAGCAGCCTTTCAGTCCCTGGACCTTGTGCATGGATGGATTTGTGAGCTGACATTGCCATCTGGGGCCTGGCCCAAAACCCCCATGTGCCATCAGATAGCCAACAGAAAGTCTGTCAGACACAGATTATTTCTGAATGCTGCTTCCCCCACTGCAGCCAAACTGTGCAGCTCTCTCGCTGCCAGAGCTTTGAGGCTGTGACATTAGGTGTTATGTTTGTAGGTTTTGGTCTCCAAAGCCAGAACTGGCATCCCACCAGCTTCAGCTTGCTAACACCACCACAGCCACTGCAGGGACATCTCCCAGGGGCAGTGGCTCCAGGTGTCCCACAGTTCTGTAATTCTGCTCATTCTGGAATTCTGAGTGGTATGAGGAGCAGCTGAAGTCACTTAGTCTGTTCAGCCTGGAGAAGAGGGGACTGAGGGGAGATCTCATCGCAACTTACTGCTTCCTTACAAGGGGAAGAGGAGGAGCAGGTGTTGATCTCTTCTCTTTGGTGACCAGTGATAGGACTCAAGGGAATGGCAGGAAGATGTGCCAGGGGAGGTTCTTCATCCAGAGGGTGAAGAACATTAGGAAATATTAGGAAAAGGTTCTTCACGCAGAGGGTGGTGGAGCACTGCTCCCCAGGGAAGCAGTCACGGCGCCAAGCCTGACAATGTTCCAGAAGCATTTGGACAATGCCCTCAGACACATGATGTGAATGTTGAGGTTGTCCTATGCAGGGACAGGAATTGGACTCAATGATCCTTGTGGGTCCCTTCCAACTCGAGTTATTCAGTGATTTCGCTTTGAGAAAAGGACCTCCAAGTGTTGAAGCTCTTGGGAGTGGTGTTCCCACCTCTATGGATCTGTTGAACCCCTGTAACTGGAGCTGCCTTTGTTTGCAGTCAGCTTTCTGCTGTTAAGCCCCTGCAACTTATGCCCCACGTGATGCTCAAGCACGAATTACAGGGCAGTCATGTTTGAACTGATGGGGCATTCATGCATAAATCAATGGGACTCTTCTATGTGAGCTGAATGGTTGGTCTTGCATGACCTGCGTATCTTGCCCAACACAGCACGCAGAGCACTTCAGATGGGATCTGATCACACTGTTTTCCCCAAATCACAGACCTGCTCTGCCTCTCATAGTGTTGTGGGAAGCTCCCTAGTGGCTACCTACCTATACCTCCTGACTTTCACTGGAGGAGGTATGCATGGCTGAAAAAGGAGCTGCAGAATGGTACCATAACTACCTTTGTGTCATTTTGTGGGCCAGGCCTTCTCTTCCTGCTGGCACTGGAGCTGAAAATTAAGAGCCTGTGGACTCCCAGCCCTACAGCACACCTCTGCGCCCTGTGCAGTCTGCTCTGTGGCAGCGGTGCATACGTTTCCTGTTGGCCACTTACTACAGTGTTTATTTAAGAGTTCCAAGAAAGAGTCAGTTACTCATCAGATGCAGGGAGATTATTCATGGTTCCTTATTCACATGGCATATTAACACTTCTCCTTTATTGTCTCCCTCGGGCTTTGGTCTCGTGTTTAACCTAATAGCATGAAATATAGCCAGGCTCACACTGAAGTGCCTCTACGCAGCTGCTGTTGCTGTTGTTAATGATTTGCAAATGGAGACTCCAAAGAGGCATCCCCTCAATTTCTTGCACTATCCCCTAGACAACTTGTTTAAGGGAGAAGTAAATAAAGCCACATCTACAACAGTGAGAGATCCCTGTGATGATTTCTGGCTCCATTTTGCAGGGGAGAAGGAGAGCAATCCCCTCTCCCCTCTGCATTTCTCTTAGTCCCCCCCATTCCCAATGCTTGCCTCTCCCAAAGGAGCCATCATGCCCTGCAGAACTCTAAAGCCCAGTGAGATCAGCTGGTGATTGGGGAATTCTGCAGGAGGAGTTGCTGAGCACAAGACTGGAGAAAGCTGAAGTGGAAGGAGTGAAAGTTACTTGCCTGGATTCTTCCATGGTGTTACTCTTCAGATGTGTTTTGGGAACAGTGCAGTCTGTGCTGGTACGTGATTGCTGCATTGGGCATATGTGGTGGAGTTTGGGTAGCAAGGGTGGCCAGATTCTCCCCCCTGTGTGAGAGAATCACAGAATGGTTTGTATTGGAAGAGACTCTAATCATTTACTTGACAGCATTCACAGCTCTGCTGCTTTTTCTGGCCTTTTTTTGCCTGGCTCTGAACTGTGCTAGCTTACCTTTTAGCTTCAGGGGATAGCTCTGCAGCGGGTTTCCATAACAAGTTTCCCACTCCATCTCTGTGAGCTCTAGAGATTCAGGCTGGTAGAAGACAGCTGGAGTGTTTCCGTCTGTGTCTGGTCAGTGACATGGGACAGAACCCAGGGGCTGTGAAGCCTCTGTGGAGCTGTGTTGAGTGGTGCCTGCTGAGACCCAGTTCCAGCTTTTCTGAAGGTTACCTGAGCCTGGCTGTTCCTTATACTTTAAAGCTTTCAACTCTCAAGGACAAATTTACCTTTTGATAAATCTGGAAGCATTACTTGCTTGTAAGTAGATGGTGGAAGGGAGGAAAGGGCAGATCTGTAAATGCACTCATGAAATCATAGAATGGTTTGGGTTGGATGGGACCTTAAAGATCATCCAGTTCCAGCCCCCTGCCATGGATGCCCCTTTGTGGGATACTGGGACACCTACAAGATTTATCTCCTTCTATTTCCCAGTGCTGATGGTGGCTGGAGCTGAGGCATGTCAGTGCTTGGGAGCAACAAGCAAGGAAGCAGTCAAGCTGAGGGGACTTCTCCAAACTGCATCAAGCAGAGTGTTAAGCTCCAAATTGCTCCAGTATGTTTTGCATGTAGACATAAATGCAGTAACTGATCTCTTCTCCAGGGCTTCGGAGGGCAGAACCGTGGAGGTACCGTACAGAGGGGATGTAGAACTCACCATCTTGGACATCCTTGGGGGCCTGCGCTCCACCTGCACCTACGTGGGAGCTGCCAAACTCAAGGAACTGAGCAGAAGAACAACGTTCATTCGGGTCACCCAACAGCACAGCCAGGTCTTCTCTTAGTCCAGAACTAGGGAGCTGGAGAGAGAGGGGTGGAGGAGAGGAGTGAGAAGGGGTGCTGTTTTGTTTTGCTTTCTCCTCCATGGTGTGTTAGTGGCCAACTCTCCTCTGTCTCTTAGAACAGCAGTGTCATAGCCATTGGAGGGGTTATGGCTGGGAATTTGGAAGGAGAAGGTCGTGCAAGTAACACAATGCCATTGGTTCAAAATGCAATACCCTCATCTTTTATTGTTGTGCCTTTTTTAGTTTTTAATCAACATTTCTTCACCTGATTCCTCACCCCATCCCCCGATAAATAGCTGCTGAAACCTCAGTTAACAAGGACTTGGCTTGTACAGACATGGCTGTTATGCCTGCACACAGATACACATTCCCTTGTTTTAAGACTGACCTGTCAGCTACTAGCACTTCTGGCCGGGCACCCTCCAGAAACTGCATGCTGGGAGAGGAAAAAGGTGCAAGGAATCGTGTGGAGAGCTCAAAATTCAAATTCTCTTAATCTTTTTTTTCTGGCAAAAGAATGGATGTCGGTAGCACAGCTGCCAGCCTGCAGAATGCCAGAGGTGGATGAGGCCTGGCTACTGGTGATGATAAAAATGCCAGATCTCTTTCATTCTCGTTCACAGGGCTGGCACTGCCATTCTTACTTAAATCTCCCTGATCAATAGACTTGCCTCTTTGGAGAAGCTGGCGTTGAATGTAGCAAACCCATGCTGTCCCCCTGCCCCCATCTCTGGAGACCACGCAGGAGAAAAATGTCTCAGAGCTTGCCTGCTTTTTCATGCGTGCAGTTAGTGAATTGCCTGCATTCCTGGTTTTGCCTGCTTGCTGTGAACACATTTTTTAAGACATTGAAACTCAGCAACTCTAACCCCACTGAGGAGGGAGGGTGGCTGTTCTCTGCAGTGCTCCCTGTTCATATTCATATAGCACAGATGTAAAACTGCTGTGCTTTGTATTGTCTGTGGCGGGGTGAATGAGGCTGGAGGGATCAAACTCACTTTTGGTCATTTGGTACCACTCCTTTGCAGTCTTTGACACCATGAAAAGCAAAAGAAAGCTTCCAGCAGAACACTGGTAGGCTGAGATGGAGTTAAAGCATTTAATCTAAACCGAGTAATGAATGTTTAAGACTCTGGGTAACACTTTTAATAAAGTGTAATGGCCTGCTAATTAGTTGATAAATCAAAATGAAACTTCTTTGGAAGTACACACTGCATCCACATGAGTAGCACAGGAGCTTGTTACAGTGAATGGTGTAAAAGCGAGCACCAATGAATTAAAAAGAGTTGGCCGCTTACCTTAAAGTGCTGCTGAGATTGTAAAACAGCTGATGTGATTTCAGTACTTCAGAGTCTTTCTTGCCTCTCCTGTAGGTGCCTGTGGAAAGACACAGGCTTCATTTGACAAGTGAGAGTGATCTGCAGGAAGAGGAATAGCAAAGAGAAACTCCAGAATTAAACCCAAGTGCTAGACTGCTCAAAAAAACACGCACGAGGACTGGTACAGTTGACCATGCTGAGGAGCAAACAGAGGCCACGAGCTGATCCCTGGTGACTTTGAAGTGTGTTGTGCGAATTAGGAAAAGCACAGAATATCTTCTAAGTAGCCTGGTATTTTAAATGTCTTCCATGTAACATCTAGGACATAATTCTTAATTGTGGTGTGCCCCTCCTTCCTCTTCTTTAGAGGTGAATAAGGACCTTAAGGTGAGCACAGGTTATGTTCGTGCTGGCTTTAAGGACCATTTGTCCTGGCCATGGGTCGTAAAGGAACCAGGATGCAGAAGAGAAGCAGGCCGTGTGAGTAAAGGACCTGCTCTCTATTCCCTCCAGCCTGAAAGCATCCCATTGAGGAGATGCCAGGCTGCTTTACCCCACGGGCCGCATACGGATCTTACATACACTGGTCCCAGAGGACCATCAGCACGGCTGGAGGAGGTCACTGTTCCTTTATGGATGCGATACGAACGGAAGGGGTGCAAAGGCAAACCACCACCTGCGCCAGGAGCGCGGTTGGCCTGTCACAGCATAGGTCTGACCGCAGGTGTGTCTCCACGCTCGTGCCTTCATACGTGGGAAGAAGGGCAGCAGCCCACCCACTGGCCTCATGCCTACGCTTGCTAGCGCTTTTCTACTTTTTTTAGCTACATTTCTAAATGGAGTTTAAGAAATACATATACATACAGAAATATATATTTGTAAACATTTTTTTTAAACGATCATACGCACACTGAACAGAGCAGTTCCATGACGTGACCAGAGCAGTTTCAGGACTTGTCTTCAGAACAGTTACTTTTCCAAAGGGCAGGCACTGCGCGTCAAATGGGGTTTTCAGTCTCCACAGCTGTGGCAAACTTGGAGCCTCCTCCTGGGGCAGGCTGCACACTTACACAGCCAGCCTGGCCTCAGGCGACTTAAGCCTGTGTTCCTTCCCCTTCCACACATACCTCTGACTGACCAGGGACTAATAGGAAAGGATGGTGATAGGCTAAAACTGCTTCCCATATTCTCCAGGCTGTCAATGACATTGGCACTAAGAATGGTTACTGCTGAAGCTTTGACTTAGGGTGTTTGGTTTTCTGAATAGCAGTTCTTACCATCATTTTGATAAGCAGTGTGTTTTTTTCTTTCAATGTCCTTTTTTTTTTCTCCTTCTCTCTCCAAAGTGAGCGGGAGAGAGAATGGCTGCGGAAAGGGTGAACTGGTGGCATGCCTGCACCTCAACCAAATTTCTATGTGGGTTTTGTTCAGGGATAATCCTCAACTATGTGAGCGCTTCCCACTGACACTGTGCATGTCCAACTCTCAGATGGGCTGGAGAATGGAAAAGAGGATGAGCTTGAGCCCTCTTTTGACACCAGTTTGGTGCTGGAGTAGTTGCCCTCATCTTCGCTGAGCCCCAGGGCCTGTGCCTTGCTCAAGCTTGCTGCCATGTTTGCAAGGAACTGGGGCAGAGAGGGAGCTGAGGGTACACTGTGCCTGGCAGGATGATCCAGGGAGAGACCACAAGCACTGACAAATGCCATGTGCCATTTGTGGAACTACCTCACCTGCACATTTAACCGGCTTCTCTGTTCTTTGATGTTCTTTTTTTGTGGGAAATGAAATTTGTAAGAGCTTAGTGTTGAGTGATTCCACTTGACTTGGTCGTTAACCCTGCCACCCAGCCCCATCCTGTCCAAAGGAATGCTGTGAGCATGATAACCGCTGTAGTCCAAGGTCTTACCTGCTTCCCCCAATTGTTGAGGACTCTGGAGCAACGCTGAGATTCAGCCAACTTAGCTCTGTAGTCATTTAACACACCAAAGATGGTGCAAAGAGGCTGAAAAAAAGGGCAATGTTACACATCTTGAAAACAATCCCTGCTGCATGTGTCCACCTCTAGCTTGTTGAAGTATACGGACACATAAGCCACCCCAGTCACTCCCAGGCATATTCTGGAGCTGCATTGCTGCAGCATGTTCTACAGGGTGGGCTGGCCAGGCCTCCCACTCATGCAGCCTGGCTTGCCTGGACTGTCCTTGGGGAGGGGGGTGTGGCCTTCCTCGTGCCTGAGTGACTGGATGATGGCAAGGAGGACCCTTGCAGACCTCCTCAAAGGTGAAGAGTGGACCTCGCACCAGCATCTTGCAGGATGCAGAACAAGCCCTGTGGGTTTCCTTTCTCTGAAAGGACCAAATGCAGATGCCTTGCCCCTCTGCCCGTTGGCACAACCAGCTCACCCCCAGGTGCCGTGGGGCAGGGCTTTGGCTGCACTTTGCTGTGCAGTTTTCTTTTCACATTAAGGCATGGCAGGGTTCAGTGTAAGGTGGGGGTCACCCTGTAAATATGAAGATTGTGAGCAGGGGCTGGAGGAGCCTCTGCTTACATGTGGAGCAGCTTTTCCCACGGAAAGCATGCCTCTGTCTTCCTTTCAGCTACTTAATAGTGGAGGGAAAGCAAGGATGGGGGCAAGCAAGAAATGTAACAGCAATGAGCCAAGCCCTGCACTGTTGGGACACGGGCCTGTCTTTTTCAGTCACGGTGGTGAGAGCTTGAAGCCTTTTCTGAACACAGCACTCCCTGGTTTATACCCACTGAGCTCCCCTCTCTTGAATAGACTTGCTGCTACAGCTTGAACATCCTGTGTCTCTCCATCACCACCTCCCACCCCTCGGGATGTTGCTTTTTAGTTGCTGCTATCAGTTTTATACCAGAAGTTCTTTGCTGGATCCAGGAGGGCTTTTGCAACCAGTGCCAGTTTTGGCCTCGCTTGTGTGGAAGAGAGATAAAAATACCAAAGGCAAGACCCAAGAGTAGCAATTTGCCTTCTGCAGCAGCCAGAGCCAGCTGAGTGCATCCCTACAGGCTGGGAGCTGCCTGGGGGTGGACGGGCTGAAACACCTCTCAGTTAGGTGCTGGCACAGCACTGCGCCCCTAAACACCGCATGGACCAGCCCCCCTGCTGCCTTTGCTTCGCTTGTGAGCGCTCAGGTATTTAAGCGAGCCCTTCCCAGCATTTGCTTGACACAATGTTTACTGGTTGAAGGTTTCATACGTAAATAAAATAATTCAGAGTACAAAACTCCTCAGCGTTGCTTGCGGTAACTGTGAAGCGTTTCTGCCTCATCAGCCAAAAAGAGTTGATGAGCGTGCGATGTTTTCCCGGCTCTGCTGAGGTGGCGATGACAAACGCTGCCTCCCCTCATCTGTAGCGGCCGTGCGTGCGCAGCGCCTCGGGCGCACGTGGCACAATCATTTCCAGTGCTCAAATGTTGTAAACGGAAAGTTTTTGTTATGCAATAAAGAGCTTCGCTCTGGCGGTGTCTGGAGAGGGGTTTGTGGCCATGGATGGGTACGTGCGCATTTCTGCATCACCATGAATAAAAGCAAATGCTTTGAAACGTGTTGCTGATGGTGGGGGAGGGGGTGGGAATTAAATCGGGAAAATTCCTCCCCTAAGAAAACTCTCTGGCATTCAGTCCTAACTTTTTACAAGGGCAAGCAGTGACAGGATGAGGGGGAATGGCTTTAAATTGGAAGGGTGAAGATTTAGATTAGACATCAGGAAGAAATTCTTCACGCCGTGGGTGGTGAGACACTGGCACAGGTTGCCCAGGGAAGCTGGGGATGGCCCCTCCCTGCAAGTATTCAAGGCCAGGTTGGATGGGGCTTTGCGCAGCCTGGTCTGGTGGGAGGTGTCCCTGCCCATGGCAGGAAGGTTGGAATTGGATGGTGTTAAAGATCCCTTCCAACCCAAACCATTCTGTGATCCTGTGAACTCAGAAAGACAAAGCACGTGTTTGCAATTGGCACTGTTATTTTATTAGTACGAGTATACTGAAACAATAAACTTGTACTGGTATACAGACAATTTCTTTAAAACAATTTTGTTCAAATTTTGAATCAAACATTGTTTTATTATAATAATGAAATAATTTCTACCTAGAAAACCTGCAAGCACCATCAAAGAAAGGGACCATAAAATTCAATAAACAGACGCGAGTGTATCCTACAAATAGACACACCACCATTAGAAAATAGAATATGAATTCTTCCATTTTTTTTTAATATTTGTTTTAAAAAAGCTAGTGCAAGTACAATATTTTACACTGGAATTACAGAGAGTATGCACGCATATGGAAAAAAGTTCTCCTGTCACAATAAAAGCTCTTAATTATGTCTGTATGCACTTAAAATCTTCTCCTCTTTTCAATAAGGTGCAAAACGTTATTCCCTCCCTATTTCTCCTTTGTACTGGCCATGTCAGCTCGATTTCTCCCCCCCCCCAAACACAAAGCTGCGATATCCCTTTTACTGGGCCTACACTAGGAACTACACTGGAAGTGTGATTTGCAACAACCCTCATTAACCATACCGGACGATTTCAAATAAAAATAATTAAAGTAAGACCTTAGAAACGGCTGCTGTAGAATGGCTGAACCTCACCCGGGCACGGCCCTGCTGCCGGCTGCCGGGGTGGTGACATAGCTAGTACAAAATGGTTTTCAGTAGCTCATCCGAACTGAAAAAGGTTGGGAAATTCCCCTCCCTCCCTCCCTCCCCCCCATTTTGTAACACTGTGGAAAGAACAGTGTTCAACGAGTTAATATATTATTCCAACAATAATTAAAAAAAAAAAGAGCAAATACATACATTAGTGAGTTTCAATGTTAGCTGACGGTCATGAAGAGTCGTCTCTATGCCTTAACAGATCAGTAACTCTGCTGCGAGGCCAGCGCGAAGGCCAGGCAGAAGACACAGACCGAGCCACCCGCAGCTCCCCCAGGCCCGTTTTTGCTCTCATCTACACAGATCCAAGCCCAACTGACCCAGACAGGAGTTCTTCAGAGTGTGTTAAAAGGGAGGGGATGTGGGTCCTGGGTTTTTAAAGCAAATGTCAGGGTTGGATCCCTTCTCTGGCTGGTGGGAAGGGGCAGAGCTGCCCACACTGCTGGTCCCACGCCAATCTCCACACCAGCTGAGGGTCTGGGCCCTGCAGTTCCTGCTCGTCAGCAATCCCGCAGTACAGCCACAACAGCTTCAACGAGTGCCTAATGCTCGCTGCAAACAACACTTCCGAAGCAAACCTACTGCGTGGTCAAGGGAAAGGGCACAGGAGCTTTGACCACTCACAATAGAAACAAACAAAAAAGAAACAACCTTGGATGAAGCCTCCATAAAATCCTCAGTGGAAGACTTGAGTCCTTTCAGCTAACGACAAGAAAAAAAACCAACCCTACAGAAACCTTAGAGACTGTTATTGTATAAACACTACCTGTTGGCTGAATGCACTTTGTTGCAACACAACTGGGGCTATTTTTTTTTTCTGAGCACCCGGGGTCACTTGGACAGGGCGGGTATTCCTGCCCCATGTGCCTGCAGGAGCCAGAGCTTGGGTAACCTCTGGGGGGAGGACGGGAGCAGCCTGAAACTTCACCTGTTCCACCCTGCTGCCAGCTCCCAGCTGCCCAGCTCAATCTTTGGGCAGGAAAAGGACCCTCTCCTCAGGACCTTCTTCAGGATCCTCTCCTTTTGGCTGCTGAAAAACACCGGTCTCACCTTTGGTCAAGACCGCCACTGGAAAACGTGTGACTCGCTGCTCCCCAAGGGCTCCGAAAGCAGAGGCTGGGGAGAGGGGACAGCGACAGGGGGGTGAAAGGCCAGGTTGCCTCTGCTATCACTGTGCTGCTGGGCTGGGATCCCTGTGATGAGCAGTCCTTGCTAGGGGTTCTACTCTTTGGGTTTCATCTGGAACAGGAAGTGCTGACAAAACATGGAACAGCATCCCAGAGAGAGGGGGGAAAACAGGACCGCAAGGTTTCAGGCGGGAACTAAGCAGCTTGCGCTCAGCCGGCAGCGGCTCCGCCACCCGAGGGGCACAGCCGAGGCTTCCCTCAAAAGCAGCCTTGCCTGGGGCTCCCTCGGTGCAGGCAGGAGAGACTTAAAGCCAGAAGAAAGCTGGAGAGTGAGACTCTAGTTTTGCACAGTAGCCACCCTTTGAAGTGCCCGGTAGCTGCAGTCAGGAATTGCTGCTCCAAGGTGTATTTTCAGCATAGGAATAAACAGTGTGAAGCATGACTCCATTCCCCAGAAACGGGACCCATGTAATACGAACAGAAAAATTAAGCACAGTTGTTCTTTAAGAGCCTTTTAAGTAATAATTCTTCCTGGCCAAAGCCAATACAAATCAGATCATCTAGACATGACATCTTCTATATACAAAAAACACGTAACTTTCAACCTTTCTCTGCTTTGTATTTAAAAACTTATTTTTTTTTTTACAAACAAGGTATGAAACTCACTGTTCAAACAGAGCCATCTCTTTTTCAAACACTGAATGAATCATTCCAACATTCATTTTTCTGTTGTGCAATTTTTTTTAAAACATTACCTGTACTCCTCAATGTGAGTGCTTCAAAAAAAGTTTCTATTTTTAATAAGCTTCTCAAATTAGGTTTACATCAAAAAATATTCCCACAAGGTATAGTGCTACAAGAAAAGATCCTATCAGTAAAGGTAACACATCTGAAGCGAGGTCGTCTATGTAAAAGAAATTGAACTCTGGAGTAGAGGTGTGCAATGCGTTTGGAATTTCCCTATTGACACAAAGCAAGGGACAGGGAATCGAGTGGACACGTAGGCATACGTGTAAAAGAAATTCACACACATATTTATTCTTGTGCAAACAGACACTTCTGCCTGGGGGCGTGTGCGCACATATGCGTATCTGCATCAACAAATTCTTGGTTTGCTTTGTATTTGGGGATTTTTTCTTGGTGGGGTGGGAGAGTTGGATAAACCAGGGGAAAGGCAATCACTGCTTGCACTCTAGGGGTGCGTTCATTCCCTTTGCTTTTCCCATCAGCACTGGCCAGAGCCCAAATTAGACTCTGCTGTTATCTGTGATGACGGAGAGGGAAGAAATGGAAACTATTTGTACGAGTGCATGTCCGTTTTGCGGGTTTTTTTTCCAAGTTCCTAGGACAGCGGAAGTGTTTCAATGGTCCAAATCCCCCCTGCCCACTCGGGGCTTCCACCCTGGTGAACCTGGATGAACCCAAAGATTTTTCCAGTTACCTGATTAAGGTCAGGATCTTGGCCCTGACTGAACCAAGCTTCAATTTCACAAAGATTTATACAGGTGCGTCACAGCGAGCTCCCGGGCAGTCTTCCATGACCAGCCTGGACCTCCTGTGGGCACCTGTATAAGTGCTTGCAGAACTGTGTCCCAGAACACGCAGAGCACTGTGCCGGGAGCACCCCCCCTTTGCAATAACACCATTAGTGTTTAAAAATATTGAGGATTCACCCTCCTTGATCCAGGCTGGCTTTTTTCTTTTTAGCAGTTGCAAGTATTAACAGAATTTCACCATTTACTTTTTAGTATTGGCAACACACTGTAAAACACAAATAAATCTCTGCAGAGAGTGACTTTGCATGGTAACCAACAGCTACGGTTCGCGCTGAGCCTGCTGCTTTTGTATTGCAATCTAAGTGAGATCTACAGAGTTCAAAACCATGAGATGCAGGAAATCCAAACTTCATCTGTAACATTGTACATCCCTACTCCGGAGCAGTAAAAGTGCTGCTTCTGGTCACATCAGTGTACCACACATATGCCAGCCCCATCCCTGAGTAAAAGGTGTGAAAGGTTTCTAAATGTTCCTTGATTTAAGGGAAACGAGAGTAGTGATGTCACTTCCCCACGCCGAGAAAATGACGGGAACAACAGGTCAAATGAAGTGACAGCGGGACGAAGGCATTAAAGGAATAAAAAAAAGGAACGCGCATCCCCTCCCTCCTCCCGAGGTCTGCGTCTTCAAGGGAAAAGTGAGCCCAAGGGTAACGTCCAAAAAGATGAAACAGGTCAACAGTTACTCCGATTTGGGTCTCAACCAGAGGTCTCGAGGTTAAGTGACATCAAACTCAAATTCCCCATGATGTGGCCCAGACAAACTGAAACAATACCCAAGTTAAACACTATAAGGAACAGTCATTTTATATATATAGATATATAGATAGATTAGATAGATAGATAGATAGATAGACAGATAGATAGACAGACAGATAGATAGATAGAGTTTTTTTTTCTTTAGAAATCCCTATAAAGAGGTTCTTGTTTTTTTTCTTTGCCCTGACTAATTTCTTGGTGATTGTATGCGTTTCGTTGTAAACTAAACAGGTCTGATACAAAAAGAAAGAAAGAAAAAAGACAAAAAAGAAGAAGCAAACTACTGTCAGTTACTATTGCAAAGCAGATGCTGCGCAGCACCAGCAGCTAAATCTCCCCCTTTGGCTTTGCCTCAGCATCTCTGTGCCTGTGGGCAGTATTTTCGCGTGCACCCGGGATCGCTGGCACTTCCCCAGGCGCAGGGACTCAGTGCAAGGGATGCTCGGGGCAAGCGGGGAGAGGCAAAGCTCCCCCTTGCAAAGGACTTGGTCCCAGAGGGGATTTTCTCTCCCCAGTGGAGCCAGGTCTTGTCTGCGTGCTGTCCAGGTTGGGGGTGGCACTGGGCAGTATTGGCTGAGTGCTACCCTCTGCCTGGATGGCACGAAGACATTAACACATCTTTTTATCTTCCTTTATTTTTTTCCTTCCTGGATCTTTTTTAACATCAAATACAAAAGGGCTTGGTGTTTCCCTGGCCGACGGATGCCTGACCCTTAATATGTTTTTATTTTTTTGGGGAGGGAGGACAGGGAGGGGCTAACTAATAAGATAAAAAAAAAAGGTAGAAAGAAAGAAACTATTAAAAAAGAAGAAAACCAGGGGAAATCAGAAGTGGGTATGAGATCTAGCAAACACCACATGGGTGAATCTAAGTTGGCACGTAAAGTATTGCACATCCTACGAAAGCCAAAGCATGGAAAGGGACAACTGTTTGGAAAGAACCAGTTATTTCAGAATTCATCAGTCTGAAATACAAGCACAGAACTAATACATTCCTATTGCTCCAAATGTATTTTTTTATTATTATTATTTTAATTTTTTTTTAGTGTTAGTTCAATAGATCCAGTCAGTTTAACAGCCCCCTGCTTCCTTAATTAACCACAAATGCGTATGGTTTTACTTGAGATTCTCTTTTCTTTTTCCCGAGTATGCGTGAAGTATGGAAATAGTGGTACGACCGTGAACTAAAATCTGTAATTCTTTCTATTCCTTTACCATCAAAGTTTAAAAAAAAAACAAAACAGGAAACAAAACGAAACAATAAATTGCAAGTGCCCTGAGCAGAGTATATGGAAGATTAAGCAACTTCTCTGAGCAGAAATATTAACAAATAAGCACTAACTAAGCAGTGTGACTGTGAGAAGAAACCCACTCAGCTATTTGGTTGCCCGCCGAGAGGTTAATAAAATTCAAGGAAATTCAAGGAAAGTTTCAAGCTATTTGAAACGTCTTTCAACTTTTTGGTGCACCCCAGAATATGGTATAAAAACAATGAGTTCTGGTGTGAGCTAAATTTCAAGTAACAGATAACAGAGTCAAAGCTGGGGTTTGGGGTTAACATTTCTTCTCTTAAATAAAAGCACTGGATTTTAGGGGAGAGGGGAAACAAGATTTTAAATAGATTTGTTCACTTTAGGTTACTGCATTTCTAATGACGGACTTTCATTGCCTTTTCTCCCTATCAGTACAGCTTCCTCAAAACTACCTGAAGGATGCAAACTCACCAACCAAAAACAACAACAGGAACGCCTGCTCATGTAGGGCCCAAGCACAATCCCACTGAAATCAATGGGATCTTTCTAGTGGCAACAACAGCCTTTAGCGCTCAGCCCCAAGTACTCGTCCTTGCGCCTCCCCGAGGCTTGTGCAGGAGGCTGGGTGCCCAGCACCCCAAAGGATCCGGCCCTACCTGGGGAAAGAAAAGACCGAACGGCATTAATCCCGCCCCCCCACCCCCCCAATCCTACTTGGTTTGTACCAAACTCTTGAAATCTCACCTTTCCAATGGAAAAGGATGCAATTAAAATAACAAATAATAATAATAATAAAATAACAATAGGTTTGTTTTCAAAACAAACAAACACCTTGCTTACGTATAGAAATGTTTCTTGTGGAAAACTCTCTCAGCAAGTCTGAAGAAAAAATTCTCAGAGCTGTCCCATTAGGACTTGGTTCTGTGTGGCAGATACAGGGTAGAAAGACCAAAAAATGAACTCTGAAAGGAACGTAACCCTATGAAACAGCCTAGAGCGTAGGCAGGTTAGTGAGTAATTGCTACATTTGTTTATGCTCTTTCAGACCCCCCCCCAACCCACAACATTATTAGGTAAAAACTGCAGGAATACCACACAAATGATAAACTCAAGATGTGCAAATTGCAAGATTCTTTAAAGTCCATCTTTTTCAAAAACACTGGACAACGATTTTTTTCCTCTTTCCTTTTTCCTTTCTCTTATATTTTTTTATTATCTGTCAGCTCGCATATGCCTTTAACTCTTTCTCAAGCATTAAAGTTTAAAAAGTGCCTCCTATTAAGTAGTCCTTTGTGGACAATGACTGTCACATACTAGTTCAATAATTCACATTCATCCCTTTGAAACCACATTAAAACTTTCAGCATCTTGCCTGTGAGAAAACTTTATATAGTTGCATGTAGTTACAGTGTTGAAGAGATTTGTTTGTTGGTTGGTTGTTGTTGTTGTTGCTTTCCAAGCAGATTAAAGTGAGATACAGTACGTACTGAGTGTTTGTTAGACCAGGATGCTCAGCAATAAAGTGTGAACAGCATTTTAAGTGCTTAAAGACATTCTAGGTTCATCTTCAACAGCGGATTCCCGTGTCACACCAAAATTTGAAAAAAGTGGCACCAGTTGTCCATAATCATGAACTAAAAACAGTACTAGAGTTAAAGACAAAAAGATTTGCAACCTAACTGCAAACAATGGATGCCTGTGATCTCAAAGGGGCAGTATGCGTCTACCTCGTGGAAGCAAATGTCAATGGCGCAACCCGGTCGATTTGTCTAACACTGCACAGAAAGAGGAGTGAGCCTGAGCCAGGCTCATCCAGGGAGCCAGAGGCCTCCTCGTGCACACCCACGCACACCCACACCACACGCACGCACCCACCCGCCCACCCCACCACCAGGAAGGGAAACCTTGCAGGGCAACTGGTGCAAGAGTCTGTACGGCCTCCCCATCTGCTGACTCCGGGCAATGGAACTGCACTAGCAAGCAGAAAGGAAATGGTGGTGTGGCAGTTGCTTTAGGAATAAAAATCAGTGCAGTCAAACCCCATGGGGGAAAAAAAATATATATATACATATACACACACACAAATATATATATATATATATATACTGTAGAGCCTTGAGTTGGCTTGTTGTTAAAAACCTCAGAGACTGTCTGATCCTTTCCGATGACACCCACGGGTTGTGCCCTCAGCATCCACCCGGGGGGGGGGGGGGGGAGGAAACCTCTTCACCAACCCACCAGCGAGCCACGATCCCTCCTCGGGACTGGCGTGCACACACACACACACCCGCACCCACACACACGCACGCACGCACCCCACGCGTGACATACACCTCTGCTACAGTTCCCTTCTCCTCACCTCCCCCCACAATAACCAGAACAGGAACCAAAACAAAAAAATAAATCAAAACCAAAACAAAACCCCAACGATGAAAAGAAAACAAAATCACAGCTGGACCCTGTCCTACACGAGGTGTTAGAAAACAGGAGCCATGACAACACATTCATTTCCACTAAGGGTGTGTGAAGCAGATACTGCCCCTTCCGTAGCTCTCGATAAACCTAGTCACTGACAAACACTTGTGGAAAAACATATGCACCAGTCTCCTGCATAATACCAGCTGCAACTATAACAACAAGGTTATAACATAAACCTAAAATAAGATGATAACATGTAAATACTGGGTTATTTAGTCTACAGTACAGTAATCTGGATAAAAATGACAAGGGGTAGCCTAATTTCCTTTCCCCAAACAACTTTTACTTTCCTACGTTGGATCGACCTTCAATGCAAATCTTAACCTCCTGAGGAATAAAAGAAGGCTTGGGAAGAGTCAAAGGTGGCTCCTCTTCTGATTTCTCTAGTTTTCGTGTTTCAGGGGCTGACCACCTCCTCTTCCTCGTTGCCGGGGGCTTGCTGGGTTCTGTTTTGGTGAGCAAAGGTGCTGCAGGCAATCCTATTTTGTCCGGAAACTTCAGTTCACCGTTCTCAGCTAACATCTGAGCGCTTCCCTGATTAATCCCGTTTTCCTGCTCCGCATACCTGTGTCTACTTCCAGCTAGACTGTCATTCTTTGAGTGCTTCAGCAAGATACTAGCTGAGTCCATGGGCTGGCCCTTTTTAATAGAGCCGTTCTTCAGGTTCTTGAGCGTTAGCGATATGCAGACATCCCCCACGGAGAGTTTGGAGCATGGCAAATCAAAGAGCTGGCTGGTTCTCTCGGGGCAGCACGATGACCAGCCTTGTCCAAATACAAAAAAAGGGTATTCTACCAAGACTTCCACGCTGACCTGCAGAAAGAGAGGGGACAACAGAGAGAGAGACGGAGAGAGAGAGAGGGGAGAGTGTGAGATCACCTGTGTGTGCTCGCACGCATGCGCAACAGGCGGCGCTTGCCACGGGGGGAGAGGGTTAAAGCTGAATTTGCAAAAGCACTGTTCAATCCCTGGTACTTCAACCACCAAACTTCAAGCACGTCCTTGTCACATGGGTGTTTCTCTGAGCTCAGTGCTTCTTAGTGCAAGACCTCAGTGGGAATCAAGCTTTATCTTTATCCAGCCACTCAGAGAAACACAGAGGTAAGAGCTTTGGTGTCTGGCAAACTCCATTCCCTGCCATAGCCTTGTGGGGCCTAGAGCCTGCCATCCACATCTGAAGACACTTTCCACGGGAAGCTCTCAGTTTTGTCACACGATTTCCTAAATGACCTCGGGATTATCATCCTCATCTCTGTCCAAACAAGTGAATACTTACAGTATGAAAGAGTTGAAGGCATGCTGGTCTCCAGGGGAAGGCCATGAGTACGTAAAGAGTTGCAGCCATAAGAGCGGCGAGCATGAATTGGTCTTACCCTAGCAGTTCTGTACCAGTCCAGTTTCTTCCCTTCTCATACCTACTCTCTCATTTTACATCTGAGTTCACCTCCTGCCCTCCCTCAGGGAGAGGATCATCTCTTCTCCTCCTCCTCCTGCACTGGGTCTCCTTTTCTGCACTGTATCCCCTTTTCGTCTCTCCTTGAAAACACATCCGGTTATGAATCCTATCTACCCATCCTACAGGGCGCTACCAGAGCCAGGAGAACAGACGAGCAACAGGTGCCCACTACTCCTTGACACTGCAAATACGGGCCTTGAGGTCCCAACCTGATAAAGCACCTAAATACCTGCTTCTCTTTGCACATGTCAGCAGTCCCATGCTCACTGCATGATGCCTGGTCTGCAGGCTCCAACACTTGATATGGGTTCATGCGATTCCCAAGCCACAGGGCCGAGGCCCCCGGCATGCCACAACAAGGGCAGGGAATTCTGACTAATACTTTGTAAAACTCTGGCACATGTTTATAACTTGCTGTAATGCCAATGAGGTCTGCAACTGCAAGAGGGTGGCTTGTGCTGAAGTCAGATATCCACTGCTCTGCTCCCAAGGTCCCCGTGTCCTCTGGAGCTCCTCTCAGGCAGGATCCTGCTCTGACGGTGTAACCCCCATTTGGTAGGAGCTAAAGGGCAGGAGAACACCTGAATACATGCACTCATCGAATTCCTGAATTATTCAGCAAGCATGGAGCTTATTAGCTGCCTGGAGAACCTCCCCTCTCCAGGAACACAGACTCACTTGAAAGGAACATCACAGCAGGCTTGTGAAACCACCTTTCACCCTTGGGAGTGTGTAACACCGTCACAGCAAGCATGGCTTTGCATCATTAAATACACATTTCAACATTAAGGAACAGAAGCAGTTTGAGATGAACACCGCAGTCCAATGTTCAATCACCTTTGTTTATAATATTAAGTGTAAACCTTGGGATGAAGTTGCATGGCCTGTCTCACAGAGGAGGTTAGACTCAATGACTGTATGGCATCTCCCCACTACCTCAGTTTCTGTTATATTAAACCTTTTACAACTACAACTCTTTGCCAACAGTCAACTACACTCATGGCAACAGTGGAAACTGAACTGACTCTGGGCCTGGTTTATGCTCTGAACTATGGAGAAAGTGGGGCGAGGTAACCATCAAAGTCCCATCCCTCCATGTCGTGGGGCAGAAACACTCTAGCACCAGGATTTGCAGAAATACTTGTCCACAGTTTGGGATCCTATTCCTTACATAAGCATCTCAGTAAGAAGTCTGACTGGGAGAAGCTGTGAATATCCAGTAGGTCCCTTGGACTTAAACGGAAACTGCTGTCTACACAGAGCTGTAGGCTTCTCTCCAGGCATGGATCACCTGGTGGACACAGATTTCTCCTTTATATTTCTATGTCTCTCCTTTTTCTTTCTTTCTTCCTGCCTGCTGTATTTTTTTCTTTCTTTCTCTACTTTCCCATCCTTGTCAAAAGCTATTTGTATCTGTGGGAATCACACATGCTTGTGTGCATCATCCTCACCGACACACAAGTTCCTCTTGATATGAATGCACTTCCACCAAACGTTAGACTTTTTTTTTAACGTGGCATCCAAAACACTTGCCTGAACTGTCAGTCACTGAAACAAATCCCAGAACTGGTGGAAGTGATCATGAATAACACCAAATAATAAAGATGGTGAAATGCTGGCATTTCATTGATCTGGTCATGGTGTGTACGTACTATTATTGTTCTGAAATGGGTTCCCTCGTGATTATCAGGACCTGTTTTAGTTTTTGGATTCAGCTAACTTGGGATTTAAGGTAACCATTCTGTACGAGCAATGGTAGTTAAAACCCTTTTAAGTGTGAAAGTTCAGTAAAAACATCCCCACATAATTTTTTTCTGACCACTGCATTAAAACACAAAAAATTAATGTTTTGCTCCCTCCCCAATACCCGTCCACGGAATTCTTTTTCCAATTACTAAGATGATAAAGCAAGAAAACAAAATGCTGGTCCCTCTTCAAGTACACCAAGGCTGTACTGCAAGCTATATCTACATTTCTGTTTTTTAAGACTGACATCCAAAACTTCAGTGCAGCTGCTGAATATCTGGAATTTTCTGCAACCCTTTCTAATTTTATTTCTCAGCCAAACTCAGGCAGGAAACCCTGGCTGGAGCTGGAACAGAGATGAAAGGTGCTGGAAGGTCTGATGCCCAGAAAATACCCTTCCCATCATTCAAAAACAAAGCAACTTCAGCCTTGGGGCTCACTGCTGCAACTGAGGTAACAAACACTAAAGCAAAATGTGCCTAATAAAAGTGGTTCATGTGAACTGTATTTTAATAAATGTAAGCATATATTTCCCAATTAAGTGTTGTTCCCTCCAATATTATTAAAAATGTGATGAAACTAGGAGTGGCAGGCTGGAAACGAACAGAAGGAAGTGGTTCTGGAAACAACGTGCAGTTAAGCAGCGGATTAATTTTCCTCTAGGTTTGCATACCATTGCCAGGTGATTGGAAGACAGGGAAAGCAGGGAGGATGATCTCTTCCTGCTGCGCTGGGGAGGGGGAGCTGTGGGCTTGCTCTGACACGACGCAATAGTAGCTGCACGCAGCCTCCCTACGTACGTTACAGTTGCATATTATGCTCAGCTAAAAATAATCTCCTACCTCTGCCCCTCACTTGGTGATAAAATTACCTAATGTTTGCACAGAGCCTGAAAACACAAATTCATCAATACTATAATGACTTCCCAGAGACCCCTGGGAGAAGTATGTAAGTGAGCCAAAGCTAATGATATTTTTGTATAGCACTTACCCTTTACAACTTATGCTCCCTTGACAATGCCACCCGGAAAGCTCCCTCCTTCCAGAAGTTACGAGTGCAACTGAAACTTAATTGTAATAAAATACTTTGCGAAGCTACACTACACTACACAGATATAACCCCGCTGTACTCTGCAGATCAGATGGATTTCAGTGCAGCAGCCCCACAGTGCCACTGCTCGAAGCAGCACAACTGAATACTGTTCTTCCAACAAGAAGACTAAGCCCTCTCCACGCAGGCAATTTTCTAAGGAGCAGGGACTGCCACGTGCCTGCTAGTAAGGCTAAATGCTTTCATACAGTCACGCTGGGTGGAGGGTGAGGTCACCAGAGACTTCAAGCACATAGAAATGATACCAGTCTCTCTCTCTCTCTCTCTCTCTCTCTCTCTCTCTCTCTCAGCCCAGGCAAGGGAAAACCAGCAGAGCCATCCCCGCTACGCAGGGACACAGCTGATCTGGGAAGAGACCCAAGCCCTGGAATCTGTAGGAAACCTAAATTAACCCCCCGTTTCTAATCATATCTCTATGTGACTCGCTCTCCATTCTGGAAGCATCCCCGGTGGGAAACACAGCTGGGGAGTATTTCGGCAGCGATGATGTCAGCCCGCTGCTGATAGGCTTCTCCGTAAGGTGACACTTTGCTGGGTGAGACCCATGTGTGTGTGCGTGCCTGGCCTGGATTTTCACAGCCTCAGCCTCAGTCTCAGCTTGCTTTCTGCCAGAGGATGGCACTCCACCCTCTGCAAAGGCACTCTTCCCGGCTCCCAGAACTACAACACATTGCCTGCACTGACAGATCTGCCAACGAGACATGACACAAATGCTACCTGCTAATTTGTACCTCTTCTGCTGGTGCAGAGACCGGTGGCCTGGCTGTAGGCAGAGAAATGAGAGCAAGACGAAAACTGCAGATGGGAGAGTGCTACTTTTGAAACCTCATTATTCAAGGCACCGGGGCAAATTATAGTAATTGATCCTAATCCAAGGATGGTTACTCTACTCACAAAGCCTGAGATGCACCTAAACACAATTAAGCAGTGGGGAAAAAAAATCACATCTTTATACTGAAAGCACCGGAGGCCCAACTTCTATCAGCTGTACAGAAGCACGCACGTACATAAATCAAACCACACAGGGAATCTCCACATTTGACGTGAAGAAGCGAATGTGCCATATGTAGCTATTTACCATGTACGTGTAATTGGGGAAGGACAGGTCACAGACTGCTGCAACTGTAAGAAATTTTTCATGCAATCTGCTCCTTGGTACCATCATTGTTTTTCTTCTCCAAACTGTCAGCCTCAGGTGCTTTACTACATGCATCCATGTCCAGCTCTTCTCTCCCTCTCTCTCTCATTCTGGTTCTCCAGTTTACAACACTCAAACTACACCAAAAAGACGTGCAATGAGATTATTTAAGATGAGTACCTCTAGGAAGCAATATGCTATCCAGTATATCTGAACTGCTCCAGCCTCAACACAGCAGAATCTACATCACTCAGAAAATGGACAGCATCAGGATAAAGCTTTATGAACAATATGTACTCATCCTCAACCTACAAATACCTTCGGAAAGTTACAGGTTTTCTTCCTACACTGCAAACCAAATGAGAAACAAAGGTCAGAAGCACAGCCTGCCCAGCCACTCAGATGGATTTCATTCCAAATTTCCCTTAAACACACAGTGCATATGAGCCGTGCAGTGTTTAAACCACCTGCAAACACTGCCTCAGTAAAACTCTGTACTGCATTTCAGTAACTTACGTGTGTGGAGCCATTCCTAGGCAGCTCCAAGTTTTCAAGCCAGGGAAATTCACTGCCTTATGTCCTACCTATCTCTGAAGGATTCAAGTTCAATCTAGCCTGACCTTGCTCATGTGGGAGGTGGTTCTCCAGATATAAGAAAGACCCACTCTATATCCAAGAGACTACACTTACAATCGGTGTGACTCTGATGGCTCACCGGCACAGTGAACGGGATGATTTTTGGACCAGAGCTAGTCTCACAGATAGATGTGAACGATGAAGAGCCCCAAAGCAACTGAGATGCACTGAAGAAAGTTGCACCTGGGGGGCAACAGCACATGCCCCAATCCACTCCCCACACCCCGCCATTACCTGTGCTCGATGCTCCCCAACTGCAAATTGTATCACAGCAATGCCTGGGCTATGGCTGTCTTCAATCCTCTCCACAGTGCTGGAGTCTATTTTCAGGTCATTGCTAATTTCCGCACTCTGTATGAAGTCTTCTGTCTTCAAGTCCTCTACTTTCTTCAGCTCCCCGTTGGCCAGCTGAATGATTGACCCCTTCATGAAATAGGGGGGCAGCGTGGGAGGCGCAGCGGCGGGGGAAGCGATGGACTGCACCACAGGCAGGTGGATCTGTGCCTGCACCATAGTGGCCTGGTAGGCAGGCTGGGTGGTCAGGGGCTCCGCGCTGAAGTTCTCACTTTTGGGGACAGCGGTGGTGACGAACGTGTGAGGCACTGCTGCAAACTGGGGAGAAGATGTGACGATCGCAGGTGCAACTCCCGACGGCTCGACATCCGCACCACCGACTGGTATCAGCAGGGACTGGGTGCCAGGGATCACCAGGTGCTGCGGCAAGCTGCTGGGGTACCCGATGGCTTGCTGCTGACCACTCAGGTAGCCAATCACTGGCGGCTGGGTCCCAGCGTAGAAGGCTGTCGCCGGCAGCCCGACGGGGAGCTGCTCGGAGGCGCTGTGGGTGGTCTGAATGACAGTGTGAGGGGACAGCGTGGCCACTGCCTTCACCCCCTCATGGCCCAAAGCCTGCTGCGGAGACAAGGCATAGGACCGGTGGGCTGGCTTTCCTAAGTGTAAGCTTCCCTTGTCGTTGAGGGCTGAGGGAGAGGTCTCGCGGTTGGTGGCCTGCTGCACCTCTATGTCCGCTGTGGGTGTGCTGCTGTTGGGGACCACCATGACGGAGGCTCGGACACCTGAGGAATCCCGCGCACCGTACTCGGCAGGGCTCGAGTGGACCACCACATGCCTGGTCTCATAATGATGGGGAATTGGTTTATTGCCTGCTTTGACTAGACCTATGTCGGCAGAGGGTGAAATGCCGTACCTCCGGCTCTTCTCTATCTCACCGTTCAGTACCTCCTTGGCCTGCATCGCCTGCAGCCGGCTGCTCTCGGGCTTCTTGGGGGGATCCCTGGTGACAAAGTGGCCTCCCGAATCTGTGTACTGCACCACCACTTGGGAGGAAGGGCCAAGGGTGAGGGTGTGTGGGATAACTGTCTGATGGGGGTGCAGGGGAACTGGGATGGTTGGAGGAGAGACGTTTCTAACAGTGCTCTGGGAAGAGCTGGAAATGTGGACGTACTGGTTCTGCTGGGTGGGTGGAGGAGACCCTGCGGCGATCAGTCCAGGTGTCCTGACAAGGTGCGGCTCAACTTTGTGCCCCTGCTGGCTTAAGCCGCTCATGCTGGCCAGCAAAGTGGAATATGCCTCCAGCTGGGAGCGCTGGGATGGAGTGGTTGCAACGGCTGTGGCCGCCGCCACGGCACCGGTCGCAGAATTGGCCGTTGGGGAAATCAGCTGTGAGGGGATGAATCCGGTGTATGATCCACTGTACTGGGGCCCCACGAACTGGAAGGTGTGCTGCAGGTGCGTGTACTGCACGGGGGAAACAGAGGTCCCTGATTGGGAGAGGGCAGGCGAGTACACCGTGGGAAGAGTGGTGGAAGCTGGAACGGACCTGGGCGCGCTCGGTGGGGAATAGTCCAGCCCTGCAGACAGCGACTTGTGCAAACCCTGCTGCAAGCCTGCCTCCACCGACGAGGGCCCCCCAGGCCGGTGTCGGCCCCCCATGCCGCCCTGGCCGCTGGGTGTGCTGGGGAGCCATGCTAGGTTATCCGCACGGTGGTTTTCATTTGGCAGGACTGGCTTCACGTCTGAAGGCAGGCTGGTGGCAGGGATTTCTCGCTTCTTCGGTGGTAGGCATTCATTGCTCCGCTCTTGGCTGGATTTCATCTTTTGCCGTCCCCCCTCCACTGTGCTTGCTTCACTGTCTGGCTGCCTCTGATTTCAGTCTGATAAATGGAAAGTCACATTTGATTTCAGCAAGGGATCCAGTGACTTCATGAGGAATCATCTCCCCGTGAGCACGATTCTCCGACAGCTCCTCTGGATTCTGCAACGAGAAGGAGGGTAAGGGAAGGGGGAGTCACATTGTCAGCACCAGGAAACGAGAATAAATGAGCAGACACCCAAAACCAACAAGTGAGTAAGGGAAACACCTCTGGAAAGAAACAAAACTGGTCAGGCATTGCCACTCTCATGTCAAGGAGCAGCAGATCAGAAACTCTCTGACCATAACTTGGCACATTTAGCAGTGATCACGTATTTCCCAAGGCCCACTTTATCTTTCCTCTGGGAAAGCCTTCCATGTCTCTAAGGTGCCCAGTTCATTCTTCCAGCCTATCCTTCCCCCTGCAATGACAACGTTGCCTTCACTTTGCCGTGACCTAAAAAGCATGGGAGTGTGGCAGGGAGCCCTGGGGAACAGGCACACACTAAATATTTACATTAGCAACAAGTAGCTATTAGCAGAAGGCGGTGGATCACTCCTGAACCCTTGAATCCCAGAGACAACAGCAATGTGACTTCACATCACACATGGCAGGGCTGTGGAGGTAACAGCTGCCCCCATCTCCTCTCTTCCACATCACAGCTCCTTACCGGTACGTGTGCCCTTCATCTACCAGTCTGGCAACGAACGTCGGCCACACGAGATGTTTACAGCAGTAGTCCAGAGCCAGAGTGGGCGCTGAGAAAGGATTTTAATGTGTGTGTGTGTGGTTTTTTTCCCCTAGTGCTTTGAATTCCCTCTGCTACTGACACCTCATGCCCAGGTGCCTGGGCAGGGCTCTGTGTTGGGAGATGACACCCACCACATGCAGGTTAGCCAGAGCCAGTTGCTAGCACCATCTCCACCTCTGCTGGGATTCGATTCTCCTGTTTCTTAGCGACTGCCAGACCAGAGAGGCTGTGAGTACCACACTCACAGCCATGGCCACATGTCCTAACCCTGAGCAACCTTGGCCCTGGGGATGCCTCACTAGGACCGCTGGGAAAAGCACGTTTGGGCTTCATCATCCAAACCAGGTGCTCCCACTACTGTAAAAGCTCATGCTTTTATGCTGGGCTGATTTTGCTATCGGAGCTAAACAGTCGCTGTCTCAGCTCTGCATCACTTAATTTGGTGACTTCAGCCACCCAAAGGCAACAAAGTCAACAATGTCTTCCTAACTCTTTCATGAACAGCTAAGGAAAATCCCATAACTAAATCACATCATGCTTTGAAAGGAAGCTGACAGTCTCCCCCTACCTTCCTGAAACCTCCCTTGCCTTGTCCTGTAACAAACTTTATGAAGAATGAAACTGCTCACCAGCCCCTGTCCAGCCTCCGCTTCTCATCTGCATTTCTGGTTGTTTTGAAAGATATGCAAGAATGGGTGCTGAGAAACCGTACACCTTGCACAACTGGCATCCCAACAAGAAAAGTGTGCGTTGTAAGAAAGAAAAGTGGAGAAAGAATAAAGAGCGGATGGGAGAGACGAAGGAAACAGGATATAGCCCACTTTAAAGTGAATGCTGAGCAGCAGTAATGATACTTATGGAAAGTAATATTCCTTTGGGGGATTTCTTTCCATACTGCCTTGCTTCTAATGAACAATAAGCTTGATGTTTATATGCATATGCATTACTTTGAAGACATACTAGACTACAATTAAACCTATTTTTAAGAGTACGTTTTATGTCTATGGTCCTCCAAGCTGCTGTAAACCTGCAGGAAAAGGCTAAACCTGCTAATGGTTTGATACAATCAGTCTTAAGTTAACTGTTTAAGTATTCATAAACAGTAATGAAACACCAATAGCCACAGAGCTGGTGGGAGGGTATGATGGTGAAGAACTGTTTCAGGGAGGACACCATGGCTTTGAGGTGACAGGGAGGATGAAAGGACTCAGGACAGCATCAAAAGAGCAAGGACCAACAACACCTAGAACATGGCAGCCCAGGGGCAGTGGGACCCACCAAGCAGCAGCTCGGCACCATTACCATGACCCACCGGCACTGCTGCCTTTGCGCTGCGACCGCGGCTGAACAAGTACAGCCAGGAGACCATGGTCCCTGCTGTATCAGCACAGGTCTTCCCTCTCCTGCTAACAGTTGCTCAGCGTGTCTTGGCAACAGCTAAAATTATTATACTACACATGACTTACAGATTTTTATTTTTAAGTTCAGCTAAAAATAAAATCATCGAGTTCACATTTGCGCAGTCATCCTTGGTTAACTTTAGCTCACTGTAGCGCCTTCTGCCCTGGGCAGTTGGCTTTGGCAGGTAAGCCAGCAGCTCCTGGCTGAGGTGGCTGCCTGGAGACACCATGGGGGGATGCCCTTGACATGAGGTGCTTGTCCCGCTCCCCCTGCCACAGGGAGCTTGTACTGGGCTGGAACCCTCCTTTGAGCTCTCATGGAGCTGCAAACCCAGAATTTAAATACACTCGCATGGGGAAAACCTGGAACAGATGGTTGGCCCCTCTGCCTGAAACACGGCACATGGGACCAAATAGGTCCAGTCTCTTTTGCTGTGATGGACAAATCAGGCTCCCCTAAACTAGTTGTTCTGAAAGCCCGAGACATCTGGGTTCAGCTTGTCTGCATCAAAAGTACTACTACGAAGCTCTATGGAACCTGACGAAGTTTCACTCTGCAGGAGCTGAAGCAAAGGTTTTGTTCTGCTAGATAGCATTGAATCACCAAGTTTTGGGTAGCCTCCAAAGTCAAAGCTAACGTCCTTCAAAAATACCAAATACTAAATCTTTCAGGGTTTTTTTTCTGTGTGTAAATCTTTTATACGGCTGACTTCATCGTTGCTGGTAACAAAAGGACTGCCCAAAATCTCCTGGAGAGCACAGAAAGAATGAACAAGCTTAGCGGAGACAAGGGATGAGACAGCTGTGGAGAGCTGAAGACTGCCCCACTTTTCCAAGCCCAAGTACTTCACGGTGAGACTTTGAACTCTAACAGACACAGGACTGGATTTGCAGAGATGCAAATGTGCAGCATGAAACAGCCTACTTCTACTTCAAAACTTGAAAGCAAAATGGCAAGCTTTCAGCATAACTCAGGTTCCAGCAACAGCAAAGATAAGACAGGACTGATTTTGCTCAGGAAGCAATAAAAGGGAGACAACCAAAACAGAGTGCCTCAAAGGCAAGAGGTACAAGACCTGGTTAAACTGTTCTTTGCTGGTTGTCCTAGAAAGACGAACGTCTGCCTTTTGCAGTGTGTTGCTTTTTTCTTCTAGATCTAAGCAATTTTTCTGACTCTTGAGATTTCCTTTCTCTTTAACTTCAGAGCTGTCAATCATGATTTGTGAGACATGCAAACGAGCAGCAAACACCAGGTGAATTTTTTGCTCCCGCTTTGTACGTGTGTGTGTGTCACACGGGTGCGTGCGTGCATGCACGCCTGTGTAATTATGGCTGGGAAGGTAAAGGGGACAAAGAGATCAGGGACAGCAGCTGGACTTTGGTATCTCTGGCAGCGAGTACACACGGAACATTGCTAAAGCGTCTGGACAGCCAGTGTCCACTGGCAGCTTGCCCACGCTCAAATTCCTGGAAAGGCTTAAGGCAGAAAAATAATCGCTTGGAGGAGTCACCATCTGGGCTTGCTCTAGTCCCAAAGGGATTGCTCACTGGAGTTCAGGATGTGCATTTTTCATGCAAAATTCCAGTGTCTCTCTGCAAGATACTTTAAAGTTCACTGTGTCTTCCAAAACAGTATTTTTCTATTTTTTTAATCAAATAAATTTAAAACTCATGAGAAGATACTGGGTTGAGGGGCTGATCTCTTTTATTTACCTGGAGCTCACTGCAGCAAAGATGAAAGCAGCCAACACAAGCCTCTACTCACGCCATAACGGTACGCTGTGTCCCACCACCCGGGACTGAGTTTTGGTATAGAGAAGTTGGGGCCAGACTCACAAACGACCACAACACCTGGCTAGGCAAATGGTGGGGCTTTCAATGCCTTCAGAAATCAGGCACTTTTTTTTTGCAGTCCCATGATGTAGCAAACACAATTCTCAGGTGTCTAAAACACCTTCAGAACATCTTCTGGTCCCTTATCCTCCCTGGTCCCTCACCTTACTGTAGCTGCTAGCAAACTCACACTGACATTTGCCACCAGGAGCAAGGGCTGGGACCACCTGCTTGTCTGCCTTATTTCATGGAGAAAGCACCCCAAGGGTGGCAGCCACCAGCCTTCAACTTCAGGCCAGGCTGCAAGGGGCCTTGAGCAGCCTGGTCTGGTGGGGGGCGTACCTGCCCATGGCAGGGGAGTTGAAACTGGATGATCTTTAAGGTCCCTTCCAACCCAAACCATTCTATGATTCTCTTATTGACAAAAAGCTCCTTTGATCCCAAATCCTAACAAGACACAAATTATTATGACTTTGTAACTTTCACTTTCCAGCTTCAGTTAAGACCAGTGATTTCTCATATTTATCCATGCAATAAAAAAAAAAACGGGTCTCCCTTGTGTCAGGCATCATTTACTTGCCTGCCTGGCAAGTAAACACCAATGCAATATTCACAGAGTACACTAAAAAATTATCCTTTGAATCAAGCCTGACACACACTTCTCTCTGCCTGGGGTATTACCAGGCAGAAGCAGCAGTGCAGTCTGTTACTCCTGCCTCTAACTGCCCACCCATCCCATCACGATAGGATGAGCAGGTAATTCGGCAGCGCTGGAAATCAGCGGGAAGGGAAAGCACTTTGTCCCACCTCTCCCCTCCCCTTGGAGAAGGCTGGCATCTTGCAGGATCAGATTCAGAGAGATAAAAAGACTGACATATTGCAGAGAGCTCCACAGCTGCATTCTGGCTCTCAGATCTATATGCCAGCCTCCCCCCTACCCTGCTCTACACCCTGCCTGCTGCCAGCTACATATTCATAGTTGTAACTGCTACAGATTTCATTAGCCTTGCCATGTGTGGCTCAGCGCACGCCAACAACAGCTATAGGAGTTTATTGTCCAATCTAACCAATTTCACAGCTCTCTGGCAGATTTCCCAGGAGGGCCAACTGCAGAGATCCATTAATAAGAAACATGAAAACCTCTAACAACATCTGAAATTCTCCTCCTGAAAGTTAAGGATTCCTGACCAGTGCTGCATCTGCAAGACGGATTGTCCACTGCAGCGTGAGCTCTTATTATACTGCTGGGAAGCTCCCACAGCAACTTGCTACAGGTTTCCGCAGAACGAGCAGCTATTCTGCACATCCCTCCTCTACCCATCAGAACAGACAGCCTCCACGCAATATAAAAAGCAAGTGATACACACAAACCTCAGCGAGCACATCAGTGGGTGTCACATGCCAAGGGCTCAACATTGCCATGGATGTAGGTACTAGCATTGAGAGACACCCATTTAGGAGGGAAAAAATAGGGTTAAGATACACTCCCAAAAGGACAGACAGATGATGGAGTTCCAGGACAGCCATTCACTTCATGACATTCATGAATGTGGGTGATAGAAAAAGATTATCAGAGAGCTAGTCCTCTGGATAACTCTTCACTTCTGCTACTCAGCTACCTTGGCTTCTAAGGATAAGGGGAGATCTGCATGTTCTAAGCAGCACAAGGGCCTCTTCTAGTCCTGTTTTACTACAATTACACTATGGTTACATAGTTGTTCTGTGCGGTGGGTGCTGGTGAGCACCACAAGAATGTCATGGTAGTATTAGCCTAAGTATCAGTTTGACTAATAGCTGAATTAATGACACTTGAATTAACGACACTTGAATTAACTTTCACAAGTTTGCAGGTTTCTGCCATCAGTTCATCTGGGTGCCATCACCTGGTTCTGCAACAGAGAAGACACCTGTACTCCCAGCATCTGTAAAAGTCATGCCATGCTCTGGATGCACTGCATACTTTTCTGTGCACATGTAGAGCAATGCAGCTACACATAAGCCTTGTAGGATTGTGATTATCATGGGTGATCTGAGTAGATTCACAGCTGCCTACTCGTTTATTCCAAGTTGTTTTACAAAAAAAGTTATTAGCAAAGGTGATCCCTCCTCTTCCAGCACACTTTGCAGAGAGGGGGTATCACAAAGCACAGCACAAGACTCCAGGCAGACTGGAAGTAAGGAAGCATTTGTTGCAAGAACTGCAAGCTGACCCCACGGTAGGGCTGCCGTCGGAGGGCTGAGCATGTCAGCCGGCTCTTCCCACTCCCAGCCCACTCCATAGGCAGCACCCCAGTTCCCTGGCACAGAAATCCCTTGCCTCACCGCATTAAACGCAGGCACTGAAATACCACAAGTCAAGCCCCACTGCTTTTCCCTGCAACCCACAAGACCAGAAACTTTCTATTTTAGCTAACAGTGGAATTTCCCATCATCATCTGACATCAGGAATCAGTGTTGAGCGGAATAGCATCAGATATATAGAGTCCAGTGATAAAAATGCAAGAGGAGACAACACTGTTAACAGCTAAATTTCTTTGTGGGTGAAGCACTGGACTCCAGCTCTATGGAGGAAGGGGAAAAAGGATTTAACTGCTACAACTTATCAGAGGTCTGCCAAACCCCTCCAAAGCCCTGCTCCTGGAGCCTCAGAGTTAGCTGTGCCAGAAGCATCAGGACCATCAACTCAAGATGCTCACCAATGGAGCACCCCTTCACACACACCCAGCACCTTTGGTGGCTGCAGGGAAGCTGTGGAGCAAACATACACATTTTAAAGTGCTCCTTCAACCCCACAGCAGGATGCAAAGGTTGTTCTTACCTTTATCGCTCCACAAGGGGCCAGACGCAGCATCTAACCTTTTATCTCCTGCACCACACCAACTGCTGCCAGTGCAGGATGGCAGATTTACAGGATCAGCTTGTCTGGTATTGCACAGTGACTCCTTCACTCTTGCACTCATCCCTGAGAGGTACTTCTGTAGCTTAAATGAGTGAATAGAGTTCATTTATAGACAAGCATAATACCAAAATTACTTTGTTGATGTTTTTCATTTATCTAAAATGTGCCCAGCTACAATGAGAGCTGCCTACACAATTTTCCATTGAAAATTTCACGAGTGACTATAAACGTAGCGACACCCACTCGCCGCTCATTTTAACTTGTGACAGAAACTGTCATGCCTGTATGAACACATTTGCACCACAGATATGTCACACAGGTCTCCTTCCATGTGTCTGAAAATGCTCGCTAACGTTCTCTCCTTCTTCGGCAACACAAATTGGAGAGACGCCTGGCTTCGCTGCCAGAAGAGACGAATAAGACCCCCATGAAAAATTACAGAAACCGTGGGCGTTTCACCCCTTTGAAGCTCCAGCCAGTAACACCAGCAAACACCAGCCAGCTCGGAGCAGCCATATCACAGATAAGGACAGGCACTCCTAGAGAGGAATATACCTTTAAGCCTGACTGATAAGGGGACGACGTGAGAGCACAGCTTTAGGGGCAGATTTGGAAAGGTCAGCTGCTTGCTCGATGTCTTTCTTTAGAAGTCCTCCCTGCAGACTGCTTCTCTGGTAGATTCCATGTGCTAGCAAATTAGACTACAATTAGTCCATCTGCAAAGTGCAAAACGTGAATTGGCATTAAATTCCCATTGAAATGGATTTGAACAACTCGCCTTCTCTCAGGCTACATTCAGCAAATCTTTATCTTGAAGCAATCTTGCATGAGCTGTTGCTCATAGTCCCAGCACACATCCAGTGCCCTCCTGAATCAGGATCACTGACTGTCGCCACGGACAGAACGAAAATGCCAGCAGCAGATCCCAGCTCAGAGGCATGCAGTGTGCTCTCCCAGCACTGCAGAAGGCTTAGAGTGAGTTCATCATCCCCCCCCCCCCCCCCAGCCACAATTTATTCGTTTTCTTTTCATTCAGGGTCAGCTACATTTGTCATTTGGCTGTGCCTGACAGCACTGCCCATTTGTCCTGTACAGACCCTCAAACTGACAATCTCAATGCAGGCAGCATCGTGGGGTCAGTGCATGTATGAATGACCAGAGTTAAAAAAAAAATCGCCAGACCAACTCTTCTACACTCCCTCTCCCCATAAAATGCCTGTCCTGGTGCCGCACTCCACAAAACCAACTGCCTAGTTACTCTTCCCGATGCAGCGTAGTAGGGAGCCTCTCTCCTGCTTCATAGGGAATGTGGCAGGCAGATAAAACAGGCACAGAAGCCAAATCCATCACCAGCACCACTTGACTGAGGCCAGCACAGTGAGGATGAGATTGTTCTATTTGACACAGAAAACAATTAAAAGAAAATGAAATATTGCACGTTTATAACAACATAGCAGGCTCCACAGTCACAGGCTCCAGTTGCAATTAAAAAAAACACTCATTCCAACTAAGAATGCAAATCATCGGCATTGCTCTCAAGTAGGGAATGTTGACAAATGAAGGCGGCGTGCTAACAGGCAGTGCCAGTACTCTTAATTTAAGATTGTGAGAAACAAAGGTATGTACTATCCATGACTGCCAGAAAGAATTCACTTTAAACAGCAATCAAAAAGAACTGGGAGGGTTTAAAAATTACTTTACTTACCAAAAAAAATAATAGAAGAAAACCTTTTGCTTCCCTTCTCCCAGCCAACTGAAGAAGGAATGAGAAAAAAAATCACACAGCTCCCGTAAAGGTTATTTATATAGGAGTTTTGAACTCAGGAACTAAAAACATTTCTCCATTGGACATGGGGGTCCTGTGAATCACAGCTTGGAAATCAGAATGGACCTTTTGTAAAAGCCACCGAGCCACGAACATGCTTTCTCACTGCTGCAATCACTTCTGTGAAAGCATCTTAGCCACCTGCCACTGGAAATCCACGGCACAGAGACAAGTGACTCCCCGACACTGGTGAAATGGACAAAGGGATGACTAGCTACCTGCAGCTGGTTTCAATCGAAAAGCCGAGTAATTATTGCAGCCCTCTCCTGTGGCTCATATGGAGCACAGCATGGAGCTGTAAAGCGTTATGCAAGTCTAATGTGCTGCCAGATCTCTCAGAGCAGGCAGCAGCCAAGTCACTCCCTCCCACCATTGGCTCAGCTTCATTAACTTAATCAGGTATTCATTCATTCATTCACTCACTCATTCAAAAAAAAAAAAAAATCACACTAAAGCTGGCAAATAGCCAGTACCATGCATGCAAGGAGTGTGCTCACATCAGCCACCCGGGCTGGAAGAAGAAGGGCAATCTAATGTACATCACTCTCTGAGAGGGGCGCTAGTTTTGCACACAGCCGGGGTGCACAGGCACCTTTGCCACAGCCTCCCCAAAAGAACAGAGGGCAGTTGGGGGCAGAAGCCAGCTCTGGAGCACGTGGACTCGAGAGCAGCCCTGTAAGTCAGTTCAGCCAGCAGGCAGCAGAGTAGAGTAATTCCCCAGAGCAATGGATTATTTAATTAATTTCAATATTTAGGGGGAGAAAAGGAATCGTGGTAGAATCAATTGAACTCATTTTGCTGCAAGGTTCTTTCGCACATACTGCATATGCTGCACAGCTTGATCCAGACAGAAGGGAACAAAGCAGAACAGAAAGGAAAACAAAAAGAATAAAAAGGGGAAGCATCACACAACCATTTTTAAGAGCAATAGGTAATGGAAATCTCTGTTTGACCCTGTATCCATGAATGTAAGACTTCCTACAGGCCTTTCAAGCAGCAGATAAGAGTCCTCTCCATTGCACTGCTCTCGCACTTGTTTTTCTTAGTCTTTACATGTAAGTTTGCAAAGAACATTATTTCTTCCCTCTAGCTGTCATCAGGATGACTTTCACTGCATTTTTTTTCCAGCAAGCTACAAGAAAGCTGCTTTATGACTATTCCAAAAAGCAGGCCTTGAGAGTCAGCTCTGATTTTACTGTGAAGAGTTTTGTGCAGTGAGCTAGGCTGGGCAGTAAGGACAGGGGAGAGGTGTTGTATTTCCCACAGTGGAAGCTGAGCAACAGCGTGAAAGCAGTCAGCATCTTTCCTCCTTATCTCATTCTGCCCTGTGCGAAAAAATACAAGGTGTCAGGTTACTCTGAGCAAACCCATAAAAGTAACATGGGAATACAAAGCACTGCAACTACTACAAAACTGTTTTTATGTTTAAATGATGAAAATGATGAACACAACTGGCAAATCCTCGGCCACAGACTTGGCTGACTTGCCCCAAGGGTATTTGCACTCCCCAGCTTCATTCAGTGATGCAAATCAGACCTCACAACCCTCCATCTTCTGTTTTCATAGACACCACATGTTCCCTGCAGGAACTTCAACCACTTCTTCTCTAGCAAGCCTCCAAGTCACTGTTTCTCTTGAGACAGAAAAGAAACCCGGACCTTTGAAGACCACTGCCACAAACCACAATGCAAATGGCAAAGGCAAACAATTAGCTAAAAGTCTGCAGTTCAGGTGCACTTAGCAAAAGCATGTGAAAGTCCTCCAACCAATATCCATTACTCGGACCCTGCCTCTTCCTCTGATGGTGCCACTGAAGCCTATGGTTAACTCCTGGATCTCCTCTTGAATTTCTCTGTAGGTGTACATCTTAAAAAGCACCCAAGTACCCAGGAGACAAGCAAACACAGCTTCTGGGGAACCAGCTGCTGATATGTGTAACTGCTATAAGTGAACATTATGTATTGCAGGTCAACAGCAACTGAACAGTTAAGCATGGCTGAATATTGCTTTATCAATTGCTACATGACAGCCCATAGGATTTGCTGACTAGAAAACAAAAACTACTCAAGATGCTTTTACTGCATTAAAAGAATTAAAAAAGAGTAAAAGATGAAAAGGTGTCTGAAGGCGATATGGTTCTTAATCCTTGGCCTTCTGCACTCCAAAGTGCATAAGCCATCAGCCAAGCAGCCTCAAAGTACTCTATACTTGAGTTAGCCTCCTCCATCTCAAGTTAAAGCCCTTTAAATTATCCAAGCACTTGCACACTGTGCCTCTTTCATTACCTTTGCCCCATCTCTAATTCTTCTCTAAATGGGGTCCGAAGCCTGTAGATTTTTCCTCTGCTTTTCACTTCACCTCCCTTTCTTGCATCCCTGACACAACTACTTCATTCAAGACACAATCCAAATCCTTCCTCCTTCCTCTGTCCATGTCTCAGCTTTCCCTCTCCTGTTTAAACAGCTGCTCAAGCCTTCTTCACACCAACCTTCTTTCCCGGTATGAGGGCAACCACCACCAGCAGATTCCACCTTCTGAGTCTCTCCTCCATATACAGGAGCATCCAGCAAGGTGTGATTTCTGACGCAAGAAGTAGCTACATGGGTTTAAAAGCAGGCTATTACAAGAAGGAGAGCAGAAGAAGAGAGCAGAAGAAAACCAGCCCAGGAACACTATAAGCATTTTATCCCAAATGATCCAAACTTGGGCAGAGGATCTAGTTTGGTCTACATAAACAAAAAGGATGTGGTTTGAGAAATTCTGCTTCTTTATATGAATCATTTCACTTCTCCCTCTGAAAGGATCATTAGAAGAACGCAGGGTTTCATGATTCAAGGTAGGAGAATGAGAAGGCAAAATTTTAGCACTGTGAAATAAGGCTTGCGTGTCTAACCGCACCGCCAGCTCAGAGTTCACTTCCCACAAGTGTCAAGTATATTTTCCATTCTGTATCTCTGCAAGCCCCAGTTCTGTCTGTTGTCATCACTCACGGGATTTACCTAATCCCTGAAATGGCATAAAAATAATCATCTTTTTTGCTGGAGAAACAGGATCACGTCTTGAGCACACACTAAAAAATTCAAATTGTAGGTATCGTTTATTGTGCCTCCATTCATGCACCCGGTGCTGACAGTATATTTACAAATGGTGCCCACAACAAAATGCTGAACTGCAGTCCAGTGTATTCAGCGGTGTTTCTTAGAGATTTCCACTCGCTTCTGCTGTTTTGCTGCTCACATTCCTCACACTTCTGCATATCCAAGCAGCTGCCTGTTTATACAAACACAGCCTGAAACAGAAATGTTGATTACTTTCATCTAAGCTGGTGGCTTTAGCTGTATCTACTGGTCTGAACTAAAAAATGGGGCAGAGGCACTCAAAAGCTAGTTGTTCATTTAAAATATGTTATCTTGTGATCCAGCTACATAGGGGGAATTCACAACATTCTAAGCACAGAAATTCACCTTTCTGGAGTTTTAGTTTTTAACATAAGTGGGCTGCGATATCGACCTTTTAAATTCATTATATCACATTATACACAGCAGGTACAACTGGCTGTACAGCTCCTTTGATACCCAAATACATGACGGTGCACTTCTGGATTTTACTGGCACTCCTTGGACCCAGGCCAGCTCATCTGGCTCACGACTGTGCATCTTCTACTGACAAAGCTCTCCCGACCAGCCAGGGCAGCCTTTTGCACAGTGCCCAGTGAAATTGTATCAGACCTTCTGTAGCAGCAGACATGGCCCGACTGAAGTCTGCCAACGCGTTTCAGCAGGTACTACCTACAGAGCTTTGAAATGCTTCCTCCAGAGCGGGGCTAAGGAAAGGCCTAGCGTGAAAGCTCGTTCTCTAACCAACAGTAACTCGCTAATGACAGGATTTCAGTTTCTGCATCAGCTGAGGACCTTTCAGAAGCACTCTAACTAAATTAGAGGAAGGGAAAGAGATTCAGCCAGGGGTCTGAGTGCTCAAAACCTTTGTGCGTTCCTCTTCAAACTAGTACTTAAGTGCTGTTCTCCCAGAGAACAGTTAAAAAGGTTCAGATTCTCCCACTACAAAGCAGAACCCAACGGGGAGACTTTCCTGGGGAAAGAAGATGGGAGTCCCTTGAAAAAAACCTGCCTCATCTCACCAAGATGTCTGCTTCAGCCAGGGTAAACAGGGAAGACCAACAGTTAGTCAAGTCTGCTTGCGGAGACACCCTGTGCCTAATGGGTGAACTTTGGAAGTGATAGTTACATGATCGACACAACGCACCCCACTGCCTCACAGCTTCCCCCGTGGCCTCAGAGACATTAGAATCATAGAGTCATGGGACCATTTAGGTTGGAAAAGACCTTTTAAGAACATTGAGTCCAACTGTAAACCTAGTACTACCAACTCCACCACTAAACCATCTCCCTAACTGCCACATCTACATGTCTTTTAAAACCTCCAGGGATGGCGACTCAACCACTTCCCTGGGCAGCTGTTCCAATGCTTAATTACCCTTTCGGTGAAAAAATTGTGACCGGTTGCCAACTGGATTTAACTCCATTCACCACAACTCTTTGGGCTCAGCAATCCAGACAGTTTTTTACCCAGTGAAGAGTACACCTGTCCAAGCCATGATCAGCCAGGAGAATGAAGTGGGAAATGGTGTCAAACACTTTACTAAAGTCTAGATAAATATCATACACAGTCTTTCCCTCATCCACTAAATGGTTCACCTTGTCATAGAGGGAGATCAGGTTAGTCAGACAGGACCTGCCTTTCATGAACCCATGCTGACTGGGCCTGATCACCTGGTCGTCTTGAACATACTGCGTGATGGCACTCAAGATGATCTGCTCCATAGCCTTCCCCAGCACCAAGGTCAGACTGATAGGCCTGTAGTTCCCCAGATCCTCCTTCTAGATATTCTTGTAGATGGGTATCACATCTGCTAACCTCCAGTCAACTGAGACCTCCCCACTTAGTGACAACTGCTGGTAAATAATGGAAAATGGCTTGGTGAGCACATCTGTCAGCTCTCTCAGAGGGGATCCCTTGGGTGGATCCCATCTGGTCCAACAGACATGTGTGTCTAAGTGGTGCTGCAGGTCGCTAACCATTCTCCCTGGGATTATGGGGGCTCCATTCTACTCCCATCCCTGTCTTCCAGCTCAGGGGGCTGGGTACCCAGAAAACAACTGGTTTTACTATTAAAGACTGAAGTGAAGAAGACATTAAGAATCTAAGCCTTTTCCTTATTTTTGTCATTATGTTTCCCCTCACATTCAGTAAAGGATGGGTATTCTCCTTTTGCTGCTAATTACTTGCCACTGCTATTTCTACACTGGTTTTATTTACACTCATTTAGTCCTCCACTGAGTGCAGGACTAACCTGTTTCCCACTCTCTCTCTGCCTCCTCCATTTTTTTCTTCTGAATGTAGGATGACGTTACATCTGTTAATCTGGTTTGGGTTCTTTTTCATATGTCATTTTTCCCTTGTAGACTCCTTATGGTAGATATGGAATATAATGTTGTTCCTTCTGTCTTTTGTTCTCCTTGTGTTTACAAGTGTTAGAAACGTGAAATAACTACTGCAATGGATGATACATAATCTCTTTGGTACAATGGACGTGTTAGAAAAATATGGAATAACCATGATATCATACAACAAGGGTGACTAAAACATCATCATCATCATCATCATCATCATCATCATCATCATCATCATCATCATCATCATCAGTCACAATTCATTCAACTGTTGAGGAGGAAAAACCTCGGCAATACTCTGCTATGAGGCTAGTGAAACTAAAATTGAACTAAGCTACACAGTCACTGTTGCCCTTGGGTCAAAATTAAGTAAGAACTAATGGTTTCTAATAGAAGTAGCAGGAATTTTTCAGGGAAAATTTACATTAGCAAATGCTTGTTAAACCTGAATGTGTTGGAGAGGAAAAAACATTTGAATATGTTTACAGCTAGGGAAAACTTCTGGAATTCCTTTCCAAATATTTTCCCAGTAATATTAAAAAAAAAAAATCCCTTTACTGGCACCAAAACTAAAGGTTTTTTTAAACATTTAATGTTTAAACATTTAATGCTGTAACTGCAAGAGAAATTTGGTTTGAAATGAAACTATCTTCTAGTTAGTACAGAACTATAAGCTTCGTTGTATAGTTTTATAAAACATTTTTACCTATTATCTGATTTTCAGTAATACGTAAACTGTATCTCAGTTTTTCAAGTTTTCCTCCCACTATAGTATGAGACCTTTTTTTTGAGATCTGGCAAAATTCTCATGGGCAGAAATACTATTTCCTCTTAGCTCTGATTTCAAGTTAGATTAAAATCTTTCCTAGCTGGGGCAAGACCTACCCAAACATTCTGAAACATCGCCAGGTTGATTACCCTTGTATGCTAAAATTCACATCCTTGTTCTTGGCTGGTAAAAACCATGAGATGCACTGGAAAAAAAGACTTTTTCTTCTTCTGTGATGGCATCATTCAATTCACTCCCTAAGGGTCCAATTCTGCTTGCACAATCTTTCCTTTCAGCTCAGACTGCTGCCGAAACAGCACAGTAACTTCTCTGATGTACAGCTGGGGTTGAGATGACAGCTATTGGCACTGGTTTAATGAGAGGGAAAAGGAGAAAGAGACGGAAGGGAACTGCTGGCCTGTATGGTGAATTGAGGTTGAAGGACCTGCAGCATCTCAGCAGAAGCCATAGTGCTGGTCCACCCCACTCAGTGGGGAAGGAGGGAGAGAAAACACATCTCCTATAAATAGCTTGCCTGAGCTGTTGCTGAAAGTTGTTTGCATGGCTAACAGAACTGGTGCTGCAAAATTTCTTGGCTGTCAGTTTGAGGCTACCTTGGCTTTTTGGTGATTAAAGAAGCGGGTTAATGAGGAGATCTTCTGGTGGTCCAAACTGTATTTCTCACACGGACTGCATTGCTACAGTTCTGTCAGCAACATCTTGTACAATTTCAGTTCACTAATGGGCTGCCGGCAAGGATGAGAATATGCTTATTACAACCCTCCACTAAAAACATTGGAAGACTCAAAAATGATAGATTTTAGCAGGTGATTTTGACAGCTGTAGCCTGTGACACCACTCAGCACAACTGTGCTGAAACCACTCCAGAGAGGCACTACAAAACTGGGGGTAACATAACAAGTAACTCAACTGTATCACCTAGGAGAAGATCTTGCCCAGGTCCCCCACTGAAGTTCATGGTAGCTGCTACGTGAAGTGTACAATGTGTGACATTTCAAGGGAAGCAAAGCACTCTGAAAACACTGTAAGCTGCAGCACGGCTGCACTGTGCACCAGCACATAATGATTCTTCCATGTAGTTGCATACCTACATCCATCAAAACCCCATACATGTCACAGATAAAGTACGAGCTGACAGAAAACCAACCAAAAAACACCTGCGTACCACCTACTGCACAGAGTTACGGCTCCAATTAGACTAGGTGCCTCCTCGCACAGCTTACTTCATTTACAGTGGAAGATGCAGACAAATCAGCCCTGGGATCACCAGCAGCAGCTGCTGCTTTCTGCATGCAGAGTGTTGAGCAAATCAACAGAGACTAGCTCCTGCTCACGTCAAAATCTCAAAGATGTGGATGACAACCCTGTTTAATTAAAAGACACAGGACAGACTAGAGCAAAATTATCGCTCAGCAGCTTCAGCTCAAAATCAGGCTGGTCTGACAAGAAACAGCAGCTTTCCCAGCTTTCAGTCTGTGGTCAAGTAGTGTTTCTACAGTTCTGGTCTAAAATCACTTCCCCTCACATTCTGTTCTTTTCTGAACTACTGTTTTAGCATTTTTCTTCTTTATCTTCTTAATTTCTGTCATTCTTGATTGCTCTTAAATGTTAGTTTCTGTCCCTGCTTCAATATCAGTTAAAATGCCACTACCACTAACAGCCTGAGGCTGAGTCAGAATTCAAACTGTGCACTCACTCATTTCTGACTCTTGGAAAAAATTACTAAAAGCAAAAAAATAAGCACTGTGGGTAATATCCCCACTCAACAATGCCCAAAACAGCACAACTGCACTAGTACAGTCTTTCATTAAAAATATACGTGATCGCTATGAAGTGTTTATTGTGTCACTCTATAAAAAAGCTTTGCTCTGTCCTGTCTGTTCCTATTCCCCAATTTTAAGCCTATGGAAAACACATTGAGAAGACTGGCAGGCTCATATGGCCATTAATTCATATCTTCAACACGTTCTTAAAGTTGATTGATTTTGCATCACTCACATTTTAACCACATAAAGCAGTGCTGAAAGAGCCTTCCTCAGAGGGCTTTCTTATATCCTTGCACAGGGGATTATTCCAGTCTTGTTTTTTGCAGAGAATCCACACTTCATAGGCGGGTGAGTACAAAATTTCTGAAAAATCTCAAACTGCTGATCTCAAACAGGGATTAAACAATGTTAAATATGCACGTGGGTTGCCATTTGTTTTGGATTAAATGGTATTTAAGTATAATATTTAAAGAGAAGAGCTGATGCAAGACAACGTCCCTGTTTTGTTCATTTCCCACCTACAGAATGTAGCCTGGAAGACACTGGCCTGGTTGTGAGCTAACGCAACCAGGATGATTCTGGTCAGATAATAAAACTAATAAAAGAGTTCCTGAGGGTTACTACATAAATCTTGCTCCTCTACTGCTAGAAGCTGTTTATTGCAATAGTAACAAGATCAGGCCTTCCTTTTACCAGGAATTTATTAATAGGCCAAGTCACAGCAGCAGCGCACAAGCGATGATCCTATGAAATCAGTCGTAAAAGCAAATTAGACTTTTAGAGATTTCCTTGTAAAACAACACGCCAAAGATCTAAATACACACAGGCCTAATTTTGCCTCCATAACACTTCTCAAACACCCAAGAACCTCAAGTCCAAAATTATTCAGATATCAGTGTTTCCACACTTATTCAAAAGGACAACCTGAGCCAGTGTCCGAATCAAACCCGTGCACTCCCTGTAGAGCAGTCTCTCTTCCTAGAAGCCCCACCACCCCAGGTGATGCTGTTTGACACCACGCCTCTACGAGCCATATACGCTCTTCCAAATACCCTTCACATGAGTATAACTGAGAGCCTTGCAGTAAAATCAGAACTGGGATAGGCTGAAAGCAATTAAATGAGTAGAAACAAATCCCCTCCATGAGCACAGGCTATATTCATGCAGCGGCAGCATGAGCAGAACAGAGAAGACAAAGTCTGTCCTTCACCATCAGAAAAGGAAAAGCCAGTGATGAACACCAGCCTTTAAAAATCACAGTTTGGCAGTTACAGGAGATTATCTAATTACCACCATATTTAATATGATATGGCTTTAATAATTCTCTGTTATTATCGAGCTGCTAGAAAATAGGAAATTGGCTCTTATGTCTTACAGGATAGGTAATGGAAAGGAGAGGCTCTTCCCTCTGGGTCCTAGGTTTGGAGCCAGTTCAGGTTGGAAGTGAAAGTCATTCCTATTGGGTAGCTGAGTGAGCTGATATTTTCAGGCTTGGTTCGGTTCTACATTCAGAGAATAAAAACCATCACCTCGGCAATGGGGTGCTGGAGGAGGGAATTCTTGAAAATGCTTTGTCTCTTGATTTTTGTTACCATGCATGCAGATCTTAGCCTGGAACAAAGATATTTATATAGGCACATTTACTACAAAGCGTATCTCACCAATGGTGATAGTATAAAACTTGCATGCACCTTACTGGTTTAAAACTAGAATGACTTGCCTTGGAATAACAGGAACACTTTTACCCCTGTGTATTTATCCTGTTACTTCAGTGTGAAGCGACAAACCTAGTCAAGATTTTAGTAACACCAACAGTTGAATGTGCATCTCAGTACTATTATTGCTGCTGTTCTTCAAATACTTGAGCAACACTCAACTTCAAGGTGCATCCTGGGTCAGGCTGAAGATCTCCTCTGACAGAAAAGTATAGTGGGTCTCTGCTGCCCAGGAGGTCACCTTAAATCCAGGTGAACAGTTAAACCCAGTTGAATTAACACAGGTGCAGGTCGATAAAGAGATAAACAACTTTTTTTTTGAGATTGGACACTGCAAAGTCTAAGCTAACACCACATCCCTTGGGACTGACCCTTTCTCAGCAAAGGCTGCAGCATATTAAGAGGGCAGAGCAGCTTGTATTGTAGCTGCCGTGTCTGCTTGGTGGATTAATAGATACTTTGTCTTCCGGGGCTGTCAGGTCCAAACCATTTCAGGAGAAATGAAATCTCTGAGAGAAAAAAAAAGAAAAGCAGCACTGGAATTAAAAATAAGTGTCTTTCTGACTTTAAAATGAGACCTGAAGCAACTTAATTTACAATTTAATATTTTAGTAAGCACTTTATTGGAAGAGACTATGTAATGGGTTAATTTCCAAATGTCATTTATCTTTACTCACTGGGGATGACTTTCTGCAATTCACTTGAGGCTGCAACACTCATGGATTAATACATCATCCTCTAACTTGAGAAGATAAAAGCCTAACAAGCTCTAACCTGCTACTCAGGCTATATTTAAGCAGTACAGGGTAATGATAAGTATCTCCCATAAAATGTGTTCTCTTCACACTTCCTGTGAAAACTGCTGAGCGAGCCAGCTGGTGAGATGGAGCCAACAGTCCTTACTAACAGTCCCGGCACACACATACCGTGAAACTGGACCATTCCCTTCCCTGGTGTCCCCTCAGATCCCAGGCTGCCCAGCCTCTGAAGGTGAGGCTGGTTTTGTCGAGGGCGACTAGTACCCCTGGCTCTGCCCACACCCTGCCAGTGTCTCTCCCTCCTGCCTGGCAGGCAGGCACGGAAAGACTGCTGGGGGTGGTACTGTTTGGTTTTCCTTAAACGTGCTCCATTTCCTGCATTGGACTAAACATTCTACAGAACAAAACGAAGATGGGGCACCTCCCCAGAAGTGCTTATAATATCCAGGGAATGACCATGGCAGACAGAGCAGGGGCAATGCAGGAATCAGCAGGAGGGGAAGCCACTCAGTTGCACACACTGCTTGTGGGGCCCGGATGCAAAGTGAATTACTTCTCGCTTCCTTCTTTCATATACAAGTGGTGGACGCTGATAAGCACACAGGGACCTCACAGTGCGGACACTCAGACCGCAGTCCTGCGTCAGGAAGCTAGAGGAGGTCCAGGCCAGTCCAGACATTGTGTCCTGTTGTCCAGATGTTACCCCAGTGCTTTCCAGGACTGCTTTTAACATCACAAAGATGTAACTGCTGCCAAGGACGACAACGTTTGGCTTGAGCTGGCCTTCCTGCCCAGGGCCTTAAGCCCGAGTGACCTAAACACAGCATCAGGATGTTAACCTAACTCCTTACCCTATATGGGAACAATCTGGTATCTCAAATAGATGCTGATACTCAGCACCCTTTCGGCACCACCTTCATGAAGTCTTCTTACTTCCATCCCTGCTTTACACATGCTGATCACTCACATAACTCCCTGGCAGGACAGATGAGCACCACAGCCCTTCATCTAGTTTGGAGAAACAGAGAGCAACGCCTTTCTGACATGCTGAAGAGAAGTCCTTGGCTACAGCTCTGTTTCCCACCCATCACACCCTGGATGTGTGCCACTGGGAACAGGAAAGGTAAACCATTATGGCTAAAAATTATAGTTACCTTCTACGGATGTAAGCATATACCACCACAAACTTCCTCATCTAATTAATGGTGGAAAAGAAGCCATCCTCCCACCCACCTGGTCATTTTAACAGACTGAACACATTCAACACAAGACTGTTTCACAACAGCCGCTTAGGATAAAAGGTTGTTTATTTGATTGTATTAAAAGTTCCCTAGGCCTTCACTAAGCCTGACTGTGTGGGTGCTGCAGAAGTCTCCGTGTCCTCTCACAGGGCTGTGCCTTCTTCCAATGCAGACAAGATTAATGTCTGGTCTAGAAAAAACAAAGTCACACTGGCCTTGCCCTGGAGCTCAAGGCTGTAACGAACTCCTCTCACTGTGGCTGGCTGCGCGTAACGCACTCATGTTTACACTTCTATCTCTCATGAGTTAGGAAGGCACCAGATCAGAAACAATACACTCTGATTAAACCAGTTCCATCTTATCCTGCTAAATCTACCTACGTTTTATTCAGATGGTGCATCTGGATTCCAAAGGATATTTCTTCTCAACACATCCCTGGCAACATACCAATGACCACCACTTTTTTCCAAAAACACTTTGCAGAGATGATGCATTCAGTTTTCCAGCAATGGCAGAGACATGATAAAATACTTGTTGCAATCATGAGCTGGTAGCATGATCTACCCTTAGCATTGCTTTACCTTTGTCTGAATTCTAAAACATGAAGAAATGCAATAAGAAATGAATGAAGGAAGATACACAAAAGAATGCAAATACAGAAGAAATCTTCGGTACCTGCCATGTATCTATTTCCCTTTCCTGATTTTAAATGAAGCACTACTGAAACAAACAGCCTTTTTACTGATTCTATAAATAGCTTTCTAAGAAGACAGAAGGAGATACAAGTTCATGAACCTAGTGTAGTTTCCCTGCAACTTCATGCTGTATCAATTTGGGGTTTCTTTTCTTGTTCTATCCAATTAGACAGTAAGGGTTTTGTGAAAGGATGATCTGGTCCTCCATATGCACAACACCTCAAGCAAAACAAAGTGAATGCATTCTTGGTCAATTCATAAGTGCTCCCACAGTAGCACATTTCACCTCCCAGGCTGCCGGTGGTGGGAAACACCCGGTACCTCCCAGAAAAGCAAAAGCTATGAAAGCAATAATAATAATGCAACTAGGCAGCCATAAACAGTGTGAAGCAACAGAAAAACAGACAATCTAAACTCTGCAGCCTCTGCTCTTGACTGGCGAATTGCATCGCTGACATAAGCAGCAGCTCCCATAAGTGAGCTCCTGTCCTCCCCAGGGCTGCACAGCTTTGCAGGATTTAGAAACATGGATGAAATCCTGGTGTCAGGGGACTGAAAGGTAAAAGCACTGTGAAAACTCCATTGGGTTCAGGATTTTGCCACATGCCACCTGGTGCACTGCAGTCAATATTGTTAGGCAAATGGAAGTTGTCCAATGATATCCTGGGAGGCTTCCCTCCCATAAAAACTATTCTAGGCACAGCATCAAGACACTGCCAGTTGCTGGGCCATTAACATGGCTCTCCAGAATCGTGTACCAGTTTTACACATAAACTACATCTCTGTATCTTATGATCACAATGCCATTTATGTTGGTCTTGCGAATAAAATAAAAGATGGAAACCCAGCGTCCAACAGAAGACTGCATGGAACACAGTATCTTATAGACACCATCTTAGATTTCTGTGTGGGAAACAAATGTATGAAGAGGAAAGGCTAGATATTAATGAACATGCAGGGGACAGTAATTTCTCTACAGTTTTGAAACTGTTCAAAACATGGTTATACTCCCTTTTTTTTTCTCCTTTCCTTTTTTAACAGCCCGAAGGAAAACTCTTAGGAATTTTTCTAGGGGACTTTGTTGAGAGTTGGGTAGATTCCTATGATAAAAATGCAGTTGTCCTCAAAACTTGTATAAACAAACCTATAAAAGTAAATAGCAATCCTCAGAGTATAAACAGAGTGAGTCTCAATTTTAATGCAATCATTTCCTTATCTAGCAATTATCCTTCTTCCCTAGTCCAATCCTTTGCCCATGCCCAAACACTGTATTTCTAGTATAGAACATTACTGGGTATCTGCATGCACAAAACAGCTGCCCTAGTGACTTTAACTCATTTGAGCAGAGGTCAAAGCTAGTGTTTCTCCAGACCTGGACCAAGCAAACCAATCAAGTGCCTGTTAACTTGAAACCATGGGGAACCAGCGTGCTTAAAGTCGTATCATTGACAGCATTTAGTGACTTAGCTCAAAGAGCAGGCTTAAGGTCTCTGCTGAACCAGACCACTGGGACTCCAGATCTGCTTGCCACTGCGCCCTGATATTTGAGGGATGGCACAGGTAAACCCCCTCTTTAAGCAAATCAGGACTGTGCATCCACTATTTTGCACAGTGAGTAGGTTCAATGCAATATAGTGTTTATTGCCCTATGGAACTGATCCTTCATGCAACCAAGAAACTTTATACAAGCTCGAGCCCAAGTCACGTGCAGTGTGCTTTAGTACAATAGCAAAGCTACAGAATCATTTCCTGGGAAGTAAGTGAAGTTGTGACTGATGTATGTTGTAATCTTGCTTGAAAGAGTATGCTTTGGTTGGGGTTTTTTAAGTGAAAAAATATATGCAATAAATATGTATTTTCCTTAGCACCACTTCATATGATCCAGTACTATAGACTTGGCTTCCAGAAAACCAGTCTTTCCAGAGAAAGGGCAGAAATGGACAAAAATGTTTATGAAACTTTGACAGCTCTAGGGGATAGTTTTTGCTTGATTTACTAGTGTTTGCTATTTACATTTATCTGGTCACCCATGTGTTTTTTTTAAAATGTAATCCCTGCACTTAAAATATTTTCTCTTTGGAAGAAATGGCTTTGTATTAAAACTCTAGACTCTTAGATCCTGTTTCCAACTCTCCATTTGCTCATGTGGCAATGATATGTATCTTTAAATTACAAAGAACCTGTTCCAGATTTTAATGGTGTAGCCTCATCACTTCTCAGTAGAGTGAGAACACTTCTCATTACTTCCACTTCACAGATGGGAACAAACACATTGAGTTCTTCAGGGGATGCTGCAAACTGGCACTGGCAGCAGGTTTCATTAAAAGGTTACGCTGAAAACGGCAGCGTTGAGGAAAAGACCTTTGAAACACCAGCAAAATAGGGTGAGAGGAGAGAAGAGGAGGGAAGTGGGGTGTGGACAGCTGGAGGCTGCTGCCAGTTCAGTTACCAGCACTGAATTTCAGTCAACATCCTCATCGCTACTCTACTGAAAACTTTTGCAAGCATTTCAGTGCATTGGCATGAGACATCCAGAAAAAAAACCAACCACCAAACCACAAAAAAAACAAAACACACCTTCATGCAAAGTAACAGAAAGAGTTACGTTTCATCAATCATCAAAAATTGTCATTTATTTAGAGATCATTTAACGCCACTTTTAATTGACTTTACCAGGGAAGCAAGATATTTCGAACACCTAAAACTGAAAAAAACTGCTAACATTCTGTTTTCTCGTGACAATATTTATGATGATGTCACCAAAAACTCACTCGGTAGAAAACTCTAGCCAGTTTCTGATCGACTCAGTACTTTCAGGGCAACATAATCTTTTAGATTTGTTAATGACAGATTTTACTCCTGAACCTTGTCCCCTGATGTTTGCGAAACGACCCCGATCGCACGGGTTATCTCTCCAGTCCTGGCAAATCATCCTGGCTTCAGTTTGTTTTAACACTGCGTTTCTCTCATCTTCCACTCTGGGTGCATTATCCTTATGTCACCCCGAAAAGCAACCAAAGAATTAAGAGGGATTTTGGGGCAGAGCAGAAATAAAACAGGAGGATAAAGGCAAGAAACTATTTGTCTGACATCCCCTTAGTGGAGAAAATGCTTTACAAGGTTACCTTGTGGGGAACATGCCCTGTCCTATAGTGAAAAATCCCCCATGCAGGTGTTCAGTAAAATCCCAATGTATAAAACATATCTGAAACCAAATTAATGGTCCACAGCGCACTGGAAAGTATTTCTTCTGACATTTCTGTAGACATAATGTTCTTGCACCTTTTTGCCTTTCAGCAGAGCTTCAGGAACAGACTTGCTCAGATTGATAAATCTCGGGAATAAAAAACACCAGCAGGGAATGGAAACTACAATGAGGAATACGGGGTGTATATTGTGCACACAGCCATTCTTTCTAAGTAAGTCTAGGCTGAATATTTGGGGATATAAGGGAGGTATTTTGTGCCCATTCTAATATAAATTAAGAATAGAAATTACAAAGAATGCAATTCTCTTAATCTGGTTTCTTAATGCTTCCTCTCGGGTTTATCTAATTAATTCCCTTTTCATTTAGCAGTAAAGTTTTAATTTGTATAATTTGGTCTGTAGAGAACTAAAAGATGGCCTGCATTTTTTAAACTGAACACTTATCATCAAAATCTTCTGCAGGACCCGGATGATCACCTTGAAACAATGGAATTTCTGTAGGCCAAACCTTGCGCCTTCCAGTAAAATAAAATTACGCAAAACAAAACCCGAAAGGCCAAAGAATAAGAGATAACTTTTAAGAGAGCCTATTCAGGGACCTGAAGAGGTACAAAACGCTCTCAGCTCTTCAGTAGAAGCCCCTAGTTATCAGTGAATGCTCAGGCCTCTTGGGCAGCTCATGGATCGTAGAGACAATTCCCCAGCCCTGCCTGTTGCCTGCCCTCCATTGGCTATGCCTCTCCCTCCAGATCTGTGCATGCCTACAAGGACTGGAGTGCTGTCGACGGCAATGGCAACACAACCAGCCTTAACCTCCATTTAAAATTCCCTAAAACTCTGCATGCATAAGCAGGTGGAGCGCACCAAACCACCCTCTCTCATTTTCTTCAGATCTTACCTGACCCAGTATCCTAAATAGACAGAGCCCCAAATATTGCTGTCCTGTAGGAAGGAGTTGGTTACATAGCCCGTTCTCCCTTTCCTACCTATCTGCTTACAACCGCTCTGGTCCCTGCAGGGGAGGGATTTTATCCTGGTGGCACGTAGGAGGTTCCTCAGCAGTTACTGTCTTTCAGATAGAAACGGCTTTCCACTTTACAGCTACTGCTTCTCTAAAGTGCCCATGTTAAACAGCTAGGACATTGTTTCTCTTCTTTCCTCCAATGTCAACCCAGAGCAGCTTCTCCAGGGGATAAAGCACAGTGGCTCTAGACTTGGGATCTATGAAAATAAATTCATGAAACACCATATAGGTAAAATCTCTGTCTAAGAGCTTTTGACTCAAGGGATACTGTGATGCCCAAATAGCACCGAAAGAGGACAAGTCATCGCTTAGAGGTATTAGTGGTTGCTTAATGTTGGGCAAAGTTTGGCTCACTTTGTTCCACACAATGCACACAAGGGTAGCCTTCATGCCCTTGAGCTACTTGCCCAGGGACTGAGGATCTGATCATTTTCAAAAAACCTGAGAGGAACTTTAATGAAGACCTATATCTGGCCTAAAAAATGGGTGAGAGTGACTGCAATGGTGGCTTCAGACTTGCAGATACATGAAACTGTGGAACAAAACATATTTATCAGTGCACCTCGCAGGGGAGCATGGTACACAACACAGGACAAATGCTGACCTCAGTTGCTAGGAGACTTCTGTTCACCTTGTCATGAATGCCATGTTTAGACCAGAACAGGTAACAACCTCAGCTCTTCCACTTGACCTCCTTTGGTTGAGCGTATGTACCTAACAAGGAGATTTGAAATTTCTGGATGGTTCCCCAACCACAGCCCCTCCTGGCCTAATAAAATTCCTTCCCTCCCTCCTAAACACATGTGGGAGCCTACAGAAAGCAGCAAAGCATCACTGCAGTACTAGGTGACCCCGATTCAACCTCAACAGGTGCATTGCTCTTGCGGGAAACACATGTTGCTCTGTCACTATTAATACACCGGGACTGCGAATGGCATATGCACGTTGGTTTGGGGAGCATAAATTACGGAGTTCCCAGATCTGCAGGCATCACGTTTTGCTGCTACAAAGCTGTTTCTGGGGACAGCCTAGGCACATGACCACAGGCACATGGGCTAAGTCAGGAGTGAAGCGCTGGGGGTAGGCAGTCATAGAATCATAGAATGGCTTGGGTTGGAAGGAACCTTAAAGATCACCCACTTCCAACCCCCGCGCCATGGGCAGGGACAGACCAGGTTGCTTAAGGCCCCATCCAACCTGGCCTTGAACACTTCCAGGGAGGAGGTATCCACAGCTTTTCTGGGCAGTGCCTCATGACCCTCATTGAGAAGAACTTCTTCCTAATGTCTAATCTAAAATCTTCCTCCTTACTATTTCAAGCCATTAAAAAAAAAAGCCAGTCATGGGGAAGTGTGCAAGGGCAGACCCAAGATGCCATACAGCCGGAGGTCTCAATGCTCCAGTGACTGAGTGGGTTCACAGATCAGGGAAGAAAATAAATTAATCACGCTGCCTCCAGGCTGCTTGGCTGAAGAAATCCCTCCATCAATAGCCTCCTGCACTGCCACGTGGACAGCTGCTCACTCCCTGCACTATGAAGTAAAAGGCAGGAGCTGTTTATTGTTTCAGATTTAAGAATTCAAAAGGGCAAGTCAAACACTCCCTCTACTCAGCAGTCTATATTCATCATTGGAAAGAGCTACCCCACATGGCTAACAGCCATGGGGTGACATGTCCCAACAACTGTATTTTCCCTTTGGATAGCCCTGGAGCCACCTATGACAGAAAAATAAGGTCTACTTTTGTAGCAAGCAAAAAAGGAGCACAGATCATGAACTTGTAGATAGAAAAGAAGTTACCTGCAGAAGGCACAAAAACTCATTCCCTTCCAGCTCTCAGCCTGAACACAGCTGCTGTTTCCAAGCCACAGTGCACGAGAAAAGGGGAGAGATGATGAAAGTAAAGGGCTCTATGCTCATTCATCCAATGACCTTCCAGTTTTGTTTGCTGATAGAGGAAACAGTGCACCTGGAACCTCTCCTTCATGGCTGGAAGATCTCTAGAAGGTGAGAAAAGGCATTGATTCAAACTTCCCTATGATCTTATCGACCCCTGTTTTCATGTTCAGACTCTGCCTCGCCTGCCACATGAAAGCCTTGGCTGAGCGGTGCAGAATGAAAACGGGAAACATGAGGCGGGTACCACAATTTTTTGTCCCACTGAATTCACACAGTTGTGCTACGAACCTGTATGTTCTCTAAATCACTGATGCAAGAGAGAGGTAGCCAGAAGAAATAAATACACACCACACATGGAGTGTACAGGGACTGGAGTGGAGAAAGCCTGCATCCTCTACATTCATGGAGAAAGCAATGATGAAGGAAACCAAAAAGAACAAAAAACACTGCTGACAGCTTAAGGGAAGGAAAACTAGATTTTTACTGCCCCAAAGGAGTCATGCCTGTGCATGGTGAAACCACGGCCATTAGCAACAGAGAATACATGTAGGAAGTGTTACCACCCATGACATCCTTTGCAGTCACTGGGGAGTCCAGACCTCACACAGGAGTAACATTTTTTCTGCAAAGCGCGCTGGTGAAGAGCACGTTCCCACACCCCTGCTCATTCCTCGCCCTCCCTTTGGAAAGTGATAGTTCATAGCGCTTCGGGCAAACAAGGCAAGAATCAGCCTTAACCATAACCACCCACAATACAAACACACAATACAAACGTTATTGGCCCTGATGCAAGGAGTCAATGAAATTAGGTCCTTGCAGTCAGTTGGTTTTTGGATGATGAGACCACCTTCATACTCTCAGGGCATTCCCATATATCCTGTCTCACTTCTTGTGCACTTTATCTAGATGCTTCTCTCTTGGGCTCATACGGCTCCTGCTGGCCAGTCAGTACTGCAAGGCAGGCTGCATCTGCACCGCCTGTGCTGGAGATCACAGAAAACCTCTGCTGTCTTCTGCTGCACCAGATCTCTTCCAGATTTGACTGCCTCTTATCTCTTTCCCATACAAAAAAAGACCAGGAAAAAGCAGATCCACGGCTACATCCACCCTTCTGTATGCTGCCATAATTGCCTAACACTGGCCCTCTCGTTGTGGCTGTACAAACAAAGGCAAGCCTGGGATGGCACAGTCCAAGCTGCTCCTCACTCAACGTGACACTAAACCATTTTTTTTATTTTCTAAAGCACAGATACTGAGCAAATATAAAGAGAGCTCTACTTTTCTAGGTATAACTATTAGAGCAAACAAGGAAGGAACCAGATGTCACTGTGACAGGGCTCCCACAGGCAGCCTACCCTGCCTCTCCTCCTTCCTTCTCAGTGGGTCTCCCACAGAAGCAGTGTGGTCTATAGGCCCCAGAGTTACCATCCAACACTGTGTGGCATCCAGCTGCATGTTGATTCACGACCAGGGGCTGTTCTTGCTTCCCAAAAGAATATCCAGGGTTCACTATGCAGTCAAGGCACAGACCCGATGGGCCCAAGCAATACGCTAGAGCATCGTATTGATGCCTATCGATCAACCCCATACAGAGGAAAGAAAAGACCCTCAAAGCAAACTGTCTATTGCAGGCATGGCAGCTGTTACACTGCTTTTTGGCAGGAGATGTGGTTCATACTGCAGCCTTGACACTCTCCACCCCTTTCCTGCAGCTCCTTTCCTTCACAGACCGCCTCCACCGAGCAAGCTACTCAGAAGGCTGATGGCAGCCCCACAACATCTTGGGATGTTGCTTCCCTGCTCCATTTTCCTGATGCCTTCTGCCTATCGGCCTCTTTTCTGGGCCACCTTTAAGCAAGAGCAATGAAAAAAAAAGGATCTAGAAATACTGGACTAGGATATAGTCTTTAACTGCTCATCAATGGCACCGCAATGGAAACAGGTAGCAGCTGCAGCTCTGCAGTGCTCACCACCCAGCTTGCTAAGGCTTACTCCCTGCTTTCACACAATTGATTAGTTTGAAAAAAATGTTTATCACAAAAGCATTCATTTAATTTAACTATCCACAGAGGCCTCAGATAACATGCTTCACAGGTCCCATTCTCAGAGTCATAATGATTAGCTCAATCCCCTGCAGCCTCAAATCCCTTATTAAACAAGCACCTTTGGATCCCAGTACAGTATTACACAGCTGACAAAGCAGCAATTAAAGAGAAATATTTTTAAAAGTCAGGGATGGTGAGAGAATAATCAGAGATGCATTTGCCAGATCCTTGTGTTAACTAAGGACACCAGAGAAGTACGGCTGATCCAGCCTCCTCACCACTTAATGTGAATAAACAGCTTACGAGTGGGAGAGGCTGAAAGGGGAGCAGCCTCCTTCCCTGTCACGGGAGAAGGAATGTGATGATCACCAAGTACCAGAAAAGCACCCGTTTGTGAAACCCGTGAAGGGATGGAGCCTGCTGCTCCTCCCCACGGCTTCCTAGAGGTTGCAAGCTCTCGGCACAGTGTCTGTCATCATGCCACCTCGTGCGAAGTCTCACGTCTTCTTCACAATGCAGAAATACAACCGGATTAAAAGGCAAAAGCCTTCAGATAGCCTGTTCTTTCAGATGCCTCTATTCCTGGATGTATGACCAAAGACCTTATGTTTTCGTTTTCTGAAAAGTAGCCTTGAACCAGTGCCATCAGCCTTTCCCAAAGCCACATGAACAAGCCTTCACACCCTCAGAAAAGACAAAACACGCTCCTTGTACCTCGGAGAGGATAAAGACCTTCAGGGTACACTGCAGGGTACCACCGCAGAGTGGTTCTTCTCCCATGATGGGAGGTGTCTGTAGTGGGAATGAGTAGGGAGCTAAGTCCCAGGTCTCCTGGCATGACAGCTCCCCTCCAGCCACTGGCTAGCCAAGCAACGTCTGTGAGCAAGGGGTCAATAGCTTCAGCTGTACAGCAAACCATTGGAAGGCAGGGCTGACCGACCATAACCTTTATGCAGTTTGCCCAATGACGGGTGTTGTTTAAATTAAAACACTGACCATTAAGTTTGATTCCTGGAAGGCTGCAGCTAGGCAAGGCTGTATTTTTCAGTTAGCTGAGAAATAAAATAAACAGCAGAGTCTTGACCTCACTCTGTCTTGCCCATAGGGAGCAAAGGAGACAAAACCTCAAGCACTGAAGAAATATGATGGAGTGCGATCTTCTATCTCCAGCACGGGAGGGACCAGCTCTTCCCCTGCCAGAAGTGCTACCGTGCATCTCCACCACCACACTCTCCATGGCACAAACAGAAGCATGGCCATGCATCTGCAACATCAAGGTCTGTTCCTCACAACTATATGAGAGAGCTGCATTGCTGTCCCTAGATAAGCTAGAGGTTTCCGTACTCAGGATGGTTTTACAATGGCGAGGCACTGGAGAATGGCTTTTGCCAGTTCAGCAAAGCAATTTCTACTGTTCAGGTTTCACAATTAGTTTTCTTCTCTAAAAAGCCACCTGGTAAAGCACCTAAATGACCTTGAAGGATAGTTTTGAGGTAAGCCACTATCCTTCTAATAAAAACAAACTGAAAAGGTGCATATGATGATGGTACAAATACCTCACACTGAAATGTCTCCTGAACAGCAAAACCCAAGCTTTTCCACATCAGGCTCAATAGCGGACTGGGCTCTAGGTCTGAAGTTTGCAATGGTTTCCCTCTCTGTTATTGTAAGCACGAGAACATCGGTCACTCAGCTCAGCCCTTTCTCTATGTTACTGGCCTGTGAACAAAGCTCCTCTTTAGGTTGGCATCAACTGCCCTAGCTTCTATAAACAGACTTATCAGATGTTTAGAAGTAAAACAGAAGGAAAATGGGCCAGGAAATTATCCAATATGGTTTTGAATGAGTGTTTCAAGCAGCAGAGACCTCAGGAATCCCATAGCTACCACTGCTGGGAAATGATTCTCAGCTAACAAAGACATATAAAGACCCACCCAAGCAGGAGAAGGGCTGCAAAGCTATGGAACTGGGAGAAGCCATAAAAGAAAATACATTATTAAGGAAAAGGAAAAAAATCTAAGCAAGAAGACCAAAGGGAAAAGAAATAAGTCTCCAGGATTAACAGGGAGAAGTACAGATTTAAGAGAGATCCATTGTGTGAGTACAGCTTTATAAAAGCTTACAACACAAGGACCTTTAAAAATAGCTTTATTTCTGTTGCCAAAGCACCACCACAACCTGCATCGAATAAAGTTACAATCAATCAAGGAGCTGAATGCACTGGCTGTAATGGGTTTTCATGGTGCGCAGTGACTTGCAGGATTAGGTCCCTGCCACAAAGCACTAAATTGTCTGGGAAAACACACAGGAGGAAACAACAGTAAAACAACTCTGGGGAATTACACTATGACAATCTTTTACATGTAACTGAAGGCTATCAGCTATTGCAATAATGAACGTGCCTGATACCCCCAACTGGAATTGCTATGCTGAGGTGGGGTACTGAATGCTTTTGAAAAATGCACCGTTTTCCTTAGTTGTTTCATGTGAGCTTACAGCAAAGAACCAGGCTTTTTCTTGTGTGTTTTGGGGTGCAGGATTACCCTTTTTTTAGTGACATTGCTTATAAAAGCAAGGAAAGTTTACCGAAGGCAATAGTTCGGTTACCTCCTATCCCAAACCATCCCTTTCGATCACCACCTTGCAAAGTCTGCAAGTCTAAAGCACTGGTTACTCCAAACTGCTGAGGGACAAGGCTGGTGAGGCTGTGGTTACAACCCTCATGCCTTAGGCCACGCTCACCTTTAAGCACATGTTTAAACCTGGCACTGTTAGCTTCTCAAGAGTAAAGGCTTGGCATGGAGTGAGACAGGCTGTGGGGTGACTGTGGCAGGGTTTCTCATCCACTGGCGAGGTGTGACCTGTGGAACGGCACGGCCCCCTGGCAGTGCCTCCATACAAGGAGGCTGCAGCCAGGAAGGGGTGGTGGGCACCATGCTGCACCAGGCAGCACGGTTGAGCAAACCCAATGCGAATGTTCATGAGGGACAGCACCCCTGCACAAACAAAGGAAGGACCAAAGTCAAGTACCCGTGGGCAGCTGACATGCGACATACCTAGAGGTTTCAGAAATTTCTTTTGGCAACTGGGACAATTTCTAAACCATTTTTGCTAAGAAAAGCACACTGGCTCTCCAGGAGCTGGGAGATGCCATCACTGGCATTTTCATGCGCTCCCTTCTTTCAGGGGTCAGCTTAGAGAAGTAATTTATCCATAAATACATCATACTTTTTATTATTCTTGTTTCTTAACGGTGTCTTCAAAGCACAGAGTAACAACCGCAGAAGAGAGGACTTATACTCTAAATATTCACCTGGAGAAACAACTGAGTACACAACTTGCACAAAGCTGGGGGAAGAGATGCCAGGAGGAGAATGCTGTAGTCACCTGCAAAAGGAGGCGATGCTCTGGGTGTGGGTATCACTGCTGGTGAGGTACCAGGGTAACAGGAACAGCCAAAAAAAAATAAAAATCCAGGAGTTGCTTGCAATAGAAAAGATGGAGTCAACTGCAATAGTTAGGGAAGAAAACACCCTGCAGGTCTCTTGCTGATGCTCAGTAGGGTGCCCATCTTCAAGGTAGGACTTCAGTCCTATCAAGGAGAATAACGGAGCTGAGCTGAGTTTGAACTCATCAGCAGTATGGTTGTACAAGCAGGTCAGTCTGATAGCTTTGCCTGCACGAGGGTTCGTCACAAGGCTGAAAATCCCTGCTCAAGGAACTTTAGACCAGAAGTGAAAGGGATGCTTGTAGGGCAGGTTTAATCCTCAAGAGTCTGTGGGTGAGTGAACAAAGAAGGGGTTGGCGTGTATTTAAAAATAAAAGACCGCAAGACACCTGGTTCTGAGTACTGCTACTAGCCTATTCCTTCCAAAACCATTAATAGCACGCCAGACTTCACAGAAACAAAAGCAAGCAGCCAAGCTCTTCCTCCCTCTAACAATAAAATAGAATAGTAAAGCAGAAGCAAAGAAGGATTCAATTAGCCCAAGATTTTTTTTATAAAGGTTACTCAAATAAGCCACATACAGAAGCTCTTTGCATCTACAACATTTCTGCACCATTATTTGTAATAATATGACACCTCAGCTTGCAGAAGGTGCCACAGTGGATACTAATAGCACACTTATTATTAGATTTTCTGCATGGTTACATAAGCCTGCAAAAGGGGAAAAATGTAAATGATTCAAGAAGATATTCTTCTTGTGGTTCTCATGAAGTCTTTAGTATCTGAAGACTGAAGACGATCCCTTCTGGCAAGAAACAATCAATTTTTATGCTTCATTAAAAGAGTTCTTTTAGTACTTTTACAAAAATGCTCAAAGGCAAGTCAAGCGAAGAATATATATATTTTTTTAATCTAAACATTCTGGGCTAAATTTTACTCTCAGATCTTCCAAACTCTTCTCCTAAAATAAAATTAAGTTATTCATGCAATTTTGTGTTTATTTCTTCCTCAGAATCTAACTCTGATCTGAGGACATTTCATCCTATCTAAACCCAGCTACATGAGCGTGCACAAATTTAAAAAAAAGGACATAAAATAAGGGCAAAAGCAACGGAGGTGTGCACACTCCCCAGCAACACTAATGCAAGAAGACTCCAGCCATACTGCAAGCTCATTAGCCAATGTCAGCCCAGCCAGTATAACTTACCATTTCAGAGCACTGGCAGTAGGTGCTCAAGGACCTGCTCTGTGACCAAGAGCACATCTCTTCCATTATTCAGAAAGGCACAACCCATAGCAGTGAACTCTTAAGGATGTGATGACTGTATAACACCCAGAGGACTTTTCTGCTGAAATCCATCAGTGCCATACACTCATCCCCAAAGTCCACTTCTGCACCCGCTGGATCTAACTAAGCCTGCTGACCTCTCTCTTGGAAACAATGTCAGCATGACACATGCTCAAAGGAAAAGGAGGATGAGCCACCGCTATTAACTGAATTTATCCCATATGAGTTTACAGGTCACTTAACAGTATCACAACACAGCACAAAGGATGCTACAAAGGAGCAGATGCAGGAAGGGTTTACTCCGTGCTGCAGCATCTGTCCTTACCTATCAATGAGCAGAACACTAAATAAAGTGTCATGTTGTCTCCAACTTCACTGCTGTGCAAATGACACATAAACACTGCTGTTATTGATACGCAGGGTCTGCTTTCAGCTGAGGTGAGTGAGATAAATCCAACATAAGTTCAGAGGGCTGGTTGACAAGCAGCTGCAAGAGCAGGAATCACTGTTCTTCTCCCTTTAAACATAAATGGTGTCTAGTAAACTTACTTTTCAGAGGACTCAGCACTCTTGCCTTCATGCATATAGAACACTCACCCAGCACACAGCAAGCCTCTGGCAGCTGCATGGAACTAGGTGGACACCACTAACTCAGCAGAAGGTTTTGCCATTGCACTATCCGTTCATCTAACCCACCTCTAGATCACTAAGACAGCCTGCTGGCTGGCTCACCTTGCCTCTGGAAGACAAATTACTTCCACAACTCATACACAAATACATACAGTGCCTTCTGAGACACCCATTGGATTGCCCGCATGAGGAACGTTTTAGGGTTCTGTGTCACTGTACCCTCATTCAACGCAAAAAAAACCAGAAAAAACCCAGCTATTTCAGAATTGCTAGCTCTTTGCAGACACTGTGGCAAGGATTTTTCAGATCCTGCATCTAGGCTATGGTACAGGAGGCCAAATTCAACCTAGTTTCTTCATCTAAACTATAGCTGGAAGGAGCTACGCTCTACCTCTAGGTCATAACCGCTGGTGAGATGAGCCATGCCGCTGCAGCAAAGCCTGGATGAAAAAGGATGCTGGTAAGAGGCAACCTTATACTTTGGAGAAGCAAAGATGCTTTCCTTTTAAGTCCTCAAAGAGCAGAACTTTGGGCTTCTACCTCATGACTTTTACTTGCAAGAAGCAAGATGATTTGGGCTTCTGCAGGTCCTCAAACCCCCTCTTGAACTTCCGTAACTTTGTGAATACAGTATTTTGAAGAAAGCCTTTTCTGTCCTGCATTGCTCCACAAAGGACTTAACATTAATATCGACAGGCAGCTCTGCACAAACATCTGTATCCCTGCTCAGTTCATCACTGAAAATGGACTTTGGGTGGACCAGTACTTTGAACCTCATATTCTTAAGTCAGGCTTCTGAATTCATTTTTAGGAACCAAAAAAAATGCTCGATTTTTAGACGGGCTCAGGAGTTGCATCTCCTTGTTACTTCAAGAGAAGATGCAGTTGTTCAGCACCTTTGAGTATCGGACCAGCTTTATTTAGATACCTAACTTCAGTCACCCGTAGAAGAGCAAAGTCAAGTGAGATTCACATCCTAATTCAAAGCCTCATGCTTTTTATACATGCAAGTTATAGAGCTGCCTGTATTAGCAAACACAAAACCCAAACCAGCTACTTGGAGCCACTTGTACCACCAACATCCCACATCCAAATAATTCTATTCAAATGTAAATGAGACACATTGCAATTTCAGGATTATTTACTACATTTGTTTAGTACAATCACCTTGCAAGAAGTCTTTAAGTGCTTTATTTGCAGAGAGCTGCAAAAATTACCCCTAGGAATGTGGACACAATGTTGTCTTTGGAAACACAAAAATCTGAAAAAAAAAAACCCAACAAACAAAAAATAAAACCCCAGAAACACATGCTTGGAAACCTGAAAGAGAGGAGTTAAGATCCTTTTGAAAATGCAGCTCTCAAATCAGAAGGAATAATACTTGCTTGCTCTTCACGCAGGTGGAAGCTACCTGCAATCATGGAGTACAGGAAACAAAATCAGATAAAAAGGACTAATCTGAAATGTCTTGACTAACTTAATGTACCTAGATTGAATTTGTAAGCAGGTTATTGTATTAATTATTTACAGTCTTACCTTAAGAGGATGTAGGTTTTTGTGTGCGTATGCACATTTGGATTTTTTATACATTGTAACTGCTGATATAAAGAGTTTTGTTCTTTGCCTCAGAAGAAACGATCTGATTCTGCCTTCATTTACACTGATCTCACTCTTAAATCCAACAGTTACACTGCTGTAAAATTACTATTATCAAGGGAAGAACATTCTAAAATTATCCCTTCGGCAGAGAGCACGAAGGCTGAAACTCTCAGTGCTTTCAACACCGTTTTATCAGGCTTGTGATCTCGGCTCGGCTGGTAACGCAGCCAGCCAAAGCCATGAAAGGGAGCTTTGTGCCGGCTACACACCAGGCCATGTAACACTTCCAGCTTTTTGACTGGCCGACAGGGATGTTACTCTTAGCAACACGGCAAGATTGATCAGGTACAATAAAAATCCAGGCATTTAGGATGACAGCGGTGGAACAAAGTTCGTTCTCTCTGAAAGCTGTGACAGTGCATGAGAGCAAAAAATGCCAAGCTGTCAAAAAAAAATAAGTGTTCAAACATTTCAGGTAGTAAACTAGGAAGGAGATCCAGAGATTTGTTGATAACGGGAGAAACCACAGCCCGTTCTGACTGAGAATGAATACAGTGTGATATCTCCAGTGCACCACACACGAACCTGCAACCATATCTCCAGGGTATGACCCTGCAATGGCAAAACCAACTGCTCTCCCTGTCGTTGCTATGTTTACCTCCAAGATGTTATTCGAACTTCTGCTGGTACTTTTCTCCTGTTGGTGGAGACTGGCCAGCAAAAAGAGCGGTATCCTTCCTGGAGACCGCTCTATTTCAGATGGCCCCAGCTGTCACATCCCAGCAAGGATTACAGGGAGCAGAGAGATAGCTGCAGTGAACCAGCTCCCTCTCTGATGACCCCATGTTCCATCTCTTCCCCTTCAGTGCTCTTTCAGGAGACCTAGGCTCAGAAACCGGCTATTTCCTAGAAAGACAGGAGTGGAAAGGAGCAGTCCTGCTGGCCAGCTGAACACCACAGAGGCAGCTCCTTCATAGGGTGCTCCCACAGTGGAAGGAACGGATTAGGACCAACATTTCTGTTGCATGCTGTGTACGGGAATGCCGCATACTCAGAACCACTTTGTTGACTTACTCATCATAGACCTGTGCACCAGGTGAGAACTGCACTCAACACCTAACCTGGTTCCACAAGCATCTGTAAAGTTTACCCCAGCACATTACATCATAGCAAAAAATTTCACCAATGAACGTGCTGGTTGCAAAAGGCCTCAAACCTATCAGCTAATCTTTTCCCAAAATGATTAAGAATGAATAAGATAGCATTGATGTTTTACTTATCTGTCGAAAAGTATGAGTCACCATGGGCAGGTGGTGAGCACCCCACATCACGACCGGTGCACAGCAGGGCTTCCTGACTCTTTTGGGCTGAGCTTACAAACACTCTGCCTCCCCAAAAAAACCCGAGCATAGCATAGTTGGTCCTGGCTTTGTCCTGGCTCCTGCCTGCTTTTCAAGCCAGGCAGATATTTGCCTGTCACAGAAAGTGAGGATAAAGACGCTGGTACCAAAGAAGTGAGGTGGTGATGATTCAGTACTCTCAGTGCTCCCTTAGCCCATGAGAATGTTTTTAAATGACCTCTTTCCAACCCTTAATCGTTTCATGACACCTGCATGGGATTCAAATTAGATTTTTCGCTGGGTAACCCCTTTTATTCCTTGAACTTTCCTCCTTCATCTGTATTCCTATGTGCCTGTTTCTTAGGATTTATATAGCTATACACGAATGCATAATCAAATTGTATACACAAAGAAACACAGATCGGAGCAGTTTTCCTGCAAGTCCCCGCAGAGACAAGCCCAGCTAGTCTCTCCCAGTGCTATAAAGTTTGCAGAGTTGCTTTAAATATCTCTCTTCTTCAGAACACAGATTGGCTCGGCGAGGTGGTATATACACATTACTCTGTATACTCTGTATGTGTGAACATATGTTTGATAGCTAGATCGCTCTATTCCAATACATAAATCCGCGTATACACTTGTTCTTTTAAAATCTCACTGCTGCTGACTGTGGCAGTGCCTCCCTCCAGGAATCTCACTCCCCTCTGTCCCTCTCGCCCCTGCGAAGGTTTTCTTCTAGCCATCAGCAGGACTTTGCAGCTGGCTCCAGAGCAGAGCAACGATGCTCAGAGCATCAGCCAGAGGGGGCTGCGAGAGTGTGTTGTGACATGCAACCACCTCGCAGGGCTGAGCCTGCCGACTGTGCTAGAGGCTTTTCTCGCTTGCGTAAATCATTTCTTGAAATAATAATGCTTAAAATAGTTGAGCAAGTCTCCAGGTTTCTCACTTTTTTATGCATGTAGAATTAAGCAGCCAGGACTGAACATGTACATCCGCACACTGGCCAGCTATTAGCGCCAGATAACATACCAGAGACGGTATGTAGAATGCAGTTGGATTCTGATGCCATCAAATTCACGGAGATGGTGCTGTGCATTCATTTGCCAGGCCACCGTCACCTACAGTTTGTTAGTGCAATCTTTGTTGTTAAGCGTTTTCTTATCCAGCTAGATGTTAACAGTAAAGACAGGGGCCAGACTTCTTGGGATAATGCATTTGACAGCGATAAAAATGTTTCCATGGAGCTTTACAGCAAAACAAAAATTGCTGCCCTTTATCTGATGTGCACACATTTCATACTTGCAATATGTCTAAAGTGATTTTATGACTAAATCCTGGGAAAAATGCAAAGAATGCTTGGCTAGAAGCATACTTTTCCAGTAAAAACACAACATGGCTTATTAACTGCAGCACTTGGAGGAGGCTATTCAACATGAAGTGCATTTTTTTTTAGCTCAAGACCGAAAACATGTGTTCGGATATATGTTTTCTTTGGCTTCAGGCACCAATTTGACTGACTACATTAGAGGGGTCTCCAAGCCCTTTTAGCGTACGTTTGCTGCAGTACAAATGAAGTGGTATTCTATTAAACATGCCAGGCTATTACAGCTGAAGGCAAGGTTAAAACCTCCTGACTTTTTCAGAATATATTAAGCAGAAATAACGGAAACAAAAAAGCTCCATTAGGTACCTCGTTAAGATCTTTGTAGTTGCTGATCAGCAACCTTGTTATGGCAACACTTTTCAAAGACACTGCAAGAAATGTTAATTGTGGCGATGGTGGGGTGGGGACATTGCACAATGAACTGCAGGAGCAGTACTAATAGTGTTACCGTGAGAACAGATTATGCCATTTCCATTCTATCTTTGAATTCTGGTGGGTGTAGGGTGATGTGACTCTGAATGATGTCAGATTACCCAGCCTACATTTTTTTCTTGGAAAGAAGCTCTTTCCTCCACTTCTCTAGCAGGAGGGCTCACAAATACTGTGCTTAGGAAATTTGAAACGATCCCCACGCTGTCTGGAATTTCTTTAATCGGACAAGTGGAAGGCATACGCTTCTTGAATACCTGGAAACACCAGAATACGCTCACTTCAGCTTGAAATGGTGAGAACTGATAACAAGGGGTGGTTTTTCTGGACTGATCCCCAGGAAACAGGACTCCACTCTCCTGAATGTGGGCTGAAATCCAAACAATCTTGGGCACATTTGTAAGCGGGTCACAATGTCACTCCTCTTCTCTCCCATTAAAATACTAATTGTAAAAGCTTTTGTCTCTAATCTGTAGCTAACAAACCGGCAATACTGCACAAAGGGGAAGAGTGCAACTCAGTCCAACACGCCTGAAGGGTACACTACCTCCACAGCATGCAACTACGATACACGAAACTGCCCAAGATAGCTTGTCAGGAAACGCAATCAAATACTGGGTTTTGCTTTGAAACAGCTGCAGATTTGCACCTCTCGGCTCTCCCCTTCCTTTCCCGGTCTAACACAAAAAGCAGTGTAGTAAAGAGGTGCGTGGGGTGATGAAGCCAGCCCAGCACACCATCCAGGGCTGCACACACAGCACCAGGCGCTTGTCCTGCCCCATGAAGTTGGCAGCAAGCAGCCGTCTCCCAGGAAGAACTGTTAAACACTTTAAGAGAGCAAACGTATGCCCTCTTTGCCCCAACACACATACCCAGGCTGCAGGAAGGGGGACAGGCAGCCAAACCATGAGGATTACTTGGTTTGTGTTTGAGCTAAAGAAAAAGGACCTTAAACCCCAGTCGGGGGCAAAACATGCTGCCTCTTCTCACTCTTGAGGCACTTTTCCCAACCATGAGGCGAGGTCATGGTGGAGCTGGCTCTGCTCAACCAGGTGATTTTTTTTTTCCCTTTCTTATCAGGAGGCTGCTGACTGTACTTTCATGCAAAAGCAGATTGGGACATATTTTAATTATTCCTCCTCTGGGGAGGCAGAGAGATGCTGGTCCGGTTTAGTTTATCACAATAAACCATTAGACTGATGTTTTTCCCCACTTTGGCAGCACATACATGGGTGGGAATGCTCCTCACCCTCCTTCTTAGGTATTGGGGTGCTATGCCATTAACATTCAAGCCATTATAAACCACCTGGCAATAGACTCAGATCAAGCCCAGAAAGAAAATGAACACCAAACTCTGCTTATTTCTGCTGATGATGAATTCAAGCAGGGCAGAGTTGGGATGAATTACAAAGATTATCTCCTTTCATGTGAAAATCACTTGCACAACACTACTCTCCTCTTTGTACCACATCAAGCAAGCTCCCAGTGATACTAAAAGGGGAGTGGAGATCTCCTGATGCCTGAGCCACGAGATGGTGCCTACATCAAACACTTCACCTCCAAGTTTTTAAATGCTTAAAAATTCCCCGCTCACAATGAAAAAAGGAACTACGCATGCCACGTTCAGAAGTATTTGTTTCTTTTCTGGAAGTAAACACAGGAACTGAATTATTCATTTCCCTGCAGAAAAATAAGATGCAATGCTCTTTTTCCTTGGGTTAAGGCAAAAAGAGAAAAAAAATACTCCACACTCGAAATCCAGATTTTTTTACCTTTTCAATGTCTTTCCAATGTACACTGAAGCTTTAAAAATTCATTCTGTAACTCACTGAAGAAAAAAAAAAGTAGTAATTTTCAGCTTGACAATTCTTCCCGCACGCATACACCCTTACATAAGCATATTCATGACATTAGAAAACTCATGAATACAGGGAAAGAAGTCTGTTCCCAGATATGCACAGAAATCCCAGTCACACTGCTGGAAGGTGGAAGGATTGAAAGACCGGTTAAAGCAGCCTTCAGTATACAGCTGTACCAGGAAACAGAAGAACTTCTCAGCTCTTCTCACAAATATGAATATTTAAATGTGATGGGAAAGGAAGAGTAACACCACCTTCTTTGAGGTGAGTCTGCTGGTAATTACAGATGTGTTAATGAGTGTGCGTGTAAAAGGCAAAGACTGTTTATGATACACTGAAATATGTGTTTTTATTCATCACAAGACCAGTGTGTGGGGGCTTCCCCCCACTAAATAACTCCGTTCCTCGCAATCATTCCTTGACATCTTACCTTTCTGCCTGCTTCTCCTATAACCTTTTGTTACCTGCTCTTTACTCTCAAAATACAGTTAACTGCTGAACCATTTATATCTCATCCGAGACGCTCGTCTCGCACTTGGCACAGCTGATGAGTCCTAAAGGGAGCTGCTGCCATGTGAGGCTGATTTGCTGTACACTTACTGCCACCTCATCTGTATCAGGGTCCCATTTACCTTTACAGCCACAACCTGATATGTCATCTGCAAATGTCAGATCGAGCTCCGAGTTGTCTGTTGCTCACTTCCTCTGCCCCTGAAATCTGAGAGGGGTTCTCTCAGAGAATATTCTGCTGACCCACAGCAATTTTCCTGGTGTTTCTTCATTTTGGTGCGCTTTCCCCGATCTGCAAAACAGCGCTTTGCACATCAGGGTTTGCTAGCAAAACATAGGCAATTTTTCTCCAAGCATCTTCCTTGCTCCTTTGTTCCTCTCTATTTTAAGCAACTTTCAGCTGAGAACAATGTCAGACAGACAGCTCTGGAGACCAGGGTATGTCAGGGAGAGAAGCCAAGCGCAACTCCCTTCCTCTATTAAAAGCTAAAGGCGAGCTCTGTGTCCTCTTTGCTGTACTACAAGGAACTGCATCCTCTTTGAGTCTGCCTTAGTCACTGAAAAGTCCCTGTTCACCAAACCAATGTGCCAGGCAGGTACACGAACAAGCCTGCGTACACAAATTCCTTCGAAGGACCAAGACTGAAATCTCTGACCTAGAGGGATGAATTTTACTGGTGAAGGAGTTTATCTCCATTTCTATACAGTCCTATACCTCTGCAGACAATGAACAAAGGTATTTCAAGGCAACATGTCTGTGCAGGAAGGCCTCAGCAGAGAGCTGCAGGGAGCCTGAAAACACAGACTCCTCTGTTGCTGGCCAGGGCCAAATGGAGACTTCCCAGCTATCAGTCCAAGCAGTTACACCAGCAGAAGATCCCTGGCTGAATCTTGCCTGCACAGTCAATAAGCCTAGCTGAGAGTCTCTGTGAGCACCTTCCTTTTCATCCCCTCATGTGGGGGCAAGACTCTTTTTTTCTCTCAAAGGGGGAAAAAATGGGATGTCAACCTTCCAGTTCTGCTGTCAGCAGTGCCAAATGCCAAAATCCTCGTCTGATTCCTTACGAGAAGAAGGTGGCACTAAAGGAGAGAGAAGGCCAGCAGTAACAGGAAGCTACTACCCAGTAAGCATCCAAAACCACTCTTACTGGTTAAATGATTTCTCTAGCTCAGAAACTGCTTTCACTGAGAAAACAGAAGTATTGCCATATCCTAAAAAGTTCTCGTCTCATTCAGAGACAAACAAGCTGGCTTCTGAAGAGAAAGTTAAGCGAGTGCCACAGCAACGTCGTACCGTGCCCTCTGCAATGGCTGCTGAGGAAGGTAGCACTGCAGTTGATTCATTAGGTTAAAATTAGTTCACTAAAGGATGGGGGAGAGAGGTATTTCATAGATTATTCTTCTGAGATCTAACTGTAACGATAGATATGACCATTTAAAAACTATCTCAGAATCTGAGCCTAGCAGTACTGCTTACAGAAACACCCAAAATAATATAAGGAGGATCATATTTTCTGTTGAATTCTACAAGAATCAGCAGGAATACAATTCCTGTTTCTATCCTTCGTTACAACTGCTGGAATTCAGCTGCTTCTTGACTGCATTATGAATTTTAAAAATCAAATAAAAAGCAAAGAACACTTCACAAAAATAGCCAAAAATTATTACTTTCCTCCTAGATCTGGAACATCAGCTTTAATTGAAAAGGTTCCCAACCATTTTCGAACCATTTTTGTTTTCTACAGACATATGCTTAGGAAGATACAATGCTGTCTGAGAAGTGACCCCAACTGCTCCTTTGGAACAGGCTTACAAACAATGAAGACAACAAAAGGACATTAATAAGCAGAAGCACGGTTCATTATTTGCAGGCATTACTCAGTGTCAATAAATGCTGATACAAAAATGAGTATATCAGGGAACCAAAGCTCAGTGTATTACTAAATGACAAAACAAACCTTTAAATCTTGATTTTTGGACCAAACCCTATTTTTGGGTTGTTGAAAGCAGCCAACTAGCTAGCAGCAGAGTAAGATGTGCATGGAGATGAACTGCTACGTTGGTTCACCAACATCCATCACACAAATTGATTAAATGCAGTCTGCATCAGTCATTTAATATAAGAGAAATAAAGCCATTGTAATAGAATAAAGTTTACAGGATCAATACTTCCTGCTAAGGAAATAAATGTTCCAACAACACCTTGACATATATTTCTCTCCAGTAACCCATCCATGTACTGGTACTTAGGTGGCAGTGGGAAATCGTTACCCTTGCTTTTCAGAGACTTTAAAAACCATACAAAACCCCGCTGTGACATCCAAGCCTGTATGAAGCCACACAAGTCCTCTTCCCCAGTCAGGGGTCTCTCAGAGACAGAAAACACCAGGCAGCTACAGATGCAGGATGCTGCCAGCCCAATCCACACACCGCAGTGGAGCTCAGCACCAGGAACAAGGTGTGGAACTGTATGCCCATTCCCCTAACTATTCAAAAAGCATCCAAGGATGCAAATCCCGTAAGCTTCAGGTGGACACCTGTCCCAGCAGCTGACGTTTCTCTCTAAAATTTCATAACACCAACTTGACCTGAAGGAAGTGAAGAGAAGAAGGCAATAGCTTTAGCTCCTTAGTTTATCCATGGAGCAGAAAAGGGAGCATAGCCAAAGCCCCACTGCCACAGCGGGAAGGGGAAGGTAAACATTTCCTTTCCACGCCAGTCTTTGGAAGAGAACCTAGCAGTAAGGAAAAACTATGGTGGATATAGTGCCACAAACGTAAGTAACATAATAAAATCCATAGACTTATTATAAAAATAAAACACCTCATTTTCAACATACACTTTGTAGCTTTCTAGCCACGCACTGGAAAATTAGCTTTACGTCCAAGCAAAATAAAACAAAAAAATGAGGTAACTGTGGAGACCAAGCCCCTACATGAAAGTGGAATTTAAGAACTTATGACTTGCTTAGATACAGTGGAAAAGTGAATGAGTAAAACAGACCTGTTCTGCTCAGTCATTCTCACTTGTAATGGCTGTACACAGCTTGCCAAGAGCTCTTCCTCCTCAGCCTTCGAGAACAGCCCAATGAGCCTGTTCCAAGTGAGGTATAAAAAAAAGTTTGTCACTAGGTAGTTTTACAGTAAGACAACTTCTGCTCTCTTTCATTAGGTCTTGGTTCTGTTAGTTTTTTTTTTTTTAAACAAGTACCTCAAGCAGAGACAGTTACAAGGAAGAAAGCTAAACAGAGAGGGATTTTTGTCTTTCCACAAGGAAATCCCTAATCAAATACATGCAAATACACACTAAAAGACAACATTCTCAGAAATCCCTGTGTGATTTCCAGTCACTATCAGTGTTGGTACCACCCACAAACAGAGGGAGGAGGAGGGGGCACCTCAAAGGTGATGCTCGGACCCCTCCCCTACACAAAACTTCTCCCGTGCCATTTTGGGGAGCTCTACCTCTGTTCGGTTTAGTTCAACTGGCTCAAGAGAGGTGGCTTCCATCTCTACCCGCTGGGTATTATTCCACTGTCCAACAGATATTACTAGCTAGAAGTGTTTCTGGAATTCAGCCTACACTTTCTGCGCCAAATTTTATCTCATTACTCCTAGTCATACTGCTGGGACCACCCAAAACAACTCTTCTCCAAACTCAGATATGAATAGCCCTCAAGTGCAGGACCAGTAGTTTTAACACCGCCCTGCTCCTTCACCCTCTTTCTGTCTCATTCAGACAAACCATACGTATGTAATTCTTAATCTTTCTTCTTTTTTCTAGTTTGTTAATCACTTTTGTTGCAGCTGTCAGAATTCTCTGCAATTTTCCAAAGTCTTTCTGTTAATGAAAGACCCACGCATATATGAACTTTGCATCTCCTAAAGCTGTGTCTGATAAAAGACACAGACTAAAATGTACACACACAGAAACACACCAGACATTTTCCAAATTCATTCTTTTTAGAGAAAGAGCTTAACCTCCTTCAGGCAGGAAGCAAAAGGCATTTGTCCCTAACAGAGGTGGAAAAGTAACATACTGTACTTTTTTACAGATAAGAAACTGCCTGACTCCCAACTGTTTTCCATGATTGCTCATTCTGCCTTGCAAAAGCAGAGGAAGTGTTTATCAATGCTTTCCTCTTCCAATTCTTAAGGAAGCTCATGTGGAAACTTCATGTTCTGGTTTTCAGAAACTGCTCAACTCACCTTCAGAAACAGTTCGGTGAGTGCTGAACAGTCCCCTCTACCTGCCCCTCGCCCTCTCCTTTGCCTCCTTTTTGCTATAAAAACTGGGCAGGGAGATAGGCTGCAGATATGAATGGGGAAACCCAATTTGACATTCCTCTGCCTTAGCATTTTTAGAACTTCAGGTTGCTGCTGGACGACAAAATAATGCAGAGAAGGGAAAGTCTCCTTTGGGACCCCAGGGAAAAACTGCCACTCTGATGTGGAAGTGCGGCTTTGCTCCACCAGAGACTCTGAGCTGATCTTGGGCAAGTATAGCACTGATCTATGTGCAGCTGCTACCTTCTCCCAATATGGGCTTTTATATACAATACATACTTTAACACATTTAACCCTGAATTTTTAAAGGCTATTCAGTAACCACCAACCATTGCAAAAGACTTAACTTTCTAGCTCCAGTTTAGGGTCAGATATATAATAAAGATCTTGATCTAGCAGACAGATAAACACATGTGACTTCAAGATCTACTTCACTGCAGCAAGAATAGAAAAAAAAACAGGGGGAAAGAACACCTACAGCATCCAAATGCACTTTAAACTGAGCATTCATTCACTACAAGGCAGGGTAGATGGAGAAAAGTGCCTGAAAGAAAGTAACAGGTCGATGCTACTTACTCATGGGCAAGTTCTCTCCTCTAGCAAGACAACTGTCAGCATCTAGCATTAGAAGCCATTTATTTCCTTGCAAATGTTTACAGTATTTTTATAGCAACAAAGAGGTGCAAAAAAAAAATAAAGTTTAAGAAGTCATCCCAAACTCTTCTCCATTCACTTGATTCATACCAACAAATCACTTACATACAAATATCCTGAGCATAAAGAGAAACTCTTAAAGTCATTATGACATTATTTGTACCCTGAAGCGAGTCATAATTTGTCTGCACCCTGCCAAGTACTTTCTGTCAAAGCTAAAGTAATTATTAGGAAGTACTAAAGCAGGTGTCACTTCTGGCAAGTTGTAAAAATGGCTTTATATTCTCAGTTGCAATGGGATAAAAACGAACCCTCAAAAGAGCATAGCAGGCTATTACTTTACATCCAGTAGATATGTGAAACATAGCAGTTGCTGCCTGTACTTTTTTTTTTTCCTCTTTGGTATTTTAATTAAAGATTCAAGCTCCTAAAAGACAAAACCTAAAAATATGTGCAAAATCAATCCCATTTTGCATAATTTCTATTTAGTTTCATAATCAACTGTCAAGCCATCTGACCCTCATTTGCATGTGCTATAAGGCAGGCAGCCGAGCTCGCTTCCACCGCAGTGAGACACACACTCCATCCCCGCTCACTCCCACGTAGGAACCTCTGGCTTCTCGAATGAATCTCTGCTACAGCACTTCAGGACAGAGGAGACAATGATTGTTGTGATGACAGGTCCAAAACTTTGCCAACTTGGGTGCCTAAATTTAAATGCCTAACTTCGTCCTTAGTTAGGCATCTGAATAAGCTGCTAGCATTTCAAAAAGGTGCTGGGCACCCAGCATCTCCGACTTGGTCCTGTCAAACTTGCCAAAAAGAACATCTGCTTTCAATTAATTTACCAAGAGCTGCAGGTACGCAAGATCTTTGAAAGCCATCCCACTTACTTCAGTCCCTAAATATAAATCCAGGTGCCTACCTTTAGGCAGTCAACTTTTAAAATGCTGAAAAAGAAAAAACAGCAGTATTAAATATATAAATAAATAAATATATGAAAAACACATGCAGATATACCCACGTCTTTTGGATTCTTGTTCCATACTTGACATATGACGTGATGTAAAAGAAAGCAGATCTGATTTTCTTGGAAAGTGGCATTTCATGCTGTAACTAGACTATGTATATTGCTAATAATTAAGGTAATTATAATAAGGAAGGGCATTCAGGGAAACTTTTTCAAAAGTTGCTCCTCTTCCTTGGATAAGCAACCAAGCAAACCAGCCCCCAGAAGTGGTTGTATTTATGCTAAGAGTTTAGGGAAACTGCAAATTTACTAGTGTATTTATTATGCAAGTTGATTTTATTTTTCTTTCATTCAGCCAGACACCCACATTCTTGACAGTGTAGAACTTGAAAAGATTATCTTTTTTTTTTTTTAATTTAAAAACTGCAAACAGAAGAAAAATACAGGCCAGTGCCTGCTTCTGCAAATCTTTTGAGTGTGCATTTGTGCTTCTGAGCATGATGCAATTGACTACCCTGTAAAGAACAATATTCAAACACAGCAGCAACATTCCACCCTGTAACAGGGCACTGACTCAAAAGGCAACATGACAACACTGTCTGCATGTACATAAAATGGTATGTTGCATCAGGGACCACAATGCCAAGCTGCAAGAGCGAGGGATGCTCTGCCCAGGGCTGAGCAGAGAAGCTCCTTGGTTCTGGAAAGGAACGCTGCCTGCTGCAGTCAATGGAGAGGCTCACTGGTCTGGGGCTGCCCTAATCCTGACTGGGACCTGCCAGGTAAATGCATGCAAGTACATGCATACGTCATGAGCATGAGGGATCACACCTATGCTTTGGATTAAAAAAAAAATTGCACAGGCCTAAAGTACACAGACAACATGTGGGTAGTTTGTACCTGTGTGGGGAAAAGTCTGGTATTGCCACACCTAAATCCAGAGTTTCAGACACTGTCCTACAGCTCCAAATGAGCTGTCAGAGCCACAAAAACACCAGAACAAAGGCTGAAAAAATTATTATTACTGTTATTCTTAATATTTTATTTTCAAAAAAAAAGCCTCAGAGTCTAAGCAGGCCAATTCTTGGCAAGAAAAGAAAATAAAAGAAAAAATAATATGCCTGGAGAAAATCCAGAGATATATTTATGGCTGTTCTACATAAGGTTCATGTAACAACAAGGGATAGGCCAATCCTCCACAAAAGTCTGGTTTCTGCCAGGACCAGGACTAGAATTGTGCCTGGCCCTGCCCTGCCTGCAGCATTCCAAGGAAGCACAGAACAGAATCATGGAATGGTTTGAGTTGGAAGGGATCTTACACACCATCCACTTCCAACCCCCCTGCCGTGGACAGTCACACCTCCCAGTGGATCAGGTTGCTCAAATTCCAATCCACCATGGCCCTGAACACCTCCAGGGATGGGACACCCATGACTTCTCTGGGCAACCTGTGCCAGTGCCTCACCACCCTCACTGGAAAAAATTTCTTCCTGACATCTAATCTAAATCTCCCCTCTTTCAGGTTAAAATCATTATCCCTTGTAATCATTACTCCCTGCACTCCCTGATAAAGAGCCCCTCACCCAGCTTTTCTGTAAGTCCCCTTTAAGTACTGGAAGGCTGCTATAAGGTCTGCCCGGAGCCTCCTCTTCTCTAGGCTAACAATCACAACTCTCTCAGTCCTCTATCACCTTAGTGGCCTCCTCTGGGCTCGCTCTAACAGATCCACATCCTTCCTGTGCTGAGGACTCCAGAACTCAATGCAGTGCTCCAGGTGAGGTGTCACAAGAACCGAGTAGAAGAGTAGAATCACCTCCCTCGCCCTTGCTGGTTACTGTTTCTGGTGCCATGAAGCTCCAGTTTGCTTCACTAAGTGATCTGTTACCCTTGCCGTCATTTCTAAAGCGCTCCTGCTGGCACAGCAACCACATGGGCCAACACTTCCCCACTGCATGCATCCTTAGAGCTGGCACTGCCCCAGGCCTTGGCGTGCAGGCTCTTGATAGCTGAGGCAGCGCCATAGGACTCATACCACTGCTCTTCAGAGTGCAAATGCTGCGTTGTGACCCTCATGCACAGCCCACTTAAGGGCATGCAGGGGACCACCACCACCTCTCTCCACACACAAGAGCCTCACCAGGCTGCAACTGAGAGCCCCTTCACAGCCATGCCAGGGTAGGCTAATCCCACATTTGCTCCAGAGGCATGTGGGAAACGGGTTTTTAACCTTTGCAGACAGGCAGTTGTTCCTTCCATCCATCAGCAGCAGCCACGTCTTGTTGCCGCTCACGTCAAGGCCGGGAAGAAGTGCTGGAGCTGCTGCCCAACCACTGCCACCCAGTGCAGACGGAGGGAAACCTGACCTGGTGAAGCAGCCAAAGCTGCCACACTCCAGCAGCACACTGAGCAGACGCTCCTTCCGCTCCTCCTCACATCACCTCATGGTGCACGCAGAAATGGGAGCTGGGTTCAAAGCATATCTACCACGTTCCCTCTCCTTGCTGCAACAAGATCTGTCTCATGCACCCGCCCCGCCCTTCCCACAGCACGAGCGACCTGCCAGAAGCATAAAGGGGCTGGTCTTTCCTCAGTACACCAAGGAACTGCTTGACACGGTGCATGTGCAAGGGTTGTGTGTGGGAGGATGTTTGCCCAAGTGTGGAAAGGGTAACCAGCTCACCACTAGAGATCCTCCTTCCTTTACCTCAGTTTGGACCTATGGCTAGAGCTCTTACTTATACTTCACTGGGGCTCCTGTACAGCACAATCAGGTACTCTACAGCCTTATCAAATAACTGCTTCATGGGCATGCACACACACCAGACAAAGCAATGGGAGCTGCAGGCTGCCCACCTTGCTCAGGAGGAGGTGGCTGAGGTGCCAACCAGCTGCTCTGCCCTGGCTCATCCACCAAGGGCCAGGTCACTCCTCCTTACACACAGCTCTGCAGTGTGTCCAGAGCAGTTCTGTTCAGAGAGACCAACCAAAGGGCCAGTAGTCCTCACCCGGCAGATTTTTGGGAGGTGACAACTGCACTCTGGATTCACGTAGGAAGGCTGGAGAGCAGCCACCTACCTGCACCCTGCTCCCACCACACCTCCTCTGGTCTCCAGAGCTGGCTGGAAACAAAAACGCTATTTGTTTTTGCCTTGATGTTCCCAAACTAAACTCAAAAAAAGCACACCGGAGCAATAGGAAGAAGCAGGGAAGGTCATCATGTATTTATGTGTCATGAACTATGCTTGGGAGAGCACTAGGCTCAAAAAGCCATCACTCATCAGAGGAGGTCTCTGCCGCATGCTGGACTGCTGCATTGCACTTCATTAGGAGCATTAACTGGACACTGGCAGGAGACAGGTCTCTGCTGCTCCTCCTCTCCACTCCTTTTCCAATTTAATCAAAACATTCTCCTTGCATTGCTTTGGTTATCTCTTGCAAGGGGATATATTTTGCTTAGCGCACAGGACAGTATGATACTTTAGGATTTAACAGGAAAGCCTTCACCCAAAACAAACGTGCTTCTGGTAAGAAACCTCTTCGCTGAATGCTTGGATGAAGCACGTAAGATAAATACTTGCGTAGTTCTCCTCAGCCTCACATCAGAGAGAAAACACAGCAGTGATGGGATGTGCTAATGCAGACCTCTGTGCTCTGGGTCCCAGCAGTATACTGGGTAGCAAGGGACTGCAGGTTCACAGAGGCAGCTCCTGGCAGCTTCTGCTATCTCCTCTCCAATGTCTGGGAGATAGCAGGACTCTGAAAAAAGTCTTGCATATTACTCCTGAATGGTTTCCTTGGCGAAAAGTCAGCACACAACGTGAGGAAAACAGCAAACGTTTCTACAAGCATCCCACTAACAACTGGAGGGATGTGTGGCTCCTGTGAGACTAGGCTGATGGTGAGGGCCCTGATACACAGGGCAGGGCTGTGCCATTAAAAGAGGGGAGACAGCACTTGGGTTTGATTTACTCCAGGGCAAGTGTTCTCCAGCGAGGTTTGGGATAGAAACAGGGCTGCACTTCACAGGCAGAGAGGCAGCAAGACTTTGGGAAGAAGCATTGATACCTGCAACTGACATAAACCCAGCTACGAGCTGGCGAGGATTATCTGAAAGCCTCAACACCTTAAGTGCAGACACCTAAGTGCGCTCTTCTGGGAGCTTCTGCAAGTGCTGCTGCCCTGGCTTCTCATGCCACAGGCTTGAGTCGCACAGCCCCGCAACAGAAACGTGTCTTCTGCTACAGTGTCCTGTCACGCGGGGACAGCCCCAAGAAACACTGCAGGGAGACTGAGGGAGCATCACTCATCTTCCCTCTGATGCCAAGTGGAAACAGCAGAGAGCTGCTGACAGAACAAGGACACTGCCCTCACCAAGGGTGCTCTCACGGGTGCACACAAAACAATTACAGACGCGACCCTATTTTCCCTGCACCTTACTACCCCAAAACCACTCAGAGCAGCTGCTTTGAAGGGGCTAATCCACCCACTGCAGTAGTTCTGGTAATGACTCACAAAATCCCACACCATTCTGATACCATTTTCTTGATAAAACCAGTTGCCAAAATGAAACTATACATTTGGTGCTTGTAAAAAAAAGAAGACAAAACCCTACGAGCTGTTATTAGTAGTGAAGCGGTGGAACACGAAACCAACAGTCAGTGTGCGGTGCGAGAAGAAGCCGATGGCTGCGCACAGAGCCTCTGCAGACAGGGGTTTGAAAGACAGGCTCTGCAGCCTGTCACCAAGAATTTGTCTTCTCATATGTTGCAACTTACACAGATGTTTGCATAATTCCTTGCATATGGACAGCAAAAGCAGCATTCATGTCAAGAACGATGTGACGGTCTGTGTGGTAAGGATAAGAAGGGAAAACTTTCAACACATATCCAATGATACAGCTAAATGAGAAGCCAAACTGTTCCCAAATGCACTCAAAAGGACTTCTCATGAAGCCAAGGACAAAATTCAGACAAGACTTCATAGTGCTCTTTCTTTCCCTCATTTAAAAACCTGCATTAAATTACACTCAAGCATCTTACAATGAGATTCAGAAGCACAAAACATATTGGAGCGTCAGAGTGTTCACTTATCACCACAAAACATTAACTAAACTTCCTCTGAAAAAAGTTTTGACTATTCATAGAGAATCCTGGGGGGGGGGGGAAGATGATGCTTGCTGGCCTGTTTGTTGGTTTTTTTGTGGTTTTTTTTTAAATTTTTTGGCAGACTTCATTTGAAAGCAGCCAAGCTCCCTTCTGCTTCTGTAAGGCAACCTAACAGAGCACTGAGTGTGCTGAGGTCACAGGAAGAGAGTACTTAAGCTTGTGCTTAAAATCCACAGCCTTGTACCAGATGCTTTGTCCAAAACCCCTACCCAATTCCCGCTTAAGCTCTTCCTCAAGGACAGATGCTACTTACCTACTGCCTTGCAGCCCCTTGTAGGACTCCAGTTCAAAGCCTATGTCAGGTTAATGGCTGACATTTCACTCACTTCAAGGGATGCAGGATCACAGCATGGGAAAAGAAAACACCTAGTCCTTCTTTCCGGTGCCAAGCGCCCCACAGGATGGAGCTGTCACACAGCACTGATGAACTGGGAACAGATGCTGGAGCAAATTCACCTTTGTGACAAGTAAAGCATATACAGAAGGTTTATTTGGTTCATTTTCACAGCAGAAAAGATCAACAAATTTGTGTTCAAATAGCTGGCTGGAGAGAATACGCAGCATGTGAAGGCCAATGCCAAAAAATTCCAATTTTTCAATTTAATATAATGAATTCCTGAAACAAAACAAAACTTCTGTGAGGAAGAAAGCCAGTAAGGTACTTTCCAGCAACACTTAGAAAGCATATCTGTCTCTTTAATACAGAACAGACTGCAAAAGGGCTCAGAGCACATTTCCATGTCATCATCCCTAGAGTAGCATTATTATCATCAGAAACCTCAAGTATGGTCACATTTTCCTTCTCAGCTGGGCAAAACAACAGGTCTTAAGAGTTGCCATCGGTTCAAAGAACTCAAAGGCTGTGAAACTGCACTGTCAGCTGTTCGTAGCATGTCCCCTCCCCATATACTGCTCTAATGAGCTGAGCACTCAGAGGGAAAGAACTCTACATCACCTACTCATCCTGGTAATTTCTAAACCAAAGAGTAGCAGCAGAAAAAGTAATAGAGCAGAAGTGAGGCATTTTGGAAAGTTGAGCAGCAGCACCAAACAAAACTGCTAATCTTCTTTTGGCAAGGTGAAAGATTTGTGTAACACTTTTTCCTCCTACTAAATGTATTTACTCTTTAAAATCGATTTCCTCTGTCACTATTGCTGCACATCGCTCAGCAGTTCTGAGAAACTGCATGGAAAATCACAACATTACACTTGTTGAATTGACCCTAAAGGGCCATACCACCCGTGCGTGCATCATCCCAAGAGGCAAGCCTGCCAAAGTCCTGCTGTGTGTACCACTAAACCCAAGACAAAATGCAAATTTGGCTGTATCATAGCTGATTTGCATAGCTTTCCACTGGTGTTGTACAACCTTTTTTACAAAATGCCAATTTACTTCACTTTCCTACAGCTTATTACCAGTGTGAGGTACTTACAGCTTTTATGCAAGGCAGATTTAGGAGTAAAAACATTAAAAGACATAATTAAATGCCTTTTGGAAATAAGAACACAGCCTTTGATGTGATGACATAAGGCACAGGACTTTGAGTAGGACACAGAAATCTCAATGCCTCTTTGCAAAGGTGCAGACCCCTCTCTCACACATGCTCGGGAGCTGCGCAGCTTTTTCTGGTTTTCGTCTTATCTGCAAAAGCAGAAATATTTGCTTGCAAACTATGAAGGGCCTGAATCTAGTTACTGAGTACACATTTCACTCACATTGATATCAGAATGGATGGCTGCCAGTTTAGTGTCTTGGCTGGCATTCAAACACGCTGATTGCTGAGCCTCCTTGGATTCTGAGTTCATGATTTGAAAATAAAAAGGGGAGGAGGGAGAAAAAAAATCCTCGAACACAAAACAAAAAACCCTCCACAAACATTTCCGAGGTGCTACTGGGCTAATTTTCCCTTCTCCTCTTTTGCAAGCTGAGTCTCTGGAAGAAAACACATACAAGTAGCACTCTCTGTCAAGACAAGCAGCTAGGGAGTTTGGACTTTATCTCCACAGCTACGGATACAACAAACATTAGATCTTTCCTAGCCAAGCAATTTTCACACATGTACCAGGGGCCAGCCCTCATTCAAGTCAGCAACGGAGGAAAAGATATATTTACACTTTCAAATCTTCACTTGAAAAAAAAAAGGAGGAAAAAAAGAAAGAAAAGCTTGAAATATTCTGAGACTTATGTCACAGGGGGTAACACAGAACAGAAAGGCTGTTTGCCTTACACAAACCTGGTTTTCCCTTACTACTCAGTACTGAAGTCTTCCAGGTTGAAAGGCAAGCCCAAAGCTTCTTGTAGCCCCCCCCCGTTCCCAGACAGCCCTTCTCTGAGCACACTCCTTGCTGCGGCTGGTGTGCTGTGCGAGCCCTGCTTTCCCTGGCACAGCCACAGACACTGCAGATCAGGCCACTTAGACATTTCAATTGAACTTGACAGGTGTTTGTTAATAAGTTCTACAATACGTTTGGGAACGACTGCCTGGAATTGTAAAACAGTTTATGATGACAGTTTAACAAGTCCGGTGCAGACAGTTCAGTGCATTATTCTCTAAGGTTGTAAATGTTAACTGACCAAAATTTGAACTGTATGGCAATACACATATAACCTATAACTAGCTCATTTAATGGCAAATGCATCCATATAGTGTCTGTACAACTGGACCTGCTCCTGCCAGGTGTGCCTGGGAACATATCTGCTCCTTGCAGGATCAGGCCTCCATGAATTACCACAATTCACAGAAATCAGGTGTATCTACTCATTGATAACTGCTTGGGCTAATTATTAGAAAATTAAATTTATGCTAATTTGCCTGAGGGGAGCATAAAAGTGGCACATTTATTTAACTTTTTACAGTATTCGTATTATTATTTAAAATTTATGACAGCATTGGGCGCAGAGGCCTCAGTCAGGAACAGGATACCACTGTGCTTAGCACCCCACTGTATGTGCACGAATGTCACCCCAGCACAATTTTGAGAGAAAGGCCCCATCCCTGCAAACTGTTATGGAAGTGTCTGCCTCAAAGACAGGGAGCAAGGCTGTGGAAATTAAAAGTCTTGCTGAAGCAGAGCGGGTGCATTAAGCCACCACATCCTATCATGCAGTGGCAGCCCACAACAAAAAGGCTCCTATTTTGGAAGAAAGTGACATTCGAGTCACTTTTGTTTTTACCATTAAACACATACACACAAACACCCCCCTTTCTACTGTTGCCTTTTCTTGTTTCTCTTACAAACACGACCATCATCCAGTGAATGAAAAAAAATCATGTGTGGGATGAAAGGCTCCAGAAAAGAGAGATGTGTGTCAGTAACTGATTTGGGGAACTGTCAAAATCTTTATTTTAGATGCATAATGTGTAGCAACACAATTTTTCCTTGCAGTGAACTTTGAAGAATATTTGTCTGAGAAAAGTAGCTGGCTCTTCCACCTGCCTTCATTTCTGGGCAGAAACATGCCAGCCCTGAAAAGTCACCATTTGGATAATCGTAACCACTTGCTATCCTCGAACAAGCTGGCCTCTTGATTTATATCCAAGTATGCTTATCCTCACTGAACACTGTACTGGTCAATATTGTGATACTGATCAATGTTATCATTATTTTAACTAAAATGGATTCAAATATTTTACAATGTTTAATCAGAAGTAGGAAAAAATGGAAGCTTTTCTGAGCTAGGACCTAAAAATTAAACTCTTCAGAGTACTGGCTGTACTGACATGAGGTATGCAAAAGAGTGAAGAAGGAATTGCTAGGAAAGGGAATGGTGCCTCCAGGAGCCATTAGAAGACCATCATAATTAGGAGAATATTAGGATTCGAAGCCCATCTTTTCCTCTGGCTCTGTGATGGTGTTTTAGAAACAAGCCTCTCATACTGTATTTTCTTTGTATTTGTTGGGGTTAAAGGGCACCACATGAAATTCAGTGTGGTCTAACTTTTAAGAAGGTTCAGAGGCTCCTCAGCTCAGGGGCAGGGTAGATGTTAACAATATGCCCCACTCCTCAATATTCCCCATACCCCTAACAGAGATGAGATGAGCCCTTGCAGAGTAAAAATGAAAACATCAGAAAAATATTCACTTGAGTGGGCTGTCCTAACAATATCATTTCAGCACAGCATTTCAGGAGGTGTGAATGCAGGGAAACTCACCTTTAAGGCTACTCCTCCACAGCTAACTTGCCTCTCTGTGCCCAAATACCACAAAGACCTTGGAGCAGATTCAAACCCCAAACTGACACACTTGTGTGTAGCAGTGAAGTAAGGACTTCTCCAGATCTGCAGGGGTTTATTTCAAAACGTAAGTTTTGTTAATGCGTCTTCTACTATCTTTCTACTTTCCTCTGCTTCTCTTTCTGCTGCAGTTCACTGGAGATGTTTCAAGGTTCTATTAAATATGTCAAGCCTTTTACACACAACTGCAACCTTGCAGCACAAAGCAAAACAGAGGCAGATGAAAGAAAAAGAAACCATCCTTTAGCCACACACAAACTCTGTAAATTTTTCATATCACTCCTAACACGGACTGGCAGCCCACACCAAAAAGACTTCTGTTTGGAAAGAAAGTGACATTTGAGTCACTTCTGGTTTTATCATTAGATATGAAGACATCAAACACCACCTCCTGCCGAATGCCTCCTTTTCTTGCTTCTGTTTTATGAACAGGGCACGTGTTCTATGGTCCTTTAGAGCACTGGCTGCTTGACTCAGCACCGTGACATCTTTTGGTGCATGCAAATGGTCCCACAACTGATGGAGTGTGTAAGCTGCCACCCATGGCGCTGCTAAGCTGCCATCCTGGAAGGATGCGGTACCACTCAAGACTCTGCTCTTGAATACCAAGGAAGGTACAAAAGGAACAGGTCTACAAAATGCTGTTTCAGCTGCCAGCAGAAAGCACTGGCTTTGCTTGCTGTTACCCATTCCTCTTTCACACTACCATCTTCTGCTGAAGAAAAGGCACCTGAACTCTGCCAGCTTTTGCCCTGCGGGCCATGCTTTGCCCATGCTAGTCCCACCTTTGGTTAGATTATGCAGTGAGATGAACTTCTTGGAAAGGCAAATTTAGTCCTTTTAACATTTTAATGCTTCTAATGGTTGGTTGCATTCTTTTTAAATCCCAAAACAACAACAACATCCATTCTCTCATTCTTTGACACACAACCCCTCTTGTTTTTTTAAAAATAAAGGAAAAAATCAAACTAACCTGCTTACTTCAAAGTTATGCTCTCATAATTTTAGCTGGCACATCATGAACAAAATGGTCTAGAACTAACCTCAAACAGTCATCTGGAGAAAAACAACATATTTTCCCATGTCATCACCACCATAGCACATACTAACCACAACTATTCAGCTTGTCAATTTTCAGTTTATATTATGATAACTTTACCTAAAAGCATTTTGTGATTTAAAAACAGCAAGTGCAATGCCAAGGAAACATTTGCTGAACTGACGAGCATGGCAGTGTTGGTGTGAGGAATATTCTTTCTGCAGAACAGGAAGCAGATAAGAAGAGATTTCACCAGTGACAATGGACTTCTCAGATATTCCCCAAAACATTGCCTCTAGTTATTTAGCAAATACATTTTTAGCCATGCAATCCCTATGATTCTCAAGGAACCAAGCATTATACAGTCTTCAGTTACTTTCCTCATCTTAAGGAGGACAAAGGCAAACCTTTCATTAATGAAGAGCTGTGGTTCAAATTTTATACTAAAATTCCCTCAACTTTGACAACAATACACGCACGGTCAGGCTTCAAAAATATTCTCATGCTACAGTGCTGCCTGCGTCATCACTCCAGAAGCAAATGAGAAGTCACTGCATCACTCTCCAGTGATCCAGAGCAAGGAGAGTATGGTCGTGACTGTAAGAACTGTAGCTGGATGCTTAGGTAGACACAGTAAACCAAGAAAAAACCCTAACCCAAACCAAATAAAAACAAACAAAAAGCCCTTTAGAAACCTATGAAAACACTCTGCAACCTATGGTGTTACTCTCTTCTCTCTACTGATTTGCCCACAGTCGGGCCACAGCAGCACCAGGCAGGTTTCCACAATAGATTAATTGGTAGCTTTGCTTTTGTGGGCTACAAAGGCAGTCTGAGCCACCTTGCTTTGACTGTATCTTCCCTGTCCCTTCTCCTGTGCAGCACTGTGACTTCCTAAGGTGCAGCTTAGACACATCAGCTTTACTCCCGGGGACGAAGTGGAAGGCATTTCCCCTTCTTGGTTTTGGTGGGAGACACGTTGAAGGTGACACGCTCTCCCTGAGGCCAGTCAATTTCAGTTGTGGCTGGACTCTAAAAAAGCCTTCTTTGAAAGGCTGCTCTGAGGCCAGGCATTGCTCCCTCCTCCTTGCTTTTTATGAATTAGGAAGGACCTGTGTTCCTATATGTCTTTTCTGGATGAATCTTCTGCCTGGAAGGAAGAAAGAAATGGTAAGAAAGGGGCAAGGATAGGGATAAACTGGCAGGAGTCCTGCAGCTGAGCTTGCATTTATTTCAAAAGTGAGTGAGTGGTTATCTGGCTGTGGTGCCCCACACCCAGGACTTACAGTCTGAGACACAAGTTTGAGCAGATCTTCCATGATCTCACGATGAGTCTGAGATAGACTGCATCCAGTGTCCACAAAATACACATTCCTCCATTGCTCTGACGGCGATTTATGTCAATGAATGTATTGCTGCTAACATGCACTGAGCTCCCACTCCAGATGCCAAAGCCATGCTGTGCACAAAGCCAGGACTGTGTGCTGCCCAGGCACAGCTTGCTATTAGCTGTATTTTCTCTCCATCTCATGGAAGCTTTCAGGGAGCCACAAGGAGAAAAGCAGTGGCACTGCAAGTTGTGTCCAAACACTCAATAAACAAACCTCAAATTCTTTTTCTGCAACTCAGCAGTTCCACTATGAGATCCCAGAAAGCATAAGACATTCTTAATTTAGCAAGAACAACTGCATACTATGTCAACTACTGAAAATCTCAGTGCACAGCAAAAAATGTTTTGAGTCAACATACTGAAAAGCAAGGCTGCTTGATTTTTGTTTGATTTTACAGCATGTCTGACGTTTTTAAGATGAGACTTAAGGAGATGTAGTATCAGATTTGAAATGTTACTTCACTGCTTGAACCTTTCATTATTTTTAGACTGTGCAACAGGTTTTAGTTTGATTTTTTTTTAAAATATATAAAATGTTTCACTGTTGAGGCTTTATCATGCTCACAGTAAATATGTACCTAACCGTAAATCAGTGAAGCTGGTTGAAAACAAAGGGATAAAGGAGTGTTTGTTAAAAAGGTAAGTGTGCCCTGAAGTGTTGTCCTGAAGAGGAATTAGACTTAAGTATGTGATTAGGTGTCTCTAAAATAGGTCTCCCTTGTCTAACACTAAACACAGCTTACAACATACCTTATGTACCAAAGTGTAGCAAAAGCTACATGTCTTGAGGAGAAAGGCTGAGCAGAGAAGAACTGGAAGCCTCTGGGCATAAGATGTGACTGTTTTATTAGAAAGAAGATTAACACATAGAGGCCAAGGATAAAGCTGAAACTCAAAAGGAATATGAGTCAGGGAAGTTGTTCCAGATGGCAGAGCCATGAGGGATGTGACTCCACCATTTACTGTGGAAATAAAAAGGAAGAAATGAAAACGTACTGTTGAGGGAGCATGTAGGACTGACAGGAAAATAAGAAAGAATTGAGAGTAGTAGAAGGAAATAAAAGGCAGAGTGACGAAATGAAGCCTTCAGAAATTTTGAAGAGCAGCCATGCCACTTCAATTAGCCACTGCAAAAACGGCTCAGCCACTTTGCTTCACATAAACCTAAACGCCTCAAAGTTTCAGCGCCTGTCCAGAGCACATTCCCTCTCCTTTGGTCAAGACATGGGGTTTAACATATCATGTGGGTAGCTTCTCAGGAGCGTCTCCAGGCATGTACTGCAGGAACAAATAATTTGCAGTATCCCATTATTGCTGCTTCCACTCTTGCTGATATGTCCAACATCATAAATGAGTAAGATAGAATTATGTCAGATGGTGTCTTGCGCAGTTTAAGACTAATGGGAAATCTTAAAAAGTGAAAATTAGGCTGAATATGATATAAGACTTATTAACAGCTTCTCCAGAGAAGTGGAGGAAGATACGAGGTCCTGACATTGGGAACTTAACAGGGAAAACACTTAAAATGCATTGCAGGGAACTGTCCCATCCTGTCATAAAAACAGACATGGTGTGTTCTACATAAATAGGCCTTCTGCACCTCTTACTTCAATGCAAACAGGAAGAACATGAAAACAAAAAGAATAATAAAGTACAAGATAACAGACAAAGATATGAAACGATTCTAGTCAAATTCCCTTTGATTCAAAGACAGGAATTTTGGCCAGAAGTTAGAGGTTATCCTCCTGGTCTAGTTAGTTCATTCACTGCACTACAACCCAGGCTACCAACTGCAAAATGACTGCAAAGGTAGGTTGATTTGGGAGCCAATGTACCCACTCTCCGAAATCTCCATTCTCCTCCACACGCACATACACAGGCACATTATGAACTCTTTGGTTTAGAAAGTCTTTTTATTATCACTTATATATTCAAATACCTAGCCAAAATGTGCTTTGACCAAGGCCTACAAACTTAATGCCATAATAGTAATAATAACAAGTTTGATATGAGAGATTCTTATTAAAACAGCAGAGAAGTACACATCACACAAGTAGAAATAACCCCTGTTCAGAGACATGTCTGATCTTGACTTTCTATACTGAAGGCCTAACCTAACGTCTATGAAGTCAACAGAAAGACTTGGAGACTTCAAAGCTGAATTTAGGCTGCAGTATTTTTCCATGACTGATGCTTTCCAGTCATGTTCCTTCCCAGTCATTGCTTCTCCATTTCAAAGAAACTGAACTTTAAAGATACCTAACTTAACATAACTGAAAACAACTGACCTGAAGGTAGTTCAAGAGTCTTAGTCTTCATATAATTATCTTTGCAGAAGCCATAGAGCCTGTGGTCAGCTGGCTACTTGTCTACCTGTCTTTTCTCCCCAGTTAAAGGATGCTTACTCAAATAATCCTTTTTTTAAAAAAAATCAACTTGCAAATCTTTTCTCTCTTGCAAAGTATAAACACAGTCTTCCAAGACACAAGATGAATGTGATTGCTTTAAACTATCTTGGCTTTATCTGGGCACATAAATGAGACATCTAACTGCTACAGCCATGTAAGTCAGCACACCAGACACAAATAGTGCTAAAAGCCAGGCTGCAACTCTTCCATACTTTTCACACCTATTCTTTCAGCCTTGAGGATGTTTTCTTGGTTACTCAACTTTAAATTCACCTTTTGTATATACAGTACTATTTAAAACCAGCACTCAAGTGTACAAGATAAACACGGGCCCCCACTGATTTACTAAACATGAAATAATAAATTTGCATCCCTGTGATTATTACTCCTACCACGTAGCTGTTGCCTTCAATGTACAAAGAAATACAAGACCAGAGTGCTGCATCAAATAAATGAGAGGCCCTGTGCAGAAAAAGGCCAGTGGTCTGGGGGACAAAGAGAGCCGTGCAAGGCAAAAGATCAGCAGTCACTGAAAACAAGGCCTGCCAGATATTAAATGTGTATAATGAAGATAAAGAGAGAATTTCTTCATGAGAATAGGAAGGCTCTTCCACTTGGGATACATGGGGAGAAGCCCCACAGTTATAAAGGAAGAAGGAAGCGCTAAATTTGCATTTACTGCAGGAGTAAAACATGAGGAGTGTGGAGAGGAAGAAGCACAAAAGCTTTGCTGAAGGTGCTAGGAAAGATTCAGAGCTCCTTGAGGCAGAGGAACCCAGCTCTGCACAAGAGAGGAGTGAAAACATCCCAGGAACATGAGGAAGGCGTGTTCAGAGCAGCCAGAAACAAAACCACAACCAGGATTTTGAACAGCAAATTCAGTCAGAGCACTTCTAGGAACATATGCCACTCTATCGAAGAGCAGAGAGAGCAGGATTCATGCTCCATGTCTCTGTGTTCAACTGTCTCTGTATCATCTTCCTTCTGGTATCCTCCAACAGCCCTGCCTTGCTGCCGGCCACTGCAAAAGAGAGTTAGTAAGGGCAGAGCTTGGCTGCGTCTTCCCCATCGATGTCAGAACTAACTCAGGCCTCTCACCTTCACCGCCTGCTGAGTTTAGCCAAACAAAAAAATCCGTAGGAATTTTATCGTCTTTGAGAATTCTACTTCCTGCCAGATTTTGTGGGAATTAGCCAAGACACTCAGTGTTACGAGAGGATGGGAATGGGGACGGACAAGCAGACAGACAGCCATCACTACCACACACTTTACTTCCTTGGAATCCAGGCTAAAAAAACCCAGCCTCCAGAGCAGAAATACTCATGAAAATATTTCATAATGCTTTACCAGGCAGTAATAATCAGTATCGTTATCTCCGTTTTATGGCTGCAGCCCTGACTGGTCGTGACATGCCTCAAGTCACCCACCAGACAGCTTTTCCTTCTGGCTCTGCCACTATGTCTCCTGATTGCAAACCAGTGCCATACTGGTGGAGTTATCCAAACCGCAGGCTGCAAGAGAGGAAAGGGCTGCAGGATTAAATATAATAAATCTCTTTGCAGACAAGAAGGAAAGTGAAGAATTTTAAAGTTATGATAGAAATTGAGAAATGCAATTCTTCTTCCAAATGGCAACATCTGCCTCTACCATGTTCAGTGCAGAAGTGTTGTTGATGCTTTTCATGAAAAGGCAGCACAGGACAAGACTGACTACAATCAGTATACACCACAGAGGTGACTGCTTAAATTAAGAAACAAGCCAGAATCAAAGCAGAAACCCAAAGAAGTCTGAGGAAGGGAGCAGGTGACATCTGAACTCCAGCTTTCCGACTGGGCATCTTCTCAAACTCCCAGGGGACCCACTCTAAGAAACCCATAATATTTCCACTGCACTTCAAATGTAGCTGTGCTTAGTACGATTCAGCCAAACCTTACCAAGGCGAATTTTCTATCATTTTTCTTTGTACCCTTTGCATGTGAAAGGACAAAGTAATTAGTAATCGGTCAGGAATCATTTAATTTATTGAAACCATGCAATTTTCCTTATCTCAGGTTTCAAATTTTTCACTCTTACTGAAGGACCAATGTTCATATCATTACAAGCTGAATCTAAAACATTAGAAAATAAGACAGGAACCATTTAATATACTCTTTAATGAAAGAAATGGTATGAAAAAGCAGTGTGAATTGCCATTTTATTTCTGGAATTGTATACCCTCTTCTGAATCTCCTCCTTTTTTACTGTTTTCAGATAAAGATCAAGGATGCAACTTCTCTCCTGCTCCACCATAAAACACAAGACAAGTAATGAGCCCAGCAAGACTTGACCTCTGTCAGGTCTTCTACCTGCTGTCAGCCTGTTTGACATCAGCGGGGTAGAAATGCCTCGGATTGGATACCACAAGCTCTCCCACACTGCTGCTAGTTACTAGTCTTAAGACTGATGGTCCACACAGATAATTACATTTGTAGTGACAAACACTGCCTGAGATCAAAGCTTTTGCAGTGTTTGTTTTGAGCTGCTGCATAGCTACCACTACAAGTTATTGCCTATTAATGCAATGTCAAAAAAAAGTACCATGTGATGATGTCAGGACACAGCATTGTCCTCATTTTGAGACTTCCTTCATCAAGGTATCAAATTATCCTTCCTGGTATGTCTTTGAACTACAGTAAAGTAAAATGAATGAAAGGGTGTTATCAGGAAAGGAAAGACCCTCAAGAGCACAGCAGTTTGATACATGACAATGGTTACCCAAAGGAGTTCTCCTCTCAATCTGCTGCAAGCATGACCACACTGTCCGCACTGATCAGGCAGGTAGGCTGGATGAGAGCCACGTGTAGCATCTTCAAGGGTCAAATACTGTTTAGATAAAGCACTGGTCTGACTAAGAGCCATGAGAAAGCCTCCTACAGCCTCCGTTCCAGTAAGACAGTTTACAGACAAACAATCATCAATCTGCAACTCTTCATCCCCCACACCACCTTCGCCAAAACAAAAATGGAAAAGCAAAAAGCCCCACAAAACCAAAAAAAGAGATGCTTTAATATGACAGATCTTTTCTGTACTCAACCACTTGGGTTTTCCAGCACAATACAAGCACTGAGACTGAACTCATGTGAGTGCAATTTCAGTTTCAGCTACACTGATACCATACCAGATTTGCACAACCACAACCAGATAGTTTGCTTTGCTTTTTTGCAACATTTTGAAGTCCTGAAGGAACATTTAAAAAGAAGAGTCTCCACTGATCTTAAATGCATTATGCCATAAGCCTTAAAATACCAACTGTAACTCCATTAAGGACCATTTACCCTGCTTCCATTTACTTTCCTGGAGAAGCAGTCACCACTGCTTTTCAAGTTACCTTTAGCACTGGTCTCATCAGACAACAGGGTTTGTGTTGGCATGGTGGTTTCCCTCTTTTACCACGGATAAACACCATTCCCTACTGCTTCAAGGCTCCAGCCCTGACACACAACACACACCTAAGGGCTTGTACAGGATAACAAACAGGCTCAGGGCTCAAATGTGTAACTGAAAAAACCCAGCAATTACAAGCCTTTGGGAGCCACGGCATGCAAACATTGGAATTTGTCTCCTGGCTCTAGCACTCCAGTGGTCTTTCATCTGCCACTCTCCACTTTCAATCCCAAGGTAGTCATTGCAGTGAACCAAGCTCTTCTTGCTCTTTCAAACCTTTTTATGCACTTAATGGGTACAGGTCTGTGAGTGAACTGGAAACTGCCAGTCCCAATCTGACCAAGGAACAACATTAAAACTGCAATTCTGATCGAGTTGTCCTGTTAAAGTGTTCCTGACCAGATCTTATTAGACAGCCTGAGTGAAACTAGTAACGAATAGTTGTGATTTAAAACTGGTGAAAAACCTGCATTACGGTGAAAAAATATCCACATATTTTTTTCATGCATCATTTATACAAAACAGACGTCCTGTAGAAAATGCAGAGTACAGCTCAGTCTGAATCTTGCCTGTCTTCTACATGCTCTGGGGGTGCAGAGCCAACACACAGCCCTTCACAAGAACAAAACACATCCTTCTAGTACTAGACACGCTGAGCCAGTGTTTACACACTGATGTGCTAACAAGCAGACCCGGGAATTCCAGAACACGAGATTTATATTTATTGCTATTTTACATTACCACAGAATATGAGAATATGCCAAGTTCTGGCACTTTAAATTACGAGGGCTGCTATTGCACGTTCCCTTATCAGTCTTTCACACAACTGCGTTACTGAAGCATCCCGATAAGAATGTCTAAAATGTCTGCTATGTTTTAAAACAGCAAACTCTTCCTTTTCAGCTCTGACCCAGCCGTTTCAGTCAACAAAGCTCTTTCTACTCTTTCAAAACATTTTCTACTCACTTAATGGTTGCAATCATACTGACTGCCTTGGAAACTGCTACTCCCCAAAATAATACAGTGCAGCTATTTATTCATGGTAGTGGCTTGACGTGATTTTTTGAGGACTACCATTTCTCAAAATGGAATGAATCATGGGCATCCATCTTTTGACAAGAGACCTAACTATCGCACTTCAGGCTTCATAGACAGAACATTAACGCACCTTTTAAGTGCAGAAAATCAGGAAACTGTACAACTAAAACAAACAACTTGCCAAAATCAGCATACGTTTTTGCACTTGCTTTTACATTGCCAGGCTCACTAAGATCAATGTATATATAGCTAGGCGTGTGTGTGTGTGTGTATACATATGCATTCATTCTCAGCAGCATTTCTCAAGAAGGTGCCAGTCATGAGGAGGAGCAGTCGGGGTGTAAAAAGCCATTTCCACTATAATGAGCAAAAATAGTTTTATTTGTTGTCATTTTGGGGTTGTCAGGGGGTGGGGTTTACGGTTTCTTCTAAAGCCTGTCTTCTGAAAGCTCAATCAATGTCTTTGACGCAATATTTGATAGCAAACTTACTTACCTTGCAACAGCTACAGCTGGAACTGAATGTTAAAATACTAAACTATGAAAATCACCTATCCCTGCACTCATTTCATTCTGCAAGAATCTCACTTGGGAAGGAAGAAGAAGGGAGAGGTGGAGTAGGGAAAGCACAGCTAATTAGTGAGGTTTCACAATCTAATTCAACCTGTCAACCCATTTTTCTGCCAGTCCTGCACACATAAATAGGATGAAGAGCAGAAAGTCCAAGGTCTTCACCCTTTTATTCCTCAGCCTCACCATCTCTGATTGTTTGCCTGGGTACTTGTGCCCCCTCACCACCCCTCACCTCCCTTGGAGCTCCATTTCTAGACCAAGAGAAGTTCTTCACACGCAGCAAAATGAACAGAAGACACCCAGCAGCATATGGTTTTCCGAGAACAAGGAGGATACTGGCACTAAGTTGTTCAAGACCTTCCCTAATTCTTAGTACCTTTACTGTAGCCCTACCAAGCCACACAAGGCTGAGTGATTCTTGATAGCACATACAATGAAACGGCAGGAAATACCTCTGCTGCAAGCAGCACGGCACAGACTCGTGGGCTCATGCTGAGCGGGCTCACAGCAGGGCAAGGCTGTACAGACACCCTTGTTTGACTCTCACCAGTGTCAAGCAACACCCTGCTCACTCTAATTAGCATAATCAGAGAATATGTAAGGGGAGAAATAGGGACAATTAGCCTGAGCAAAGCAGCTTGTCAGCTTGGGAAACTCTGCACAGGGCTTGGATGCACAAATAGATGTACCCACCATGACGAGCCTTTCTTACTCCCTGCAGTCAGAAGGTATTTCATTACGCCCAAGAACTACTTACTGTTAAAGAAATGTCTCTTGTCATCTGAGAGCAGAGCAGGGTGATTCCTCAGTTCTTAATGATGCTTTTTCTGAAGCGAAGAACTGCAGGGATCTTACAGATCCATGTATCATGCTTTCTCCTATTGCATATGCTTAGGCAGATAGCTCAATAGTCTTCCTTGCAGAATTTTTCCGACAGAGGAGAATCCTATTATGTTTGTTATGCATTCGTTTTTTCTGTTTCCTTATACAGCATTCAAGGTAGTTCACGAGAAGGAGAGGAAGAACACGGTGCTAACAATAGTTTCATCACCTCACTGTACCCTCCCCATATTAAAATACTCTCCAGATGGAAAGAGTTTATTTGTAAGTACGAAAGCAGAAGGCTGACTGAAGAAAAGTGATAATTACATTAGAATAATAATAACAACAAGAAAACCCAGAGCTAATGAAGACCGCCTGTGCTTCATTTAATTTAAGAAGAGACTTCACCATATAATGAAGATACATCAAGCTCTGCAGCTCACTCACCCTTCCTACAAATGTCATCAGAAGCAGTAGGACTGCTTACTAAGCCAAACCCTTTCAGCTGAACTGGTCTGACTGGTAAACGATAACAGGAAGGAAGTGCTTGTACTTATATCTCCTTGATCACTCTGCAAGCTATCCCTCAGGTTGAATAAATATAGTTATACAAACATTTTTATGAATGTAATAAAAATAAAAAAGAATCCTGGTAATTCTCACTGTGGATCTAACAGACATGTCTTAACTTAGAAATGAGCTATGAGGACCTTCCTGCCTCAAACAGCAGCCCTATGTGACACAGACTGAATGACAGAGACATCACTTTGCCTTTTTTCCCCAAAAAGAAGCTGACTCTTTAACAAAGTCACTTGCAGTGCATGGCTTTACATGAAAACAAACACCATTCCTTTCAAAAAATGTAAAATAGACCCTAAACACATTAACTGTAAACATAAGAAGTGTCAGCTATCCAGTGCTGTGCCTGCTGCTCTACCTTGAGTGTCAAACTGACTTTTACTTCACTCAGGTTCCTGTTACCTGAGATTTCTTTTGTGAACAGTTTGTATCAGAAATGCTAAACCAAGCTGTTGAGAAGAGAGACTTTACCTGCCAGAGAGACAAACTCCTAGAAGCTGAAGGATTAAAGCACAATTTGCCTGCTGCCTCCATTGCAGACATCTCTCTGCTGCAGGAAGTCTCTGGAGCTCTGGTAACAAATGTCCACCCATTAGGGAAGCCAAACCACATCTTCCCCAGCTTCTTTCAACTGGCAAAGCTTTTTTAATGCTTTAGCAGGATTCTCTGCAGTTCATTTGTTGGAAGTAAGACAAAGGGAATTTATAAATCTCCACCCCAATTCTGACTGAAGGTTGCCTGGCACAGAAACCCACGAATAACTTTCCTCTCTTCATCTAATGCAACCCTCACTCCTCAAACAGACTTCTTCTGTTACTAGAGCAATAACCCAGTAATAACTTGATTTCCTATAGTGGGGAGAGTTTCTTTATTATTTAAAGAGCTGTCAGAAGAACCCATTGGAAATAAATAAAACACTACAACATCTCAGGTTTCCTTAGCCTGTCTCTAGTTCTCACACCTCAACAGGGAAAGAAGCTAAGAAGAAGCCTGGTAACTTGCTGCTTTATTTTCCTCCTCTTGACCTTTGTGCCATCAGATGCCTCTGAAATGTTCAGCTGAACATTTGCAGCTCAAAATGTCAGTGACGATTAACAACCAGAAACATAAAAACTCACTGAGAAGGAACACTGATAGCATCAATACTGCCAGTTTGACTAAGAGTATCTAATACTCCTTCCCAACATAAGCATCCAGGGTCAACGTGCCTGGCAGGCTGAGAACAAATTTGGAATAAATATGAATGAATTAGTGGTTCATAATAGTATTCTGCTACAAATTCTGCTACTTCTGCAGATCCCTTTTAACCAACCTACCAGTAGTACCAACTTTCCTTTTGAATGCACACTCTAAACAGAAAACAGAAAAAACCTCCCCTCTAGGACAGCTTAATTTATATTCTCTTCCTGCTGCTGCTGCCACCAGCATTATCAGCTTTGAGAGAAGCATTGACTGGCTACTTGATACTGTTAGGGTCATCGTGGGCACAGCAAACCAGTTCACCAGCCATGCTCACTAACGAAGTAGCAGTGAGATAAAGGAGAGGCAGAAAGGTAGCAGCAGAAATATTCTAACAGGCATGGGACAGCTGTATTTTGGTCAGCTTCACCCCAGACACAACATGCGAATACTAGAGCAGTTTTCACACCAATTTGTGAAGATTGCGCTTTGTTCCCGATGCTTCTTGGTTTCACTGGAAGTCTCCTGGACCAAGGAGTGCTGCAAGCAAGGATCTGAAGTTTCTCCAGCCAATATCACCAAGTTAAAAATAAGAGCAACCATAAACTACACCGTTGAACTACAGGAGATGCTTTTCACTCATGGACCACACTGCAACCACCCCTGGTACTGTAATCATTAACAGAGGCATTCACCTGCCTTGCTCGCTTCGCTTATTCGCTCCAATGCACTAGCACTGCCCAGACTTCCCTAACAGCAAATCATGAAACAAAGCTGACAGCGAAAAGCTGGGGCAGCAGTTAAAGCGACTGCCAAAGAGAAATCTGTTTGCTCAGGCAAAAGCTGTTCTCAGTCCAAACATGGGAGTCATAATCTTACAGCCATTTGCTTGGAAGACAATGAAGGGAAGGCAGAACAGACTGGGAAACTACAGCCTGCTGCAGTAAGAGAAGAGAACAATCTTTGTGCCCAGATTTCTTTGCTTAGCAGGGTAAGTTTTACAAAGCTGACAACCGGTAGCAACATGCAGTGGCCCCAGGCATCATGCCTGCCTATCAAAGACTTGGATTTTAGCCCTGGAGAAATTACAACTTCTCAGTTCTCTGGAAGCTATATCGGCCGAGAAGAAAGCAAGAGTAATGAATGACCTAACTAAAAATTATTTTAATACATGCATTGCATACTGCACTTAGCGGTGCCTGGGGTGTGGGAAGTAGTGGGGGAATACAGAGAGGAGGAAGACATCTTGTATTTGACAGGAACAGCATAGCCACAGATTACAAAAGTGACCAACTCAGGCTGCCACAACAGCAAAGTCACAACAGCCCTTATTGGAGCAGTAGGGGCTGGCACACTGAATGGAAAGTACAGCTCCAGCAGATAAGCAATGGAGAAAGGGGACGACGAAGCTCAGCAGTCCAGGATAGGAAAGGGAGCAGGGAAAAAGACTGCATTCAGTTCTGGAGTCCTCAGCATAGGAAGGACATGAATCTGCTACAGCAAGCCCAGAGGAGGGCCATGAAGATGATCAGAGGGCTGAAGCACCTCCCATACAAGGACAGACAAAGAGAGTTGGGCTTTTTAGCCTAGACAAGGCTCCAGGGAGACCTTATAGCAGCCTTCCACTACTGAAAGAGGGCCTACAGGAAAGATCATGAGGGGCTTTTTTTAACAGGGAGTACAGTGATAGGATGAGGGGTAATGGTGTTAAGCTGAAATAGGGGAGATTTAGATTAGATATTGGGAAGCAGTTTTTTCCTGTGAGGGTGATGAGGCACTGGAACGGGTTGTCCAGAGAAACTGAGGATGCCTCATCCCTGGAGGTGTCCAGGACCAGGCTGGATTAGGCTTTGAGCAACCTGATCCAGCGCAAGGCGTCCCCTGCCCAATGTAGGGGGGGTGGAACTAGATGATCTTTAAGGTCCCTTCTGACTCAAACCAATCTATGATTCTATGAAAAAGCAGGTTAGGAAGTAGCGAGGCAAGGAGTCAGACTGCAGCAATGTGGAAACCAGAGAGGTAAATTCAGGGAAGATGCATAGAGATGAATAAAAAGGCGTTTGGCCATGCAGAGGTCCCTGAGTGCTGGTGGCTTATAGCCTGCACATCCCTCTGCAGGAATCAAAGCCACCCTGCATACCCCTCTGCTGGGTGGCAGGGGCAAGTGGCAACAGCCCAGCTCTCAAGTGCTGTCTGCAGGTGCCCATACCCTGACTGTAGGGAGGAGGCCCCACCACTGAAACAGCTGAGGTGCTGCCTGCCACCAAAGGCAGGTTCGCCCCGTGCACTCTCAGGGCCGGGAGAGAGGGCGAGCCAACCGGACACGCATTAACACCTACCACCGCCCGCTTCCCTTCTGCACAGACACAGTAGCTCTGCTGTATTTCTGCAGTGTCCATATTAATCCACCGTTCATCAGTTAAAACGAACTGCCAACCCAAAAGTGTGGAGTTACAGTCGGAGACTTTTTGAAGTGCTGAAAGAGACACAAACTGTTTCAGCTTCCTCTCCCAAATGTCAGCCTTGAGCCACTCTTGTCTGGTCGGCGGAAGCATGTGACGCGAAATAAAAGCCAGGAAATAAGACTTTCTGAATAAACATTTATTTGGTGCGAAATACTTCTAATTTTTGGCAGAGAATGGCAGAAACCTGAAGCCCTATGTATAGCACGCCTACAGAGTACAATTTCTATTTAAAGGGAAGCTGCAGCTGTCTGTAGCTCTTAATGAAGAATAATGCCTGGGAATAAATTAATGCTGTTTTCTGAGAGACATTTCTCAAATGACAGTGATTCTTCCCTTTTTCCCTCTCCCTCTAAATACCGAGTGGCATGTACTGGGCAGTTGTTTGGAAGAACAGACACATACAGCACTCTCTTTTGTCGGCAGCCTGGTAACTTCCGGAGAAAAGCATGAAGTGGATAGCATGCGGATATCAAAGTGATTCAAAAGCAAAGACGTTCAGAAACATTATGGCTGCCTGTGTCAAAACTTCCCATCACTCTTCCAAGGTGTGCACAGCTCATCACTGCTTGAACAGACATCAGGCATCACTTCTGACCACATCACAAACCCAGCACTGAGGCTGAAGACATGGGAGGTGGCTCCTTGCAGAGAGCTGCAGTAAAAGGCTTGCTAACATTCCATTTTCATCATGTGTACATGCCTCCCCTCCGAGAGGTGCCGCAGTGGCAGTGTGGGCAGGCAGAGAAGATGATGCTCCGGGGAGAGGGTGTGCCCGGGCTGCTGCTAGCCTGGCCAGGCGGCTCAGGAAGTGGCACTGACATCAGCTCCAGGAGCCATCGCTCCCAGCCTCACCACAGGTCCAGGTGCCAGGAAAAGCAGCCAGCAGCCAGTATGGGTGAGATAGGACCAGGGTGAAGGGAGCAAGGAGGGCCACGGAGCAGAGACATGAGGTGGTAGCTCAGAAATGGGATGGGACTGGGGCTAAGCCTTGCACTGCTGCAAGTCCCCAAGACCCTCTCCGGTGTCAGTCTTTACAGCAGCAGGCTCCCATTGATGGTGGGCACGGAAAGCCTTGCAGAGCAAGAAGTGGGGATGTTTACTATCCTTCCAGTTTGCTCAAAATAATAGCTATAGATAAGAGATCACCTGAAGACATTTCAGTTATTGACACATACCGGATTTAGACATTTATTTTCCATTTCCCACAAATTGTGCCAGTGGTTTTCATGTAAGCACAAAAAAGTAAAGAAATCCCTGTGAGTGAGGAACACGAAGAGTTTATTCATTGCTCCTGTCAGAATGTGTTTCTGCTTGTGTGGCTAGCACTCCAAAAAAGCTACAGCATATGCTTACAGGATGGGAAAAAACCTCAGGATACCTAACTCCTACCAGAAAATTACTGGAAATGCTGGAATTCACAAGCTGCCCTCCTGCAAGAGCAAAGGAGCCTCACCTCGCTTCATTTTTACCCCTCACTAAGTGAAATAAACATTCCTCCTTGACGAATGCTCCTGAGATCCCTTTTTCTCTTTGCAAAAGAAAAATATGGACTTGATTTGTACCAGCTTCGCTTTTCCAGAAATGTGCTTCATCCAAATGAAGAGAGCAGGAGAAAGGAAGCCAGATATTTGTACTGTTTAGTAAACAGGCAGTTTCTAGGTGGATACAAGACACTGGTCCCAGTTTATTGTCTGCTCCCCCCCCCCACTTCCTCTCAAATCTGCCTAGGTAGCAGGAGGAGGTGGAAGGGATGAGAACAGCTATCACTTGCAATAGGAAAGGTTGATCATTTTTCCGCACATCCCAGCATGACAACACCCTGCAAACACACAAGGAAGGGAGAACAATATTTCTCAGTAAAATCACTGTATGCTGGCATTTCCTTTCAGCAGAAACACCATCCCTCCTCATCTCTGGTATTCTTGTCTCCCTGAAAGGATGAAGGAAAGAGAGGAGGAGTCATCCACTGCAGCACTGTCCTCCAAGAAGAAGCCAGGTGACAAAATACACTCTCAAGGAACTTCTAAAGAGCTCTCCATCACTTACGAATGACTCCCTGAAAGAAACCGGTCTCGGACGCCAGAGTGAAAGCCATTCTCAAGAGCACTTTCTTTCCCTCTGCACCTGGTGAGAAGAGAGCTGCTTTTTCTGCGCAAACATGAAGGTAAGTTGGGGTTTTGGCACTGCAATAGCAGATCACCGTGCTGCGCTTTAGGTGGGCTCATTTTAAACCATTTAGGACAGGGCAGAATGTAATAATCACACCGAAAGCATCTTTGACGGATACTTGATCCCTTGAAATGGCTAATGATTGCCTCTCTCTCTTGTGCAGTTTATCTGGCTGATCTGGCACACTGCATACCTTAGAGGACCCAGGTAATGCTCTCCTCGACATGAGGTAGTGCTGCTTTTGCAACCAGTGGGAGTGACTGCAATTTCTTGAACAAACATCTCTTGTCATCCCGACAGCTTTGCATGCTAGGACAGTTGTTGTTGTTATAGCTATTATCCTTCTTCAAGGCTGCCCTCCTCTGCTTCAGAATTGCAAATGAAGAAAGCAAAGTAAGAGCTTGTTGTTTCAAATAAGTCTTTCAAAGTGTGGGAATAAGCTGATACAGCCATGTCTGCTTGGATACGTGGACGGTGAGAAGCTCCAGGTCTCAGAGGCCCCTTATTAATCTTAATGAGTTACTAGCTTGGTAGCTCAGTAATACTAGTAACTTCAAACTCCAAATGATAGCTTTGTTCACTATTTCACTGTAGATTAATGTATGCAGGAAAGAGGAGAGAGGATGAAGATTTTTCTGTGTCTTCTCTAGCATTTATTTTGCAAGTGGCTCTTGGGAAAGTAGACTCCTTAACCTCCATCTCAATTTGCTTCCCAAAGCCTGAACCCAAAGGGAAAAGCAGAGCAAAGGAGGGTATACAACTTTCAGGGAGCTAGATGGCATGCCCAGCAGTCAGAAAATACATTTTTATTTACTAAATTTATGGCAAGTGCAAAAACTAATTTGCTCAAACTGGAAGAACCGGCAGCTGTTTTAACACTACTAATATCTTAAAGGACTGCTACATACTTTGGGCAGGATCTAAATACTAACTTACCTAATTCTGAAATTTCCAAGGTTCCTTCTTAAGTAAAAAATAAGGATTATCCTCCAGCCTGGCAGGCAGAGAATTATTTGTGAAGTTGTTTACATTTGATCTGCACATTTGCCCATTTCAACCCAGAAATGCAGTGGGTTTCTTGGTAAAAACAATGAACATAAAAATATTTATGCCTTCTCTTTAGCTATCCCTCATGGGAATAGTTTCTTTAACTAAATGTCACAGCTGGGTCAGGGTCTTAGTTATCTAACTGTCTTTCCCTCTGAAAGGTATGTTATTCCAATTCCCATGAACACCAATCTCCAAGAGATGCATTTGTATTGAAAATATTTAAACTAATATAATTAATTGATCAAAGTAAAAGAAGTTTGGAACACCAGGTGCAAAAACCACATTTGCATTCCTCTAATTCAAAAGCGGTCAAATAATTTCAAACATTGTATGTATAAAACTCTTCAATCTGACCTATAGATTGCTAAACACCTATCCACACTATTTTTCATTCCTGTTGGGCTACACAGCCACAAGGCCTTCAAATGCAGGTTTCCACATTTAACTAAAAAGCATCAGTAACATGTTAAATAATTGCAGCAGTCCTAAGAAAAGAAACCCAGCATCTTTCCTTATTCTGCCCTTGAAGATATTACAAGAAAGGAAAGGGAGAGAAACTCAAGCCTGGCTTTGCAGCCCAACCCAAACACACCTGGCCTTTGGTTTCAGCAGAGTGAAAAGATGCTCAGTACGTCCCAGGAATGAGAGCAAACACTACAGGCAGATACCACCCCCCCATAAGACAAAACTGCAAGTACACGTTATCGTTGCTAGGAACTCACAACATTCACTATATTCTTCTTTGGGGAATTCTGGATTATCCTTCAGCATGAAGATTTTTCAGGAGCTGCTGGGTTGCCCACAGGTCCTCACCGACTTTCCTCTTTCAAATACAGTAAGATAGAGCTGTAAAAGGAAAGCAAAACAAAGTAAGAGAGGAAAGCAAGGAACAAAAAGAGCAAAACCCATACAGCTGTTTAGCAAATTAACAACTGATTCCCACATTTCCTTGAAGCAAATGCATTTTTAATGAGTTCTCAGTAGGAAGATTTCAGTAAAAAGTAAGTGTACATCAAACACTGATCTAGGATAAGAAGAGTCATTTGCTCTGTGTTTCTTATTACCAACAATTAAACTCCAGTTCAGAATTGCTGAGGCATATACGTAATTAAAATAGTTCTTGGATACTTCTGTTGCTACAAGAAGAGAAAGAAAAAACTACTTGGGGTTCTTGTTTTAAAGCGTCTGCAAATAAAGCCCACTGTGTGCAGAGATCTTCACACAGGAAGATTTTTGTTCTCAATGAACTCCTCTAAGGGGGTGCAAACACCTTTCTATTTCCATGATTATCTGTAATACAGCAACAGAGGAGTACTGAAACCAGAAGCACACACACACTTGCCATCCCTCATCAGGAAATACTTGTCACACCCGAGATTTTTAATACTGTGCAGTTCTTTCATACTTATTTTTTATGACAGAATCTCTTTGTGGATCAACTCTTAATTTTTTTGACCTACTGTAAAACGTATCAGACTATCCTCAGACTTTTTATTGCGTCTGGAAAACTGCTGTGCTACATTTTTATGTGAACCCCACACAGAATAGGTGCATTTCCACAGGGTCCAAACTGAACATTTTTGTCCTTCAGCTGGGTTACCATGGTCTACTTGTCCTTCCTAAATTCTTAGTTTCACTTTGTGCCACAAACCTTTCCTATGTCCTGAATCTAAGCCTCCTCAAACATTTCACACGTTGATTTCAAGATCTGTGCACGCAGACCCCACCTTATCAGCGCTTTGGTGGAATCCATGTCCCTGAACCAAAAACACATACAGGACACCTACACATGAGACAAAGCAAGCTCTCTTTACTTTCAGTGGAGGAAACCAGGCACTCTAGAAAATTATTAATTTGACCTATTGCAAGCATCTGCTCTAGGACAGAATGAATCACTCTCTAGAAAATTCTGCTTCTCTCTCTCCATAAAGTGAGTCTAGACACTGAGCTCAGACTAAATGGCTACAGATGAATGCAGATGAATCTCGTCCTACATGAAGGCAGGAAACAAGTCAGACAGATGGACAAGAGCAGTTCGTGGCTGAGGAGCAGAGGGAAGGTAATGCAATGATAGTAGACAGAGGAAACTACTCAAAAAAGTTTATAGCCTTGACATAGTCTGTTCTAGTTGAATGCACAAAGCAACAACTACAAGACTCTCCAAACCCCCAAACCAGTATTTCTTCAGTTGATCCAGCTTTGGTGTAAGACAACTACTGGATTTACTGGCTGAGGCTAAGCCCTCACAAAGCAGCATCCATATTTGTCTTCCATCTCCAGCTGGTCACAACTCTCACTGGGATGATGATGACAACCATCAGCAGCAGCCTCAGTTCCATGCATCTTTGTCCTCTCCCTGATGGACTGTAGCATTGCAAGATACCTGCTACAGAAGCCTTTCTGGCTTAAGAAACTCTGAGTTAGAAGGACGGCTGCGTGACACGGGCACTGCCACCTCAAAATTCTCCAGATACCCAGACCCTGGCTAAACTTCCAGGACTTTGGTCAACAGCTCATCTCCTCAACTCAAATGGGACTCTGCTGCTTATATGACACAGAAGCATACCCTCAGACATCATCTCACAAGCTTTTTAACTTTAGAATGCAGGCCAAAAGGAGAACAACCCCAAACTATATTTAAGTAAATCCTCAACATTTTGTTTAACCCAAACCAATTTATTTTCAAGATGTTCATTCGTTTCAATTAGGTGAAACTCAAGGTTGGAAAAAACCCTCAAAATACTTTGTTTCTAGGTGTTAAAATACAACATTTCGGCATTTTCAGAATTACCACTTCTGTTTTTTCCAATAATTTGGCAAGCAACAAACCTAAAAAAATTTCCTTTTTTTAATCTTCATGACTTCCCCTAAAAATTCACCCAATTCTCTCTTGTTGTTCAACATTCAGAGGAACCTGAAAATGTTCTCCAAAAGACTCTAACAAAATATTTAATATTTCTGCTAGAATTAGATGACTTCCAGTTATTTTTTGTAAGAGCAGGAAAGTTTACTCCATGCACAACTCGGTTCTCCCGCACCAGGTTTTGCAGCTCCTGCTTGCACGAGTCCTCTGGGCCTCCCTGGAGAGCCAGCTGCACATAACATTGGGCTGAAATCCTCCCACAATCAAAGTCTTTCTGTTAACTTCAATGGGCAGGATTAGAATCTTGATCCTGTTGAAGTTAAACAAGGCTCTGATTGCCTCTAGTGGAGCTCCAATCACTTGAAGAGGAGCAGCGCTGTGCGCTATGAAGTTATCTTGCCATCAGTCTTGAATTTGACTTGCAGACCCAGGCCAGCATGCGGACACACAAACAAGTCACAAGCAGCCCCTGTGTGATACAAAGCAGTGGTGCACTGTGCTAGATTTCCTTCTCCATGCACTCTTTCATGGGAAAGGTGATGTGAGGCAAAGTGGCCTACCCCTCAGGGACAAAAGGGCGAGACACCTTGTAGTTACCACAGGCTGCTTTGGCACCACGCACACAGCCAGTTATTATGGAGCACTGTGAATTCACAAGCTAGTTTAATCTGCTACAACTTGCTCACTTGACCATGCCTGTAGGCACTTCTTTCTGCAAGGGATAAGGCATGCCTGCCTGCAAATGTCTCCAGATATTTTTATGGTTAAGATTTAAAGACATTGTGGCACAAACTTCAGGATGCACAGGGAAATACCCTGCTTCTTGAAGCACAATCCTTGTCTGAAGAGCAAAGCACTCATTCCCTAACTGGGATGACCTTTTTGCTATGCAGATCTGATGGGCAGCAATGGCACGCTCTTCTTGGAACATGTGAGAGAGTCATAACTTGGAGGACCCACCAAGGAAGGCTGGTTTGCAGTACAACTAGGTTTTAATTAGCCTTGGCAACTGAAGTTTCAACATGATCAATGAATCATTACCATATACACTGTTACCCACCACAACTCAGCTATGAACGGGAAGTGTTACACAAGGATGCTGTTTTTCATGGTCCCACAGCATTATGGTTATTCAAACATCACAGTTTAGCCATACCTTTGAGTCCTAGAACGGACATTGAGTTGACAGATGTGAACTGTAATTGAGAGGTGGACAGACCTCAAATCAAAGTACATGGAAGTAATTCTTGCGAGTATTTAGACACTAAAATTGGACCCCAGGGCAATCAATAAATAAGAACCACAGTACAAGCGAGCAATTGCAAATCGGCAAAACTGAAAACCAGAAGTTGGCTCTGTGCAATACTCGGGATTTATCCCAAGAAATGGTCATGCTGTCCATCTTGCTTTGAAGAGTAAGCAGTGAGAGATCACTATTTTTCCAGTCTTTTCCTGCAGTTTTTTAATTGCTATTCATTGCTGTCTTGCATCATGTAATTTGGTTTTCCTAATTCACAAATCAGCATAAGCTAATAAGACTGTTTAAGAGATGGTAACGTTGTTCGCAAGTTGTTTCATTGTTCGCTATTATCCCACAACTAATCCTTCAACTCAAATAAAATTGTAATTCATTTCCTCCTTCATTCTTCCTCTGCATGAAATAAGTTTTAGGCAGGTTCAATCCTGCCCCACCACAAATGGGAAAGACAAGGTTGTATCTCCCTGGAGTGTGTGCAATTTCTATTACCTAATGTGTATATCATCTATCACGTCAGGAAAAAAATTCCCAATGATTTTCAACAGGTCTAGCTGATTTTACACATATAGAAAAAATTCAATGAAAATGGAAGAAAAAAAACCCAAACAAACCCAACCCAACCAAGAACTAACTCCCTTTTAGATTTCAAGTTAATAAAAGATTCTCTACAGCAGCTCTATTAATCTTTATCCATCTAAAAATCTCCTGATATTTTGACTCATGTACAAAGGTTGCTCCTGATGAGGCTGAATCATCTTTACATTGATTGTTCTGATAGCATAAAAAAGTGTTAAATCACAATTATGCCTACTTCAAGGCTACGGTGAAGGAATATCGCTTTAGCACAGAAGAGGTTTTGTTTGCATAAAACAGGCAGGCATCACTGATTTCTGTTTAGCATCCATTCCTCATCTGAAGCTTGATTTGCCACAGCTTTGTCACATAAACAAGCACTTCCCATGGCTATGCATGTGGTCCATAGTGAATCGTCCAACTTCACGAGGTGTTACACCCACCCACTCTGTGTAGGGCGAATAACTGTATCCAGGTGTCAGGGAACAGCAAATCAAGTTGTCAGCATTTTGCTTATCCTGCCAGTCCTAAACCAGAAAAACAGCATGGAGATCATGAGGCCCAGATAAGAAGGCAATCCATCCTGTCCTGCAGTTTGTAGTAGAGGGAAAATGATATGTCAGCTTCCCCAACTCTGCAAATACATCTGTGGGCTGCCTGAGCCCTGCTCACCTTTGCTGTGTGAATGGCATTTCCAGTGTGAGTGCTTACTCACCATGAAAATGAAGTGCTGCAGGATGGGAACATCTGTCTGAAAACAGCAAATAGGGCCAGCACATGGGACTGAAGGGGTAAGGCTGCAGCTCACACCCTCCAGTGCAGGAGCCACTACTGAAGATGACCACTGATGCTGCACAACCAATGTTAACCGTTGGTCGTCTAGAGATCAGTGACTCAAGATTTAATCTAAACAAACATTATTCACCATTATTTTATCCACAGCAGGCATTTCTCCCAACTTAAGGCTCAGGTAAACCGCCCCTGTTTTTAGCATCAACCTGTGCAAACAGACTGGGAATGGGCTTTCTCAATCCTTCAAAATCTGTTATCTGGAAACCATGGAAGCAACTTTGTTCCCAGAGGAGTACTCGCTGCTCTTGTTACCCATACCCTCACCAAACACCTTTGATCAAGTAATTGTAAAATAGATGAGGTTTCACCACCACAAGGGCAGTTGTAAATACAAAAATATGTATGATGGCTCCAACTTCCTCTCTTCATTTCCATGATGCCTGATAACAATACAAATCTGATGAGACATCATCTTTACACAAATAACAGCAATCATAATCACACTCATTTTCTGTGTTGAGTAATAATATTTTTTTTCCAACATGACCTGAGGTTAAACTGTGCTTAGCCCTGTGCTTAGTCTCTAAGTTCTATGAGATTTTCCCCACAAAGAGAGTGCACCATAAGGTATTAAAAGAGCAAATAAAGAGGAGAGCAGTAGGTGAAACACACACTGCCACCGGTGAAAAGAAAATTAACATGAGCGTGTCTAGGTTGTTTTGTCTAAGAAGCAACAGTACAGAACTGGAAGAAGAAAAATATCTCAAAAATACCTCCTATAAGATTTCAATGATGTATTTTTTAATAAAAAATCAATCGCCCCATTAACATCAGCACCCCTATTTGCCACTTCCTCATGGCTATCAAAGCAGGAATAGCAGGAGGGAAGAGGGGGAATTTCAACACAGATTTACATTTCTCTTAGCATGCCAATTTTCTTCATTCTCACAGAGGTTTTAATTAAAAATAAGTCCATTGCCTGCACGTTTCTTACACAGTCATTCCTACAGGTCTTCTGAGCAGAAAAGACTGGAAAAAGAATGCAAATGCTCCATAATAATTCAGGCTCAGAGCCAGCAATGTTGAACAGATATCAGCAATAAAAATATCCACTCTGGGTGCTTCTGTTACATGACATAAATATTTCTCTTTTTCTTCTGTGGAAGCTATTATGCAAAAAATGTAGCTCAGCCCTGAGTTGAGACAATGAGCCTCCTGCGTATTTGAAGAACTGCAGCACTCTTGTAACTTGTTACAGATGAGAAGGAACTCAAGGGCTAGGCCTTTGTTAAATGTACAGACGTCTCTCAGACGATGGCCACAGCTCTCCTGCAAACAGACAGCATTGAACCAGGAATCCAAACGCTTTGAGTAGCAAAGCACAGCAGTACCAAAACCAACAGCTGAGGTTCTGTTTATCTGCAATGTTTGAAGAAGCCAAAGATAAACCACCTGAAGATGAAAGTTCTGTGGGCTGCAGCATTAACAAATACCAGCAAAAAGGCTTGATCCTCAGCGGCAGCAATATTCCCAGTGTACTGGTTCAGTACTGGTGACAGCCCACCGTACTGATTCCCTGGTGCCTGTAAGATTTGAGCTGGGGCCACAGCTTTTGCTTCACTGGGCTCAGCCACAAGTTCCCACAGCTACTCATTTGCCTACTTACACAAAGCTTTCAGGGTGCAGCTCCCCCATACCCTCCACCCATGCAGCAGGTTGGGTTGAGGAAGACCCGAGTAACACAAGCTGCCAGGCCAGAGACACACACGTGGGTGCAGGCACAAATAATGCCATCACGTGAGCCTCACTTCCTTAGGAAACTAGCCCAGAACCCACCCTTAACCTCCTCCCCGCTTCCACTGTGGCCACGTCTTCTGTGCTGCTGATGCAATGTGAAACACAGTGCTGGAAAACAAAGGCACTATTGACTAACTTTTTTTTGCAGGATTAAGATGACTACTTTAGCTTACAACAGAGATTTCAATGATTTCAACACTGAACGCTAAGTAACAGGAACACAGCTTGGCAATAAATACAGAGATTACCTGTTGAAACATTAATGGCAAACACCTTTTGATGTGGGCTGCTTTATGTGGTGCAAAAGCCAGCACTGCAATTATGCATTTCCTTTCTATAAATCTAGTGTTCACTAAAAGTAAAGTATTACTTGGGGGGGTGCGTTAGCATATGTGTGTGTGTCTGTTACAGGAAATACTCTACAGCTGAGCCTGCGATTTACCAGCGTAGCCACACGTAGTAAATCTGCACCAGGGAGCTCAGCCGTTTCATTCATCGTGCACCAAGCAGAGGGCTAAAACAATTGCTACACTAAAGACAAATGCCAGTGTGAGTCATACCAGCCAGAGTGCAAACATGTTTGCTGTTGGGTGAGTCAGAATATCACATCCTGAATATCACAAACCTTCCTATAAATAATAATTTCCAAAGTTGTTGCATTACTTTAATACAATGCAACTGTGTGATGCTGAATCTATAAAGGCTTTCCTGTCTATGAAGAAAACGTCTTTTTTCCCCTGCCCCTTTTTCTTGATTACATGCATCTACCTATAGTAAGTAGTAGGCTGTCTACAGTGACTGAAGTGGTAATTGTGTTGATTCATACTTAGCAAAAAACAAACATAGCTCAAAATGTGTGAAAAATAAGAGTTACCCCCCAAAAAAAAGAACAGGAGAGAACTAAACCCAAGCAATAGTGTTTTTCACTTATTGTATATGCTTTCTGTATCAGCACTTCTTTGATGCTTTAACTCTGACACGTTTTAGCATGTTCAGCATTCAGAGAACAGGAGCGTCATGCTGGCACGGGACACAGACCAGCTGAGAAAAGGGGTGAGAAACGCTGGAGAAGTGGTGAGAGAGGCCATGGTAAAGTGTCACTTGTGGGCAGGGAGGGACCAGTCACCATGCTCGATAACCTAGGTACACGCAGGAAAAGCACTGTCCCCACTTCAAGAAGTATTCAGCCTCAGTACAGCTATGACTCTTCTCCAAGAATACGAACACACCTGGGAACAAAATTAATGCACTGCAATAATTGGTAATGATTATGCACGACTGCCTTTAATTCAGGAAAGTATCTGAATCAGAAGTCACGTAAGTGCCTCTTGAAATAGGGCTGAACTTAAGGATATGACGAAATTTATTCAGGAGACTGCTGATAAAAGACCTGTGATGTCTCTGAGAGCAGGGAAAAAACAGTGATTTTGTGTAAGGTTGGGGAGGTGTTTCTAACTTGATTTTCAGTTAGGAATGTATTCTCATCTTACATGAAAGGGAATCCATACACATATACATCTCTTTACATCACATCAGGACAGTCTTGCTTTCTCCCAACTGTTTTGTGGAATAGCTACTCAGAAGTTCATTTCTTTTACCTTTCTCAGGCAAAATAAAAGGCCTTTACAAAAATTTTATTACTAAAACAATGAAATTCTCCTGGGAACAACTTCGTTATGGAAATGAAGTGACAGCTTCTTTTATCTAGCCAAGCAGCAAGTCTGCATTTATAAAAGGCATTCAGTGCACAAAGTACAGTGAGTGGGAGGACATAAAAATGCTATTTTTAAACCAGATTTCAGCGTTCCTCCCATACAGATCTCCTGGAATAATAACAGCAACAACAATAATGATAATTAATAATGCCAAAAAAGGAGTATCATCTCAAAGGTGAGTAGCATGCAAGGGAGGAAACTGTAGTTAAGGACTTGTAAGATTTAGGAACAAATGCAAGGTTCTTTCAAACAAATTGACATCATGCCATGAACTTCACAGGATTTCAGATTCCCTCCCCCCCAACTTTTATACTGTAATTCTTAAAAAAAAGGCAATAAATAATTATTATGTGCAACATATGCTGCATCTCAACCATTTGTTTTCTCGCAGCAATTTATATTTTCAGAAATACCACTAAACAGAAACTTAACTGCGGAATTGACGCTGTCACTATGTTTGGGTAAGCAACTGTGGCAGCTTTTAGACCTGGGGAAGAAAGCGAAACCTGAGACAAAATCCAAGGCCAAGTGATGCTTTCAAATGCAATGACAACAAGGCTAGGATGCAGACTTTGGTCCAAAGCTTAAAAAAAGACACTAGAAAGACACTCTCTTCGCTGACCTTTGGACCTGTTCCTCAGGACATTGTAACAGAGCAAAGATGGTGAATTAACGCATACAGAGAACGTGTGGGCCAAATGCTTCCTCTCTACTAGAAATACATTGGCTCTAGTGAGCCTGGTGTGTAATTATCTGAGGGCAGAGGTTAGCCCCGATTATCAAAAAATTGTTATTCAGTTGTGCTATCATCTACTAGTGGTAATTAGCACAAGCCGTTGCGTTTCACACCTAATAAAAATTAATGAGGATGAGCAGGCAGTAAGAAAACGTATGGGAGGCGTGCGTGCTGCAAGGTGCAACGTGAAACCTTCTGGCGCGATCGCGCTTCGAGTAACCCCACCACTGGAAAGCCCCCATTTCACGCGACATTAGAGCAAGCTGGAGAAATCACACACACTGTCTGTCCTCCTCTTACACTCAGCAGCTCTAACACTGAAACACGTCGGAGTCTGGCACTAACTCATGTTTCAAATTCAGGAGCACCCCCTAACACGCATGCGCACACGCACACCCCACACACACCGCTGCCGCAGGGTTAGAGCCTTGTCCAAGTTATTTCCCTCCAGGTATTTAGTCCGGTTTGTTGGCAATGCAACCCCCTCATCAGCAGTAGCATGTAACATGCAGGAACCAGCCCAGTACCTTGCTACCCCTCCACTAAAAGATCGGCCACCTATCTACTCAGGTATGATTTGCTTCTGAAACCTATCATATAAGGGCCATTCAGGGCATGCTCTGAAGCACTTCTACTTTCTCACCCTCCTACAAGATGAATTTTCATGCCATTAACCTTTATTTAACTTTTATACGGTAACATTTAAGTCTATTAAAACACAGAGCTACAATTTGGTATTTTGATCAACTCCATCTGCTTCATGGGAGATGAATGGTGGCAACAGAGAAAAAAAAATGTAGGACTGGAATAACTTAGCCCTGTTTTCCTTTTTTGTCCATTGCTTGCTGCCAAACACACTTGCTGCTGGTCACTTGTCTAGCTCACTGCCAGCAAATGCTCAGCTGGGCACGTCACAGATGTTTAACCCTCAATAAAACTAAATCACAATACTACTTAGCACTCATTTGGGGTTTTACCTATTACAAATGCTGTAAAAAATAAAAAGTAACTGCACACTTCATAACACTCCTGCAAGGTGACTATTACTACTCATACCTTAGGCAAAGGGGAATTTCACTGGAGAAGGGATAATTGACCTGCCCGAAGCTATGCAACACAGGTGCTCCTGTTTCCTGGTTCTCTCCTCATTCCAAGAGACCATTTGCAGCCTTTCCTGAAATTTAGAAAGAATTAGAGTGTTGCCTTCATTTCTGCCTTTTTCTGCTGCTGAGGGAAAGGCAGGAGCAGGTCTCTCTACCCAGGAGTATGGGTTACACGTGGGAGGCGTGAGAGCAGTCCCTGGTTGCATCGGCTTGCAGTGTGACTAGAATTGACTGCTGCGGCACTCCTGTTTCCACCTCCCTGCAGCAAGCAGGGATTAGCTACAGAGAAGAACTTGGTCTGTGGGAACATTATGAGCCCTTGTCACAAAAGACAACCAAGTTTTAGTCTCTGCAGACATCTCTGAGTACCACAGGGAGGAGAGCAAAGGACTCAGCAGTGTGCGTACAACACATACTTCCCCTCATATGCCTCCCCTTTTCCCCTCAACCACAAAAAAAAGGGCAAGATTGAACAAATAAAGGTTTTCTCCAGGATAAACAGTGGTAGGGCAGGAACAGTGCCCACAGCCTGCTCTTGCAGGCAGCTGCCACCCCTCCTAATGGTTGTGTGGCAGAAAAAGCCACATTGGGCTTGCCTGCAGCCTCCAGCTGCTGCTGGTGTGTCAGATGAACCTGAATTTCTTAACCACCTCTTTGAGGTGAAAACCCTCATGTCACAGACTGGACAGCAGAGCAATGTAGTCAGAGATCCTGTTACACCACCAGATGCTCATCCTGCACCACTGCCAACAGCCACTGTGTAGGTGGGACCCAACTGCACTTACTACCTCAGAAATCACAGTTTTTCTACCTGTAAAAGATCCATACCCTTATGTGCAGCATCACAAATACAGCAAAAACCTTACCTATTAGCAGTGTGGATGTAAATATCCTTGTTAAAAAAGGGCTTTACTAGTAAAGCTCATCCCAGTTCAGAAACCCAGTGAACCCTACCTTTGATCAAAGCATTTACACATTGTTCAGCTCCTGAGCTCAGACAAGGCTTAAGCAGAGGGGTTTATCTCACCTCACCTCTCACTTTCAACTGTGTCTGCTTGGGTCAGGGCCACCTCAGTGTAACCAGATCCTCAGCCTTGTCTGCAGGTTTTGATTACCCTGAAGCGCTAGCTCAAGCCAAAGCCTCTTTAGCTATCCTACCTAAGAGCATCGTCACCCTGCAGATCAGCAGATGAGCTCCACGGTTTAAGTGTATTAGCTGTGTCGAACAACTCTGCTACATCCAGTTCGCACGTCGGCAGCACTTGGACTTCAATCAGCAATGATCTTATATTCAGCTGTTCTGGGAAGTTTTGCTGCAGAGGACAGAGCTAAGCTAAGGACAAACGTGAGCTGTCCTCAGTCCCTGGGAGAAAGACGGCCTTGCAGCTTGGGCTCAGTGGGAACCCCAAGGGGCTCAGCGAACCAGAAGTGTCCATGAAGATTGCTCCCTCCTGCACCCTCTCTGGCACTAGGGTTTGGGGTTGGCTTTCCACTACAGCTTGTAACTAGGATGAAAAATATCATCCTGACATGCCACACACTGTCTTGTCATGACTTCTTATGCAAAATCCTCAGCAGCAGCACACAGCAAAGTGGTGATTAAACTAACACAGTAAAGGGATGCTTTCCTGATCCCACCTACTCTAGCCACCTATCTTAGTCTGTCAGGAATATCCTTTGGTGTGTCTTGGCAGCTACAAAACTCGTACCAGCAAACTCCTCTCAGACAGCAATGAATTGCAATTTCCCAGGTACACCGTATCCTTCTCTCAGCCACTCCTCCCAAAGGCAGCAGGCAGAAGTGCCACACAACATAGCATAATCAGTGTGAAGTTGTAACAGTGTGGGAGAATGTGGCAATTCATAGAAAATGTCATCGACCAAAAGGCAATTAGGCGCGAGTCTAAATGCAGAAGCAGAAGGGAGTGGCTTCCTAACAAAACAAGCCTTGTTAAAAAAATAAAATTAAAAAAACCACCCCACAAGCCTGAAGCTTGCTTTCCTCAAAAAAGCAGCATTCTCAGGAGACTGAAAGAATGTGAAAAATACCTCTGTGAAGCCTTCTGTAAAGATTATTCTTCACAGACAGATTTGGCAGCCCTTTCTGCTGTGTCCTAATGCTATTGAATATAACTATGTTAAGTCAATAAGCGAAGCCACTCAAGGTTCTTTTTTTTCTGAGGTTTTCTAGGCCAAGAGAGGAAGCAGTGCGATAGGAAAGTTTTCAGAAGTGGGAGTTGTGCCTGCCTTGCTTCTAATTGTAGTGAAACTGTCAACCTCTGTGTTGTGTTTCAAGACTTTACACTTCAAAATCATTCCCTCTGTGCTTTGAATTGCTATACTTTTAAGCTAACTACTTCTAAAAGTGCTGTTTAAAAAATGACATCTTCAAGCACATTTAACATCGAGAATAAATCTAAATTTGCAACACCTCATTGGGTCCCTGCAAAAGTGCAGATTTTTTTAAATCATATTTGACAGCCAATCTCTCAGAAATTCTTTGTGCAGAAATTTAGTTTAAATTACTTTGTATCAATTCATTTAAGAGAAAATGTGTTTTTCTATGTTATAAGGTAAAAACAATTATGTTCGTTTTACCTTAGATTTAAAAAACCCCAACATTCAAGTAGCAAACAACACTGAAACCCATTAGTAATCTTACAACCTAAAATCCTACCTATGCGTCGGCATGTGTTAATCGTATTTCAGAATGAGCTCCAGATGCACGTGGCTAAAAAACCTGAACCAGGCCGACTTGCTTTCTCCCTCGTGCACAGCCAAAAGAGAGGTGGGTCCATGCACTAAGGTGAGAATTACAGGCACTCATTGCCCTTGGGAAGATGTTCTCTGCCTCTGAGCTCAAAGGTGGGGGAATCACCCCATCAATGCCAGAACGGTAAATTCACCGATAAATCAATGTGTTGAAGTTCTGTTTAGTGCCCAGACCCAATCAAGCAAAGGAGACGGATACCTGTCAAACTGCCGGGAGCTGAGGGAGTCCAGAGCTTTGCAAGTGCACCTGTGTACATCTAAATTTCAGGAAAATTAGGAGGCCATGCTCCATGATGTCATGAAACAAAAGAATATTTACATTGCTTTGGCTTTAATGATTGAAAAATATGGAAGACCATTTGGGGAGAGTAAAGAGGTTCAGTAAGGCTCAGGTATATTTACACTTTGCTGCTCAACGTGATACAACCAATTCAAGGTAAATGTTTACTGCTAAATATTTGGGGAGATGGAGAACAGGCGTGTAACCAGCTTAGAGTGTGCAGGCTCAGGGTCAGCTCAGCCAGGAGCTATCTTCTAGCTAGTGTGACAGTGCCGAGCACAAGGAAACCCCAAGACTGACTCCAGTTCCTGAGTAATACTTTCACCAAACAGAAAATTATACTTTACCTTGTGGGGCTGAACAACTGAAATATTACCTCAAGGTCTGCAAAAATTCAAGGTGTTCCAAATGACAGGTCTCAATTTAAGCTAATCTATTTTTCATATCCTTCTCCTGGACTCTCATCTGTCTGGTTTAAAGGAGGACAGCACAGTACTTAAGCATGGGGAAAAAATCTCCTATTATTACTCGCAAATGACTCCCCTTTGTAGCATTTGGAGATTGCATTAATCACCTTGCAACGAAGTCCCACCCCACTCTTTGCTCACTACACGATGGGTGCTTGGCTAGGCCAAGCTGAGGTGCTACAAACAAGCTCCCACATTGCTGCTGGTTATTTCTGCACCTGGAAAGTAGGGATGAGTGGCCTTCCCTTTGCACTCCTCTCATTACCATGCATGGGTATGATTCCTCCCCATCTCTTCCCACTCCAATGGAAAAAAAGGCTTAACCTGACACGAACAATGCTGGCAAAGTGCCTTCTGCTCCAAACTCCAGCACCAGCTTGGGCAAGAAGTGAGGAAACGCAGCCATGTCACATGGGAAACAGCCGAGCTATCACAAACAACAGCCAGCAACCCTTTTGACTAAGCAGAAAGTGCCCAACCCAATTCTAGTTTCCCAGTGAAAAGGCTGCCCTCTGCTTCCCCTGCAGACTCCCACAGGGCTGGATCACCCTCTCAAATATATCATGTCCACCACAGCAGTCCAGCAAATGTTGCCATCTAATCATTCCCACAGTAAACAAATACCTTCCTGGCTTGATGCAAGGTGAGTACAATGTTTTTGCTAATCTTGCATTTATTTTAATTTTTTTCCTGCTTTCCATGTCATGTGAATCATCCCTGTTTCCCAGCAAAGAGTTAATGGAAGAAAGAACCATCCCAGCATGTGCTTCACGCAAGGGTAACTGGACTGGCCAGCGACCAAGGCAGATTGTTAAAGACTGCACTGAGCTCCTGATTTTTTCCCTCAACTGCAGTAAACGTAAGAATTGAATGTGGACATAAATGTAACCTAGGCCACATCTGCTGATAAAGCAAAGTCTTTGTACTTGCACAACTGCCGTTAACTGTACACAAAATACTTAAATTTCATGATTTCTTCTACATTCAAAAGCTGACCTGCAGTCTGCCCGAGGCAGCCAATGCGAACCGCATGCTCAGCAGGATTGCACATTAAAGACAGAGGGGAAACAGATTATGCCTATAATACAAAATCAGACTGCTAGGAAAGAGAATCATTTGTGCACCTGTTAAATGCTCAGAGTATTCTGGGCACACTTCACCACATCAGATTAAAAAACATGTATTGTGGTTCTCATCTGAAAAGAAGTGCTACGTCACAGGTTTGTGTTATTTGTCCCTTTCATCATAGGCACAAGCCAAACTGATGCCTTCAGGACTCTGTCATACTCCACTATTCAAATTTTTTTCTGAATTAATTGAGGCTACTCTGCTATTTGAAGTTTTCACATCCCTGCAATTGCATTAATAGCTTGGAGGAGAGCGAACGTGTGTATTCAGATCATTTCTTCACAAAAGCTCTCGGGAAGCTTCAGCTGCAGATCTCGGCCATCAGCATTCACGCTTCTTCCCGCAAGATAACTGCATTCTGATACAGTGTTCTAATTTTAACTTATTTCTTGGCAAGATCCTCTCTCCTTAAGTGCATACATGTCAGACATGGTTTGTGTTTTAGAAGAGTTCCCTTGGTTAATTATTATCAACTTGTTTGAAGGTTTCTCCATCACAAATCACGTACAAGCAGCTAAGACCTCCTTAACAGGACTCCATCTCTAGATAATTTCATTTTCAATAGCATAAATGACCTTGGGCCAGCTTATTTCCATGTCGGTTCATCATCTGCTCTGTTGTGACCTCCCATGAGGAAGACAACTGAGGGACTCACTTGTCCCAAACCCACTCACCTCCTGTTTTATATTCCTTATTTCAAGCCTGTCATAAGTGACCTTCAGGCATTAAATCCACCCTGAGATGCGACTAGTGACCCTTCATACAGCCTGTATTATCATTATTATTTATATGACCATTATTAACATTATCAGCAGTAAAATATTTTCATTTACACTGCTAACAAATTCAATTTTCACATCTATAATCAAGAGAATTCTTCATACGAATAGACATTTACTCCTTCATGTTGGGTTTGGAGATACAAAAAGAGGAAGTTATTTCATAGTTGCCCCTGGCATCTATGCCCATTACTGCAGCATCAGGTTAAGCAGAAATCTGTGGTAACCCAATCTATTTCCAGTTATCCAGTACTTTCCCAGTTTATGACTAGTTTAATTTAAAAAGAAAGAAAAAAGCTTATGATAAAAATTCATACCCAGATTTCAAAGACCTAACTCTGTTGTGAAGTGCACAGAAGATCATGCTCAGAGTATTTCATGCATAATTACCAATCAAGAATTTTGGGCAGTTTTGCTCAGTTGTGATTAAATTTGTGATTCAAGTGAAGAGTCATCTCTAACATTAAAAAAATAAAAGACTGCAACAGAAATGTAAAAAGTAAAGTTGCATATTTGGATTGAGAAGTGCAGTGATGTTGCACAGGAACTGCACACACCCCATCTACTGGCTTTTCAGAGGACTGAGGATTGTAACAGTAGCAAGCTGGGTTTAGCTTTCATTGAAATTATTTACTGATCAATGTCTGTGAGTTTTGTGCTTGATGAAGATACAGGAGACAACCACCGTATCTCTCAAGCGAACCACAAATCAATCCAGAACCGACAAACTCGTTCAGAGCCTACAATGGTAAAAAAGCAGGTCACAGGCTAAAAAAGGTCACTCAAATCTTCACAGCATCTTGCACATTACAGCAGAAACGTAACAGCAGGAAAAAATATCTCAGCTGACAAAGGTCTTGGTTGCACTGCATGGCTGCTGTGGGGCCTGCCTCGCTGCCCTTACAGCAGACACAGGGATCACATCCAGGAGAACAGGTAAAGGCAGCAGACATGCACCCACATGTGACTTCTGACAGTGTTGCTATTGTGCCATCACTGCAGCACTCTGGGAGCTGAGCCACTGTAGTTTTTAATTCAAGAAGGTTGCACATCGCTTCATTAGAAGAATTCATGACAGACTTCAGTCACTGAGCCAAAAAAGGGAACCTCAGTAACGCTGTGACAAACAGGATGTTTGATCATGGCAAATCAAAGAATCTGCTCAGCTCTTCTGAAATCTACCCAAAGCCAGTGCAATCTCCCACTCCTCTAGTCATCTGCAACAGTTTAATAGCAGATGGCAAAATTGCTGAGATTAAACCCAGTGCTAACAGCAGCTGGGAACACCGATAATTTTGCCACTGGAGTGCCAAGCTGTGACACTTCTTTTCCTCACAGATCAGTAAAGTTAATTCCCCCACATTGCAACGCCAAAGGTATCAGGCCAGAGTTTGCCTGTTCATTTCTAAATCCATAGCTGCAGGCAGGGGCTCACAGAACTGCAACAACTGCGATGTGGATCTGTAGTCTGAGGAGCCTAAACACATTTAAACCTGTTAAAACATTCTTTATCTTAATGTGAAACTTTCACAGGCGCAGAGGCTGTTACTGACAACTGTACTGAAATATGTGGTGGTGCAGGAGGTGGATTAGGGGGAGTCTCAACCCCTTTTCATTTGTGACCTACCCTGGATTTCAAACGAGCTTCTTTAGGAAGCACTTGCTTTGTCACTCAGATGCATAATGGATATGATTTCTAGCAAACGCTGAAATCATAGAAATTTTATTTGCATACAGGGGCAGAGCTGTTTTGAAAACAGACTTTTCAGTTTTCTGTGATGTCTGGAGGAACTCACTGTTGCAGATAGAAAATGTTTTTCCTTCATTTCCTACTGTCCTTTACCACAGACCAAAGCCTGCTCTCATACCCAGTGCAACTTCAGCAGAGCGGCCTGGGGTAAAACTGAGACTGATGCGATGCCCGATTATCAAAGAACAGATCAAATTTCTTTTTAAAATACTGTCTTTACTCAAAGCCTTTGAACCCAACCCTTTGATAAAAGGCTACTGTTGCTGTTGACCCCTTGTTTCCATTTTCTGTGCCAAAGTTGTGAAAGTATAGTACAGTTCTAAGCTTTACACCGGCCAAGGAGAGCACAGTGATGTGAAACTGGTATTTGTGTTTTGTACCGGCAAAGGTGTGCCTGCACAAAGCTGTGATAACTGTCAGTACCTCAAAGCAACTTGTATCTTCCCTTGTCTGTGTGCCAGGCAATCTTAAGAGCTACAGATCTCCCGCTAAGTGCTAATGTCTCAATAATGTCTATATAAGCTCCCCAAATTAAAATAGCATATTAATCAATTTCTAGGGGTACACCACATGACATGTTATTCCAGCGCTCAGTTTCTTCTGGACACAAAGGCATCCCAGAGGTCTTAAAAATCAGACCTTCTTCAGCTCCAACTGGAGCTAGACCAAGAGTCCTGTGCTTGGCACCAGACCCACTGCAGTGCCAGAAACTAATCCAAGAGCTGGGGAGGTGTTTTCAGGAACCCTTTGCAGAACGCACCTCTGCCAACAAGCTTCAACGAGGTTTTTGCTGGTGACTTGAGAAGACATATTGAATATCAACTGGTATGTTTATCTTCTTTCAACACTGAACTTCCTTTCAAACAATATTTAATAGGGCAGATGACTGGTTTCATACTAATGGAAACTTATCAAAAGACCCTACATTATTTGGCTGGCTTACCTTAAAACCTTTTCCTGCTTTAGTTTCGATGCTATATATATCAAGAGATTTATTCCTGTCAATGGAGAGCCTATAAACCAAGCATTTAAGGAGATGGGGAAAACTACATTTAAAACTGGGCTGTGGATAAAAATGTCAGAAACTCCCCAGACTTAAGGACCAGCTGCACAGATTTTCACGTGAGCCTCTTTGGAAAATAAAACTTAGGGACCCATGCTACATAAGAACATTTGAAAATGCTACTCCTTATCTACAAAAGGCAGTTTCTTCTCAGTTGCCATCACGGTTCATTTGGCTAGGGACAAAAGTGGCTGGCAAACTAGTGTAAAAAAGGAATGAGTAAATACTGGCATTTTAAGCACTGTCTCTAAGCAAAGACAAACAGCAATGGTCAATGACAACCGGCCAGCTCGTTCTCTATGCCTATTTGAAGGGACAATGGCTGGGAACCACCTGGATAGAGCCTGTCAACCCATTTAAATGCAGAAATGCTTTCATGATTTCAAGGCAGAACAAACATTCTTTTTGTCTGCACAGATTTTAGAAAACATGAACAGTAACTACAGAGCAGAACATAAGATGCCTATTAACAAAGCCAACAACAATTACTACTATGTCTAAGAATCAACAAAAAACCCACATACCAGTGTATTCCAAAGGCATTCGCTCACAAAGCAAACTCACTCCACGCAAGCCCAAGCACAGAAACCCGATAGTATCTCATGATTTATGTTCTCTCAGCAGGTTGTACTGGGTCCTCCAGATTCCCGGCTTGCCTTTGAAAGCAATTAAGTTTCTAGCACTTCTGGGAGTGACAAAAGCTCTCACCATGAAAACCTGCATGCTGCACTCTCGCTGAGTCTGCAGCCTGGCAGACTGAAACAACGGCACCGAGGGAGGTGTGAACTTCCCCCACTTAATTCATCTGGGAGTGTTAGTTCGTGAAGGGCCATCTCTAAACTTTGAAGCCATTTTCAAATTATGTCTTTGTCCAGCACTGTGACATGGAGAACATTTGTAAAGCCACTCTCAGCGTGGAAAGAAAAATCCTCCCTTTTCTCACCAGCCCGCACGCAGAAAGCTCAGCAAGTTCAGCTAGCGTGAACAATTCTAATTACTCAGCAAGACTCAGTACCCTTACTTACATTACAGCATATCCAGAAATCGCAATGAAACCTAGGTCCTGCTGTGCTATGCACTGTACAAACACACATTAGAAGACAGCACATGCTCCACAGAGTTTACAGTTTGCACAAAGTAAGCAGTACCTAAGGGAGGAAGACAAGGGTGAGAAGTACATGTACAAAAGTCAGCAACAGGCGTTTCACAGAACTAGTGTGTGAATGCTGCTTCTGAATTATTATAGTACAGGAACACGTAATGATCAAAAAATAGATCTGTGCTATACCTTTGGCTGAATAAAACAAACAGAAGAGCAGCACAGTAAAACCAGTAAACACCCAGCCCCAGCGACAAAAGCCTCAATGCTGTTCAAGCATCAGACGGCCTGGACAAAGCACAACATCTTTACCTCCTCAAGAAAGAAACAGAAAACAAAGGCATTTCCCATCACTGTGCTTATTCCAGCTATCCCACAGACAGAAGCGACCTCATGAAGCCAGAGCAAGAGCGATGACATGGGCTGACAAACAAGGCAGCTGAGTCCACGGAAGGGTGGACGCTGGCAGTATGCCAACGGGCTCTGCAGGAGCTGCTCAGACACCGGATCTTAGCCCCGAGTAAATGCAGAAGGGCAACTCCTTCCAGGCAGAGTGGTGAGCTGCCTCTTGTTTCCCACATAGCAGCCTGGCCTAAGAGTGCCCATGAGGGCAGTTACTAAGGGGTCATTCTTACATGAGGAGTTTACATGTCTTTTACTCTGCAGCAAATACACTCGCTAAACCCAGCATTTTCTCACACGCCAACTTACTTCTGCACCTTAGACTTTGCATGCTTAATTTTCAGAGTAGCTGAACCCTCGTAACTCCAAATGAAATCAGTGAGAGCGATGCATGCTCAGCACTCTGGGAAATTGCCAACAAGTGTTCTGATCTTTTTATTTTTTTACTTATCAGAGTATCTGTCGCCTCTGTTATATAGTAAGAGACCCAGCTCTTTGAATACTGTGCGAGTAAGAGATATAGATAATTTAAAATAGCGTAATTTTCCAAATGATTTAAACCTAGTTATGAGAGCTAATCCAGCTCTATCTCCTTGCTGACACCTGTGGTTTCACAGCCATATTTTCTTGTATCTCTCATTCAGCTGTTGCTATGCAAGGACTTACAGATACAGGGGAATAAATTGATTTATTAAGGACAACTGAAAAAAAAAAGACAATTTTCTATCAGATTTAGAAGACGGTAAGTTAGAAAAATCATTTCCCCTCTTATCTCCTTAAGTTAAAGTTGCAGTCATTTTAAATGAGAGGTAAGCACTTTTGGAGACAGAAATGTGGTTAAAGAAGCATAGTGGCAGAACTGTAAAATGCTTTAATATCCTCTAAGCCCTCTTTAAAGTGTTTTAACATCTTTGGACAGAACGTACTGAGCAACTGCTAACTTGGTCACAAATAGTTCATTACACATACAAACATATACAGATATGTCAAAAATGTTAAGAACTAGAAGACAAGGAAATACCAGAAATATGGCCAACTGTGCAATATTTCATCTTCTTTCTTAATTTTAGGATCACACGGGGTTTTTCTCCCCATAGGAAATGGTGCCATTCATAGTATAGTGCAGCTGGTGTTACTGAATAAGCAACACTCAAAAATTCTCACTATTAAAAATGGTCCTAAAACTCATGCTTTAAAGACAGAACAAGCTATTTCCTTATAGGTTATTCTCTGGCTGTCACCATATTACCTAACTGCCTGATATACTAAAATTAGCGCATGTTCACAACACCCCTGTGAGAAGTTTATTTTTCCCCCATTGCACAGACAGAAATGAGACTCAGAAAGACTGAGGTTGTGGACAAAGGTCCCTTCCACAAACGCAGCTACGCTGCTTGATGAGGCTGTCCTCCCACACACGTGCTCAGCACCAGCTGCCCTTCTTCCTGTGACGACCTTCTCCCTCAGAAGCACTAGCAGTCTGGCGTAAAAGCGTTTTGTAATCAGTTATGGTGAAAATAAACTGGAGTGGCTATGAACTACTCCTTACGCTCTTTTCTGCCAACCCAGTTTTGCCTCTGACCAGCTGAGGAGCACTTACTCCACCCCAGGGGAGGCCAAAGAGGGTCATTTCCAAGGGGAGGTGCAGTGTGCACATGGAAGCTTGTGCTGACACAGGCAGACTCAAAGAGGACATCTGCACACAGCTACAGGTCAAAATCATTACCAAGACTGAAAGTTTTAAATGCAAACAAACAGACCTCTTCCACTGGAGACAATGAGGTAAACTGCAAACAGGAGTGGAGGACTGGACCACCTGTGAACCAGAACTGCAGGGTTACAGACACCCAATTTGCATTCACAGGTAGGTACCGACAGCACAGGGGCAGCAAGACTAATGGGTACAAACAAGTGGAAATAGATGCCTTCGCACAAGGTACTACTGCCAGCAAGACACTTGTTGCATCCTTTCGTCAGAGATCTCTTCTCCACCACAGAGCTGCTTGAACAAACTGCATGAATGCTCCTCATCCACTTCAGCATAACTTTAGACACGCTGAAGAGACTTAGAAGAGTTTACTCTATAACAGTGTGGTTCCACACTAGGGTTTTTGCACTGATACAGAGGGACAGCATAATACAGTCTGCTGTCTCAGTAGGGCTACAAGGCTGTATCCAGCACTTCGACTATAACAAACAACGAGAGGTGGAACAGTCACATATCCTCTCACCAGACAGACAGGCAGCACTCAACTGCAGCCTCAAGAATCATAAACTCCATCCCAAGGTACAGAACAGATATTTCCCTCTGACTTTCTCTTCTGCAGTTTCAGGCCTGTTGCTTCCCCTCTCAGACTCTTTACCCCTGTTTCCTTCTAAATCTTCATCTTAATCCCAATCCCATCATACAATCCACCCCCAACAGTAAAATCACCTCCAAAATGCTGTCCCCACATTTGGTGCTTGCAGCCATAACCTCCCTCATCTCCTTGTTCAGACGGCCACATATTCTCCAACACTCCTCCCGAAAACAGCGTCCATACTTTGTGTTCTTGCTCCATCCCCTCCTGCAGCTCCACAGTGTCTGGGCAACCAGCAGCTCTGTGAAAACCGAGGGAGGACAATCTCCTTCCTCTTGCTTCCTACATCTGGGAACACAGTACTCCTGAGGAGACCAATATAGCAATACTAAAGCAAGTCCTTTAGCTTTAAAATACGATACACTCAGCGCAGCACGATCTAACGAGCTCCTGCTGTGCAGGTCCAAAATGAGGCATTTCAGAATTTATAAATTGACTTATTACGGACAAATACTCCTGCAAATAAAAAGGCAGATTCCTAACTCTACAGCCAAATTTCAAATACCCACCCCCCAAATGTGAAGGTGCTACACAGCTACTCAATGAAACAGTTGGCCTATTTCTTAAAAAGGTACAAAAATACAGGGATTTGTATCTTGTTCTCAAGACAACCTGGATCATTCATGCTGAAAGGTAAAAATAATAAAACATCAACACAAAATTGCCACTGAGTTTGGAAAAATGTCACTTTGAAAGGTTATCCTGGAAAAATACTAAATGTTGTGAGATGCTCATTGTAAGCAGCTCAGTCAGCTTCTCTCACATTACTTGCTATTCCCTATAGTTACTACTGAGAAAGTCCCTTAAACAAAACCATAATGCAGAATAAAAATGAAAGGAGATTATAGGCTCCAGTGACACTTGGACATATCTCAACAGGAGAAATGCAGACTGTAATAAAGATGACGCCATCAATGAAGCAATAGACGGTAAAAGCAGAATATAACACATTGTGTGCAGAGATTTTTTGATTCAGACAGGCAAGCAATGGGAAAATCCAAGTGTCAGAGTCCCAGCCTATTTAAAAAATTAGGAGGAAGTGTCAATTGGTTTCTACAGACACAAACATTGACATTCACACTAGAATCAAACAATTGTTTTTGTGACTAGAATCAAGGTCAACTCTGATCATTGTAGTTCAGCAGACACAGAAAGACAGCAAGAAAATCCTGTTGATGCATAACCTAAGAGTCAGATGATTCAGCTGCAAGACAGCAAAAAAATTTAGTTTAAACAAACATTTAGTTCTTTCTTCATAAAAATATGTAGCTTTTCAGCAGATGAGTCAAATGTGAAAGTTTGTGGTCTCTGCTCCAGCAGCTGGGCGGGCTGGATTCTGATCCACTACGCAAACGACTCAAGAGTTTTGCATTTTCTAGGGTGTCAGTTTCACTCCTGAACCCTCTGCAGAGAGGACCACCATTGCTGCTGAGCATCAGAAGGAAGGAGCAACAGGGTATGAAATGTTTTTTTCCCCAAAGGTGACTACCACCCAGTTTTGCAGCATGACATAGAGAGGTGATGTAAAGTTGCTTTTTCCTCATGTAGTGCTTCTGAAAGAGAGGCAAACTTTCTAATTTTATTGAGAGGTAGGCAAGCAGATTCTCTCATGGCACGTTCAAAATTTGTCCTTTGCAAAGCACCCTTTCAAGACTGATGCTAGACCTGTCAAATTATAAGAAAGATGTACAATTAGAGGAAGGAAGGAAAATACAAAACAGGTCCGACGTACATGGGTTCTTTCCCTTTGTTGGATGGGACCTTCCTATAAGGAACAAACTTCACTTGTGGGCCTTGGTGCTTAATACTCATTCTCCTCCCCACAAGAAGAAAAGCATGCGTTAACAGGAATGATTTAAAATCCAGAGGAAGTCTTAAAGAGCAGCAGGCAAGCAGCCTCCCAGTGCAGGGGTGGAGCGGAACTACAGATGGGCTGAACTCTTAGGCCGTCCACTGGAAACCAAGGAGCTGGGAAGTGGTCTTCAAAGGGTTCTAAAGCACTGCCAAGACCTTCTGAAAGCCTCTTAAGATAAAAGTCGGGGATCTAAGCCCCATAGTACTGTATAAAATAAACTTTGTCTTGTTCAGGTGTCTTCAAACATCATAAATCCCACCTATTTTTAGCAGTAAATACAGAAACATTTGACTGTTATTGCCCATCATGGACTACATCTACAGTGGGCGAGTATGAAGCATTACTGCTGTAGCTGTGCAACCATGATAAGAGCTGTCTAATCCCATTAGACACAGCTTTAAGATGCTCCCTACCATATTACGTTGGACCTCCTGGCTCCCACCTATCTGAATCAAACAAACAAACTCTGCAAACATTACTGCCTTGTCTTCTGTGTTCACCCATTACATAGACCAAGCTGAACTTTTTCCTCCACTGGACAAAGAAAAACCAAAATGTGTGCAGCACAGGTCACATGTTACTGGGTTTTCCTGGTAACCCTAAAGAGTTAGGCAAGACCAAAGAAGTAGTAAGGAAAGTGGAAGGCTTCCTCTAACTGAAGATGAAATCAAACTAAGTCAAACTAAAAGTGTTCCACCAAAGTGTCTTATGGTGGGGTCTCTGGATGGAGAGCTCCATTCCTCCATCTGGTGAATGTATCTTGGCTAGAGAAAGAAAAACGCAGTACAAGGGAACGTAGCTGCAACCTGCTGCAAGTGCCAGGCTGAGCAACAGGTTCATCCAAACTTTCTCACTTCCAAGCGGAACTACTGCAAGAAAGAGGAAATCAATTTCAAAGATATGCTTAGTTTCTGGAAAGAGTAACTGTTCAGATTACAAGACAAGACATAGATGTGCATGGCCTGACTTTTACTTCATGGAGCATACTGGAGTTATTTCTGATTCACATGAGTTTTAGATACCCAACCTAAAAACATCTACATCCCTCAGTGTCAGACACTGAAGTCAATAGCTGAGACAGGTAAGAAATAACAACTCACCCTCCATGTTTTTGAAATCATCCTGATTTTCTTTGAATTCTCCATGAAAATTGGATATACAGATCTCTCATCCTGACAATTCATCAGTCCCTAGACTACACAGCAAGTTCTTGTAATGTTTCAGTTTGGCTAACAGAGCAGTGAACAGATGTGGAAAAAAAAATCACTCAGTAGTGAAGAAATTCAGGGAAAGAAAATAACTCAGAACTACCTGGATTGTGTCCAGGCCTTTTTACAGCTTAATGAAGAGGAATGTTAGGAAGCAGAGAATAGGTGTTTCAATTTGAGAGACCCAGCTTCTTAAGTGCAGCATGAAAGAAATGTGGACCACCAAGGGCTATAAGGAAGTTTGCCACCACCATTATTCACCAGATAGGGCTTTGGCACTAACCCCCATGGATTCTTCTATGTTGAAGAGCTAAAGCAACTTACATCACATGAAGATGTGCCTGCCTGCAACTTACAAAACACTATTATTTAAGGTTCATATGCTTACATATTTGCCACAACAGATAGCCTAAAACGAGCAAGTTTGGAATGGGAAATGTCAAGGGATAGCCTACCCAGCATGTTTGAGACAGGTGCAGGGCAGGACAGCAAAGGGCTCTAAAGAAACGGGAGATTTCCTGGCGCGAGAGTGGGCATCAGGGAAATGTATCCTTGAGTTTGAGATCTAGATGTGGTATAGGACAAGTATGGGCTCTTCCAATCTCCCAGCTAACTTGGAACAGGAATGAAGAAGAACAAGGTCACCATTAACACATGGAGCACAGGTGAGAAGAGCCATGCATAGCTCCCTTGTCAGGGAAAACAGCTCAGGGCTTAGCCTCCACTTCCACACTGTAAAACAGCTTGGAAAAGCTATAGAGAGAGGAGGGAAATTTGGGACAGATGGCTTGTTACTCATACTTTTGTTATAGGCTTGAGCGTTTTTATGTCATCTCAGCAAGCAAAGAGAGAGAAATAGTTAATGTAAAGGGTAATCTGAAGGTCTGAGTCTCCCGACAACTGCTATCTAAACGTGGAAAGCAAGACAGTAGCTGACAGAGAAAGAAGGAGGAAATAAAAAGGAATTTGCATAAGTGGAAGCTTCATGGACAAGCACTGTCACTCCATTTGGTTTTGAAACAACAAAGCAAGACAACCAAGTGCAGAAGCGAAATGCAGGAGGTGCACTGCAAGTCAGACCATTGGACTTCAGGAGCTGATACACAGACTGAAGTCTGCTCCACAGCCCCCGGGCAAATTTCACTCTCTGTAGCAGTAACTGAGAGGCAGAAACTGCTCAGTGATGTGCTGCTCTGAGGGCATAAGTGCTCCTAGTCAAGGATGTGAATTAGCTGAGTTAACTGAGCTGTAACCACCCTTGAAAAATGGGAGCAGATAGAGCAACTTAGTGACACAGGCATCAAACAAAAAACTCTGGGGAAGGAGTCAAGCAGAAGGGTGACCTTCTGAACAGTTGCCCAGGATTTGGGAAACTGAAGAAGTCAAATCTCAACATCGCTGAACTATTATGAGCCTGTCCTTCAGCCTTTCTGTACCTCATCTGCAAAATGGGTAAGAACAGCTCATACAAAGCTGTGGGAACGAAACCGTAAAGCAGAGCAGAGCACTCAGAAGTTGGGCTCACAGCTCAGTGAAGAATGGTTCCCCACACAGCCTCTGCCTGCCAAAGAAAATTCATTTTTGAAGTGGTTGCACCCCATTACAGAAGCTTGCTTAAAAAACGAAGACACATGCTTAATCCTTGAGGCAGAGAGAGTGTGAGAGATATTTCCTGTTTCCCTTGGCATTACAGGATTAAAGTAATTTCCTTGTTTTCACAATTTTCACACAATTTCAATTATCCACATCTAGATTTACCGTGTACTTAGAAAAGAAATACTTTTGAAGGGACTACGTCCATCATAGATCTTATTTCACCCCTCTGAAACTTGAAATTCCCACTTAGGCACAGCATGAAGGATTTCCAAGCACAAAGTCCTTTGCACATAAAGAACTGGACAGATTTTAACGTCTTAACTGCTTTTAACAGACTCTAAGTTCTTAGATGTTAGGAGTCCTCTAAACACTATGTAGAATTATTCATAAGCAATACTATAGGAAACCTGAAAAGTCCATGAAAAAGGGAAATATATTTCAACAATACAAAGCATATGCTCATAGAACTCAGAAAAATAAACTCTTGCCCGTAATATTCATTAGTTTCAAACACAAGCTACTGGAGAAACTTCTGCCTCAAAGAAAAGTGAAAAATACAGAACCTGACTGAGCTATGTCTCGATGATTTCCAAGATCAATTGATTGCAGTAATTAATCAGTCAGATCACTGTATTTTAGTCTTCTTTATAAGGTCATGAATTCATGCAAATGATTAACTTCTTCCACTACTTTCAGTAAGGCTCTGTTTGAAGTCTTTGGCAAGTTCCTCAGTTTAATACTTATCTTGCAAATCTGACAGTTTACTGAGGAGAGAAGAACAAAAAAATCCCCAAAATTCTGACATGAAACAGCAAATGTTAGGCCAGAGATGTATTAGTAGTTAAGAAAATACCAACAGTAGTACCAAAAATAGCTCTTCAACCATTTGTCTTTTCAACCCTGGTTTCAAAATTGGCTTTAGTTCTCAAGATCCATGCTTCTCATAATTGAATGTTTCTTATGCTTTCACTGGGGTCTCTCAGAGCCTCTTTCTACTAAGATAAAAATATGTCTTTTTCTCAGCTATGTTATTAGTAACCATAGCAAGTGGGTTTATTTCTTTTTCTCAATGACCTTTCTTGAGTTCTGTCTATTGTTTACCTAAAAGCAAAACCTAATCGATACTTATCACTTTTTTCTTTATTTAATATTTAAAAAAAACGTAATGCCACCTCCTATTTAAATCTATATTCAAGCCATCTCTAGGGCAACTAGGTGGGGACGAGGCCTTCCCACTGGCAAAACTGTGCCACGTATTCTCCTACCAACTACCAGAATTTCTCATATCACATCCACTTCTACTTTTTTTTTTTTTAAATCTGTGACTTGCAATCAGAAACAAATGTTTTCCTTGGGCTCACAAAAGTCTGCTTGTATGCTCCACCATCGTAAAATGAAATGATGGCCAAAGCAACAAAGCAGCAAACCCATCAAAAGGCACCTGTCAAAACAAGAGTATGTAACCGCTGGTAAAAGTCAATAAATGGTGCATCTTTTGCGACAAGCTGGCATTTTCTTATAGTTATTCCTCCCCAATAATTAACAGATGACAATTTAGTTTTAAAACAAGGGCATTTTATAATCAGTGACCCATCTATGCTGCTCACACATCTGATCTGTCTCAAGGTCACTGTCTTCAGTAACTGGGTAAGAATTGAATCATCTGCCCGACTATAGGATTACAACTACATCATTGATCAATAAGCCGAGATCTCAGTGTTATCAACAAATTCATGTTAGGGATGAGTTATAATTGGGCAGATACCACAAAATGAAACTCCTGTTTGGTTTAGCCCACACCCCCTTTTATATTACATTATAAAGCTATTGACTACATTACTAGTATTTGTACTACAGAGAGAGCTAAGGTGCCACAGAGGCATGGCCCTTTGGAAAGAAAAGATGGTCTTTGCTTTGAACTGCTCACAGCAGCCTGAAGTGACAAGAGCAATGAAGGGTGGAGGAGATGGCAGCAGACCACACGTTATTTCTGTAAGCTTTTAGTGGTGGTGCAGTCTGAAGAACAGTCACATGTTCACCTTCAACAGCCATGAGTGGTTTAAGCTATTCTAGTTTCCTCTGCCTTGAAACAGACCTGGAGCAAGCAGGCATTAAGCTACTGTGTCTCAGTGGAAGGTGCGCTAATAGACAGCCCTTGGGTCTTCTACTCCCCTGCAGCTGTTTTGGGAGTGAAACATGAGACTCTACGCTCAGTGAGGAAGAGATGAGCTGAACGGAAGGAGAGTGAGTGAAGGTCTGAGCAAAAGAGGATAAAGATGAGCCTGTTAAGAGTGAGGTTGAGCAAATGAGGCCCAGGGAAAAGGGGAAAGCTGGATGAAACAAAAAAATCAGCTCAGGGTAGAGATCTACTTGCAGTTTGGTCTCACAGTCTGTCTTCTGGCTGCTTTTGCCACTGTGCCTCTTCTGGCTCAAGTCTTCAGGAAGGAGCAAATCTGTTGCCTCCTCTTATGGGAAACTGTTGAAGAGATGGAACTTGCACAGACCACCTTTGCTCGTTCAGGGCTCAAGCAATCCTCAGTACTAGGGTAGACTGAGCAGAGCACCACTCAAATGTTTTGGCAAATACACCTACAGTACGATTCAATAGACTGTGATAACTCTCCCGGGAGGAGGGGGATCTATCACACGCAGTAGTACCGCGAGGCACTGACATACTTGGCTTCTGTACAGGCATACATTCAACTCCTGTCTCAAATACAAAGAGCAATACATGGACAGGAGTCTCGGGGAGAGATAATACTAAGCTGACACTTTCACTGCTGGATATACTAAATTAGGTACTAATCCAAACTTTGGCATCTACATAGCTGGCCTCCTTCACAGTAGTGGTGTGTGCACCCAGAGGCCCACTAAAGTGGAGGGTTGCAGACAACTTACCTGCTCTGGAAATCAGGCTGGGGATAACCATATTTGATAGCTCTGACCTTAGCAGATATGGCTGTGAAGCACAGATGATACTCTAGCACCCGCATGGGAATTATGTAAGGTTTCTAATGCATAAATTAAATGTTGAACCTTACAAATACATACACTGCAGCTGCATGTCCTGAAATGCCCCTAAGGGCAAAAATTGATTTTGCCATTTAAAATGCTCCATTTTAAACCATAATCTGAAGGGCAGGCGACGTTCTCGTCTTAAGCAGAACTCTACTGTCCGACACATGCAGTGGGTATTTACTGTCTATCATTCTGCCTTCTCCCTATATACGCAAGGGCACGAAGCGCTTGTCTTTAACGAGAGAAGTCAGTAAAGGCATGGCATGAGAGAAGAGACCACAATGCACTCATCTCAGAGAGAAGATTACTTTTATTTCAGGTTAGGGCAAAGTAGTTATTATTAACTACGTTTTGCTGGTGGGGTAGGGTCTACTCCTGTACACCTCTCACCAAGAGGCAGGCAAACTCACTGCCTTTGGAGTCAATAGCGAGGCAACATCTGCCTCTGTGGGGCTCATTATGAGGGTAGGGGCATTAGTTCCCTTTTCTTACAATAAATCCTTGGTGTGCTCGCAATAACAAAAAATTACTTTCAAAATTTTGTTTAAAGTACTTAAAGTTCAAAGACTTCAATGCCTCAGATCCCATTTGCAGCAGACTTAACAAGGGCAGTGCTGCTGGCCTCCAGAAAGTACTTTATACCCTTGCAGACTAGAGAATAACTACACACAAAGAGGCTAACTCTGCCGTCCCTTGTGCCAGGTTTATGCTGAAATAACTCCACTGATTGATGAAATTAAGATGGAATGAGACTGCAGTAATCTAATACTGAATCAGGCCATAAAAAAAAAATAAAATCTGCTTTGTCAAAATCTTCGACTCAAGAGATTTCTTGCCTCATGCCCCACGCAGAAAAGCTCTTCTATTTTTCCACATGAGGAATTTTGAAAAAGCATGGCCTGTAGGATTCTGGGCTCTTTTTTGGACTATAATGTTATGCTCCCTGGGGAAATTCATCATAAAGTTAAGTGCATATTCCTTCCAGGTAACAGGAAATTAAAATACAATAGGAAAATACGCCATCCATACAGCTTACCCTGCATGTTTATCAAGCAGATTATGAAGTTGAATAAAAAGTTAAATGCTGCTTCAGTTTCAAGACTGCTAGTTCTTTACCCCTGTCTCAGAACCCAGCTGTGTTCTGTGGAGGAGGAAGCATGTCAGCGCAGCAAATTTCACCTGCAATGAAAAGTAATTTATTGTGCCTAACTGTGAAGAGCAAATTGATATCATCATCTAGGAGTCTGTATCTCACAAGGGTTGTTTCTGTAATTTGCCTTTCTTTTGGAAAGAAATAAGACTAGAATAACAATGCAAAAACCTGCAACTAAAATTAAATTACGATGGATTTCATGAAAAGTTGCTACATGAGAAAGGTTGGAAGGAGACGTATGTATGACAGAAATGTAGTACAAAACAATTATGAAAAATGCAGCTATTTCTTAATTGCTAGTAAGATACATTAGTCTTGGATATCGTGAAAATTCCAAGAAGTATAACCTTTTCCACTCAGAATGTCTTTCTAATAAGCCAATTTGTTAATTTAAGAAAATAGAAGGAAACAGCAAAAGAACTGGACATTACTTCTGTGTTAACTGAAAAAGACAATCTGCACAAACAGAACTAAGGAAGAGGAGAATTAAACTTGAAATCTGAACAACCAAACTAAAACTTAAATGTTTATCCTGAAGAATCTCACCACTGGATTCCTTTAAAACACACTTAAAAATACCATAATTTTTTTTTTAGCAAGGCCTGTTGATACACAACAAGAAGTAACGGTTTTAAACTAAGTGATGGTAGATTTATATTGGATACAAGGAAGACATTTTTCACAATGAGCGTGGTGAAACACCGGAACAGGTTGCCTAGGGAAGTAGCGGAGGCCCCATCCCTGGAAACATTCAAGGTCAGGCTGGATAGGGGTCTGAGCAACCTATTCTAGTTAGAGATATCCCTGCTACTGCAAGGGGGGTAGATTAGATGACCTGTAAAGGTTCCTTCCAATGCAAAGCATTCAATGATTCTATGACTCCCAGCACCCAGGATGTTTTCCATTTTGCTGCTGGAGCATTAGCCAGCTAAGGTCAAGAAAGTGCAAAAGGATGGAGTGAGACAAAGTTTAAGATAGAAATTGTGTACATGTCTGAACATTCCCATTACTTTACCACTCCCTTGACTGCGTACGAAAGACAGGAGACCTTTCCAACAGCTGGTTTATGTCTCCTGTGGCAGATCTCTTCACTCTGCAGCCCCTTTCCTCCCAGAGACATAAGAGGTAAAAGCCTGAGCTCCTACTAGCCCCTCAACAAGAATGAATTCCAGTCTGTTACACTGCTAAGCTACACACAACTAAGAAGGCTCCTACTGCTCAATCCACTGCCAGCACCTTCTAATACACTTGCTTTCCACTCCTCTCTCACTTCTTCCTCATCCAACATTTTCAGCTACCCCCTACATAATTTACCAATGTTCCAGCTCCCATCTCTAGTATCTTCCCAATCCAACTGTCAACCTGTAGCTCCTTCCTACATTACTTGGCTTTTCTATTTCTCTTCCAGGCACTGATTATTATCCTGCTGCCCCTTCTCCCTGCTGAAAATCTATTTTAATAACAGGCCTCCTTTTTTTTTTAACTAACACCAAAAACTCAAAAAAGTAACAAGAATCTACGAAGCTGATAACAGATTAAAGCATTGCCTTCGCCTTTACTTCCTTTAGAAGTCAGGACATGAAAAATATCATCAAAGGCAGAGATCAAATTTATAAAAGCTAACTGGAATCAATTTTCAGGACAGATAGGCTGACACCTCTTCTTGTGCAGATAAGCACTGGCCTCACAGCACCTCGTTATTACATGATTTCAGAAAGGAGGCACCTTTATCAGCATAAAACTAGGAGATTTTCAGGCTGCATAGCTCAGAATGAAGCATGGAAAAAGCCACCCAGCTGACTCCTGCAAGAAGCCTTCCCATATATAAGGGGAAGGAATTTAACCACCACAGCTTAAGAAAAAGAGGTACAGAGCCATTAAGCATCATGCCCCTAAATGAGACGGCAAGTTGGCAGCAACAATACAGCTACAGAGAATTTGGGGCTTCTTGGCAACATCAAGCTGTTAAGAGGAAAGCTTTTCTCCTTCATTGTGAAGTATGACTAAGATGTAGCAGACAACTGTCCTTTCTGACTTAACCACAGACCTTGGTTAAAGAAAGATAGTACAGATCACACCAAAGCCAAACAAACTGTCCCCTGGGAACACTTTTTTCTATTGAGGTTGAAGAGCTGGGCTCTGCTGGCAGCCACTTTTTAATGAGAGTTTCACCCTAGTGCATCTCAACAAATTGCAATCTCCTCTCCCGAGTTAACCTTCATTACCAAATACTGAACACATTGATGAACAACAATAAAGTGGTGTAATAGCTTAACCAATGGCTGATACAGCTAGCCTGTTGCATTACTTCAGTGACAGCAGCTATTGTTTTCACCCTTTACTCCTCTCCACCCTCAAAATAATCATCTTCCACTTTCTGATGTGGCAAGAGTGACTTGCAGAGAGAAGTTCCTTAAAGAAAGCAGAACTGCACACTGGCAGCCACAGTAAGAAAGAATTTCCCTTGCAAAATGACCAGGCCCCAAAGGTCCCAAGTGTGATGGGGCACAGATAGAAATACTACAAAAGGCACATCACACAGGCTGCTCTACTGGCATTGGAAAATTCAAATTTATCCAAATAATGCTGTGAAAGGTGTAACACATAGGGGATTGGAAAAGGCCTTTTTTTTTTAAGAGAGAGCAAGGAAAAGGGCACTCAGCAGAAAAATGAAGGTGAACAAAGCAGAACCCTCTTTCTAAAAACAGACTTTGATGCTCAGTATTGCTGGGAAAGAAGAGCTGTACTCGAATTGTACACACAAGATGTCCCATTTCAGGATCCAGTCTGCTCTCGTTGACAGCTCTTTCTCACTGCCAAGAGCAGACTGCAGCAGAACTACTACTTGTGCTTTCTAGCAGCGAAAGCAGGACCAGGCGTGTATTCAAATAGGTATTGATGGTACACACACTCTCAGTTTTACTCTTAAACAGCAGACAGTGCTGGTAGTCAGTAAAGGCTTGTTAAGCATATTCAAATGAAGTCAGAGCATTTCTACATGCAATTAATCATGATTTATTTGAAGGCACTCTGTTAGCACTCCCTTTTTCTGCTTCCTGAAACTCCAATTAACGAGGGCCAAGCCTCCATCTGAAAATGCTTTATCTCATGTGTTGAACAAAAATGGAAAAAAAGGGTCATTATACAAACCAATACAGTATTCTGGCAAAAAAAAAATAATTCTTTGCATCCTTGAGCAGAACAAATGTCTTAAAGAGAGAGGCTGTGCAAACTAGATTAAATAACTATAGCAACTTAATAATTTGGAAGCAAATCAGGTTTTATTTAATAAGAAGCTAAGTGGTGTTTCTGCCATCACTGCTGTTAGTCCTTTCCACTTTCTGTTCTCTGTTTAGTGCCCATAAGTGATACCATCTCAGAAAACAAACTAGTTACAGTGTCTCTGAAGCAAAGGAGAGAGGAAATAAATATGCCTTGTTTGTGATAAATTAGTTATATGTATTTTTGAATCTGTAGTTTGCCTGTTTAAAAAACATTTCCAATGGCTCTTTTGCATTTAGGAGGGAGAAAAATCCACTTTTATTTTCCCTAGTTATTTCAATTCAAGTGTCTAAATAAGAGAAAACCCAGGTTATTGCTTAAAACATTTTTGTCTGGAGATGGGGTTGGTGACCTGGCATGGATTTCACCCATCATGTTGCATCTTCTGAAACCCTTCACCTGTCTTCCCTAAAGAACTTAATCCCGTTACTAAGAGCAGACCCTCTGCACCAAATGTGGGTGAACAGACCACACGCGTGGCCTGTCCTTTCTACTCCAACATCAGCACAAGAGTGAAAGCAACTGAACACACAGACCTTGAGCTCACAGGTATTCCCTGAAATGGAGTGGGGAGATGCTTTCATGGACATATGCTTTCATGGTGAGATTTCTATAGACTGCATTTTGACATGGAGTAAAAATTTGTAGATCTTTTAAAATACTTTCCAAATACCTTTTCCTTATGTCAGTCAAAGAAAATAGCTAGCTAGACATAACTTGTGCTACGTAAGCAAGTTCCTTTCAAAATACACTAAGTGCCCTGGTTTGATGCTGGTTGCCACTTCAGACCCTAAACCAGGTTTGCTAAAATCAGTCCAAATACCACATACAAAAGCTGAAGGAGCCGTGCTACAAATAGAGCAACTGCAGAGGCTACGGCCCTGCCCACATTCACCCTCATGTATTTTTACACCAAGCCTAGCACTGGATGATGTGGGTGCCAGCTATAGCTTGTACCATGCTGCCAACAAAACAGGATCCAAAAACAGAGATCAAGGAAAATTCTAGGGCAGATTCTGTGTACTATGAGGAATATAATTTGTTGGGTATTTTTAAGAAACACCATTGTAACACATTCCATGGGCATCAAAAACACGGATGCAAATGGCACTACAACCATAAGTCATAAATTAACTTCAAACTCATCATCTCCTGCTCCAGACAGGAGATGTTTTGAGTAAGGTTCTGCTTCAGCTGCTGCCCCCACTACAGACAGTATCATAGCACAATACAATGATGTCATGGCAGCTTTATAAAGCAAGTTGGACTTGACTGTATCTACAAGGTCATTTTACAGTCACAGACAAGCATTCTGTTGCAGCTCTGCTAGAATGCACCATCTCAGCACACAGAACCTTAGCACAGTAAATTCAGTAGCACAGAAAAGCTTTTAAGGTTTATGAAGTAATTTTCCAGCAACATTTTGCAGCAACAAGTCTGACTTACTTTTTTCCTCCCTCCAGGCTTTCTGAACCTCGAGAAACACCACCTGGTTGTTCTCCTCACGTCAGGAACAAACCATGTTCTCTGCCACTGGACTTACCACAGTAAACTTTTAGACATCCACACGAGAAGATGGAATACAAAAGAAAAAATGCCACACATCTAAATTGTTCGCAATTTAAAGCCTTGACTTTCTACGCCATTAAAAAACAAACTTGAAATAGAAATCTACACCTTGAGCCGCACATCCCTACTGAATCAGCTGTGGACTTGTTCAATCATTTCCTTCTGTAGGGGTTTGAAAGAGTCAATGATTTGGTGATCCTGGTAACATTTCTGCTTTGTATTTCCCTTTATTCCTGCTGAATGACAGTGCGCTGTAGTAACCTTCTGCTTGGCAGAGACACAGAAAACCTAGCAGTCTATTTGTGTAGCTCCATGTGTATGCAGAGGACACATCTCAACAGCAACAAGACATACACCTTCCACCTCCCCCATGGTTGAAGGTGCTGCCCCTGCAGTAGCCAGTGCCCCACTGAGTTCACAGTAACCCTGGGCTCCTCAGCATGAGACCCACGGGGCTGTGGCAATGGCTGGCACCTGATGAAATATAGGAACACGTGAAATCAAAATGATGGTTTGAGAGAAACATGCAATGCTCACAAGGCAGCTGGTCTTAGGCTGGCTCTCAGCAAACCAAGGATCAGAGCATGGGATCTTGCCAGTGATGACCACCTCAGCAGTAAGAAGTCTTTTAGATGCAAAACTCTAAGTTATCATGAGTGCAGCAGGCCCCTGGAAAGAAGGATGTCCAGGCAAACTACAGATTTTTACCATGTTATTTATATGCACGTTCATTAATACAAAACAAATTACAGGGTTCCCAGGAGATTATTAATCCCCTCAATAACATAGTGTAATCACCAGATCTCTTTGAACTCTGAAGAACCACACTGCTGCATTACTTTCTGGGCTTCCAGGTTGCAGTACAAAAAAGAATGGTGGTGAAGAGAAAGGAACATACAGTGCTTTCATAATCCATTTTAATACTTTGGGTTACAGGCCAAAGAAACAGTTGGCAATTTATCTCCTCTCCCCAACCTGCATCCAGACTGTTCACCAAGGAAACTTGCCCTCACTCCTTGGCTATGCCACTCAGATCGCGCACACGGCACAAGCTGACACCTTCTTCTCTACAGCCCAGCAAACAGCATCAGCTTTCAAGCCAACCAAAAAATAATGACCCCTCAAGTGAGTCATACAATACATTGACATTTATTATCTAAGACGGTTGCTTTAATAGCATTACAGTGGGAATTCAGTTAACTTATCCCACAGACTGGATTTCAGCGATATTTAAGCCGCTGGCTTTTCCATCAAAGGTCTGAAAGACTTGGTGCTTTTTCAATTTTTTTTTTTCTTTTATTAACTACACAAGAAATGTCATTTTACAAAATTTATAGTTGGCCCAATGGCAAGCCTGGGGTTGGTTTGTAAGAATCCTGACAAGCCTCACTTCCTTAAAAAAATAAATTGAAAGAAAAATTAAGACAACACAGAGTAAAAACATTCCCAGCAAGAATGAGAAATATCTTTCCTCTCTCCAGAGATCAGGCTTGCCACACTTACTTGTTTACTGATTTTTTTTTTCAATTGGAAAGACATCAGACAAGCCTCCTTGGGCCTTTTTTCCCTGCCTTCCACTGATTTTTTTCCTGGGTGTTTCTGAGTTTGATTTTTTTTCCTGCTTCCCACTGATTTTCAAAGACTGTGGCTGATAAATACTATCAGTTTCAGTTAGTAGCTTAGTCCTAATCAGGTCATATCACGGTTCACTGCCGGGGGTCCTGCCCAGCAAGGAACACTGGCCCAGCAGAGCCATACTCCATCCCTCGGTTGCCATAGATACTCCTCAGTGACCTCCTGACACATTTACTTGGCTGGCAAACAGAAGATGTCATCACATCAAGTGCTGGTCCTTCTTCTTGTTATTACTCATACCATGCTCTTTCCTAGTGGCACTGAGGAGATCGTTGCATTCATATTGACTCGATGAAATCACTGTACAGATCCAGGATGAGGTCTGAACCGCTTCAAGAACACCTCCTGATTCCACGTAGTAACCCCAAAACACACACCAAACCCCCTTACATGACATCATGCCAGTGGAAGGCTCCAAAGTAGAAATTCAATTTCAAGCTCAAACCTCATCACAAAGAGATTTATTACAGAAGTGCCTCAAATTTATGTTTTAAATTATTCCTCCCAGCAGGCTTTCTTTTTACATGGCCTTCCTGTCCTTCTAAGGCATTTTAAGATCTTTATTTTTACTATAATATGGAGAATAAAAGACATCACTAATACCTTTACTTGGTTTGTAGAGCTGGAGAACATCTGGATCACAAAATGATGAGGAAAGAAGAGAATTTTTTTTAAAAAACCACAATATTTGTACCAAGAAATCAAGGGTTTACTTTTCCTAAGAATATTCAAATTTCAACAAAGGAACACTACAGAACATCACAATCTTCCAAAGAATAAGGGGTTCCATTTTCAATCATGGAGAAAGTACTATATTTAGAAAGGCATAATCCGTTACTTTTTCTTCTAGTAAATTCAGCGAACCAGATGGCCAAGTATCTATGGAGTATTCAGATCTATTACACTGATGCAGAAACATTAGAGAGGAAGAAATCCTACACGTCTTTAGAGTAGCCTGTGCAGACCACATAATAACAAATGAGATCATTATGCGCAGCCTTGAAGCAAATGGTCTTTTGACTTTCAACAATTTATGTGCACTGTGGAGTCAAGTCATCATCATTTTTTTCTATTAAAATCTTCCCGAAGCACTATTCTTTCTGATTTAGCACAAGGATTACACAATGAAAAACTTATACTTCCAAAAAATAATCATTTCACAACGTCAGTGATCACAGGATTTGAACACGTTGGTGTTACAAAACATTGGTTTACTATTTAAGTGCAAGTGAAAAATGAAAAGTACAGCTTTGAATGCCAGTCTGAAAAAAGCAACACACCCACCAAAGCATCACTGATGCACACAGCAAAAAAACATCCCAGCAAAGGGAAAACATTATCGCTGCTTTAAAAGTCTCCAGCAAAGAAAGCTTCCTGGACAAGTTGTGTCAGCAGCTCCACAGCATCCTTTCATGATGGAATGAGTTTCACTTGTGCAAGCCAATGGCACTAAAGAGTATATCTATAAACTGTTGCTCAGTATTAACCCATCCCAGGTCTTCAAAGTACAGAATGGAGGAAGGATGATGGAGTGCTGAGAGAGCCCTGGGGCGGGACATGGGAGATGCAGACATGGAGCGGATGGAAGAAGGAAGCAAGTGACTTTGAATTTAACACACACAGTGAAATTCTGCCAGCTTTCTACTTGAAAAACCACTGGTTTAGACATGCCCCAAAAATAATAGCAGCTCTGTTCTAACTTTACTGCTATAGTTACGGTAACATTTTCAGTACCACTGCGTTTCCGAAATACAATCAATGATTATTAAAAAGTTTTGTTGAAATAGTTTTGAGGTGAAATCTGATGATCTGTTTTCTCAGGCTGCAAACAAATTTGATAAGCACTGACATGAAAAGCATTTGAACTGTGTAAACACTATTTTCTCCTATAAACACTAAGAGGAAAGCACCTACCAATGCAGCCATGACTCTGTCTAGCTGATTAAAAACGATTTCAAGCTGTGTCCCTATACATTGTGTTAAAAATAATTTCATGCTCTGTTTTATAACAGGGAACTGAAAAACAAGATGACAACTGAAGAACCATATGAAACTCAGGCTCTGTTTTTAAAAGATGTTTATGGCATGGAGAATCATGAGAATATTTTCAAAGAGTACTTTCTCAAAACAATTCCTCTCCCCCCAAAAAAATTTAGTATGAGAATGTCTTCCAGTGACACAGCCCTCAAAGGTATTTACTGGAAGGATTCCCTTCTGCTTACCCACAAACTGTCCAGCCCCCACAAAACTGAACGGAATGCATGCCAGCCCAACTAATTAAATCAAGCTTACAAATAGCTACCCAATCACTGAAGGGTACGTACCTACGCAGAGTGTTCCCACACACATTTTACTTGTGTATTTTATGTTTAGACATCCTAAAACATTTATCAGTGTGAAAAGGGCAAGAAGGCTGAATTAATTAAGACTATTTATACCTGGTTCAAGATCTTTTTACCTCCTGCAAGAGTGAAAATTGCCCTTCATATGTATGAAGATCAAAACCTGATATTTGTACATTTTATATTACTGGTGGGAAAAGCCTGTGCTATATGGGTCAGTTTGACTTCAGTTGTTACAGTCTCCAAGGAGGAACCTATCTGTATCTGTATTTATAGATATATAGTTCCAAAGGCCACAAGGTTCTTCAGTCACTAGAGATTTCATTCTAGAAGACACTGAATACGCAACGGAACCCTTTAAGCCTTGAATAACTCTGATTAACCTGAATAACCCAGAACACTACTTGAACACAGAATCAGCCTGAGGACAACTTCAAACATGGTCTTTCTGTCCTGCCTCCCTTCTTTTTTTTTTTGTTTTTTCGTCACAGTTCACATATCTTTGCTCAATTCATTGAATTGAGGTTTATAGCAAGAAAATATAGTCATGAAACTCAATTGTGATTAACTGGCAGCAACATCACAATTATAGCCAGGAACAAACACACTGCTTAAAACTCAGTATATTTTTATCTACACATATGTAACTACAAATGACTTCTTTGACACCAGATATGCCATGCATTCTGTGCACACCGCTGCAGCTTCAGCCATTAACTTATCTCCGCTTAACCCCTTCAAACACAAGCAAACCATTATACTAACAAATAAATCCAAAACACAGAAATCAGCCTCCTTGTGGTCTCCTTAACTAAACTACAGCATCTTGCCCCATGCAGGGGAAACCTCAATGTTTGCATACCTATGAATTGCTTTCTATGCTTCTGCAGTTGTCTTCCCTGTCCACATCAATCAAGCTGCCACAGATCAGGCATGCCAATGGCTCACCCAAGAGCAGTGTAGTGACATCTTGTCTACGAACCTACGCACCCCTACACAAGCCACGTGCAGTTAGGTTAATTAAGAGGGGCCTCTGGTATGCATTCTGAATTCCTGCCTCTGAGACGCAGTATGTGAAGTGTTTTATCACATGCACTCTGTACACCTAATACCAAAGCTGGCTGTAAAATAGCTGCCAGCACTACTCTTAGCTCCACACTCCCATGGTCAGCAACCTCTTGTAGCTGAAGCCATGTGCTTCTCAGCAACACGTGACATGTCACCCAAAATATCAACCTGTAAGCAGAAGGATCAGCATCAGCGAGGCAGGAGGGGCTGGGGGTTGTTTGGCTGGGCAGTTTTGAGCTTGTACTGACATACTATGATGATAAAGCAACATGCTAAAGCATCCTAGCAAATGTCCAGTGTAACCTAGTATGTCAGCTTTGCTGTTTTTCTTTCCAGGAGGAGGAAAATCCCTTAACTTAATCTCCAATGCATTAAATCTACTTTAAGTAATGTACTAGAAAATTATACTTAACCAGAAGGCTTAAGTAACAGGTCTGTACCTCAATCACAGGCACAGTACAAACAGCCGCAGCTCACAGTGCCCGTAGCATGTACTGCAGCATCTTGTAGGCTTGGAGAGGAGAGCTGAGGTGTCGCCCCCACCCTTTCCCCTGGCAAACGATCAGTTTATCAACACAGAGATGTTCTGCTAGGAAAAATTTCTTCACCGGAAGGGTTGTCAGGCACTGGAAAAACTGCCCAGGGAGGTGGTTGAGTCACCATTCCTGGAGGTGTTTAAAATGGATGGGTCGATGAGGACCTTAGGGATATGGTTTAGAAGTAGGCAGGTACAGTTGGACTCAATGATCTCAAAAGTCTTTTCCTACCAAATGATTCTATGATCATCCATGGGGGTAATTTTGTATGTATTTAAAATATGTGGCATTTAAGTACACGGTTTAGTGGTGGACTTGGCAGTATTATGTTTATGGTTGTATTCAATGATCTTAAAGTTCTTTTCCAATATAAACGATAATGTGAAATTGAGAGACTAGCATAGGCAATAGTCCTGAAGCTCAGATACCATAATGCAGCTACCATCCAAAGAACACGTTTTTAACACAGCACAGAAGACTGTCCATTTATTTCACAAGAGGCCGCCAGTCACACCCAACAACACACTTCACGAACCATTAACGTAGTGGAATTAATTTATTGCTTCTTAGTCTCCCTATATACACAGAGAAGAAATTAAAAATATCAACTAGAGCCATACCAGCTTGCTGAACAGTGAACCATTTAATTTCAAAATGCTGCTCCTGCTAAAATTTACAAAAACATTGTCCCTCCTGACCACTTCTCAAAACAGCCCCCCTAACAGCACAAAGCAGGCAGAGGTAGAGGTAGTTGAGCTGACACGAGTTTCAATCTGTGGCACTGGATGTTTCTTAGCATGGCACGTTGAACTCAGAACTGAAAGAAACGATTTGCAACCCCAGACCTTTATAGATGTTTAAACCTGTAATGCTTCACTCCCACTACTGTTCTAAATGCTGAATAGACACCACACACATGTGCGCACACACATGCGCGCACACACATGCATGTGCACACTCAAGCGTGCTCAGTGTCACACCGTGTACTTCACTTCTAATAGTAAACCCGGCAGAAAGGAATTTTATTTTTACACTTTCACACCACCCACTCCTAATTAATGTCAATCAGTGCCTTCTGCATAGTACACACCGCAAATATACATGGCCTCATCTGTGCTGGGGCAGGGGGGGGCTGGTGGCAAAAAATTTCCACCGCTACTAAAACCTGAGTGGGCTCCACGTGACAGATACACACAGGAACAACCTGGAGAAACACAACCCTGCTGAGGGGTCATTAAAACACCCTGACTTTTGGGGGGACTTCTGTTGGATGGTTTGTGCTTTATCCCCTGCAATAAATATGAACAGAAAGTAATTCTCTGGCTTGGAAGAGCCATTGCAGACTTCCCAAGGTGCAAGGCAAAGCAAGGACTTTGCCAGAAGATCTCAACAGCTGCCAGGAACAGTGGCAGCAGCAGGAGGTACAGTAAGGGAGTTTTGCTGGTGACTTCAGTGGAGCCTGCATTTCAGTCCACACTGTTTAGACAACCATGGACCAGAGCCAGACAATTAAAACCACTGTCAGCTACTGGGTATGTGTCTACACTTGCACTTCCCAGCTGTCCCGATAAGCACCACAGCAGTAGAAGTGAGGGTGGGAAAATCCTGCCCCCCAAACCCAAAGCAGACAAGCTTGGTTTCCCAGCTCACACACCACTTGCTTCTTTTTATAGACTGCTTTTCTCTCGGATGCAAAAGTAAATCCTGCTCAGATGATTTCCCTGCTTTAACTTTTGTACAAGAGGAAGACAGAAAGCTAAAAAAAGAAAATTAGACACTTCATGAAATCCATGATTAAGACACAGAAACTAACAAGACAGATGGGCTGAAACATTCAGGGAGCTTCGGTTCATCACTCCATGTTTTTCAAAGATCTACAGTAAACTATTGTCTTCCCTGTAGAGTTTTTAAATTATTGCAGTGGAAAATGAGATTTAACACCATTTCTAAAACAACCCCCCAGTATTTACTCAACCAGCACATGGCCATAGAAACTAGCTCTGGGATTTTTCTCCCCTTCATCTTCTTTTCTTGTGTGTGGATGGATGGCAGCCACTGCTGCTGGCTCAGACAGGGTGAGCTTGCTGGGGAGGCACAGTGGGGTGGTGGTGGATGGGGCAAAGCAAGAGGCTGTTCAGGCAGCACTTTGCTGCACCTCACTTTGCTCTGCTGCACCTTTAACTCCCCTGTGTGCATCTGCAAGAGGAGCTGCTGTCAGAGGCATTAGCTGGGTTATTACTATGCAGACAGAAACACGAGGCCTGCTACATAGCTTACTCCCTCTTACAAACGTTCATCTCCTGGGGGTAAGAAGAAGCAGTCAATATTTTACACTGTGAATTGAAGGGCCAAGTGTTTCTAGCAAGGGTGGTCTGCCCCTCCACAAGCTCCTTGCTCACAGCAAGGACTCAGGCTGGTCCTTTCCCCCCTGCATCACTTCTTCCATCAGAATTTAAGTCCTCTTTTCTGCAGGGTGCACAAAGCAGCCACTCACGCAGGGAAGTGAAAAAGGAGGGGGCAGGGAGAAGAAGGAGAGAGAAAAAATAAGGAAATCTGTGACTCCATGCTTGGCAAAAGCCAGCAAGCGGCAACAACTGCCGAATGCTGAGTCACTTCTTTCCCTTCCACCTGGCGAGTGGCTGCCCGGATCCATTCAGCAGAAAGCCTCTTTTCATCGAAACTGGCATGAATCTGGAGTAATTCCCTCCGTTTCAATGGAGCTGCTCAGGATTTATGGCAGTGTGACACGACAAGCAGAATCACGGCTGTTAAAAGCTACAAGCCCAGGTTTTCCTGCAGGAGACCATGCTGCTCGGCTCTTGTGGACTGTGATGCTAACCATGCGACAGCTCTGATGCCGTGGCTGGTTCTGTTCCTCCTGACGCTGTCATCTCCAGCAGATGCTCTGCGAGCAGGACCTTTAGAGAGACCTCCCTCTTTCATACACTTCAGGAGAATTTTGACAGTCTATGAGTAGAAGAATGTTTAATAGTTTTACTTAATTATTTTTTCAGATTTATTTTGTTTCCCCCAGATTTCATTTAATGCTCTAATTTGGTTTTGCAAAGATTTATAAAATTATTTTTTTAACATCTTGCTGGACTGTGTGAAACAGGGTTCAGAAGAGAGCAGAAATATCTTCTGTGCAGATGATGTGTGAATAAGCAAGGGATGAGATTCAAGATTTAAGGAATACCAATCAGCTTTACCAGACAATTATCTACTCTATTATGTTCTCAGCTTAAGAAAATGCATTGCTAGAGGATTTACGCATGCAGTGCAAGGTTTCTTTAAGCAGGGAAAGATCCTGAAAAAACTGACATATATTCACTCCCAGTACGCAATGCAATGGCAACCAGAATAACAAGTGGCAAATGAAGATAAAAACAACCTTTGAAACAGATCTCTTTCAAGAGAAGAGAGTTTTTGCTTTAGTACAAATGCAATACCTATATAAAAAATGCATTCACCGAGGGACGGACAGGGTTTTTCTAAGCAAATGCAATGAGTCTTGTCTGTCCTGGTTAAGTACATTTACAACGTTCAAGAATAGGATGTAACTGCCCCAAAACAGTGGCTTTCATGTAGTCCTTTCAATATGGGGAACACAGCATGCTCTACAAATGTTAATTTAGCCTGAACAGCCAGTGAGGTATGCAAATATTACTCCCAGCTTCAACTGCAGAAGACAGAGCACAGAGGAACAGCAAGGCATATTTTCAACAGTGTTTCACGGAGCCAGCTCACGAGCCAGGGAAGGGTGGGATCTTGCATGCCTGCAAGTGCTTTCAGTAGTCCTGTCCTGACTGACATTCTACAAATGCTGTAAGTCAGGGTCTGAAACTGAAGCCCTGCTTTGTCTCTTCAGGAGACCCAGATGAAAAAACATTCTCTGTATCCCAACTGGCTACACTGCCAAAATCAACAAGGCAGTGTGCAGACATGGGTGCACTCCACGGCACCTCCCATGTCCTGGCTGTCCCAAGAGACTCGGCTGGGATGTACTGCCATTCCTTCACCATGCCTGTGCCAGAGCTCCCTCCCCATGGAAAACTCGGTGGTGAGAGCCAAGTACATTAGTTTTACCCAGAAGTAGGTGGTGGCCTGCAGAAAACCGGAGACAGGACCCTGACTCACAACCCGGAAAGCAGGAGGCTCACTGTTTCTGATATCATCCAACAAAAGCCACGACAGCCATTTAGCTGGGCAAGAGGAACTGCAAACAGACCCCTGTTGGGTAGTACTACTTCCACAATTGTCAAAAAAAGCACTAATGGGGTAAAAGCAGAGCAAAGCAGCAGGAGCTTCAGCAGCTGCTAATGGTTTGGGGGATTGGGTTTTGGGTTTTTTGTTTTTTTTTTTTTTTTTTAAGGAAGGACAATGCTGAAGAACCCCAGATCCTCAAGTCATGAGGATGGGGCCAGAACATTGCAAAGTCCAATGGGCCCTGCTGCATATTTTGCCTTTAATTCCACCTCTAATCCAAAAGGAGGAAAGAAACATTCGCAAATTCAAAGAAGCAGACAAAGAAAAGAGAGCTAAAACAATGCAGGTATAAGTGACCTGAAAAGAATGATCTCCTGGAGTAATTCTTTTCTACCACTCTACAGAACAACAGCAGAGGAAAGTGAAAGGCAGAGAAATGGGTATCTTGAGGACAGAGTACATAGCACTGCAGCTGCTTCCACCTGAAGACAATGCCTTTAGACCAGCAGCCCAAAGAAGGTAATCCTCATAGCAACCATGACACTGAAGGCTATTCATCTCTCTCTCTCAAAAGGCCTGGTTTTAGCTTTTAACAACTCTGGCAAATATTGTAATTAAAATCTTCCATGCTAACATCTTCCTAAGACGGATCTTTGTAGGAAAATTTCAGAAAAAAATTCAACCATTTTGGCAAAAGAGAGTAGGCAAGTAAATATGTAGCTTTGACTGCGTTAAATTTTCTTCTGCTGCTTTTGTTACTAATTTACCGAGCTATAAAAATGGCTTCAGGCTCTGGAGCAAGTCTGAAAATTTGGCAAAATGTTTATGATGACCAGAGATGTGTTTTTAGCTATTCTTATGAAAGATAACATATTTGGTTAATTTTAAAATCCTAAAGGAAAAAAAATCAGCAGATAAAGTCTGTAGACCTTTAATCAGTGTAACCTTCACACCTCAGGCTTTGACACAACTCCATACAGGCCATGGCATCTATGAAAGAGTCTGTTCTTACGGGGTTCCCTGCAGAACAAAACACTGATGTCTAAGCAGCTTTGGGACTTCTGAAGTCAAGAAATCACTGTTAGTAAAGGAAGATACAATTATTTCAATATACTGTTCTTTGCCTGAATATATACAGAAACAAAGAAGATACAGAAAAGTGAAAAAACACTTGGAGCTTCCTAATAGTTTGATTTTTTTTAAAGAAAATAAATCCATATGAGCAGCAAAGTACAAGCACTTAAAACATTCCCAACAGAGAACTTACCAGGGTAAATATCTTCTAGTAACCCAGCATGCCTATACTGAAAATTCATGGTGTACTGTTCTCTGAAGTATTCTTCTCTTTCAGGAAGAACACGCAGCCAAACTGCCCTCCCTGTACTCCAAGGCACTTCTACTCAAATGTCCCCAAATGCCATTTCTTCCTTGTCAGAAATCTTTGTTAACAAATTTCCCTCTCTTTTTTTTTTGTGAAATGTGCTTCTCTTTTTCTGTTTGTAAACAAAGAAACAAACACAAAGCCAGAATGTAGAAAGTCTCTGCCAGAACTCAATTAATAAATAATGAGGATCGAGTGGTTTTGATCATTTCCTTCTGTCTGAGCCTCACAAACTGACAGTAAAACAGTGTATGACCCTTTCCAGAACAATTTTACTATCACATTACACCCTCATTGGAAATTAAACAACACAAATTTGACATTTTGAATGAGAATGGCTCAGCCAATTTGATGCAATGCTACCCACTGGGAAGTCCAGCGAGAAATACACTGTGAGCCTGCACAGCAGGATTTGCAAAGCATCTCGTCACACAGCAAGCCCTGGCACTACTTGCACCAACGTTTTTCCCCCACCCCGCACTACAAAAGCGTAACTTCAGCTCTCAGAACCATACTGTTGTGCTGGGCTTTTTGCGTCAATGGATGAAGACATAACTCGAGCTTGAGTTCGAGCAGTTCCTCGGGATTAGTCAATCCAGAGACATGGGGACGGAAGGGCAGGATAGAAGAGGAATAAAGACATCCTATCCTTCTGCTGTAACTGGAAACTCAGGGATGGGAGAAGTTACTTTCAAATTCAGAATTGGAAAATGGGAAAAACAAAGATAACAGGAGTTTAGAGAAGGGGAAAGGGGCGAGAACTGCTGGAGAAGTGTGTTTGGTCACCTGGGGAAAAAAAATGACTAGAGAACAACTTTTCCTACAGAGAAAGCATAAGAGAACAGAAGAAACAAACACAGAGAGACAACTATACAAGCAACTTCGAGCATTTTTTTTTAAATAGTGGCCAGGAGGACAGATTCCCATTCTGTCTCTGTTGGCATAACTTTACTTGATGGGAATATGCCAATTTATACCAGCCGTACGCCTGCCCCCTTCATTTATAAGATACAGGAGACAAAACCAGTATTAAAAATGTCTTTTCATGTCCTGGTGTTCCTGAGCACACCATCTGTTTACATTTGGAAATTGCAATGAGTGAGGCGCCCACCATACATGCTAAATTGTCAGGATTCATTAAGTGAATGAAATGTCAAGATTTCCATGACTTCAGCCCTAATTTGACTAACACCAGCACCAAGTGATCTCCATCCAAAGCATAAACACATTCCTTATAAACAGCTTAAATGCCAGCACTTTAAAGGCACAACTGTTCCTGTGTTGTAATCTCTCTAATGAATAAAATTCAATCACATCTACAAAGAAAAGAAATCTGTTTGTTGACACATCACTGAAAAGAAGCAAATAATGGCTCACAATACTAAGAAACCTGATGACAAATGTAAGGAAAATTACCCTTTGAATAATTTGTGCACGACCCATAAGTTTTAGTGGGCTACAAGGAATACAAATTCAACAGTTCCATTTTGCTCTCATATTGATACTTTTATTTTTTATATATATACTTTTTTAGATGCATACTTACTCTTTTTTAAAACTGTTTAAACTGCTTTGGGTGCAAGGGAAAGACTGGCTTTGACCTCTCGGATGAATCAAACGCAGAAGCTTTCTCAAAAGAAGCAACTGGACAATAAAATTTTAAAAAAGAGGACAACTTTCCTCCCTTGCCTCTTTAAGACGTTTCTTGCCTTTCAGGCAGACAGTGAATGTTGTATTCAAATGACAGAATATGGATTTCTCTTAGTAAATGCAGCTATAAATGTATCTACTGCTTATACTGCTTCCATCCTATTAGTGTTACAATTGTCCAAGGCATAACACTCAACTAAATTGCCATAATTTCAGATAAACATCTAATTTTTTTATGTAACAGAAAAAAAACCACATTCAGAATGATACCACTTTCATCTATTACCTTATGCTGCTTCTTTGGCACGGAGAGCATTGAAAGGCAACATTGCTTCCTGTCCCTTCGATGTCTGGCAACCCTTACTTAAACCAAACCACTCTGATTCAGTGGATGCTCTGCCCACTATTACAGATAACATGCCTTTTCTAAATCTGAGTCTCTTAAGAATAGTGCAGTGTGGCTTTATTTTTAATCATTCACCAGCAAGTATCCCATTTAGTATCTAAGTAAAAATTAGCTTTTAGCTTTTTCTTCTGCTGTATATGGTATTTGCATGCAGTTACATTATACAAAAAAGTGATCAAAATAAGTGCCCTGTGTTGTATTTACTCATACACAGAATACATATCTTAGGCAAGGGTTCATTTTGCCTCTCATCTATCCTCTCATGTATTTTATTGTGATGAATAAGGCATAGGCACGAAGAGCCCATCCCTCTGCATGGAAATAGCATGTTGGGCAGGGCAGCAGCAACAAGATACCCAACTTTTCCGATTCTTATCTCCCTACACTGACAAGAAGAAAAAATCCCTGCAGACTCAAAATGCTAGACAAATCATATCATTTAGTCCAAACAGTTACTCCTACAAGGTTTCGTTCTGCTTCACTGGAAAGCAACTTTTTTATAGCATTAAGGTAGCGCACCATGACTTATTCTGATGCGTTGCTTTTCAGCTAAAAGTATTTTTGCCTCTTGCATTTCCACTTTTTGCTTAAAGGAAGGATGGCCCAATAAAAATTTAATTATAAAAGCCATCACAAAATACAACAGCTCTGATTTATATGGTCAGACGAATCGATCAGAAATGTTCATTAAGTCCAAACGCAACTTCCAGTCTTCCTTCTTGATCATTTACTATTTTGCGTGTTTTCCTTTACAGACCTGCAATAACGTATGGGTAGGCCAACCACATCACACTTACTTGCTCTATACATAACAGATCCCTGCTAAATCATCACCCCATACTTCAATAGTCCTGTGCATTCTTCTTACCCCATCACAATAAACTGTCAGAACAAGGAAACAGACTTTGGCATCCGGCTCTGTGGCAAGTTTAAGAAAAAACAGGAAAGAGGGGGAAAAAAAGAGGAGAAGAACAGGAGGGATGAAGAACAGCATTTACTCTTTCGCATGGGAAGGTATGCCAAGAGGACAACCACAGTGCTTCACAGTAAAGTCCAAGAGATATAAAAGGTCTACAACAAGCAGAGTGCTGTGCATTGATCTGGGGTGCTGAGCACCCGCTGTTCCCACTGCGGCTACAGAAAGCAGATCACTGCCTCACTCAGGATTGAGCTTTCTGAGTCATGGACCATCAAGTTCCCTGCAGCACCCACCAAGAGGAGAAATGCACCAGCTGCCATCCACAGGTGCTTCCAAGCCCTTTTCTTACCACCATCACATGCAGACACCCACCTACACTGTGTTATTGGGAGATGACCACACAGGCACTGCGGCAAGCTTCAGTCAGCTCCTCTACACTGACACAGAGACCAAACACAGCAGCAATAGAAAAAAACACTGATTTAGTGATACGATGCTAAGAAAGTCAGAGAAGTATAAACGTACCACCTAATGGAACTAAACCCAAGTAATCTTTCCCCTCCAAATACTGTAAAAGAGCACTAAGGACTAACTTAACTGAAACAAGTCCTCTACAAAGTTACTTCTCAATACTTGTGAACTGTTCCTGGAAGTTTTCTAAGCACTGTGGGAACACCTGAGTTAACCTGCATACCTAAAAGGCCTGATTCTTCTCTCATTGAAATCAGCTGCCCTTAATTTGAACAGTAGGAGACCTGGGCCTTTTCTACTGCTGTGTTCCTTATCACGGCTCTATAAATGTCACACCTTTATTTTATTAGTGAAAGACTTATTTTATAAATTAACAATAAAAGCATTATTGTAAGCGAGGTTTTTTGGGGCCCCTGTTGCGTCTCTGAATTCTTGAAGGTCAGATAAAGAGGTCCATAGAAAGGGAGAAAAGAAAATGCTCTGCAATATCCTTTTAAACGGCCTCCACAGTAAAAACACAATAAATAGCTGATTTGTTACATGGCTTTGAGGGCAGCCAGGAATGCTAAGACTACATTTAAATGGACCTGGTCATGAAAGGAGCAGCAGCTCGTCCAGTACTGTACCACATTAGTTAACTCTTTTTGTGATTCAAGTCCAAGACTTCATATTGTTCTATTTCCGCCTGTTCCTCTACTCTAGATTCCCTTTGTGGCACTTTTATCAATGGAAAAAATCGAGGGAGGGGCTTCCAGCTGGGAGCTCAACAAAAAAAACAGGAGGTTGAGTCTGGTTTTCTCACTTGCGCTGCAAGAGCCATTTTAGCACCAGTAATGAAAGAAAAACTACACAAAGAAAAAAAGACATGACCTGAAATTATTTTATCATCATAAATGCTGTACTGCTCTTTATTCTCCAGTACAGTTAGTCTCGCACATTGCCACAATAATTTGCTAGCTTCAACAGAGCTCCTAGCAAATAATGTATTTATATTAAGGGACAATGTCAGCCAGAATTCCAGGGAAATGGTAAGAAAAAGTTTTACAGCACTATTGGTCAGATCTACTCTTTGTCATGTCCTTGCAACTTCTACAAATTTATAGCTGTAACATTGCCATTAAAAAAAAAAAATAAAATAAAATAGCTTGACTGTGTCCTCTGTGAGAGGTGGGGAAAACATACACAAACAACAAGGCAAAGTAACTGGCATGCAGAGAGCTGGGCACAATGGATTTTGCACAGGTAAATCTACACAGCTGCACCTGGGGGTGTCATTACAGCAGCTGTGGTGCAGGCACAACCGCAGCCAGTCCGGTGCTTACATTTGAGTTGTAACCTTAGAAGGCAGTTTTGAAAATGAGATCATTCGCTCTAAGAGGATTTTCAAGGTAAGTCAACGGATAGATTTGGTCTCATTTAAGACCAGAAAAGACTATTAATCATACATTGGAACATTAAGGCAGCACAGAGCATTCATCTTGGGAAGCACTTTGTATAACGACAACAGAACTCACTTAAACATCCAGGAGCACTGCTCCACAGAGATGACAGGCTCCTTGAACTCCAGAGCTATCTACTGTAGCTATTTTCATACACCAACAAGAAGCCCTGACCATCACCATCTTCTCAGACAAAAGGACACATGCCTCAAAACCTTCAACAGACAATTATCCAGCCATTGCAGGCTCTGCAAGTCTCCCAAAGACAAGGAAAATATCTTCCTTGTGCATACACTGCCTGAACGAGACAACCAACTGGGGCACAGTGTCAGTAATGGCTCTGCTGAGAAGCACCCCCTTAGACACAACAGAAATCAAGGCTGCTATCACCAGAGGCAGCAGCTTTTACCCCAATTACCTAAGCTTGGCAAAGCTGTAATAATAGAACAAGAGCAGCAAAGCTGAAAGGAAAATACAAGGGTGCAGAATCAGATGCAAAGGCCATCTCCTTAGACAGGGAGAGTATTTAAAAACACGTCCCCCATGATGAAAGAAAAGTGGCAGTCATCATCACCAAACAGCCTGAGAGTTGGAAGGCACCTGACAGAGGATGGTATGGTACTCAAACTCCTAGAGAGTATATTTTATTTAGTTGCCTGTTAAACAACTTTTAGTAATATTTTCAAAAAGTCATATGGATCTCAGGTACCTAAACCATTAAAACCAACAAACTAGTAAACCTTGCGAACTGGCTGCTAGGGTTCTCTGAATCTGTACTGCAGACTGTTGTGAGGAACAAGTGTTTGGGGGGGACTCAGCTACCGGATACCTGCCCTTTAAATATCCTTACCAAACTTTGTAATGAGACTGGAGTGGAAGAGCCTTCATTCCCAACGCCACTAAAACCAAAGCTTTTTAAACAGGCTGCTATAAACCCAGCACTGGCTCCATTTTACACTGAGCATTTTTACAGTTGGTTAGGTTCTCCCTAAATAAATACATGAACTTCATCAGTGACTATGGCAAACCCAGACATCTGGGATATGTCTCCAGCTCCGACCATTTACTTTATCATCTTCTGCAATGTACAGAGCAATTCTCATTAAGTAGTTGAATGTGAAGCAATCCAGTAGAGAGTTAAAGGAAATGCCCAATCCAAAACTAATCTAAGGAGAAAATTATGAGTGGAAAAAATTAATTTAACTTTAGTGAAGTCATATGAAGTAATTGAAGGAAGCTTAGGTGATCCTAGCAGACATGGCCTATACCATGTCACAGTCAAAAGGGACAAGAGGAAATATCCTTGAAAATATTTCTTCTCAGCTTCAAATTTAGAAGTCAGCACATGGGTAAGGTCACATTAACAAAACCCATCAAAGAAATCTCCATTTCTGATCACCACTTTACCCTGTCTAGCATCTTATATTTCACTGTGGCCAATCTCCAAGAAAGACATCAGAATAGACAAAAAGAAAATAAAAAAGGAAAACCACCGCACCCACAACTCAAAATTAATAATTACAAGCCAAAAAAAAATGAAGTGGGGAAAAATTATTTCCTGTCCCTGCAAGTAAGGGTGAAGACCTGAAGTAGTAAGATTTGAAAACAATTAATTAGAGATCAACAAGTTAAACAGCCTAAAAGGGTCTTTTTAATTTATTAAATACGTTTTGTTTTAATCACATTAATTTTTCAGAAATGTACAATAATCTTTGTGGTTTAAAATTACTTTGTATTCATTTTTTTAATGGAGGGTATTTTTATTCATCTATTACATTATCGTTTCAAGAAAATTATCATACTTGACTACAAGTACTTAATGAGGCGCTAATTAATACTCCTGTTTCTCCCCATTTAAAACTCCTCTGAGAAATGAGGTCAGAAACCTGGTTTAATGCACAAGACACTTCTCAGAGGCTGAAGAGGAAGGGACCCCAAAGTCATTTGTTACTCTTCTCCGTGGAGGACATCCCCCTTGAAAACTCAAGCCCGACACAAGAGTGATCCCTCTGGCTGAGGCAGCAGCTGGTGTCAGCCCCCCGCAAGCAGCCGCAGGGACATGCTGGCCCAGCAGCTCGCCGCTCTTCTCTGCAGCTCGTGAATGACGTGAATTAATCCTCCCACTTTCTGTTTAATGGGACAAGTTTAACTTTTCCCACTTCCGTCAGCTTGCAGCAGGCAACCTGCCCGCCTCTCCCTAGGAACACGACTGAAGGGCTTGTCCTACTACAGCATGCTCCTGAAATTGCTTATTCCCGTCTTGCTCGTGCTGAGCGCCGTAACACAAGGTTGGGCAGCTCCACCTTCCTCCACGCAGAGCCCTGGCTGAGCCATGGCACCCTGCCAGAGGCATGGTAGGCAAATTTGGGTTATGAACTCCGCCCAGAGCAGGAGCGGCCGTTTCAGACTCCAGGAATTGCTGCAGTTTAAGGAGCAAAACCAAAGACAGAGTGCTTCCGAAGCTGTTGGGAAAATTGCAGACACTCACTGGTGAACTTCACTTCTGGGTTTGCTCTGCATTATATACTAATTGTAATTATCTAAGAGAGGCTCCATGATGGGAGGAGGGGAGGAGAGGAAGGCTTCCTTTTGGCACAGCTTTTTCAGAGATCAAAGGACACATATGGCCTGCAAACACAGCACAGGGGATAATGTAATATTAGAGGAAGGATGGGAGGAAAATGAGAGCGCAGCAAGGACAAGCAATGTTGTTCTGGATATGCTTGACTGGCACTTTAAATAAAGGAATAGGGGAAAAAACATGAACAAAACACCCACCCTTATTTTAATTGCATATGCAAACAGAGGGAGGGATCATGGAAGAGATGCCATCTGAAAAGGAAGACCTCCAGCGAGCAGGACCAAAGCTTTTCTGCTGGGGACAGAGACGCCAGGCCCACAGCCTTGGGCAGGCAGCAGGACCCAGAGGACTCTGCCTAGGGAGCATGACTGGAAGAAGCCAGAACTACAATGGCTTCAGAAGTGTAACACTGCTATCTCCAAAGAGACAGGTGGAGTTTCTTTCAGAATACACGTTTGTACAGTTTCAAACCTTCAGGGAGGGACAGCACATCTGTCCACAGAGTAAAGCAAGAATGAAAAGATGTTCGAACAGCGCAGGTCCTGATTGGCCTTGCAGTGCCCATGTAGCCACACAAAGGGAGCCACATGAAAGTCAGCAGCCTGTGAGATGGGTACCTGTGGCCACACCAAATCCTAACATCTGCTCGTGGCCCTGTCTTAGTGTGATACCAAAGCCTGCTCTTCCCACTGCAGGGCATGTCAAGCGCAAAAATAAATAAATAAACAAAGCAAACCACCCCCCTCCCTATCCACAACAATCCTCGTAAATTCTACGTAATTATTGCACAACAACCACCCATAATGTAAGAATGAATTTATGACCACACACAAGCTATATTTACCAGTGGAATGGTTACAAAGCAAAACATCAGGAAACCACAATGAGTGTCTTCACATTAGCTCCTCAAGGGTGCTGCAGAGCAGGGCAGACTCGGCAGGTGAAACTCAGGCACACCAGTCAAAGAGGAGTGTAGCCTTGTGGGGGTGGAAGCCGGACCCAGCAGGACACAAAGATGCCACCAATTGTTAAAGGGAAGCAATATAAAGCTGAGGCTAGAATGACCTGTCTGACTTCAGGGTTAAATAGTTGGCCACCCAAACAAAAAACTGAAGGGGAGTCCGGCCTACCAACTTTCCCAGCTTCCAGAAATTTTGACTCCTGGAAGAAATTAAAAAAAAAACAAAACCACGCAGAAAACCCACACCACAACTGGAAGTACAGCCCCCCCCCCCCCCCAGGCTGTCAGTAACCAGTAGGCGAACTGCTCCTGCCCCTTGAAATTAACAGTTGCTCCCAGAGAGCACTTTGTATTCTTTCCCCACTGGCTGTCAACATCCCCACAACATGGGCACAATTCAACTGGGACAGTGGGAATATCTTCACTGTGAAGCTGGTGAGGCACTGGAAAAGGTTGCCCAGAGAAGCCATGGATGCCCTATCCCTGGATGCATTCAAGGCCAGATTGGATGGGGTGTTGAGCAACCTCCTCTAGTGGAAGGTGTCCCTGTCCATGGCAGGTGGGTTGCAACTGGATAGGCTTTAAGGTCCCTACCAACCCAAATCATTCTATGATTCTATGATTGTGCTTCAACAGGAGGTCTGACGAGGTCAGAAGCCGAGCCCCTGCTGACAACTTTTTATAACTGGGGAGAGTTGTTTTTGTGCCTGTCTACCAGGCACCATGCAGGGGATCTTCACACCTTCAGATGCTGCAATTCAGGCAAATTTGGTTAAAACTGCCTTACAGCTTTAGAAGCTACTGCAAGTGCCAACAGACTATACAAAAGACAGGCAGCATGCTCACAAAGGCCTCGTTTCCTTGGGCCAACGTTACGCAAACAGGCAGGGTCCCTGTTGCCAGGAGCACCCCTGACCACCTAACCCCAGCTGTTTATCTCCACCTCCCCCCATGCCAGTACAAACCCTCACACTTTCCAGGCTGGTACACGAAAGACTGTGTACTACATCCGGGAACAGATCCTGCTAAAAACATACTTTCTTCTCTTTTTTATTTTTTTATTTTTGACTTGGATCCTTTCCCAGACCTGGCTCACAGCACAACTACACAACGCTTATGTCAGCACAAGAAAGCCATCTAATGAGCACCCAAGGGGAGGGCAGGACTGCTGCCGTCACCATCCTGGCCACCTTAATGAGCTTGTAAAACAAGGGCCTACGGACAGCTGGTTAAAAAGTCACAGAGCTTCAGTTAACCGAGGAAGGCAGATAAAAAAACCCCAACATGCACACAGGTTACCAAATCGCTGCCATATCACACTGCCAAAACACAGCGAACGCATGGGGCTTTTCCTCGAAGAAAAGAAACCCCACGCTCAGTTTCACCTCAACCCTGATGCAGAAGGGCTCCTCACAAACATACAGGGAAAAATTTTGCTCCTTACTACCTCCAAAGCAGAATACATGGGAAAAAATAGCACCTTGTAAAACACTGGTGTCTCAAAATGACCTATTTTCTTATCTTTTTGTCTCTGCTCTGTCCCTGGGAACACACCAAACAGCCAAGCCCCAGCTCAAGGTAGAAGCATAAAATCAAGAAAGGTGAATGGTGAAAACAACTCTTCTTCTCTATGGACTATGAAAGCAAACCCACCACAACAAACAGCATAACCCTAAATACACATGCTAGGATGGAGAGAAAAATCCATATTTAATGCTTCTGATGTTTACGCTGACCAGAGCCCTATTCATGCTCCGGTGGCAATTAGCGAACCTGTCATGAAAAGAAAGGATGTGTTGGGCTTGATATTGATCCTTATAATTCCTTTCTGAGTGCAATCATAACATCTCGTAGTGCACCCAAAAGGGCACTCTTATTCCAGAATTGAGTTGCTTTTGGAAGATGAGTCAAAAGCAGTTCCACAATTTGGTTGCCGACAATTTTTCCTGGCTTTACAACTATATTTCTGATCCTTAATGTATTTTGTTTCCCCTATTGCTGAGAGAAAGAGTTGCACAAATAAAGAGATATCTGACCATCCCAGAAAATTATGTAACTGACTATACACAGAGGGCTGTCAAATATGCACAAAGTAAACCAACTGAAATACTATGATGTTTTTCCCCTCTAATATCCTTCATTTATAGTCATTGTAGGTGTAAGTGGAACAATTTCATATAGCACTTTCCATATTGAGACAGCTACTCTACATCCCCTTGCACAGTAGACAATTTCTATAGCTTGCTTTGTATTATGGCAACAGAGCAAGGCACCTCAAATTAAGCCCAAAGCAGAAACCATTCCCGAGAATCAGGGCTAAATCCTAGCTTAATGAGGGGCTGTGTCTGTAACCAGACTCTCTTTATCCCTTTATCTATAGCAAAGTTTGGGCATCACTGGTAGGTGGTAAGTAGAAGCACGTGCCTCTGACAGCACAACTCCCCTTCGCAACAGAAGCAGCCAACAGCATAGCAACACATGGGGCCAAGCCCTGCCATAGACAAAACATCACTCAGTGATGGCACATACAGGAGAGCTGTTAGATACTACAAAGGATGAGCTCCTTTTTGCAAAGCCTTGGAAAAATCCTAGATAAGAAGTGTGTATTGCTATTAACGCAGGGCCTTGACTGACAGCACTGCTCCCCTCCCATTGCTCATCAATGGGAAAGAAAACCCACTCGGATGTAAAAAAAGAAAACAAACTACAAAACACACCCAACTCCCACAATATCCAAACCAAACAATAATAAAAAAAAATGCTTCCTGAGCAGCCACTGTTATTTTATGTTCTTTTTGTCATCAATAACAATTCCCACAATGTTAATGTGTACAATGACAAATAAACTCTGAGTAGACGCACACAGAGAAGGTCAATGCTACCATCAGACATGACATGTCGCGAACACTCAGAAGATAACACAACCCGATGGATTAAGTATCATTCAGTATCAGTCATCATATTACTGCATGCAAAACTGGGCCCAAAAATACATACAAAAACATATATTCCAAGAATGGGTAAAACAATAGCAGCAAACAAAACATATGATACTAATTCAAGTGTTAATGACAAATTGTCCATTGTAGCTGGAAAACAGAAACACGGCCCTGGAAGAAGGATCATAACAATTGTTAGGTCAGTGTTGTTAACTGTTTATATTTTATAGAATCAGAGATGGTCTGGGTTGGAAGTGACCTTAAAGCCCACACAGTTGCAACCACCCTGCCATGGGCAGGGACATCTCCCACCAGACCAGGCTGCTCAAGACAACATCCATATGGCCTTGAACATTTCCAGGGAGGGGGCATCAACAACTTCCCTGGGTACCCTGTGCCAGTGTCTCACCATCCTTATTATGAAGAATTTCTTCCTAATATGTAATCTAAATCTTCCCCAAATCTCCCCCCTTCCAGTTTCAAGCCATTCCCCCTGATCCTATAACTGCAAGCCCTTGTAAAAAGTCCCTCCCCAGCTTTTCCATAGCCCCCTTCAAGTACTGGAAGGCCACTATGAGGTCTCCCCAGAGCCTTCTCTTCTCCAGGCTGAACAACCCCAACTCTCTCAGCCTGTCCTCATAGCAGAGGTGCTCCAGCCCTCTGATCATCTTTGTAGCTCTCCTCTGGACCTGCTCCAACATTTCCATATCATTCTTATGTTGGGGATTCCAGAACTGGACACAATACTCCAGGTGGGGTCTCACAAGAGCGGAGTAGAAGGGGAGAAACCCCTCCCTCAATCTGCTGGCAATGCTTCTTTTGATGCAGCTCAGGACCCGGTTGACCTTCTGGGCAGCGAGCACACATTGCCAGCTCATGTTGAGTTTCTCAACCACCAGCACCCCCAAGTCCTTCTCCACAGGTTTGCTCTCATACATTCATACATCTCATACATTCTAGGATATTCATAAGCCAGGTATTTCTGAAGCTAGGAAAAAATATGAAAAAAATGCGTTAATGAATTCAATGTAAACAATAAGGAAAATCAAAGAGATAAATCAGAAGAAAATTGAGCTAAGAAATATGAAACTATTTTGCACGCATAAGTATGCAAAATTTAATACAACTTCTACTTCACCTTTCTGTTTTTCAGATCTTAGTTTCAGAAGTTTGCTATTTTTCATGCATGGTTTCAGGACTGCTGTCTCTTTAACAGTGAAGTTCTGCCCTTCAGTTCATACAACAAATTCCCACTGACTCCAATCAACTTAAGGTTAACTGCAAATACAGTGGAAAATCTGAGGTAGCTTGTTGCCTTTGTTTTCCATTTTTTCCAATGTGCTATTAGGCTGTTCATAATGAATATAAAATTAATAGTTTTTTTGAATTAACAATTAGGACAAACTAAGGTTCTAATATTTTACAAAACTATTTGATGCAAAATACTAGATATGTCTTCGAGGCATCCATTTTCAGGCCTTTATTATTGAATTCTTACTTCTTTTCATTCTACTAGTCCTCTGAACAGCTTATTAAGGTAAAGTAGAGCCTTACTAATTTGCAATAATATTTAGGATACCTACCCTAAATTAATGGAAAAAATCAATAAATACATCAATCAACAAAAAGGAACAGAAAAGAAAAATTACAAAACACGTTCTGTTCTATTACCGTGGCAATGCTAAATGGTGTTTTAATTATTCATACAAATAACTCTAATGCATTTCTAAATGTGAAGTATAGCATATCTACTTTTTTCCTTTTTTTGTAAGAGGTGCCAGTTCAGGAACGTGGTTCCTTTGAGGAATACAGAGGGGGCATCTGAATGGGTTTTTTATTTGATTCTACATACCCAAATGCTGTCTTGTTCTGGATTCAGAATAGCACAAGGTTACAAACTCCCCAGCACTCTCTGCTGAGAGCAGACCCATACAGAAAGTCACACAATCTCCAACAGCCTATAACAGGCCACACAACACAGGCACGGAGCAGCAGCAGCTCTTCATCGCTCCTGCCATAACCAATGAACAAATTCTCAGAGCTGCAGCTTGAAAGGGGAGGCAGCCAATATCCCACATCTTTACATCCCGCTGAGAAAATGAGGATAAAACAATGAGCTAGCGAATATCTTTGGGAAGATAAGCTAGGGTCTAAATTCTTGGTCTGCCTTGCAGAGCCTCTCCTCCTTTTTCACCAAGATGTAAAACTCTGTGCATCTTCTTCAGGCAGCTGTTCTTCTCACTCACTCCAGCCACTTTCAGGCTGCTCGCCCAGTAGCTATTTGCAGGTAGCAACTATGACTCTTGTCCCAGGAGCGACACCAGTACCACAGAGAAAGCTGCAAAATCCATGAGTGAAATTCTGGGAAGAGGTGGAGTTTTTAAAACAATGACAGTGAGCTTCAGAAAAAAGACTTAAGGGCACAGTGCTCCAAAAATACAGCCACTTTTGAAGTCAGCAGGGCACTTAAAGGATTAACCAACTACTACTGCTTATATTATTCATTAATGTCACTCCTCCCTTATTTAGCAGTTTCCTCCTTAAGTCCTGGTATCTCTTTACCATTTTTCCTCACAATTTTTGGTCCTTGTCTTCCGAGATTATCATCTACCAGAAATTCCATCTCCCTGTCCACTACCCACCCACATCCTAGTCTTCATCCTGGCTTCTTACAACACTCTGTGTCAGGACAAGCTCCACACTCACTCCAAGTTTATTGCTCTCCCGCTCTTCCAAGTTTTGTGAAGCAGGTTTTCGCTCAGCGGCCATTGCCTGCCAGTACAAGGAGCAGCACATGGAAACTGGAAAGAAGGGCTCACGAGCAGGGTTTTGTCACTAGAAACCCAAGGTGGAAATACATGCTGTGTGTCTTATTTAGTTCAAAGCAGAAATGTTTCTGTCTAGAATGTCTGTTTGTATCTCAAGTCACAAAGAAGCCATTAGTACCAATAATGTGTCATTACGGGGGCGTCAGCAGAGACTCTGTAGCTAAGGTTAATTTGAGATGCATAATTTAAAGCAGAACTAAAATCCCTCCATTTCACACTTTAATGACTGAATTCAAATCATTCTTCAAATTTTACACAGCAGCTCTTAAGGGGACACTTGCATTTTTCCCTCTCTTTTTTGCCATTTTTTTAAAGTAAAACAGAAGCTACCTATTCCAGAAGAAGAATGTACAGCTCCTCCCTTTACAATCACATTAACCTATTTTCCCCTCACATTTCGTATCAGCAGCCTAATTTTTCGTACTTCACACATATCGTTCTGACATGTCAGAACAGGCCTTATACAGGCCACTTCTGCAATTATTTTTTAAAAATACTCTGTTAAAAATTTCACTCACTCCAATCCCAGTGAACAGATGACAACACTGCTTATCTTAAACATACCACATCACTTAGGTAACAGTAGTATCCACACAATACTCTGTCCTTAGTATTTCTACACTCAACATCCTGGTAAAATACAGAACAGACATAATCCTCATTTTTCACATTGAAAACTGAGGCAAAGACAGACGGATGCTGTGGTTCAACGAATACTTCAAGCTCATCCAAGACTCTCAAATTCACTAATAATTCGTTTTGCCAGGCAACTTCCCTGAGCACAGCTGATAAAACACAGAAAATAATTAAGCAAAAACTCATCACAACATAATAAAGCAGCACTACAGGGAGATCTCCATGCTGCTGAAGCAGAGATGCAACAGCTCTCTATCAAATGCCTTCTGCTTTTTAGTGTGGTCTCTTCAATAAAGCTCACATAATGTTACCAAAATGTACAGAAACATTCAGCAATTTTTGTCGTTTGACACTCAACTTGATTTTGTTCTGAATTTTCAAGAAATCGCAGTTCAAGCACATAGACATTCTTTGGAGAACTGCCCTCTGTGCTAAAAATGGCAATGGAATTGCACAAGGGGGGGGGCAGGGGAAGAAAATTCCAAGAAATCTTTGAGTCATCCATTGTTATTCATCAGGTTTTTGGAGCAGAGAATGGAATGCCATCAAGCTAAAATTGACAGTGCTATTTTCTGATCTCTAAGTAACGTCTATCCTTCATAAAGTCGCAAGTGCTGAGAAATTTTTTCCCTGAAAAATTCTAAGAATGACTTTTAAATTTTATTAGTTTGGGGGGGAGGAAAAAGCCCCCAGAGCTAAAAGAGGCACTTGAGTTTAAACTCCTACGTAGGTGTGCTTTTGAATATTGAGAGTATTAAGCTTCACGGTTTTGTGCTATCTGTGACTCAGACTTGTTGCCACAGGTGTCAAGAGACCTGGGACCTCACTGGAGCTCACTGTAGAAACCTGCTGCTTTGGATATTTTTTTTTAACTATGTAGTAAAAAATATACCCTCAAAAGCAGACAAAAAGCAGGCTTTGCCACCCAGTACAGACCTGAATCTTTTTAGTCAACGGATTCTACTGTCCAGTTTACTTTCACCTAGCAAACCAAATTTTTCTGCTGTTTAATTCATAAGATTTTCAGAACAACACAATGTCAACTGAGTCCAACTACTGAAATGGCTTCAATAAATTTCTGAGAATAACACATCTAATCTGCCATGCCAACACACTATTTTTAATTTCAGCTCATTAAAGATGTAGTAGAAGAATTATATTCACTTCCAGCGCTGTTCTGTCAATGCAGTGAGATGATCATGCTGCTGTATCATAAATAAAGCAACATTTATGCATAGTGATTTAGGTAATCTAATGGAAAGGCAGAAAGCAGTGATTCGCTCCTTGTAGTATCTGTTGCTGCAACATGGATTTTGCCTATCACAGGGCTCAAGCAGGCAGAGGGACTGGTTTCAAATGTTAGTAAAACAGAGACCTGGAAAATGAAAAAAGCCAAGTCAAGTCAGCTGAAATGCCGAAACAAAAAAAAAAAGTCTGGATTGCAGGCAAAAAGTACTTTACAGAGCAGTGTACAAATGCAGGCCTCTGAGGTAATTTAAACCAAATGCAGGCTGAAACTTAAGAAGTTTGGTGAGTCAGCACAGTAAAAGGACACTAAAATTACACGCAAGAAAAGTGCAACCCTTTTTGTATAACACACTGTATTTTATTTCAAATTTACCAGAAAACAAATTCATTGTCTCCTTTGCATTGTGCCTCCTTGCTCCTCTTTTGGACATGACCTCTACCTTCCAGAAACAAACTGCATGCAGGCTGACTAGCTGCAAACTCTGATGTCTAGGATTTTATTTTCCCTTTCACAAAAATTTCATTTCCAGACCATGACAACATTAATAAACAATTGTTGGCATGAATGCTAATGACCATCTTCCAAGTTATGAATACTTTCCTCTGGAAATAAAATAAAATTAAAAAAAAATAGTTAAAATCAAAGCTACGGAGAATCATTACAAGCTCTGAAAACAGTCAGTGCCTCCCAGATTTTGCCATCCCAGAGGTTTCGGCCACCTACCGCTTAGTGCAGACCAGAACTTCAGTACTAAATACGCTTGCCATCAGTCAAAAAAGGCTTAGCTTCCTATATGCCTCAAACATTTTTAAAACCATCGCCGTTTTAAACTTACAAAGCAATTTTCATCTTCATTTTCATCTCATTCTTGCCTCATACTTTCACAAGAACGTAATTCTGTGAAAGCCACAACAATTGCTTGTTCAACGGAGACTGCCACTCTCTGAAGTGCTTTCTGAGATAGAATTGTACAGACAGACGTGGGTAGAAATGAATAATCCAAAAATATCCACAATAGATAATGAGCAGAGTCCAGAAAAAAAAACATACCACGTACTGCAAATGCAGCCCAAATTGGAACGAATGCCTACAGTAGCAACAGCACAGGAAGAGCAAAATGTTATTGTACATTACTGGCACGCAGCCCATAATTACAAAAAATACTGCAGTATTCCACAGTAACAGTGTAAAATATTACCATTTCAAACAAAGCAGCTGCAGCACCCTGCCCACAGCAAGCATGCCGCAGAGAGCAAGGGGAGGAGAGGGGTGGCCAGCTGTTAAAGAGCTCCTCACTGAAGAGGGCGGGTGTTCCGCGCTCCCCTGGGACGGCTTCTCCTCACAGCCCCAGTTCCTCTTTGGGCCATGAAGGACCACTGCTGGGTAGCAAAGGGCTCCCACATGAGCTCCAGCAGCAAGCCCTCTAGCAAATGGGAAGCCCACTGCTCACTCTCTGTTCAGGCTCTTGCCATAGCATGCCTTCTGCCCAATTTGCATCTTCACAGTCTCTTGTATTCAACAAAACCCTTCCCATTCCAGCTCCTCTATGCTAACCTCTGTGTTACCCGGCACCCTCTTACACTCTGCCAACAGATTTTAACAATGGGTTAATAAGAGGCTCCCAAGCATCTGCTGACATACGCTGCCATTATGATGGCTATCAATCACCTCCATGGATGGCATCAACAAAACAGCAGATGGGAATTTATTGGCAGTGCTCTTCTTGACCGCTCTACCCAAGGACCACGAGCACAGTCCCACCAGGGCAAACAGAAAAACATGAAAAGTTACAATTAAGTTCATCTGCACACTGGCATGCACAGTAGTCCTACTTCATCATTTGTAGAAAAAGCATCTATCACATTTAGTTTCTACATGGATTATGAAAAAAAAAAAATAACAGCTAAGGAGCCACATGTTTTCTCCAAACTTTGTATGCTTGCAGAACTAGCAACCAGAGGAAAAGCAAGGCAGAGTCCTGAACAGCAAGGTTAGTAGAGAAGGAAATGCTGTTCAAATCAAAGATACTAATTTCTAACTCACCCCTTCTACACAGGCTGCAAACAGTACAGATTATCCAGATGAAACTGCAAAGCCTAAGGTTTTTCTCAGCTATCAAGGCTGCCTCAGGTATTTGGCATCTACCCACGGTTTGACAGCTCTGTCATTAATTTCAAAGTACACAACATCAGCTGTTTGGACAGTATCTTTTAGAGATGTTCAAATAACCACGAAAACTGGGTTTCGTACCGCTAACCAGAAAGATGATGTTTTTAAGAGGGAACAAATTAACTGCTGTATGTAAATATTTCCCAGTTCACCAGCACCTCTGTCTTTCCCATACCAGCTTTTCTCTGCCAAACACAAAGGGGATTGTAGTATATATACTCAATATATAAGCAATAAATTGCAGTAATATATGCAGTATAGACTGAAATACTGCATTTTTGTATCCACATAAGCCATTCACTGGCTTATTGACTCAAAGTTCCACAGGGAATGCTGTAAATCCACAGAAAGTCTCTGGGTGCTGGATTTGACTCTCTGACGTATGTAACAGATGTGTAAAGTAACACATAACCAGATGCCTTTCTAGCAAATCCACAGCTAGAAGAGGAAAAGTCCTGAAAATGTTGTGTCCAAGGGCAAAAGGGAAGGGAAAAAATAAGAACAGAGTACTGTGTCTAGAAAGGAAAGAAAAGTTTAGGCTTTATGAACTTCTTGTTTAAACTGCCATACTTTTTTCATGTCTGTCATACAGTATTGGTATCATGAGAGAAGGCTTTATATGAGGTTGGGAGTCCACTCACAGTAGTCTGCTTTGCTCCGTGCCAGACTGATCAACTGTTACTTGGTGTCTGTGAATCTTCAAGATTCTATCTCCAAAGCCTACACCATGACTCCAAAGACCTTTTTCCAGAAGGGAGGTCTAACTCAGAAAACAAATTTCTCTGGAAAAAAAGCGCGTGGCTGTTTAACAGGGGAGAAGCCCCTCTCCACTCCCTGAATTGGTGTGTCCCAGGCATCGTGGCTTGGAGAAAATGGCTGGTGTGCTTTCACAGTAACTTTCAAAGGCAGAGGAGAACGGTGGGTGAGAAAATGGCAAAAACCTGTTTAAAAGCCCCTATTTAAAATTTCTGGCTACTACCCATTCCATGGAGTAAGTTAAAACGACTCTCTACTAGAAACTCTGTGAACCACTGACTTCAGATCTGCATCCTGCCTTTTGCATAGCTGCTGGTGGGCTTGGATCCAAGGCTTTGGTTCAAGCTCTTATCTACTCCATACTAAAATGACTTACACCATACGTCCTTTATAATAAATAGCATCACAGTGAGGAAGCACAGTATTGGCAATGTTCATATTTACATCACTCTTTTGAAAGCCAATGCACATGGTTTAAGGAAAGTGTTGGAAATATTACAGCTTTCGAATATTTTGCCTTATGTGGTTTACAGCCAGCATAGTCAATGGCTGCATAAGCATCACTCATTTTCACGTGACGTGCTAAGCAGTGCAAGTCCCAGGTAGTGCTCACCAACGCTGAGCAGAGCGGGCACAGCTGTGTCCCACCGCAACAGCGCCCCGGGTGCCACCGCGCTCTCCCAGCTCCCTGCAGCAAAGATCTCCATTCTCTGTCCTCACCACCTCCTCTTTACAAAGGCTCACACACACTTACAGAAACAAATGAACAATTCCATTATGTGCCTGGCAGCCCGTGCACTTTCTTTCTGATTCACAATAGACGCGCTCCATTGAAAAGATCCATATACAGTGGGGAAAAAAAATTCAAAAAATCTAAGCGAGTCTCCAGCAAGCACACATATTATCAAAGCCTCATTTGCACTTAACACAAGTTGCTTTGGGAACTAATGCAGCTGACTGGAGGGGAAAACACAAACAAACAAACAACCTCTTTTTCCATTAGCTAAAGGGATGAAAGAAAAAAAAAAATTCCAAACCAGTGCCATCTTTGTTGAAGATCTCCACAAAACTAATGGTTTAGAAGAGCTAAGGAGCATAGATGGGGGACAATTTGTGACTGATCATTGCCATCTGAACATGGCATGCTGACAGCTGAAAGAAGAGCAGAGAAAAGCAAAACAAAACAGGCATGTGTTTAATCCGGGCAGGCTCAGTTACCCTTACTCACGCCCAGTGAATAACACAAAGCGGGAGAAAGTTGGTCTCTCTGCCTGCTCAGCTCAGCACCTATGGAACTTCCTGGCATACTTCACAGGGCCTTCTCCAGGCACATAAAAGGGGGCATCATTTCTTCACGTGCTAAAGAATTAATCAAGAAAGAGCAGGAGTAGCAGTACAATTTAATATATCTTCAAATGTGTCTCTTGCTACCAAAGATCTTCCCTTTCTTTAATACTCTGCCAGTGAGCTCCTGCACTCTCTGATACAAAGAAAACTAAACAAGACTCAACAATTTTGTGACTGCAATAGAGAGCTGACTGAATTATTATAAAGGCCACAGAGATGCTACAAAGATACCTTTCCCTGAACTTCAACATGCTCTTCCTCAGAGAGCAACAAGGGAGCAGCTGTGAAAAGAAAATCAAGCACGACTGACGTCAATGAAAAAAATGACAGGAATAAAGGTATTTTGACTTATGCTCTGCAGAGGCTTAGGAGGAATGCTTGCCACTAGGAGAGTGGGACGGAGTTAATGCACAGCTGGGCTGAGAGACAGCACACATGGGTCACTGAAGTGCACTTCTCCCTCTCCCACTGGCTTGGCCAGGACTGTCACCTTACACCAGAAACAGGGCTTGCTCCAGAGAGCAAGACATTTCCCCACCTGCGGCACAGGGATGGGGGGAGAGAAGGGAGGGTAAGAAATGGAGCCCCTAAAGGTCGTATGGCAGTAGTTTAAAACAGATTTGCATTAATACCTCATTTCACAACTACAAAAATTGCTTCAAGCTCCTACTGAAAGAGTCCTGTATTCCCGTTCAGGCTCACAGTCCCCGGTGCAAGACCTGCATGTGAAAAAGAGTTGTCTACACTGATTCCAAAAGTTTTGAACTTTTGGGATGAATCAATAAAAATGCCCCTTGGACTATTACAATTTCCCAAGCAATGGCTCTTGTCCACTCACCAGAAAGGAAATATTTAGCTCCCTGCAGCGAGCCTGTTGTTTTAAAAAGAAACTTAATAGCTCTATTCCTACAAAGCAAATATAGAGCAATCACCAGGGCCTGGCTACGTTCTCCTCTCTTCTGAAACATGGTAAGCAACACATGTCTGCAAATGCTACCAGCCAAAGGGTTTTGATATTTTGCACACTTGTGGGATTATATTCCCTGCTTCTTCCACGTTATGTAGATCCTTTTGATTCTGCAGGTTTCTTACAGTAATTTTGTTTCCTTCAGCACACTCGTGGGGCAGAACAGAGTAAATAACTTGACATTTTTACTTAAGAAAGAGGCTGGTAGTTTTTAGGTTTCATTTATGAAGCATTTTCAGTGGTTAAAAGTTTTACAACTGTAACATTTTCTTTATACTAGACAAAAAAAAAAGATTCAGAGGTCTTTTTTTCTAACGAGAAATAAGAACAAAAAAAGGAAGACCGGGAGAAAAGGTGAGCTTTTTCCCGCAACTCACAATTGCCTTTATTAAGAAAATATTAACACGACAACACAATTCAGCCTCAGTCAGGGAACTCTTAGTTCGGCTGCTATTCAAATATCCAAGTGCAATTTGCAACTCTAGTTATGAAAGGGGACATTATTTTCTTTATACTTTTAACTCTACTTGCTCAAAGACACACTGATGAAGCAATTTAGGCAGACATATTATTAAAGCTGGTGAAGAATTTACAGGCTCTGTTACAAAGTTTGGTATTTCAATGAGGTGTTTAAGCATAAAAATGAGAACTATGTGTTAAATACAAAAATATCACTAAAGAATGCCATAAAATCAGATTACTCATGACATTATCACTGACAGTAAGAGAACTCTACACGCATTTTTCTGGCTGCACATTGCATGTTCTTCAAAAGCTTTCTTCTGCAGAGTCCCCTTATGATATAGATTCCAAACTTGGAAATATTTAGGCACATGCCTAACTTTCAGGGAGAACGGAATCACTGATTTAACCAGGGTTTAACCCTTATAAATATTAGAACAACTTCCTGTTTGCAGGACTGGACCTCATGGGGCCCATTTTCAAAAAGGAAAGTGTATTACATATTTTTACTACTGATTCTGGGCTTGCCATTACATTTCTCTCCCTCTCTCTCCCATCTGTTTTTATTGTCTTCAACAGAAGTATCACCACACTCTGAGGTAAACAAAGATCAATTTAATTACAAACTAACTGTAACTTATGACATGACCCTCCAACCACTTACCTGAAATCATATGAGTGTTTCAAGATGCAATTGTAAATCTTTTTTCCCCTCTCTCACAGGAGATGTTGCAGCCTTTTTCTTCTGATGTTTTGCATTAAAACTCTTTCCTTGTGCTCCAGAATCTTAAACAAAAACAAAACAAGAAACATTCAGAATGAAAATGTCATTTCAAGCGATTGGTGGGTGGCTCAGGGGAAATCCCTGACCTTTCTCCAATGTATATTTCATTATCTAAAGCAAGTGTGATAACTCTCCCCAGCAGAAGCAGCATGAATGCCCTTCTGTGGGCCGTACTTTTAAAAAAAAACCAACACACGAGAAAACCACTGTTTTAGACCACTCAAAACCACGTTATTTTTAAAATCTGGAAGACAGTACACTACAAAGTATTCATTTAAATCCCAATCCAGTACATACTAGACTCCACAAATTTGCAAAGGTGAAAAGGGAAGAAAGCCCCGAGATACAAATCAGAAGAATCATTATGTAAAGTACCACACTGTTACACAGAAGACCAATCGTCGGTTTTATTATTACTACTACTACTGTTATTACCACTAATGACAGATCCACGGCCAACTCCCTAAATCATCACTGAGTTACTGTAGTATTTCTGTAGTAGCGGCATGGGGGAAGTAGTAGCCGTGCTGGAGAGGCAATGCAGCACTAGCACTACAAAACCCAACCCAGCTGACGAGAGAGGAAGGAAGGGAGGAGGAGCAATGAAACAAATGAGTAAGAGAAACTGCCAGATCTCTAATACAATCAATTTTGACATTCTCCACCATCGCCAAAAAAGGGACGAAGGGTGCTGCTACCAGAATGCTTTCTCACCACCCCCGTTTCACCCTCCTCCCTCTCCTGTACCTGCAGCAAAAGAGGCCAGGAGCTGGCTGAGTACACAAGGCTTCAAACCAGGCTCTGTCAGCAGGAAAATCCCCTGGCTACGAGACGCAAAGGCTGCCAGCCAGCGCAGAGTTCACTTACCCTCTGAGAGCACGGTCTTACATTTGCATGGCCCCTCCGGATTACAGGCATCCCAGTTATTTCTCTATAAACAATTTTTAGGACCAACAACTGTATTCATTCTTGCTCTGTAAAAATCCTGAAAGCCAAATATTCCCGGGGCTACACCTGTGACTATCCCCATTGAAGCCAACAAACTTTCACAACACAACAAAGAGGAGGATTTGACCTTTCCTACATGTAAGTCAGACTGCTTTGGTTTCCTTCCTCAGCTAGGACAGACGGACAGTTCTGAATATTTTCCATTGCTTTTAATTAAGAAACTGAGATGTCATCCACAGCCCTCTGTGGCTGTACGCGTTTCAGAATATACTACTTTCCCAAAAGAAGTCAGAAATTCTAACAATACAGCTTTCTGCATCGCAGTTTATTCCCATACACAAACACACACACAGAAAACAATACAAAACTCAGAGCAAAGACAACGTACAAATAAGGAGGAAAATGAGCTTCCCTTGACACTTGCACAGGGGTTGCACCTATGTCACCACTCCCTGAAGCTGCCTATGGTATGAACAAATCCAAACCACTCAGGTCCCTGACTCCACCCTGCTTGTTCTCGCTCACGTGGTGTTGCTGCTTGCTTCAAGGAGCTTGCTCTCACTCTGCGTGAGTAAAGGTTGCAACAGTCAAGCCTACAGACTTGCAGGAATAGGACAAAGCCCTCTAGAGCTGTGACATAAATCCCGAGAAGGCTGTAAGTTCAAAGTGAAATGAGGACATTCTGTCCATGACTCATGCTACCTAGAAACCATTCTTAATTTAAGAAAAAGTGTTAAAGGGATTATTTTATGGAGTGTCACCCTGCTGAATCAACTAGGTTCTGCCTCTCATTTTTTTTTCCCCAACTTAAATAAAAGGTGGCTGGGGATTCTATTTTAAGACCAAAATCAGCATAAAATCCTTCCGTTCTCACTTACATACTTACATTTTTTAATGCTCTGTTTAAAGCAACAAATAACGTTGTCTGAAGGGCAGATTCCCAGATATACTCCAGGGTTTTTGAATGACCTATGGGCAGATGCTATGTGACACTTCCTGAAGGGCTGAAATAGCTCTGAATGACACTTGAGCTTCTACAGTGCAACTAAAGTATTAGAGTTTGGCTCCTAATGCACACTGTCACTTTAATTTTCCTGTGCCTCAGTTTCCCCTTCCTCTGCAGTAAAGATAACAGTATTCTCCCATCTCAGAGGGCTGAAGCAAGGAATACAACATCCATGCTGAGTAATCTGATAATGTGGACAAAGTTAAAGATCTCTCAACTTGAAGTGAGGCTGAAACCTCATATCCACAGAAAAAGACCCTGCAAACCAAAATGCGGAGTGAGTCATCAGTATGCTGCTCAAACTGTTTTGCTCGATAGTCATTTCACTAGTACAACTCCCTTCTCCTGGGTGCTCCCAGCAAGCGTGGGGGAGACTGAATGGATTCACTGTAGTCACACAACAGCTTTACAGCTGCTGAAAAAAGGCCTATTGTAGCCCTGCATTTTACTGTCTCGAGTAGCATACATTAATTTGCTGTACAGCTTCCATTACCCATCTGATCCTTACAGAAACAGAAGCAGCAAATTAGGGTTTGCCAAATGAGAGATTTAACTGTGATGGAGGAAATTTTTTGGTTTTCTAAAAGAAGAGTAACAATTTATACAGTAGATGATGCAACAAGAAAAATTCAGTGTAACAAAAAAAACTTTAAACAGGTCCTGCCCTCCTCTTTTTTTTTTTTTTTTTGCTACATCATGATACTGTGAGACAAATTTCAACTATCAGTAAGGAGCAGCAGGCCTGTCACAGGCACGTGTGCTCTTCCTGCAGTCACTGTCCACTCACGGCTTGCATCTCTGTGCATTTATGATATTTGCTCAGTAACCTGAATGGTATCAAAAACAACTGTGGACTTTTAGTACAGAACTATTTAGTCACACACACAAAGCATCACACTGACAGATATGCTGAACTCTGCAAAAATACATGTGAGTAGATCTTACAACCCATTTCTAAATGTCTCTATTTTTCTCTGTAGTGTCTGGGCTTGAGTCAGGCAGGAAGGACAGTCCTGAATCAAGCACATTCCTTCCAGCATTCAACTACTCCACTCTCCCCCTTCTGGAGAAATGAATGCAGCTTCAAACAAATTAAAGGAGTATTTTGTCAGCTCTTTCATTCTTCCCAGTGTAATAAGTGAGGTGATGCTTGGCTTCTCTAACTCCCAGCAGAGCCAAATGAAGGCTCACACTGAAGTACAAATTCCTCCTCCCATACACGCAGTTTAAATCCTGCCAGCTGCAAAGAAGCTGAATTCTGTCAGGGTCCCCTGAAAACAGCAGCATATCACACCTGCAGCCTGCTGTACTGCTCACCCACAAGAATTAAACTAGGGTTGTTCAGTACACATGTCCCCAAAATGCATTTCTTCCCTTAAAAGCTATGAGATTGGATAAAAATCTTTTTCTCTGCCTTCTCACTTTGGAGCCAGAGGGACACAACAGGTGCTGTGCTGGTCTGCACTCAGACGGCAGAAATATTTTGCTTTTCAACAAAAGCTGAGAGAGACAATGTTGCTTGCTTTGGCAGCCTGGTATCTTAAGGAAACCTCAAATATCATGAGAGCAGCAGCCTGATAAAATGCCACCAGTGGCATTTCCTCTTTTTTCCCCCAGCCTTCCTTCATTTCACAGTGGTGCCTCTCTCAAAAAGCCGATGGAGCTGAATGACTGAGCTGATTTTCCATTCTAGTCAACTTGTACGTTCACTATGTTAGCATGACTTGACTCTGATCAAAACCCATGAAAACACATGGCAGTGGAAACAAAAAATCAAGTAAAGATAGGAATGAACCCCCAGGCCAAACTACAGAGCAAGACTCAACTCATTTTTTCAGAGTTAGGTAGGCTTGTCCACCTCCAAGCCTGGGAGACAGACGGGGCTGCCAGTCTCCCACACTGTCCCCGGAGCAAGCGGTTCTGGAGTGCGTCTGAACAAAACCACTGTGGTACTATCATGCATGATGGGACAGAGCCATGGCCAGATCAGAGCAAAGAGGATTACTAAAATACAGTCTCATTTTGGAACCAGCTATGAAGAATGGAGAAATGGCAGCACCAACCTTTGTGCATCTCTTTTTTTGCCCAATCTCACAAGAACAGGCCTGCTGCTCTCCTCTGCCTCCGCCTAGGATCTGGTAGGCTCAGCCCCTTGTTCCCACTTGTTATTTACTCCTTTTCTTGCCTTCTACTAGTAAGCATCAACACCATGAAGTCCTCTCTCTCCTTAACAGCCTGAGAGTGACTTTATCGCATGATTTTTGGAGCAAGAACTATGGGCCTGCATCACTGCCCCTGTGCCTCGATGCAGCATATTTATCATTAAAAGCTGATGCACAGTCACACTCCCCTGCTTCCTCAGAAGGATTTCCAAGTCTTTCCAACTTGTAATCAGCTCAGCCTCCCTAGGCACTGACCTCAGGCTCTCCCTAGCACCCTCTTAAGTGCCTCCTTATCCCAGTGTCTGAGCAGAGCACTAAGAGACTGACTGCATGACAAGTCGGCAGCCTCATCCTGGAGCAGGTGACCCTGTCATACAATTGCTTGTGCTAAACGAGGCACAATCCTCCTTGGCTTCTGAAAACCAAGAGTGCCAAGAGATGAAGAGCTGAACACCATCCACCCATCATCTCACTGGCCAAGCTGGTCTGGACAGTAATATCCTTTTACAAAACATCAGTGTGTTGCCCATGAAAAGCAATCAGTGAGTATGTCTCTCTGCTAAAGGGCATTTTCTAGTTTAGAAAGAGATGTTAAGAAAATGAAGTATAGCATGATTTGGAATGTCCAGTTACATTCAAATGAAACACTCTAGAAAAAAAGAAGAAATTTTATGTTCTTTGGGACAAGATGAATCTGGTATTTTTTCCTATTACTTCCTGCTTTACTTACTCAGTTTACCTACCTTCTAGCTATATGAGCCTGGATTTTGAGATGCAGTTGTTTGCTGCTACATAGGAAGACTGAACTATCAATATTCCTCATACATTTATGTACCTCCAGTGCCACAGAGTACAGGACACTTCAGCAGAAACCTGTGGTGACCTTTGTTGCAGGAAATTTTGGAGGCCTGACCATAAGCTTTTTTTAGAAGAGAAATTTGACCAAGCCACAACCACCTCGGCACCACTGTAGTTTGGTCTTACTTTTCAAGATGAGAAAGACTATGCCAGCAGCTTGGTCGGCAACTAAAATCTTCCAGGCAGAGGAACAAATGTTGTCTTCTGCCTGGACTCAGCGAGTTGATTGGCTACAAAAGCTGGTTGGCTTTTGTAGCTAAATCTACTCTTTCAGTCAAGGAAAGACAGGATGCTGAGAAAGATGAAGCTTTTTTTTAAGTCCACTTGACCAGATTTTTCTTTTTAAAAAAAACCAAAACACACTGTACTACTGCTTCTGTCGTCTCTACTCCTGTTCCCTTTTCTTCATCACAAAACATAAAATGAGGGCTTCATCAAGTATTGAATTTGGTAGTAGGCTCTTTGGGCTGCCAACTGTCATATCCGGAAAGCAGGACTGTCACATCTGCCAGACGGGCTCTCACACCTACTCTCTAAGGTAACATCATATATTTTCCCAGTCACACTAGCAATAACATGACATTATATCTCACCATACCATATAGTCCTTCTCTGCCTCAGGACACGCACCAAAAAGAGCCTACACACCTTCCAGTAAAGGATGCCCAGCAAGAGTCTTATGATGACCAATAGCCTCAGTTCAGTGCAGTAGCTGACCATCCTCTCAAATGTAAAGGCATGAGCATTGCCTTCAGTGGCACTTGCTCCTGTCAGCAAGCCAGGCACAAACTGCTAGCCATAGGCCATAACTGATTAAGCATATAATGTGAATTTAGCATTATATAAGCTCCTTAAAGAAGATACAACCTTTTTCTTGCAGTAGAAGATCTCTTCTTCCTAACTTCTCGTAAGAGTCTTCCTTCTCTGAGGCCTACCTACATCAGTCTTCCCTTTTCAGTAACAACTACAAAGAAAAGGGAAGAAAGAAAAATTACAAAATGTATTTTACTAACTGGCACAACTACAAGATCAGATCACTGAAAGACACCTTTGTTTCCATCCTTTTATCCCACGAGGTCCCGACAGGGCATGGCTACCTACTGCTTTTGTTCAGAGTGGGCATGCAGCCTTTGAAGCAAGTCTCCAGATGAACTGTCCTGCCTGGGTTTTTGGTAATATTGTGGGGTGGTCCCAGATCACACTACTCTTGGGAGAACTAAACTAGAAGCATCGTGTTCTCCAGAGAATGTAGGTAGCAGCACCAGACTCTCAGAAGTAAAAGCAACCCTGAAATGTGGCTGCTGTGAACCTCAGGATCCCAGCACCAAGTTCTTCACCATACAGATACTTTTCAGTTGGCCCATACTACCTGCTAATGTAGGTAGAATAATAAAAACCAAATATTCTTCTGTCATTCATTTTTATGCGACCAAATAAGATTACGATATTATTACATTCTACTGTAACATTGCAATAGCATTATAGTGACAGCTGCCAGAGATTCCTGAATGAAAAATGTACAGGAAAGAGAGAACAGATCAAAGTAGTTTCAGCTACAATAACTAACCTAATTTCTGTAGTTCTACAAGTTCTTCTACTTTTCAAAATATTTTCTCTTTGTCTTGCACCAAAATAGTAAAGAATGGTTATAGAAGAGAAAAAGCAAAGCAAACTGAATAAAAAGACAGAAAAAAGTACTACCTTTCCCACACTAAACCTTATGAAAAATAATAAGCTTTAGGCATTAGTTGTAAAAACAGCCAGCAGAAAATTTTAAGCAGTACTGCTTCTTTGACTATGTTGTCATCTGATCTTATGTCAAATATCCTCTGGTAGTTTTTTGTCTCAGTGGATCTCATGTTCTCTTTCCAAATGTCATTGAAAAGACCCCCAAAATCTTTAAATTTCTCACAACTAATTTAAGTAATTAGAGAGTCATCACACTTTCATTCAGTGCATGAAAGGCTAAGAATCCTATCACGTGACATTTAACTTTCTCCATTACCTTCTGCTGCCTCTTAAGAAGTAACTGCTGAGTCTATGGGGGTCTGCAGGCCACTGGCTAGAAGCTACCTGTCTATGCTATCCACTGTTTGTTGAAAACATTATCAGGAAGGGGAAAAGCGTATTTTCCTCATAGACTGTTTGTCTCTTGCAATAACAAGAGCGTAACACTCAGAAGTTTCACTGGAAGTTGATAAGAAAGACCTGGTGATGGAAACCTACTTGCATTCCCAGTGCAGGAACCCAACTAAACCTTGTTGCTTCATCTGTTCAACTTCCATTAAACAGTTCTGGACTTAGCAGCAAATTTGTGAGTAGGAGTGACATTGACCACTGTGCTGAGGACCTGGCTAAGGCCAAGAGAAATACTTTCCTAGTATTCGAATACTTCTCAAAAGCTTTTATCTTCCTCCACATGCCTTCCACTGACCCGCCACACAGAAGAGGATTCTGAGTTCACTGTGAGCAGAAAGCTCAAGCACAGAAGTACGAGTAAAATCCACAGCCTCCCTTCACCACCACTGTCTGTTTTCATGAATGAAAAAGGCAAAGTCAGCACAGAAAGCTGGGCCCTGTGATGACTGTTACCATGCTGTTTGTCCTCTCTCTTCAAAACATTGTGGATCTGTGTGAGTTTCCTTCAAAGATGGTTTCTAACATGGTTAATTTTTAAGACAGTGAAGCTTTGTCCCCAACGCTTCATCTTGCAATTTTGAGAGCCATCTGAGAAGGTCTAGGACCTTTAAACCACATCAACGAGTGACTCTATGCACAGGACAGGAAAGGTGAGTTGTCCCGTGGGTTGGGCTCTAACATCCCAGCTTAACTGCACAGGCCAGCACCGTGTTATTCCTCCCATATAGCCCTGGTCCTGTTACTTTGTCTGTCTCAGGAACCCTTTGCCTCCTAAAGAACATGGGGGGGGGGGGGGGAAAGAGTGCATGCGCTGCTGGTTTAGAGCAGAGGAAAGCTGGTAATGTAAAAATACTACATTTATTAGGAAAATGTGGGAGAAGTAAACAAGTTACAATATTCTCCCTCCTTAAAAGACCAAGTAGTCTCATAAGCAGTGGAGTCCATGAAGTCTGCTTTCTTGCAGCTTTGTCTCTCGTGAGTAGGAGACCCCAGTAGGACACGTGCTCTGAGCAAAGCCATCCCGGCATCAGAAGCACTCAAAATGTCTCATGCCTTGCCGTGCTCTCACATCTGTGATAACACAGACAAGCCTTTCCTTCAGAAAAGTCACTAATTCTTGTTGTTGTCCTATATCCAACTGCCTGTTTCATAAATCTGTTAGGACTTTGAGGACTTTATGTTCTCATCCCGCCTGTTAAATTTCACTGGAGCTGGCCAGTGGTTTCCAACATTACCGTAGGGAGACAGAGATCACGATACAGAAAGAAACCAAACTAAAATATCGGTCTTGGCCCATGGCAAATATGTTGGACTGGCAAGAAAGTTAAACAACTGGATCTGATGGATCCAGTTAAAAGTTGGAACTCTAGTGCCAATTCTGCAAGATTCATCAGTATCAAATCCAAGCCCATTCTTGCCCAGAGGGGTTTATTTTTACTTATGCTCATTTGAAATACAGCTTTACTTTTACTTAATGTGAAGTACATTCTGCTTATGAATAATATCAGGCGTATTTTCTGGGGAATTAAATGTAATGTTTCCTCTGTTCCATTTCTTTAACATATGCAGTTTACTACTGTAACTTGTTCATGATATTACTAACTTGCACTTACAGAAAATAGGACAATATTTTGTTCCTATGTAAGACAGGAAAGTTTATCTGTAGATTTAGGTAGAGACAACATTGAAATTGGTTTCAGATGACACAGGACAAGTAGGTGTCTGAGGTTTTGGGGGAGAGGTGAGACAGAGGAAGGGTTTTTCCCCTGGAGAATCGAAACAAAGTTATTTTTCCTTAATGTGATTCATAACGTAAGATAGATCATGACAAAGTCAGGAACAAAGCTAAGTTTATGGACCATTCAAAATGCTGCATATGGCTACGTATGTCATCTTAATTTTGGTGAACAGAGTTTGTAAACAGAAAAAAAAACCCAGACTTCTAATTTATTTAGGATATTGTGCATCTTTATATACACACACATACTAACACGGGTTGCAGTGCCATTTAATTTCCCCAGCATTTATTCAGACCTAGGATGAAACTGCTTTCAACCTGCAAATTTTTATCATGACAAAGCTAACACTCAACAGCTTCATTTTCCAGCACCAATCACTGTGAATCTTAATATTATATTGTTTTTTCCCAGCATTCCTCGATCTTACACTTTGGGTTTCTCTTTGGCGTCCACCGCTACTGACTGCTACACCACATAACCTACCCATCACCACCGTCCTGCAGAAAATGAAAGTAACCCTTCAGCCAGCCTCTGCAGGATGACAAAGGTTTGCAAGGTTTGCACAACTTTCTTTTAAATGAGCAAAATAAACACCACCTCACTTTCAGTAACTTGTATCGTACTAAAAAAAGCCAATGACCATTACATAATTGCTTTAAAAGAAGTAGAGCAATGACTAAAAATCTGCAAACACATCTCCTTGTGTTAGTCCCCAGACTCATTTTATGCTAAAATGCACTTGCCTCAACATATATATAAATATTTAAAAGCAATATAAAGTAGATTAATCAACTTAAGATTTCAAGTAAAAATTAAGAAATTTTTAAAGTTAGAAAGGATCATTAGCTTATGCTAATCTATATTACAGGTCATACAATTTCAGCCTAGAAACCCCTTTGCAGTGGGAATCGTCCTTCCACTGCATATGAGTGAGTAGCATTGAGCCCAAAAATTTGCAGCATAGCATTTTCAGAAAACATGCAAACTCTACAGAAAGTTTTCATCCACCCGTGAATGTACTACTTTCCTAGGCCTTTTCACAGTTATTACCAGGATCTTCTCATTATCATTAAAAACAAACTGGTTTTCACTGTGAAAGAGTGAACTGATCCCCCTTCTCTGCCAAGTTTCAGTGAGTGTGATTTTCACTGGGCACTGACACGTTCATATTATATAAAAAAGTTTAATTTAAAAAAAATCCTTCACTCTTGAGTATTTTTTTCAGAAATGCTTTCCACATCTTTAAAAATTCCTTAAATTAACATTTGTCATTCAAAATTTGCATCTTTGAAAAATAATGGCAGCTGATCAGCACACAAAAATACAAGATATTTTAATTTGTTTTGCCTTTTGGAGCATTGACAATTACTGGCATACATGAACAAACAGACGCTGATTCCTTCTACTTCATATCCCATTGACATCATGAGCCACACACTGGAAGTGAAAAAAGACTTGTAATTTGGGGGGTTTCTTGCATCATAAGATTTTGCTGCACTCTCCAGAATGAGCCAACGAGGCTCTTGCAGGCCCCAAAACACTTATGTGCTTAACTTCAGGGGCTTCAGGAAGTGAGCAGGACTGCTCAGATTTGCAAATTAAACACCTGCACAACCAGAACTGTAATCTGAGCCAGTTAGCGGTACCGCTGTTAACTGTCTGGAGGAGCTGAACATGTCCCTCTTCTCCCCCACCTCTCCCTGTCTTTGTATTTTCAGGAGCAAGAAGGAAAAATGAGCTTTTTACTGTTTGTACTAATCACCTGTTAGTCACAGTAATCTCAAAGGCAGACTGACACATCCACTCATTTTGACTGTTTCCAGTATTTATAATATTATTTCTTAAGGACTGTGAAATAGCTGCCAATTATTACTAGAATTTGGCATGTAGAAGCTCATGTCTATGAAAAAACATGATCAAGCAATATGCAGCTAATTAAAGGAAGTTTGTAACTCCGTTCCCTGCCCTAATACTTTGGGTTTATCTCCTGGAAATATTTGCCACACCACCTGATTAGGTAGATAGAGCTGCTTATGTATTTTGAAAACAAAAATTATGCCATCAGTCATTTGTTGTATGACAGTAAAGTTGCAATTACACAACTCCACAAGCTCACGCAGTGCACCAAGGCAGGTACAATCCAGCCCCAAGTGTCAGCAGAGCACAATGAGACTCCCCTATCTTTACCAATCTTAAAAGAAAACAGGGGCAATAAAGCAGCTCATGCTCTGAAGAACAGAGCCTGAAACAGCTCTCACCCTGGGCCACAGTGAGCAGAGCCATCCTTGCTCCAGTTTACCTCTACAGGCAAGGTAAGATGGAAGCGCTTGCAGATGAAGGTGTGGCTGGCACACTTTCCTACACGTATAACCATGCCACCTTAAGATTCATTTCCCAGAGCTGGGCACCTGTGCCAAGAAGTTATTGGACCCCAATCTTATATTAAAACATACTGTCATTATTTCTCTTCCCCCTCCTCCAGTTTGCTTTTGAGCTTATGCTCCTCATAAAAAGGGGCACTGAGGATCTGGTCCTTTGCATGTATGCAAAAATGTACACCCAGGGTCTTACCCTTGGCTGCCAGGAGCAGGATCTAATTCTTTTGGACTGTGATGGCTCTACCCGATTTGCCCTACAAGCACGTGGAGAGACAGACAGCTTAAGCACCTTGAGAAATCTGCCCTTAAACTTTTAAATTCTTTCTCATTTCTACCTCTCATACCAAACTTAGAACAAACCTTCTCCTTACACAAACCTGGCAATACTACTTGCAGCAAATAAGCAGGCAGAAAAGAAATTCTGGTGTATACAAAAAAATCACGGTGGGCAGTATTTATTTCCAGCCTCATGTATCTATTATAACACAATTAAAGAATTCCCCCAATGCTAAACAGCTGGTTTCCTCTCTGTTGATGTGATATACTATCTTGTTCCACATGACACTGGATTCGCCCAAGGCTGCAGCTCATTCAGGAAGCTACCACAAATGCCACGTCCCATTTAACATCCAAACATCAGCCTAAATATGCATAAGCATCATGCCTGACTCCTTCAGAGCAAAGAGCAGCACCTGAGCAAGCCTTTCTGCCCTCAGAAGTCCCACCCTAATTGTTCAATATCAGTGGCATTAAACAGGTAGCTGCAGAGGACAGCTCTCCTGCATCTCCTTGTGATGTAGAAGGGAACGGTGATTGGTCCCACACAGATCTGCACAGCGCCAGCAATCTATTTATACAGCTCCAGCAAGCTAAAAGTCTGCATAGAAACTGCAGCCATCTCTTCAGCTCTCAAACTGAAGAGGGGTGGATGTCTCTAACTCTGATTCCCATGGTGTTCCCTGCAAAAATGACAATCATTTTAATTTTGTGTGGGGGAGAGCTGCCGGTGTGTCTTGTAAGTCTTTCTCTACACTAGCTTCAAGATTCTTACACCTCAAGGATTATCAGCTTTGTCACTGAGTTTTAGATTCAACATCTGTGATTTATAATATGGCTACCCAAATTAAATCCAGGATGACACTTCCCCACTAGGTCCAATTAGTCGGCAGGCACTGTGATTTTCTCTCTTCTTTTTTTTTCCTTAAACATACAACAACAATAAAACAAGAAAAAAAATCATTTAGAGTCGTAAAATATCCTACTGTCATTTGTAAGACGTTACTGTATTATTAGTCAGAGCTTCTGGTGACAATATAACCCACAAGACTGAAACTTGAGTGGTTTATACATGTCATCAGAGCTTTAGATAAAAACGCCACCTTAGAAAGTGGGAGTATTTAATTTTTTATAATACTTTTGTAATAGTATAAAGCAATAAATTTATATCAGTGACTTCTTTTCTTAAGGTATTTGTATCTGATCTTTTACAAATACCTAGTTCTTTTCTTCAGATCTAATAGTGCTGAGTACTTCGAAGACATTCAAAGACTTATTAATTAGAATTCCTGCAAACCTTTAGGGTTTGCGTTTTCTTTAATTTTCTCTTTCTTCCAAACCAGGGCACAGCAGTTGCAAATGCAAAATTGCAACCCTACAAGCCCTAAATCCTTTTCATGAAGAGGCACAGATTAGTTAAGTTATTCGGTAACAGCTGCTTGGTGTAGTGGTTGGTACCAGTCTCGATACAAACCCACGTCTGCAGGCTGGAAAACAAAAAAGGACAAATTTTCAGTTCTGGTATACTAAAAAGGCTAAACCCTACTGGAAACTGGCTGTGGAGGAATGTTGTAACTCAAATTCATCAGAGCAATATGCGTGGACATTGCAACTAGTCACACAGTACTAGTAACTACACACCAGAACTTGATTACTGACTTTCCTAGTACTGAAAATGCTTCTAAAATGGAATGTTCTCAGAGAATAACGCATGAAGTAACACTCACTTCAAGGAAAACTGGAAGAATCAGTACATTTTATAGCAGTTTTCCTTTACTTCACACTGTTCCAGTGCAGCTCCCCTGTATTCACGGATGCATGGATGCACACATGCACACACACAATTTGGGAAGTGGAGGACAAAGTAAGAAATAAGTTTTATGAATAACCGAAGAAGTAGAAATTAAAGAACTGATTCAGAAAACCAATTAAGCACATGACTAATTTCTGTTACCTTCAGTGGAGCTTGATTATGGTTAAAATTCTTTGTTAAATCAAGGTCCTCAAAACACAGTGCTCCTCAATCTATTTATCTATTCACGGTTTTAGGTGAAATGAAACACTTGAAAGGAACTCAAGGCAAGGAAAAGCTCAGGTTTAGCAAACTAAAGCCTTGTAGGAATTCTACTTGTTAGGAAAAACCCCACAGTGGTTTCATAAATTTTCATCACCTCTAGCAGTTTTTAAATAATGCAATGGTCTTTCTGGCAGCTTTGTAAAGCTGTAATCGGCACAAGAAGTTCTACAATGTCTCAGCACTTCCTCGGGGACTCGGAGCAGTAGGATAGCCTTGCAACACAAGCAGAGATTAATCATTTTCTAATGCACAGTAATAAATAATGTATCCCCCATAGTACATAAATTAAAGCTGTAATTCCATCTCTGTTGTGTGATGACACCAGAAGCCCAAGATGGAATTTCAGCCTCGTTATGACCAGTCAGGATATGCATTATTTCTCAAATTATGTTCTGAGAGTTGATAATGAACTGAGAAGTTCGGAAGACATTACCAAAATGACGTAACCTGTAATTACAAGCAGAAAGCAAAATTATTAAGTCAGATATTGCTTGCAGAACTTGCTAAAGCAAGCAGTAAATCCCAACCCTGAAAAGCCCACTCAGCACATTTGTAGCAAGACAGGCAAAGATCACTACTACTATAAAAAACTGAGAGTTGGGCTAGTACCACAGAACAATGCTCCCATCAAAGTGAACAGAAAGGAACTACATATTAATTAGGTTCGTACGTTACAGAGCCCTGAGACACTGAACATGGCTCCTTATACAACCATATGCAGCATTTCACGCAAAGTCAACCAGTGTCCTATAGGTGCACAAGCATAAAATATCAGGAGAAAGTCACTGTATGTCCCAAATCTGCACGCCTATTTGGCAAGAAATCTACTAAATGAAGCAAAACGCTCATGAGAAGTGTTTTGTCCCTTTGATGAATGTATAAAAATATGACACAGTTTATGCACTGAAAACGATGTAAAAAGTTTTCATGAAGATCCAGGTCCTAATATTTTTCCCACAGATAATTTCAAGAAATATTATGAAGACTCTTAAAACATTTTACAAGTCTTACAACAAGCATTTTAATAGAAATAAGTTTAATAGTATCAAGATAGAGAGCCAAAATCATCTACCTACAATTAATGCTGTATTCTCCCTGGACTTTCATTACAAAATCTCAAGATTTCTAGCAAATCCTGCAAGATTTCAAGTAAGTCCAAAGACTGTTTTCTTTCAGAGACAAGAAAAAACCCGAAACCTTCTGACCATCTTACACGAACAAGGAATGAGGCTTTACAGGATCTGCTGTGGCCTGGAGTGGTTTCAGGTTCAGAACATTTTTCCATGGTATAATTCACAACTTTATCTTCCCCCCCTCTCTCCCACCACATTCATGACAACGTGAGACTCTTAAGTCATGCTCACTCTCTCCTGCTCTCTTCCCCTAGGTTCCTAGCTAAGGGAAAGCGTGAAAATCATGACGAAAAGTCAAATAAAATGGTGCAGAAAGTTGATAGTTTTAAAAGTTGAAAATATTGAAGCCTAGAGTAACTGGTTTTGAGTATCTGGTGCTTCCCCACAAGCCTCCACATTATTTGTTCCTTACCTCCCAACTCTTCCTCTTTCCACTTCCCCTTTTCCTAATGTTACATACAATGTTCAAGCCTCAACACCTGGGCTTAACATTTCCTACATTCATATCCGAGCACCTTAACAGGAATGGTTTCATAATCAAGAGGCCACTCACCTGGAGATACCTAGTAATTTTTCTGCTCTCTTTCAATCACTTCAGCAATGAGCAAAATTCAAAATGTGACTATAACTATTAACATTTACGAGCTTACACCTGCATTTAACGACACACAGTTTCCAAGAAGCCATTTCTCCCCTTTTGTCTTTCATGACTATTCATACAAACAAAAATATTTCAAAAATCATGAGAAAAGGACAAAGAAAGCAAGACAATCAATGCTTGAAGCTCCTTGCCTCCACGGTATCTCCATAAGAAGCATATCATCACCTCTAAATAGCAACCTGAAACCTACTCAAGAGACTTACATAAGTCGTGACTCAAGAACTAAAGCAAAGAGTGTCAAAACATTCAAAGGCACAGTACCCTCTGCTCCTAAGTAGTAACAGAGTAAGGACTGAGAATATGCAAAGGAGATCCTTGCACTGGAGAAAAATAGCAGCAAAAACTTTCTTAGAGATCCACAGAATTACAGAATGCTTTGTGTCAGAAGGGACATTTAAAGATCATCTATTCCAACCCCTTCCCTACCATGGGCAGGAACAATTTGCGCTAGATCAGGTCACTCAAAGCCTTTCATCAGGGACTCAGAGAAAGAGGTGGTTTTCTATGGGATCTCTTAGCCGGTAGGTTATGTTGCTCATGAAATACTGTCCACATGGAATGGCAGTCTAACACAAAGACTAAAAGGTGACCCTGTAAATAAATGTCAGCTGCAAAATCGAATACCTCTCTCGGTCTGAGCTGAATAAACACTGCTATATTGACAATGTAAGCAAAATGCTGAGAAGAGAAATAAATCCCCAATGAAAAAGAAAGAAGGAAAAAAACCCCTAGAAGTAAGCAAGGAGGAACACGAGAGAGAGCGGGCGCATGGTGAACTTGGGTTAACGTAACTGACTGATACAGGCTCTTACTATGCTTCTCACCACACCACCTGCACTTAAGCATAAATGGAAGGGTTCCATATCATGTTCTCTCTCTTTGAGCAAATATCATTTTCACTTTCATATATTCCAAGGACTATGTGAGTTATTAAGTCAGAAATTAATCTAAAACGATGTTTATATGATACACACCGTATTGCTTCACAAACTCATTGCACTAGTCATACAAATACATACTAGAAATTCTTGTTCAGAACACTCTTCTTCTCATATGGGAATTACATTACAACACTTGTGTTCTAAATTTAAAGACATCATGTACACTGAAGTCTGAGTACTAGCCTGTTAATTGGTTTTCCTTCGTTGCTCATTAGCTCAATACACAACACAAGACACGTGGGTTAGGAATCACACTGGTAGCAGTGAAAATTTCAGTGCTTGCAACCCAAGGAAAGGACCAAGACTTCAGGACCGCGTAATTACAAGAAGGAAGGAAAAGTATGACTTAAGTGTCCCTATTTCTGACACAGCACAACTAAGAAGAAATGCCAGCACTTGTCACGGTGAACTATGTGGTAAGGACTTCCCCACTGATACTATACCCAGAGATGTGCACTTTTTACCACAGAGAATTCAAATTTCTCTCCTGGAAAAAGGAAGGAGAAGGAAAAAAGAAGTCTTTTTCCACAACACTTTTAAATTATTTAAGTCTGCTAACTTAAAAAGGCTCATTGCCAGTGAGTTATTGGGTTGTTGCAATTCAGGCATTAAGAATCCAAAAGCAGAAGCTCTTGCTGCCCATCAGATTATTGGTGCTGATTTGTTCCTGACAAAACACAGGACAAATGAACATACTGCTAATGCATACTGTGATAATTATTCTGTGGTGTCACGTAGTAACCCTGATGGAAGTTCAAACAAATTGTGAGGGGTACAGATAGAAACAGTATTATATATAGTTTCAATTCGTATCCTGTCAAGTTTGCATTGCAGCAACAGCATGTGAGGACTGTGTTGTGAGGCTGCGTTGCTGCTAAAATGATCTCACGTTATGCTAGTAGATTAAATACTCCCATGAGCTAAAACACTGTAGAGGGGTGAAGTTCAGAAAATCAATTTCAATCCTGTTTTGTAAATATCAGCATAGCTCCAATTCTCTGTTACTAATACCGATTCAATGAAGTACCTTTACATTGCAAGCGCATACCAAGCTTAAAAAGTCAACCGGTTAGTGCACAGCGCTGAGAGCACCATAGGGAGGGCTGGCACTCACAGACAACATGCTGCCAAAACAACGCTTTAATTTAGAGGAAAAAATTCTGGCCTCTGGAGCTGTAAGAACCGCCCTGAGATAGGAACTGGAAGTACATGGATAAACAGAAGCAATGCGATGAGTCTACACAGAGTGATTTCCAAAACGCATCCTCCCACAGCTTTACCAAGAAGCAGCCGTGTGAGCTGAGCAGCAGCAACCGCTTGCCTTTGGGTACCCCTGCAGGGCCATGAAATGGGGTGAAATTCCGCTCACTGCTCAGCCCAGCTACCCAGGACACCCACACCCAACCTATAGCCCATGGGCCACAACACTGACCCCCAAAACGCCCAATGCAGCCTGCTGCCCGCTCACACCCACCCACCCTTCCAGCATCCTTCACCTCTGGGGAAAAGCAGCATAGGTCCCCTCACCCCAGGACATCTCTGCTTTGGCTCCTGCAAGCCCACAGCAAGTTGCTGGATGCAGTTCAAGTTCAGATCTCTGAACACAGCAGATCCCATGGCAAAGCCCACGTGTCAGAGGAAAGCCAGGGTCAAGCTCACACTCACCAGGGTGACACAATGCACACCTGAACACAGACACACATAAACATGAATTGTACATAAAAGCTCTCTCAATAAAAACAAATTTGCGTGCACTTACAAAACAGTCTCTTTTAATGTTGTGTTTTCTTGCCTCCCCCACGCTCCTCAGAAAAAAAAAAGACAAAGAAATAATCTCCATTGGCTTTCCTCATTCATTAATCATATTAAACTAATAAACATTTTGGCACTAACACTGTTTAAACAGCCTTTTCTCCTCCCAAAATCCACTGGCAAATATTTTCACACAGAAGACAACCATCTCACAAGCCTGCTTTTTTTGAATGCTAATCTAAACTCAGTTCTCCAAGCCAGCATGGTAGAGAGTTACTCTTTGGGAGAGGGAGTGCAGAAAAGAAACGAGACAGGGGCCTTTAAGACAAAATAAAAATAGACTCTCACTCTCTTGATCCCACCATGACATGGCCCAGACATTCTCCCTGTGGGGGAAGAAAATGTTTCTTACTGCAGTAAGAGTTTTTATAACATTTTCTTCTTTTTTCCCCTGCGCAACTTTGCTTCCTGAAGAATGCTTTTTATAAAAGACATGACATTTGGCAACCCAGCTCTGCTGCTTTGTGAAATTTTTTTGGCAAGTGCCCTATGTGCTGACTGCATTAAGCACATCAGTTTATTTATTTATTTATTTATTTAGGCAGAAGTCAGCGGGACCAAGCCATACAATTAAAGCGCAACACAAAACTGCTTCATCCAAAAAACCAGGAGAGGAGCCAAGGAGGGAGGGGCTAGAGCCTCTCCTTTATAGGAAACCTCATTATGGGAGAGGAGATGGTGCTCCAGCCTCAAAGTGTTGCTGCTGCTCTGGGGCATATGCAGTGATTCCTGGATCTCAAGGCATTTAGTGAACATCAATTAATTAATTAATTAAGCCTCAATTCCACAACAAAGGCAGATATCATTACACATCTATTTTGCATATGAGTAAAATGAGCCATGGAGTAAACCTAACCCTCTTCTGCTCTTGCCCGGTGTCCCGAGGTAGGAGGTGCACTATCTTGCTCTTGCCGAGGCAAGAGTCGCCCAGCAGTAACCGGCAGGTGGGCATGGCACCAACCACCTGCACACCCGCACTTCCTCCCTCAGTCTCCAAGTGAAACCAGAAAATGGGGAAGTTTCCACATGCCACCATCTTCCCAAAGGTGAAGCTACAACATGTGACCACGAGGCACATGGACCTCCATTGATAAGTGCCCATCTCCTTTGCACCGTGTCGCGTTCCCATGATGTACCTCAGAGCCATCTGCAGCAAGACAGGGACAGCACCATATATATACACACCATCCATGGTCATGTTCTCACAAAGACAAAACCTCCAAGGGTCAAGGACTCCAATGTGGAACCCCTTTCCTACTAGGATGACAGACATTGGGCAGGAGGGTCATACATTTGAGGTTTGGAATTATGGAGCATATTATTTTAGGCTCATAGGAAAACAAAATTCTTCTCAGAAACAATGGAATATTTTGCTTAAGATCATGATTTACACCAGGGACCAACAAAGCTTGGCAGCACACCACCGGGGACACCTAGCAACAGCAATTTACAGAACCATGAAGTTTTCAAGTTAAACAAGGAGAAGAGATGGGAATGGGACAGGACATAACATACCTACCCAGAGACTGAAGCCAATGCCTGGACCCAACCTTGGAAGCGTGAAGCTTCTGCACTCATAGCATATCCTCTGATATTTTCAGGTCAAGCTGCTAGCTCCATCCAAGCCATTGTTCAGCACATATACCACCAGGGAAAAGCTGAAACATGCTCTGGTGCCTTCCATGAGGTACCAAGTCTCTAACCAATGTAACCCCCTGCAGATCAGGTACAGAAAGGACTTTTCTCCATCTCAGAGAGCTGGGATGGGACTGGAGAGTCTGCTTGACCAGATAGTGCTGCTTCAAAGCCTACATCTAAGAGCACAGATAAATCTACAATGCACTTATCCTTTGGAGAAGTTTTAAGCAGCTTGGTTAAAAAAAAAAGGCACGTATTTAACATTAAAATGGGTTTTCTACACAAAAATCTAAGAGACAGATGTGCATTCTTATCATCTGTGTGCACCATGACAAAAAGAATAGTCTGGTTTTGTTCCTAGAAAAGAAAATTGACACAGCAATCTAAACCTGCCTAGTGTTGTGTTAGAAGAACATGACGGATTTTTTTTGTTTTAAATAAAAAGATTTTGCATTATTCCCCCCTTTCTGTTCTAAAACTTTTTCCTAAAATTTATGTCCTTCGCTTCTAGGCCAATTTCTATGATATCAAAGTAGTTATCACAACAGCAACATACAAGGCCAACTTTACACGGTTTATTCAAGGCAAATAGATTACAACCAGACTGCTAGTTTTAGCAGAAGTCTAACATGATCAAGGGATAAGGAAAGCAAGATATAGAACTCAGCATCAGTTTAACTGTAAAGGAACCTTTGGTAACCACCTGTTCTCAGTGGAGCATATATAAGGCTCTTCTTTGAAAAGGGTTTGGGGATCTCAGCACTGAAAAGGGCCAAAGGGACACAAACCTGTCCACAAAGAAATCACTGGTAAAATACTCCTCACCTGAAACGACGAAATACCAAGCCTTCAGTAGCAGAACTCAACTGTCTTCTTCAACCGGGGAACAATATGTTAGCACTTCAAGCTTGGTATACTGAGTTACCGACTGCCCACGGAGGATGCAACACCTTGGTCTCTGAGCTGATTCTGGAAGTATAGGCCAAAAGCCAGCAAGGGAAATCTCAGCACAAGTTTTCTGAAGCTGTGGTCTCATTAGCCCAAGACACAGGCAACTTTGAAGTGAAGAGGCTTTGGATCTATGTGCATATACTACATATGAATATATGCACATACTGTACCAATGCAAAACTTCACACCAAAACATTAATAGACGTGGTTTTTCTTCAAACAAAGGAAACAAAAAAATATTCTCCACTAAACCTATCTGTGAAGGCAAGTAAGAGGAACTAACACATTTTAGGACAAATTTGGCAATCTAACTAGCCTCGGGTGTAAAGCCCAGAGATGAAACCATACAGCTTAAAACTTAGTTATAGGTGATTTACTCAAGGGGAAGAACAAGATAATGACAGAGGGATAAGACTCGGAGGTATAGGTTAGGATAGGACAGAACACACGAGAGATGAACAACACTGGGTTGTTTTTGGCTTGACACTTGCCAAGTGAAAAAACAAGCGTGAGTCATACTAAAGGTAACTCAAAGTGTGATGTGACTGTAATGGAGAGCTGAGCAGACCACACTGCATGAGTCAGCAGCACAGATAAAAAAGGTGATAAGAAGCAGCAGATGGGACATGTCTTTACTAAAACAGCCCTGCAGGACACAGGCCTCCTTTGCTCTAATGAAATGGTCATGCCAAGCTGCTGCCTGCTGGCTCGTATGCTTGTGATCCCATGAATCAAAGAACACCACACACGGGGCTTAGAAAAGCAGCAGCGAAACAGCTGCAGACAGTTCCACATACAAAAAAAACACAGAAGAGCAAAGCAACAGCACCCCTGCAACACCCCCCCCACACACACACCCCCCCTGAGGAGCACCTTGGGACACCACCCTCCAAACCACTCAGGCAGACGGGTGGGGAGGAAGAGAAGGGGAAAAAGGAAGCTGTCGCTGGGATCATGGCATTCAATCTGGCCAACAGCCAGCTTCTCTGATGCTGCTAAGTCAGACTCTGCCTTCCTGGGGGGCGCCCGGGGCAGCAGCACTGCAGCCCCCCCAGCTCCCTTCTGCCTGCCCAGCATGCACCTGCAGAGCCGGGAGGCAGACACAGAGCTCATACACATCTTGAGAAGCCAAAAGGGCAGCTGGAGCTATCTGCTTCACATATACCTGCAGCTTGAGCCGCTTTGCAAAACTAAAATCCTTTCGTTCAGGATTGCAAATCCCATTTTGCTTCAAGAGCAGAGCATTTAGTCCCAAGAGACTGAGCACTGCATTCTTGGGTAGCAGAAACCACATTACCTGCAAAATCCAGCTGCTGCCCTGACCACATAAACAACCTGCAATGGTGGTTCTTCGCTCTCAGGATCCCTACTCGCTACACTTTTGAACCTGGTCAGGAAAGACGAGAGCTTTCTGTCACCAGCTCAAAACAGGATAGAGATATAAGGCAAAGCTCAAACTCCTTTCATCTCACTTCTTGACTGAGGTAAAATTACACCCTGCCTGTGAGGGACAAGATGGAAAGTAAAATGCTCTATTTTTAGATGTGAGATCCTGCTTCATCAGGTCCACTGAATTTCTAAGAAACAAACTTTGGCAAAGGTCTGTATTTGAGGGGAGTGAAAGATGACTTGTTTCAAGGTTTTTTCGTGCAGCTCGTAGTATGACTAGCATAAATCTAAGCAAATCTGCTTTAGCCACATATACATGCCAGCTGTTCTATTTGGGAGACATTGTTCCTATACTCCAGCAATATACATATACATATTTCATTTTTCCCAATCTGTCCTGCCAAAAAAAAAGCATGTTGTGTCCATGTATTTCATTGGAGTTAGAAGGTGTGTTTATTCCCCCTGCTCCAAATATCCTTATTTATAGATTTCAAATGTTGGCAGGTATGCCGAGGAAGAGCAGTTGCTGAGCCTAACACACTCCGCACAGCAACAGATCTGTTGTAACAGATTAACAGGCAGAGAGATAAAGAGAGACAGGCAAGAGCCATACTTTCTTTGCATACATCCCTGCATTCAAATGCAGCTTTATGGAGATAATGACAGTAACTGCGTGTCTAAGACAAAGCTGGACCAAGAGCCAAGGCTCAGGCAGCCCCACTGACAGCAGAGCTTGGCCCTGCACTTTGGTCACGCACTTTTTTAACCCGAGTGTGTGCCTTCCAAGAAGTAGGTAGAGGAACTGCTCTCCTACAGACATCGCCAGCATTACTGAAGAGGGAGGAGGGAGGTCAGCCTGTAAGAAAAACAGTGAAGTCAGTTTTCATTTCCTGTCAGGTTTAATCTTGTCTAGAGGGTTTGCTAGCTGCTACTTCCATTTTCTGGCCAGCCTGTACAGGAACTGCTTTCTTTACCCATTTGCAGAAGGTCCATCCCTCTTAGCTGCCTGCAGTTAGCAACTCTGGTGCCCCTGAAATCCACCCCACCCTGACCACCATTCACTGGTTGCAGCAGCAGTGAATCAGTCTGCAATCACAAATCACTGTGTTGGCCTCCCCCTTGTAGCTCTACAAACAAACACACTCCTGATTACAGCTTCCAATGGCAATCTGTTGTAGGAAAAAAAAAATAAACGTACAGGATTCATGGAAGCTGACGCACAACTCTTTTTTTCACAATCTCTTTCCATTACCCCTTGAAGGGTCTGGCCATGCAGAAACACCCTTATACACATTTTACTGCTGGAGTTCACACTCCACAGGCTCTCCGATTTTCTTTGAGGTAATGATGCGAGTCCTTCTATACATTCTGCAGATGATTCCTCAAATGCACTGCACAATTTGCATATGGACACAGAGTGCCTGCTAACCTGAAGACAATTTAGTCACAAATTACAATCAGAATGCAGACACAGGCTCAGTGAGGACTCCCTCGCCTTCATCCTGGAGAAAGAGCTGTACCTATGTAATTCCCAACACGAGGCTCTCAGGCACTGAGGCTATGAAACAGTGACAAAACAATGACAAACCATTACTGATAGTTCCACAAAAAGGTTCCTACGTCTCTCAGCCACAGGCTCCTTGCAATATACACACTCCTGCACATCCACTTTCATCAAATGCACCCATCCATCTAACCCAAGCTGCAACACACAGCCAGTCGAGGGTGGCACCCTGGCATCAAAGGTGGCTGAGGATGGGTGTCGATCTAGGAGAGCAGAAGGCAAAGGCATGACAGAACACAGAGTGCACATTGGTGAGAGTTAACCACCACAGTACGTTCCAGGAGCAATAACTTCTTCCCTTGTGTGAACTGTGACCAGGAGCAAAGCCAGCAAGTTATGGCTAAAAGAGATGGAAGAGGGGGAAACACCTAATCCTCAGCCTGTGCACGTCTCTGAAGATTTATCTCAGTACCACATCCTTAATTCCTTCCCCAGTTTCCAAGAACTCGCCTTTCATACACGCACTAGAGAAAGAAAAGGAGTTTGTCTAGTATCTTTACTTCCAGTTCATCTTTGCAAAGTTCCCTGAGAAGAAAACCACCAGACTCCACAAGTGATCAGTGTTATCATACTTGATCCACCTGTGCCTTGAGCTTTCTGCTTCCCTTGGGACCAACAGCCATCACTGCAATCTTGAAGGGACAGTGGCATGAAAGGGTCAAGCAGCCTTTCGTTTGCCTTTTCGTAGGAGAGATTATGTAGGTGTAGCAAGCCGGAAGACAAAATTACTAACTTTATTCCTAAAATCTCTCAACAGGGCTCAGTCTCACTTCCTCGTTTACAACTGGATGAGTTTGAAAGACAGAGTCACTTTTGTAAGACCCAGGAATGTGACTGGGAACTCAACAGCACAGCCCCAAACCCCGCTCCTTTCCTCAGTCTGCCATGCAACCCTCTTCTCTCCCTGTGGACACAGTGGAGCTAGGTCACCACCTTCCGCATACAGACTAATAAATAAGTGACTTCACTTTCATTCATTTATGTGTGTAAAATAAGACATATTTAAAAGTAGGTTTAAATGATCCATATTACATTAAAATACTGTATTCGGGGGAGTGGAGGTGGGGAGGGTTGTTGTTTAAGTAACATTTAGAGAAGGATGTGTTTGCTTCTGAAATCAAACCTTGTATCTGATAGCAGTTACAGACTACACTTCTTAAACCTGGACTGATCAACAGCCTACACCAGCTTGCAGCAGCAGTTTCTTCTGCCAGGTCAGAGAGAATATCTTCTTCATTTGAGTGCATTTAGCAGGCTGAGTTCAATACTCAGCTCAAACAGGAGAAAGGAACTACAAGTTGCAAAAGTAAGAAAACAGGAGTTCAAGTAATTTCTTAACCAAAGTGATGTACTAGAGTTCAGGATCTCTGATTCCCAAAATGGCCTAAGATACTGTGACCAAAAAAAATTGATTTAATAACTAACTGTTCCTCTTAAAACCAGCTTAATTTTACTGCAAAATTAGTTCAAACTTCTTTTCTTTTTTCACTCCTGTTTCCCAGCTCCTATTTTAAGGAAGCATTTAGTTATGTGACAGAAACATTTCAAAATCTCCTTTTTGTGCATTTTTGCTGAACATTTATTTTCATGTGAATGTAGCCTGATACAAGTCACACGCAAAAATATAATCTAGTAAACAGTTAAAATGTACCACTGATTAAAATTTTAAAAATGGAAATATTTGAGGCCCACAGAAAACTATGCTGGATGAGAGTACTGGTGGAACATTCATAGAAATATAATGTCTAAGTTGAAAAAAAGATACATGACATTATTTCAAGCACAGAAAACAATCCCTTCTTAAAGGACAACTAAAAAAAGTAAATGCAAAACAAGATTTAAAAGCTGATTATTTTAATAAAGTTTTCCCACTTACTGATTTTAGTCACAATTGAAATCAGTGCTTTGAAATCTCCCTGAAAAATCCTCCACAGGAAAAATAGTGTTGATTCATTTCTCGTGAGATGGGACACTCAAGATCATGAAGAAGAATATTTATTTGCTGATGCATGACAGATACATTGGGACAGAGACAAACGCATGCCAGTATCTCAAATTTAAAAACAGTAAGAGGCTAAAATGCATGCACTTATGTGCACGTGTGAAAGCATGCCCTCATTTTGTTATCATGCTCCATCAGGACACAGACCTGCAGAGCAGACTAGAACGAGGAAGCTTTTGCAAAGAAGTAATGGCCAGCAACTCTTGAGTGCACAGGGTGATACTTCCAAATGCAGATGCACCAGGACTGGCTCAGCAGTGGGTTTCTTGGCATGAGCACAGCACTGCGTGGCCAGAGCTGCAGGGCTGGAAACATGAACGTGTGGTGATGTCTGACTGCTCGGGGTTAGTGTGGATCCTGCCCGGATTACGATAAGCCTTGCTAAATCCGTGCTGGGCACATGGTGACTCTGCACCATCCTCTGCCAGTGCTCCTAGTCCCAGGATGACAGTGACAAAACACACCTCAGGGTTTTCAAGATGGGAGTGGCGCTCAGCAGGAGACAAGGAACCTGGCTGCTCTCACTGCACCAAAACTGCCTGGCCCTGCCTACTTGGGAATGTCTCCTACAGGTGTTCTGTAGCACCTCCCAGGTTGTTTCCACAGGCTACAGCAGCACACTCCTGCTCTTCCCTGCCCTGCACAGCAACAAGGGCAGGGGAAGCTCTGTTTCAAAAAGAAAAACACTTCTTTGTTCTATAGCAGAAACTGAGTTAGAAGGCTCCAGGGGACCTGCAGAAACTTGCAAAGTCATGGAGGTGATCCTTCAGTGAGAAGAAAAGGAGGAAGTTATCCATGGGGACACCACAAGTCATTTCTCACAGCAGGAGGTTACACTATGGGAAAGAACCTCTCCTATTTCCCCGTGACACCCACACACACACTGAATGACAAATGCATGGGGAGATGCCATCACGGTGGCTGCTGGAGCTGCCAAAGTGCCTTTGGCTTAAGAAACAAAGGACAACTTTGAGGTTTGTTCTTCAATTGCTGCCTCATGCACTTAATGTAATGAGGCAATAGAGAAGAATAACTCATGTATAGAGATAGCAATGAGGTAATTAAAGCTTAGTTCTTCTCAGCCTGCTCACCACTGCCACATAAAAGTACACAAGTGCACAAATGTCTAGGTTGAAAACACAAAATCACGCTCTAGTGTAAAACTCCCATGCCTCGCAGGGTACTGCTAGCTTTACTATGGCCACACTATCTACTAGCAAGTACCCATTGTGCTTGCACAGTATCTCAATAAACAGAGCAAACCAACATTACTTCCTCTATTTCTGTATAGAGTAATATATTTACAGGAACAGCCTTTTGAAACATTCCAGTAAAATTAGCTTACTCACAGCTTTTTTTTTAAACTAGAACAGAGAGCAGAAGGATAGTATCATAATCGGGTTTTGTGCATAAATCAGCTGTCTATTTACCACTGATATGTTGCAATAATGAACTGACACCATCTTCTGAGTTATTTATTGGGTTATAAGAGATTACTCAAGTTCACAGGATCACCAAAACCCACCATCACCAACAAAAATGCTTCATTATTTCCCCAGAAACAACCTTCAGAAACATGCATTGCACCTCCTTCCCCAAACCCCAAAATATTCCTGGAGGAGGTTTGTCTGTTTTATAAAAACCTCCAGTGACAATGCTTCCACAGCTTTCTCAAAGGCAAATGACTGCAGCACCAAAATACCCTTATTACTTGAGAGTCCTGCCACCTTCAAATTAAGTCCATTTTTTCTCATCTTAACCCCCGCAGTCATGCGGTACAGTTCATTGCCTTCCTCCCCACAGGAACCTTCCACATACTTGAACACTGCTATCATGTCTACTACTGTCCTTTTCCCCTGTAGACTAAACAATTCCAATTCTTTCATCTCCTTTCCCAGGTCATGTTTTCCAAATCTTTGATCATTTTCATTGCCTCCTCCCTGGACGCCATCCAGCTGGCTCTCGATTATGTTGTGCCCCAAACTAGATGTTGAGCCATTTCCAACACTGAGTATAATGGATGGGTTATTTCCTGTCTTTTCTTTACACACCCCAAAACAACTCTTGTTCATGGGGCAGGGATGGGGAAACTGTGTTCCTTGTATGACTTAGGACACCCACGGTTTCAATCCATGATACCCTTCTGTCTCAGCCGTGCTGTCTTGCGCATGTGGATCTGTCTCACAATTAGCTGAGCTGGGGCTCTTCTCCACAGGTGCTCACAATGGAGCTGCAGGGTCAGAGCTGAAGTAGGCAGGGGAGGGAAGGAGAAGCTGCCCCCTCAGCGGAGCACTGGCAGCAGGACATGCTGCAGGCTGGTTTTCTCTGGTGTGGGAACCAGCTGTGTTTTTTAACACCCTATTCAACCCAACCAGGCCAAACTGCCTCCAGCACACCCAGCTCCAGCTAACAGACTTTCTTCTGTAGGACAACTATTGACTCAGCCATTCCCCATCCTGTGTCATGCAACTGGATACTTCTATCCTGGTACACTGCTTCTAAGTTTGTACCGTTTTTTCCCCACACCATTCCTCCAGTTAGCTAGGGCAGCTCTGAACTTTAATCCTGCTCTCCAAGGAGCCCGCAGCCCCCTCCACGCTTCTTATCCTATGTAAATTTAATAATGGCGCTCTCTGCTTCATCAATCATTTCAATAATGAAAACAATGAGTATTACCCAAGCCAGGACAGACCCTTGGGGAATCTCACTCACTCCACTCTTGCAGTTTAACAGCAAATCATGAATAACCACTTCAAAAGTGCCTGATGAAATTCTATTGACCCACGTTGCAGACCAGCAAACCAGACACCCAGATTGCTTCAAACAAAGTCGTGTACAAGTACATTCAGAGCCCCCCATTAAAGAGGGAGTAATTTCTATCACAGAAGTACAATTCCATTGTCATAGGTGCTGCTGGAAAGTCTTTGCTAAACACTGCCATAAAAATGTAATGCATGCTGCTAAGAGGAACAGGAGGGCTGATAAACATGCTTTAGGATGACAGGAAGAACTTAGAGGAACTGAGACAGAAGAAGCCTGACTTTGCTTTCAGCAAGAGAGAGGCCTGGAAGAAGCCAACTGAAACACCATATAAAAATGACAAGAATTCTGTATCTGCCATCAGCTGCTGTCAAATTATCAGTTAAAGAAAATACTATCAGAGAGGTGTGGTTTCGGTTTGGGTTGTTGGGGTTTTTTTAATAGAAACAAAACATTTCCTTTACTCTTCCAGATGTCTTTTGAGTTGCATTCCTTACCATTCCCTAATAGCCCATCCTGCATAGGGATCACAAACAAGCAAGCCAGACAGCAAAAACCATGGCTCCCAGAACCCAGGTTAAAGGTTTAATAAACCACTGAAAGCATCCCTAGCCCCACAGCAGCACTAGGAGAAGCAAGTGGCAGCAGCTGGTGCCTGAAACAGGGAGAAAGGGTAAGTTCCATGGAAAGTGAAAGGTGAGGCAGCTTTCCAAAGCTGGCTCCCTCTGCTTGCCAAAACAGCAATGCCCTGCCCATGCCTCACTCTGACTTCTGTGGAAGATGCGCTTGCTTCCCAGGAGAGTTTACTCTCGCAATGCAGATGTGCTTCACTGAGGCAATCACGTTCTGTTGCGTAATGTAACCCGGAATTAAACACTATGTGCCATTTGGTGCATTTTAAAAATGTAAACCAGAAGTTACTGTGGAGCTCAGTGACGCTGCCAAGAATGTTAACACTATGATTTCAGCAGGGAAGAATATATAATATTCTCCACCCTCCCACAGCTTACTTTTGAGTTGTAATTTTGCTAAATTCTTTTGTGCTTGTCAGTAAAATACAAAGTCACACACAGATGTGTGACTTTCATTTTGATCTTGGATGACTGTGGGTTTCTTCGTCTCAGGAGCTAAAGCAGCCACACCAGCGGCAAATGCAGGGAACCTGGCAGGTGACTGCAACGAGGTGCACAGAGTTGAACCAGTCACATCATGGGCTACAGAACTAGGATTAAAAAAAAAATAAATCATGAACACAACTCACAGCCAACCATTTTCAGTCCCCTACGTGAACCAGGAGGAGCAACACTGCAGATGTTGAGCCATATTTTGAATACAAATATACACACGTATTGATTCTTCTTATAGTCACCAGGAGTTGCACAATGCCATTCCTCTTTAGAGGAGTACAGGTCTTTTCTAAAATATATTATGCATAACCCAGTTTTCCACAGTGGAAAACTCACCAAGGGAATACTGTTTGCTCATACCAGAAATGTATCCCAAAATTACAGTAATTTACAGCCTCATTTTCAGTTACAAAAGAAATAATATCATTCTATTCTGACAAATATCGGTACACTGGAAAGGTAATGAATAAATGCCTATAAACAGGTATCAAATAAAGCAACTATCAATCACTGCAACAAAATTAAATCATGTCAAGTAAAAATATGACTGAAGTAAAAACAAGTCATGTATTCTGAAATCAAAATAAAATTCCATCTATCACGCTAAAGCAGAAAAACACAATTCAGAGCACGAAAATACCACAACCTATCAAATGACTGGTCATCTAAGGGTTATTTGTAAAGCTTCAAGTATGCTACATGAAGGCAAAAGTAAATATTCAGTAAAGTACTCAGGCATGTGCCAGAATACATCGGTATTTTTAAAACATTTTTTATGTGACAGAAAGCTTAGAAGTCTGCACCTCTATGGTTTCTTTTTAAGAGCCAGAAAATACTCAGAAAGCGATCTGCACTGTCCACACTTTAGTATTACAAATCAAATCAGTATTCAGCCTAAGCTGAATACATATTTCTGGAGACACATCAGAAAGAACCCCAAGGATTACTCTTAACACAAAAGGATGAGGGAGTTGCCTGCTGTCATCCTGCCAGTTTTGCAAAACAGAAGAGTTAGCAAATGAAGCATGAAAAGATGTGAGCGAAGAAACTCATACCTGTGAAAAATGCAGCAATATCAGGTGCACAAGAAAATTACAGTCAGTAGTAACAGGCCCAGTCATAAGAACTGCTGAGCAGCTGAAAGTCCTTTTGACCTCAGCTGGAAATATTTAGCACCCTGAAGGCTAGTTAAACTTATAAGCCATACTAATTTAACAGTATAAATTAAATTGAATATTCAGCATTTAACTTTTTAAGGCTCTGGCCTTCAATCTAAATCAACAGTGAGGCACCTGCACTAGCTTCATCAAGAAAATCTTCCTGCGTGCCTCCATGTACCTGTGCCTGTTACCATAAAGAATACAGTTTCCTCTTTTTTTTAATTCTTTATAGTGATAGCAATATCAAATATACTTATTTTACAGCTTTAGGGAAAGTCCAAAAGCTCTTGTTCCAGGCTTTGAAAATCTCTCAGTAATGCAGCTGGAGGCTTACAGAGTGCAATGACAAAGGGAGAGCATTATTCAAGTGCGCGGGTGCATGTCCACATGCGCGTAGGGAAAGTGAGGCAGAAAGAGCCACACGTTCTTATTGTAATTCTCCAAACCTGAATAGGGCAGCAAACCACATTCAGTGCAGATGGACAGTCATGTTATGAAAATACACTGTTGACTCAATGCTACCATGTCTAGCAAGCTGGGCTGAGAGGTGTCATGCTGCAAAGACTACCTCTAGGGGAGGGGGAAAACTGAGGTGGGGATGAGGAGTTCTGCATCTACCTGGGGATATCTTAAAAGTCACTTTAATTAATCTGATACACAAGATTCAACAAAAAAATAGGGGAAAATAACTTCACTGAGGAACAAAAGGCTTAACTTACTGAGTAAGACACCATTTTAAGAGGTTTCCTCACTTTCCCTGCTGTAAAAAACTTCTGAAAAATTCAGCCACTGAGCTACTGCTTTTCTTGGCCTTTTCACTGAAAGAGAGCAGAGTAAAAACAGGAAAGAGCTAAAACGATGTGCAATGAAGATGCATCATGTTAGGAAACTCTTTTGAGTCACTGCTGCAAATTCATTCTGTGTCAGATTTGCCAATATAATGCTTGCTAAAGACTATTAACAGCATCAGCAGTCAAAGCCAGTGTATTGTCTCTCAGTTGTTGCAGCAAAACTGTACGCACCATGCAATACAACTATGCAGTACTTGCATCTGTTGCTAGTTTTCCACACCCAAAAGCTCACTTCATGTCTTATGACTAATTTATAATGCCCTGGGCTTCAGGGAGATCTGCTTTTGTGATTGCCCTTTTCTTAACAATAACACAAATAAACATGGAAATAAATCTATTGTCTGAGGAATCCTTCCACTAATTTTGTTCCTTGATGGTTTAGTTGATTTAGTACAGCTAGGAATCAAAAGTAAAGTGGATCGTAGCTTAATATAGTGTGTGGTTAATCTTCCCTTTGCATAATGCTGGTACACTATGGCCCAAATACCAGAGATTTATTTGATGTGTACATGCTTTCAAGCATTACTAAACAAGTTGCAGCCCATTATGAAAGAAGAGCAGATCCAAACAGTTGTGAAGCTGTTTATGCAGCAGATTGACACAGTGCAATACACTTACATTTTTATGTGTACTAACTTTATAATTCTGGAGACTATTTTACCAAGTAATATTTTTTTAATCTATGACTAAAAATATGGCTGAGATCACTTCCCAAGTCCTGATGCACTATTGTTTGAAGCGCGACAGAATTGGCAGAGAGACAGGCACAGTCTTCTTTTTCTTTAATTGATTTTATTCCTTGTAACACAGCCAAAAAGAGGAAAAACATTAGAGCTTCACAAATGTATAGACACATTAATTGCCATGAAAAAAACCAAAAAAGCTTCTCTCACTTCCTATTTCTTATTCTTCCATTACTTTGAAGAATATAGCACAGAACATACAGAAGAACTCTTCCAAATATTACAGAATTTTTTACTTTACTAGACCTACCAATTTATTATCCTATATTCTGTAACTAAAATATTTTTGTAATTGTTCATGCACTAATTAAAACAAATTGGTCATTTGGAAGCCATTTGTAAGAGCAAAATATTAACTTAATTATTAAAAATAATTTTTATTTAAGTTTTAAGCAAGAGTACAATGGAAGCACTCAAGTGCACAGAAGTTAGTTACAAGTGGCAGCGCTCCCTGGACAAGAGACCCAGTGTGAGCCTACAGTATTTTAACAGACACGCAGACAAAACCACCCAAGCTGTACTGTTAGGTATCAACACACCATTCTCACAATATAGCACATTTTTTCTACCTAGTAGAAGAAACATGACCCCACACTCAGGCACCTTTAGAGGACAGTACCCAACTTCCTGTCCTCTCACTTTCATACATGATGTTCAGCAGTTCTGCCAGTGTTTCTACTACGCTCACTGACCCCTCACATAGGCCACAACTGGACATCATCAGTCACTTGCAGTCTCTGGCCTAGATTTTATCCTGTTCTGTGCTGAACGCTAACTTGAGACGACTCAGGAAGAGCTACCTCAGTTTTTCTCCCCCATAAGTCAAGAAGTCACAATGGAGGTAGAGAGAAACTATGGGATGGAGAGAGGGGAAGACCTTTCAGACAGCAATTCAAAAATCTCATCGACAGAGGTGTACAAAACCTACAGTCCTGGAGCAGGCTCTTCAGCTGAATCCTCTAATCTGAGTGGTGACTATCAGATGGACTTTATGGCTGCGAAGGAGGTGCTGTGAAAACAAACACATCACTGACTGAGAGACGCCAGGATACCACAAAAAAGTAACACAGTAAGGAGAGAGGATGCCAGTGTCTCAGATAAGCAATTATGGCCATGTTTACTTTAACTGTTCTGTTGAATTGTTCCCATTTCAGGCAGAAAACTTTAATTTAAGGAAGAAACAGACTTGCAGTTCTGTCTTCGTATTTTTTTCCTTCAAAGCATGAAAGAACTTCCTTTTTCAAAACCAAATTAACAAAGTTTATGTCCAAATCCTCTCAGTCCCGAAAATCTCAGAACTGAACTCTATTAAAAGCAGCAGTTAGTGCAGCCAAATGCTTCAACAATGTATTTAATAGCCTATAACATTTCTAATGTGCTATTGCCTGAAGTCTATGGTCTGGAAAACCAGCCAAACACAGCCACCCAAGAGCAATGACTGCTACAGGGAAGACTCTGTTATCTCCCTTGGCTATGGCAGTCTGCCACTGCTGGCATGACCAGACCAGGGACTCTCCAGCTGCAGAGGACCAGCACACAGACTACCTCTCTGGCAGAAGGAAGCCTGAAGTGAGGATGCAAATTAAAAACAAAAGTTGTGCCAAGCACGTAAGCACAGAGAGACTTGTTCAAATTTAAGGTCCTGCAATTTCATGGGTGTGTTTTATGATCTGATTTCACTGGACCCTCCTTCTCCTAGTCTACTACTTCCCACTAATCACTTATAGTTCCTACCATTCATTAATACTTCACATCCTTCAGGCTTGAAGATTTCTCAGATCGCTTTCCCACTTCAACTGTCAATAAACTCAATGGAAAAACTCCCTTGACACCAGTGGGGATCAGAGTAGGAATTTGTCCAAAGCTCAGGTATGAGCATCCTGCACATCCAGCAGTACTTCTCTCTAGTCGGCCTGAAGGATGCTTGGGAACAGCATTATGATGCAGATTTCCCATTGGCTGGTTGTGACATTGGAAAATACAGTTCATGCCGTCTCCTGACAAAAAGCCACACTGCATATTTTTCTATATAAAGCATATAAATAGGAAAGTAAAAATCTTTTCTAGCAAGTTATGCAAAGCAGAATCATCCTCCTGGTACTATTACAGCCGACTGGAAGCTAAAATGATACTAATTATACTAGTTCACTCGAACTCCAACAAGGCTTTGTGAGTCCTAGACATCCTAGCACCAAGAATGCTGGCTGAGCGAACACCCAGCGGGAACCTCCCTGCCACCGCACGTGGGCCAGGCCCACCAAAGCGGCAGAGGAACACAGCTAGGAAGGGCAGGCAGCTTTCCTGCCTGCCTGGTGGGCACAACCTGCTGACCCTCCTCTATCACCCTGCACCATGGCACCAGTGGGCATGGGACAGGAGCAAAGCTGTCCCCATTCGAGAACTCACTCCCATACATGGCACAACTCTGTGCTCCACCTCGGTCTGTTCTAAGCATCAAACCTCTCTCTGAAGAGCAATTTCCACTCTCTTGCCACCCTGACTGCTCGAGATTAAGCAAAGTTGTGGATGGCTCCACAGCCTATTCCACATTTTCGTGCCAGTTGGTTGCTGTAAAATTGTGATGAAGCAAGAGAGGCAGCACGGTCAGGTATGAACCAGGCTGAACTTCCAGAACTGGTTTCTTCTGGTCTGTGTCCATTCACAAGGGCTGCAGTGAAATTTAAAAAAAAAATCAGAAAATTGCCAGAAAAAGTGCAAAGAAAAGGGATAAAAAGATTATCTGCATATATTTAAATGAAGAAACAAGGGTTTTTTCACTTCCACACTTTAGTGTCTCAAAAACCACCAAGGAAGTATCGTCATATTCTATAAGGTCTGACAAATGGATGGATTCCCACAAACACCAACAGTAACGGTTTATTCCCTTTCATAATGCATAATTTTGCTCCTCTCCCTAGCTATCACTTTTTCTAAAAGGCAAGGGTAATGAAATGCATTCAGAGAGGCAGGGCATTCCACTAACAGGCTTTGGTACTTCACACATATTAATGAACAGGAGAGCAATCATCTGAAGAAAATTTTCTTGGTCATAGTCCTGACTCCAAGGTTTTAAAATCACTAGCTGAGAAACCCACTCCCCATCTGGCTAATGACTCAGCTTTGAAAGCAAATATTTAATAACTGCTTAGCAGAGGGAAGTTGTGGACAGTTATACCTTGGGGTATTTCCAGAAATGAGAAGTATTTTAACATGCAAATTCACAAATTCTGCAGGATACATAATTTGAATAGCTAGTGCACATCCTGGCCAAATACCATACTGTCAACACACACCACACAGTGCAAACATTTTTTTTCCAAGACTACGAATATCCTCAGTGACACATTAGAATGTAGTTTTAAACAATAATACAAAGATAAAAGTATGTTGTGGATATGACATGATTTGGAGCAGTTACCATATGCTCTGTCAATAATCTATGGATTAATAAGGTCCCGATGCACAAGAACATGTTGGCCACTCACATCTCCACGGAAGATTATTCCATTCAGCACGAAAATTAGCTGAGGATTAGGCATATGTCACAATTTTTCATTCATGTTTTTAACTTGGTCATCTCTAAGATACTGCTGTTAAGGCTTAGGGGTTTTTAATCAATCTTAGTCTTTAAAGGTCTGATTGTAATTCCATTAATTTGCAGGAATAGCAAGAGAGCAGATTCAGGCACAAAATCAGAAAATTAATGTTATCTTAACAATTTACTTGTGTGTCCCTAAGAGCAGCTATACAAGAGCATAATAAATAAATAAATAAATAAATAAATAAATAAATATTCACCTAATCTATTATTCTTCCACTGACAGTAGATGTAGTTGATCCTTTGGGAAACAGTTGAAGAAACAGAGCAAGTACAGAATGTGAAAAAAAAGTAATTTGTTTTAGTATGACTGCTCCCAGTTTGGGCAGTGTCTCTGGGTACAAAATCAAGATGCTTTTCTAAATCTGGTGCTAGGAACAGGCAGTAAAATAGATCTATATAATCATCTGCAACAGCAATCTATCTCCTAACAGGCCAAAGACTCCTGAGTATTTTATTTCCTTGTTTTTTATTTAGAACAGAGGTCTGGATAGCCAGGCAAATAGCTGGCCACAAAATAAAATGTCATTTACTAGGTACAATTTAACCTACGGTGTAGGAGATTCACCTTCCACTCTTTGTAGCTCCAGAGGCTCCCCATACAATCATCAGCATTTTTGCCTTGGCAGAATGACTTCAAATTAATAACAAACTGGAATACTTCCAGGATGACATTTTCCATCCACTCTGCACATGCTGTGCATCACTTTAAAAACAGCACAACCCTGGAAAGTAAGATCTCCATGCACTACTATCTTGTCCATATCTCCTTAGTGAAAATGAGATTGTCCCTAATGAATTCAACAACTCGAGCAGGCTAAATGCCATTGGCATCACCTGGGGATCAGGAGCCTGCCCAGTTTGTACATGCACAGTGGCAGCTGGGGTGGTTTGCATTTCTTAATAAAAGTGCTGTCATTTCATCCTTTGGACAGGAATGCTGATGCCTGCCGGTGATCTGGGATTCCCCAACATCCCCTGCAAAAGGTACCTCAGAGGGGTTGTTTCTGTGTGAGTTTTCACCTCTGAGATGCAAGGGGGCTGCAGCAGTTCTAGCAACCTGCCTGTACTTAACACATGGCTGAAAGGAGCTGCTTACACTTGACAAAGTAACTCTGGTGCAACTTTGGCATAAATATGTTACAGCACCTACAACTATAAATACAAATATTTCAGAAGACAAACTGTATTTTTGTTTAGTTTGGTTAGTTTTTAAATACATACTTATATTTTTCAACTGTCTGGTAAGCAGTTTGTGCAGAGAGGAGTATTACACAGTACAAAAGCATGTTAGAACTGCATTTGCATTCTAAAGATAAAAGTTAGCATTAAACATGCCAGAAAATAAGAGAGTCTGAAAGTGCTAGATATATTTTTGAAAGGAAAAAAGTCACAAGTACCAAAACACTTTCAGAAAGGAGGCTGACAAATTTTCCTTCCTGTCCCCCAAAAAAAGAAAACTCCTTCAACTAGCTTGCACATAGCCAAAGAGTTATAATCAAACTGGCGCAACCTACACCAGCAGTACAAAGCCAAATTGTGCTCTACATACTCCGTGATAAGGAAATTTGGAAAGCATCAGCACTATCACCAGCTAAGTGACTTACCAAATCATCTACATAACAACATAATTGCCAAAAGCTATCAAGAGATTTATCAACAGTGGGGTACCACCCACAACCACACTGCACTACACAGAACGACAGAACAGAAATATTCCTCATCCGGGCTTGGCTGTGGCTGGGCCTCTTCTGTTTGCTAAGTTCCACATCATCAGTGATTTTCACCAGTCTCCATCTTTATTTTGCATCCTCCTTGGAGGAAGTTTGTTATACTGTGAATGCAAAGAGGCAACAGTCCTCCAGCTCCATCAGGTAGGTAGGTTGCAACTTACTGTCTGTTTGTATATGAAATGCTGTATTCTCCTTTTGATCTCACAACACATTTTTTAAAAGAACCAGGCAAGCCATAATCATAGAATCACAGAATCATAGAATAGTTTGGGTTGGATGGTACCTTCAAGATCATCCAGTTCCAACCCTCTTGCCATGGGCAGGGACACCTCCCACTATACTAGGCTGCTCAAGACCCCATCCAACCTATAATAAGCTTACAGTAAAGGACTGTGCACACACTCATCAGACATGGGATCAGCAAACTTGCTTGTTAAAAAAGAGGAAAAGTCAGCCCTACTTTATGCTTAGAAAAGAAAGGTCTGTCTTTAAAAATTAAAGTAACCCACAGCCAAATATTGATACTACAGAAGACAACTTAAAACACATGTCAAACAAGTTTGAGAATGGATAGGAAAGAATATACATTTCCATGTGTCTTTTCCTGAACCCACACACACTCCTATTTGTACAAGTTAATCCAAAGCACTTTGTAGCCCTATGCTATTAACCTTTTTGAGATAGTCTTCATCAAACAGCGAATGGCAGAGGAGAGGGTAACACAGAAATGACAGAAAACCATCTCTCTGCTTCCAGATTTACCTGTATAGGGATATTCCCAGTACTGGATATAAAATGCACAACTCTGAAAGGAATTTTGCCCCAGTTTTCATAAGACATTTTTTCAACCTCTATGAAGGGCTTTAAAATTTTTGTATCTTTATCTGATCAAAATGCTGTCCTTCTTCCTGTAGTGCTGGCACTCTTTGTGGTGAGACTGTTTCAGTATCAATATTAACATTCAAATGTCAAGTTTGTGACACTACATTTCCTGTGCTATTTAAAGCATTCAGAACAATCATTATCTGAGAAATATTAAACAGTAAATTTTTGCTACCTGCTTACAATTTCAGCAGCCCCAGCTGTGACAGAACAGCACTTACAGCAGTCACCTGCAATTTCACATAGAGATGTATTGTTCACCTTTTCTAATAATACTCACACATTCCCCCAACTTGGCTTTTGTTGTTTTTAGCAAAGCTACACATTCATTCATTTTCTGGAGCACAACTACAACCTGAATATCAATTCAATTTATAGTATTTAGTATTTCCAACTTTTGTTCCACATATATTCCCTAACTGATAGCAACTTTAACATACAGTGAACCGCTGAGGTGGGTTTTTTTTCACTATTCATGAAATACTAATTATTTATCATTTCTACTGCTGTTAAAAAAAAGAGAGAATCTTTCATTTTTGCTTTTTTTTTCCTGTTTCAGTACTTAGTTGAGTCTGTTTCTTTTTTAATTATCTAGACTGTGGTTACATCTCTTTGGGCATAAGGAGTGTTTTCATTATAACATGTAGGTGTCTTTAAAAGCAACGAACATTAGAGCTGCACGTCTGAGAATGCACTGAACTGCTACTGCTTCCTACCAAGCTGCCAAAGTTTCAGAGAAGCTTTCATACAATATTTCAAACTGAAAATAATGAATGCATGTTCCCGCATGCAGCAAGGTGCATGTTAGATAGATACGTTTATCTCCTTGTCAAAGAACAGCTTTATGAGGAATGCATAAAAACCACATAGAGCCTTCCATTAGCAGACAACACTGCAAGCTACAGATCAAAATTAAATATCCCAAATAACTCAAGGAAAACTTTATTTTCATGGTTTGATTATGTCATGAAGTACTTCAGCATCACTGTAAGGTCAGTTCTGTTCTCCCCTCTGAAACTGGAGGATGATCTCAGAACATGCACATTTCTTTCATTCTTAGCTAACTTCACCTCAAATTTGAGCCAAAGGGCTCAAATAGCCCTCTGTAAGTCCACAGGAGGAACCCTAGTGGGACCAGGGCCGAAAACAACATGCCTACAGTAGCCAATAACTCTGAGCTATAAAAATACTTATTAAATCTCTATATTGCCTGGTCATCAACATTTCCATTATAATCCTTGTACTTGGGGATGTCTGTATGTTGCATGCTATCCGTACTTTTCTCAAGCCAACCAAAATGAATTGGTTTTGAGTGACACAAGGCACCACCCTCTCCTCCGGAGACCTGCAGAGAACTAACAGAACCCTCATTTTTCACACAAATCAGCAGGATCCTACCACCTCCTGCTGAAATTTGGTTTACCTGCTTTGTTATAATATGCTTTTGCAGGGTCATAAAAGCAAGCTTTGGTTTTGTTTCAGGAAATCAAGGGGTACCAGCTTTTTCATGTAGTATGTCATGATGTGAAATAATCAGGGCTAGAAATACAACAGTAAAGTTTCAATAATGTGTCTTTCAATTCTTCATCATTCTGTTTACACTGCATTGAGAGTTATAAATGAAGTAATAAACAGCAAAAGACAGTCTGCCAAAACAAGGAGCCCATCATAAATGCTTTTTTAAAGAATAGCAGGGGTAATACTAACACCAAAACCAGTATTCTTCCTACTGCCATCAGCAAAACCATTCTTGAATTTGTTCTCCTGTTGCACCCAGAAGGACAACTATGTTTGTCTACAAAGCCACCACACCATTACAGTTGAACTCATTAAAGTGTTTGAGGTACCTTGAGTATGACAGAAGACACAGAAAAACAAATGCCATTTGACAACACACAATTCATACTAATGTTAATTAATTCACATTTGTAACATAAGCTGAAGCTATTTCAAATAACCCATTATGATATATTCTGAGAACATGTATTAGAAGCAAAACACAAAACCTACCAACACAAGTTTCTACACCTTTCCAAAATGAGCCTGAGTCTTCTTTCACTCTCCTGCTCCTGGAGGGATGCCAGCATTGGGCCCAGCAAACTGTACTCATCAAGAATCAGCTCTAAAAGTAACTCTCCTTCTTTCTGCAGAAATCAATTCTTGAGGGCCAATACTAACAGTTTTTAGGAGCAATGTGGGTAAAATGTGAGTGGAACCGCTTCATGCCCTAGTAGAGAGGTCTAGCTGAAGGAGTAGGCATACGTGCTGCCCTAAGCTTTTATAGTAAAATATGCTTTTTTTCCCTCTTTTGCCCTTCCAGGAGTCCTCTGCATCTAGTCATTTCTCCTCAGGCCTCCCTGGGTGCCTGGAAGTCAAAACCATGTGATGGAAAGACATTAGCAAAGTGGTCCTACCACCACACGCCTCCCACTCGCAACTTCAAATTTCTCACCCACATAAGATAAAATCCTGCTGAGGAAAACTTGCTCTGAGTGCCTGGAGCACTCAGCTCTGAAGAAGCTGGGACAGGAACAGCATGACAGACACCAGGCACCCTGCACAAGCCAGGTGAGCTGAACCCTACGTGGAGACTCTTTCTCTGCAACAGAAGCTTCTCAGTGTTTAGTCCGAGGTATGAACACGCAGAGTTTACATGCTTATGTTGACAGGTGAAGAGCTTTGCTCTCAGTAGTAACCGCAATTTCTTTTGAAGTCCTGAACCAAAGTTAAGAGATTACCTGGGTCAGTAGTCACACAGCGTACACCACAGCCCTTCTCAAACATGAGGAGGAAAAAAACCAGCAACAAAAAGCCCAGCTACAGAGTAAACTCGACTTACACACACGGGAAAAGCTCTTATTTTCCATGCCCATCTAAGAACACAAATTGTCCGAGGACCGAATACCAGCTCTCTACAAAGGACCTCCGAGTCTGTCAAGAGTGTCCCAGCACCCTGTCAGCCTGCTGGCTCCAGCTAACCAGGCACCTGCATGTAACAAAATTGCCTTCAGCCAGCTATGGCAAGACACTAAGCATCCACACGACAGCTTCTTTTCACTGCATAACTACTAGTTCAGGTCTCTGTAAAACACACACATAAGAATTTTACGAAAGTGGCTACAACTACAAAGCACTGTGTTGCTAGCCAGAGATGGAGAGCACACCATCCAACGCTGAACAACAGCCAGTAAGGAGGAGTCCCAGTTTCAGGCCTGAAAACCACTGGAAAGCTGTTGTCAGGCTGATTACAACCCCGCTGAAAGGGTAAGGCTTCAGAGCAGTGTGTGTAGCAGATTAGATGCATGGTTCCCATGCACTGCCAGCAGAAGCTGCAGATCTGAACCACCACACGTATTCTGCAAATATACTCTGGTGTGCACTCACACAGTAATGTGCCTCTGAGCTCCACTGTTAGAAAAATAATCAGTGAAAAAGTAGCCCATAAGCACTGGCCACAGTTCATTCTGAAATGAACTGGTCCATAAGAAAGTTTAAGTAAGTGAAGGACGTGGTAAAACTCCTGTCAAACAAATAGTAAGGGCAGGGTCTCTGAAAAAAAGGGACAATTTGCCATTTGCAGTGTGTACAAGATGTCTTCATACACTTTCCTGATTCCTTGCCAGTAACTATTCAAAAAAGACCACTTAACAAGCAAACAGGTCTTCAGCACAACAAATAATAAAAAAGAGAGCAAAGCTTGTGCTATTTAAATATCATGAAACATTCTGCTAATCATGCACAGATGGAAGTACAGACGCTTCTGCCAGACGCCTTGTTCAGAAACTTTGCTCTATTTTTAATTATTTGATGCACAGAGGACCTGTTCTCTGATTAAAAGGGCACTGCCTTTAAAAGGACTCCATCGATATGGAGTCTAGCCTTGTTTTTAATGGAGGATTTAAAAAGCAGTAACTCATACCTCCAAGCTCCCTGCAACCAATTCTTATCATCTTGCAAACATGGTTGGTTTTTATTAGATGTTTCTATCACCTTGGGAAACTAACTATATGCAAGCTATTGTTTAAATGCACTGTGTGACCCCATTTGGAAAACGTTTATCTTCCTCTAATATCCTTTAGTTTGTATCTTTTTTGGTGTTACCTCTAACAAGAAGGGTTATAGATTTCCAGATAAAAGCAGCATTTTTTGATAATTTCCCCTTTAGTCAAAACTCTATTTTTTTTTGAAAACATATGATCTCCAAAATTATAAACTAAAATATTTATCAGGGTTTTTTTAAATCTACTATAACTACATTATCATTCCAACAGTCAGTCCTTGGTAAAAACACAGGGATGCACAAAGGAGAACAACCTCACATTTTTTTCACTTCATACCTTCTGTGAACTTCACTCATTCAGCACTATGGTGTTTCATTCCTGTACTTCTCTAAAGCAGTCCAGGAATTTTTCCCTCACTGAAGAGCCTCACTCAAAATGCATATTATGTTCAATTTATTTTCTTTTTCTCAATGAAGTGCTTTTCAAACATTCTTTTTTGGTTTAGCTTACATTTTATCTTGAAAGTTTTGCAACCTGCTATTACAGAAATTTGCTGGTGGGGCAGAATCACAGTACAACAAAACAAACTGGAAACTCAAGGAAAACTGCCCAAGCTGTCACTTTTGTCTCACCTGTATTACATGTGAAAATTAAGTGATGTTTTCAGAGCTTATCAACGTTAACAATTTGAAGTGCTGCTAGTAACACAGTAAAAGAACCTTCTGATTAGCAGACCACATGATATGATAATAAAGTAACAGTGACCACGTTATCTTATGAACAAATGACCCAAAGCAGGTGACTCCCAGCTCATGCTCAGGTACAGAGAAAACAATTGATTTTATTAAATTTTTTTTAAATGCTACCAGCATGTAATATTACTCAAACAAATACAAGCAACTGAATTCTTAAAGACCAGTTGACAAGCCTGATAAAAGATGTCTGCTGAAGAGACACTGCAGTTGGAAGCCAGGGAAGACTGGCAGGGGCATACAGCAATGAAAATCCAATGTTCAGCCAAGGAAATGGGTACCCACAGTGAAGCCACACAGAGAAGAAATAAAGGAAGTTTTCCCATAAGGAGATGGGAAAGGCTGTGTGCAATGAAAAGCTTGTCCAGGCAGATGATCAGGGTTGCAAAGCTCAGAATCCAGCTATGATTAACGAGAAAGGAAGAGGTAGATGAAACAACACTCAAATTTGCAGTTCTGCAGAAAATTACCGAGGTACTGAAACCCTCTGAGCAGAAATGGATTTTAGACACATAGAAACACCTACCAAAAAAAGAAGCCAAAGAAAAGGCCAACACACAATCAAAGTATCACGCAGGTAACAAACCTGGTAAGGGGGCCGTACAAGTAGGTCAGATATGCAGCAGCGAGAACTGCTGAGCACAGGAGAATCTCAGCAGAAATGGAGACAAAGAGAAAAATTAACTGGCCAGCAATAAAAGAATAAAGTCTGAAAAAAGTTAGAACAGGGCAGAAGGATAAAAGTGCAAAACACTGCTTGGAATATACGAAGATCAGTTTAATTCACCAACACATCCACTTGAAACACTGGAAGACAACCAATGAGTAACAGTTTTCACTCCCTTTTCACAAGCGAATGCTCCCCTGCTACAGCACCAAGCAAGTAGTGTCTGATCGACCAGCTCCAAGTCCAGAGGGCCACAACACTCCCCACAGACCCTAGGCCAGATTCCATGCTCTATCATACCACATATGCACCCACGTGGCTCTTTTTACAGCATCCAATTACGTAACGGAGGTGGGAACCAGACCCTTGCTCCGCAGCTGCCTCTGGGCTGACCGCATCGGTGCAACACACAACACGCACAGTTCACATGAAAGAAGATAAGGAGCATAAAAACCCGGTTGCTGCAGCACAGGCTGCACAGCACCACTGTTTCACAGAGACACTCTGGCTGAGCACCAAACACTGCAGCCAGCCAGCTGACAGCTCAGATGAACGCACTTCATAGCAGAGCTGCACATGTAGCAGAAGTGTGTCTTAGTTTGCATTTCTCCCATTCCGTACACCCAACGTGACATTCAACAAGTTTGACTCCTTAGGTAACACGGGTGTACTTGACTGCTGCTCTTCAGCGTATTTCAGATGCTTACTATAAACATTCTACCCACCTGATTTTTCCTTAGGGCCCTTTCTGGCTGTTCTGTAAGAGGTAACAACATCTGGATAGCAGTGTCAAGTAACAAATGCCATACTGCCACTAAGGAATTACTTTAATTCACTCAGTCACTACACACGGTATTGCCACTGCGACTGCTGCTGAGCTGCAAACAATATAAACTGGCAGTGACCAACAAATGGTAGGATGTACCCATGCGGGTTTGTATCATTCTCATAGCTGAAGACCAGGCACTGGGACTGAGCTGTTCTGTCAGCTTGCGCAGATACGGAGCAAAATGCAGACTTTAAATCCTTCTTTGGTCCTTCCAGTATTGTAGCATCATATATATTTTAAGTCAATAATAATATACTCATGCACTATTCAAACGAACACAGTCAAATTTTAAACTATAAATTATTGGTCCATAAGATCCACTGTCAGCCTCTTTCCCCTTGATATAGAACACAGACATCAAAATACATTAGAGAGATGGCACTGCTGTGTCACCAATCTCCCCACCATTTAATTAATCAACTGTCAAGTTCACAAAGGAAATCACAAGCAATTTCCAAGACTGTGTCACCAAAACCAAAAATATTAGGTCAGATCACAGCAGAGATCCAAGAAAATTTAGCAAGACTGATAAACAGGAAACCTGAAACTTATCCCTGATTCAAAGAGCTAAGCAGAGAGCTGAAGCAGCCTCTCAGTTCTGCACCCTAGCATTTGCCCAGATCCACCACTTCATCTTTGGCTATTCCATCAGTAAGTGTCGCTGACAGAGGAGTCACAGGCCAAGGTAGCTGGTGGGGAAAAAAGAAGAGAAAATCCAGAGAAAGTACAAAATCTAGGACGTATTAGTTCTCTCATTTATAATAAAGTACCATTTCATTTGTGTGTCAGAAACTCAACAGCAGTTATCAGCGGAAAAACCTCCACCGTATGTTAATGAGTCAGAGTTTGTTTGTTTTAAACCAGATGCTCAAATCTTAAGACATTAGTATGCAATTAAAGACTTGTATTCACTGGAAGATCATGTTCATGACATTCATACGGTAGTCTTTGACTTGCATAAATATTGATGAACTACCAGTATCGGTGTGTCTGGGGCCAAACATTTTACTCAAAAGTTCAGCCTTTAATGACAAGTAACATTGCCTCGCTCTGCTGAGGAAAGAAAATACTTCAAATGAAATTTGTACATCCTTAGGCATGATCTCTTCTAAAATCATAGGAAATGCTGCCCGAGTAGAGTCTCAAACTTTGTGGAAATGCTGCTAAGCCCAAAGAGGAAGGTGAACGAGGGTACTTTTAACAATTCACAGGTGGAGAACCACCACTGCAACCTTTTGCTTCTGAGCACATGGTTGAACACCAGCCCAAATCACCACCCAATAACTCTTTGTCTCTGTAAAATAAATCTGATGCCAGGGCTTGGGATGGAGATCTGCAATAGCTACAATGGTTTGCAGAAGGGTCTGTCAAGGCACAGCTCCCAGGTGTGTAAGCAAACATTTCAGATCATAGGTGGGTGTTCTGCTTATCGTCACAGTTTTCTGATTCTTATGGAAGATTTCCATTTTCAGCAATGCCTACACAGCATTACCTGAGATACCTTGAGTCATTAAAAAAATGCAAATAGGGAGAAAAAAAAATTAAAAATAAATAAATGGTTCAATGACTTTCTTTGGGTTTTACTTGCTTATTTCATTATAGTCCCTACATAGTGCATTTTATAAAATGCAAAATTGTATTTATCTTACTCACTTGCATCTTTGCTTTTAAAGCGTGACACACTCTGTAGAAAAAAAAATCAAACAAAGAAAAAATGGAACTTATTTTTGTATTAAATAAATTTTTAAAATAATCACCCAAGCTACGGCAAACATACAAACAGACAGAAAGTAATTGTGTTTGTATCTGAATTCTGCACTTCAAGCCACCTTTGATCAACTTGATTAATATTCTTTTCAGAAGATTTTTATAGCTGGTACACTTCATGAACACAATTAGATTAATCTGTTCTGAATTCTGTTTCATAAAATCACTGTTCTTCTTATTAATTTTGCAAAAAACAGATGTTACTACGTACAAGTGAATTTTTCTCATTGATAAAACAAGTCTGTGACACAGCTTCCAGTGCTGGCCAAGAGATATCATTGTGAGTATTTAATAAATCAGCAAGCCTGATGATGCAATGTCATGTGAGCTAATACACAAAATACTACACTTTTTAGTAAAGTAATTGAAAAAAATAGCCCAATTCTCAGCTTATAGCACCGGATTATTCAGGTATCAGTATCTGTGGGATAATGCCACCAGCCAGTCAAAGTGACTACAGCTGATCCACAAACCTTCCTCTACTGAAGGCAACAATAAAATTTTAATCAGATTCAGCAGCATGGTTTCACACGGTTGAATTTCAGAGATATTGGGTTTGAATAAGATCCATCTGACCCCTTGATCTGCAGGAGAGACTGACTTTGACCTTACCAGGACTGCCGTGGGCAGACAGATGTCACTTCACCCCATAAATCCCCTCGCCTGGCGCCGTAGCTAAGCGCTGCTGAACTCAGGTACCCTCTAGGAACACTGCAATGTTGTAATTAGCAGTGAGACTTGTAACGCATTCCCCTGCCAGAAACAGGGGTTGCTGTGGCCACTAGAGTAAAAGAATGTGAAAAGGCATTGGGAAAGAATAAAGACAGATACTGAAACAACACAACTATCACCAGTATCAGCTGAACTGTCAAATAGATATTACAAGAAAACAAAGATTTCTTATTTTTTTTAAAGTATAAAATTTACTTTAAAATTGATTATTTCACTGGAAGGGAGAAATGGTACACAGAACACAACTCTGACACAAGCTTCTACTTCTTAATGTCTATATTCTGTTAGGTTCTGCTTTGATTTTTGGAGAAATCATGCATTTAACATCTTGTTTGCAGTGCAACAGTAACCTAAACCCCTTTTAATTTTTGGCAAATGCTGCACATCACTCACATCAGGCTCACACTTAACTGTGAACTGTTAACATGTCTTAGTGTGGTTTCCCTGTTCCTATGGCAAGGCTAAACAGCATTTAGAAAACAAAGATATCCCCAGGCCCGCCCTGTAGTTTCTGAAGCACAGATTAAGCACGGTATTCTGCTCAACAAGCTCATCGCTGTTAAGTAACTCATCAGAAAATAAAGAGGGAATTATCAAATGGGAATTGCCAAGTAATTAGTTCTCTGAAGCAGATGACATACAACTGTTAAAGGGAGGGGCTTCCCTGTTAGTCATATGTCAGAGTAGAGCCTACTAATCTGTAAATAAAAGTGCATTACATATGATTAGTGCTATGGGTTTTTAACCGCTAGTGGTGCATGGAGAATAAATTTACAACTTCTTCTGCTGCAATAATCCACCAGGATTCTTTTTTATTCTCTTTCATACAGTGAACTTTCAAACCATTCTGGATCTATCTACTTGCTTTCAGACTATCTGGGGAAAGCTGTAAACACGGCACCGTTCCAGGGAGGGGATGTGCTCAGGGGCTAAGGAAGAGGATAAACGCTTTTACTATCATATTAATCTGAAAAATGACTCTCTACTCAGCTACTACACATGGCACTGAAAAGGAACCGCGCCAATGAGAAAACACTAACACAAAAATTCCAAGCGCAGTAAAGAAGGATTAAGCCTGCTTTCTGTAATTATCCTTCCCCATTAAAGCCTAACTTTAAGTAGCTGTCCTCACAGAAATGTTTAATCTACAAAACTACAAGGGCCTTCACGCATGGGTACCTGACAAACAAATATGTGGTAACAGTCACAACCACGCTCCAATACCAGTGATAAACACTTCAACATGTATACTTTTTACAGTGTGAAGAGCAACTCAATAAAACCTCAAGTCAGATTTTCAGCTAGTCACAGAAAGAGTTGATCATTGCTAAGTAACTGATTAGAAAATATAGAATTATCAGATGTTGCCTCCATCACAGTATCTCACCACAAGAAGCCCTTTCAGCTAAAGTGCTCAAACACAGATGCTGCCACTTTGGCATTCAACTGAAAGCACACCTCTAGTACGGAGGCACGGCAAAAGCCACCAGCACACCCCTGCCCAACACACACAGCAAGGGAGAGAGAGGAGGAGGGTAACATAGATGCTGAGGCTTACACACAACTGCACATCCCACCAAGTCATTTCATCACTTTCAGTCCCTCAGCACATCGAAGTTTTCGGTCTCTCTCACACTTAATCTAACCTCCAAAAGCCCGTACTTTAAACTAATGCTAACAAGTTACAGTGCATGGGCATCGTCTCTTACTCCATCTGCAGATATACCTCTTTAAAACAGAAGCTGGGAGGTGAATCAAACCTCAGGTCTTGGCTTATATTGCATTAGGAGCGTGAGCCTTGTGTTTTTATGAAGACAGATCCCTCCAACCAACTCCTCTGACACTTCAGATCGGGTAACAAAACTTTCAGTCAGGCATCAAACCTTCAGTATCTTCTGAAGGAGCAACAGAGCAAACAGGTGAAAGATCAGGGCTAAGGGGATGGCAAAGCCTCTCTTCTAAGACGACAGTGTGCATTCAATTCACTTCATTTAGTTGACCTTACAGTTATTCACTTACATACAAAACAAAAAAATAAAAAAATTATTTCTAACTACTATCCAATTATACCTAATTCACATCTCCATTTCATTTGTGCCCTTAATACCTTCTCCATCACATACGTTTATAGCCCTACAGTTACTGTAGGCCTTAGTAAACATTATGAGAGGGAAGAAATAAATTCAGCTAGGATAAAAGGACACCAATATTGCAATCAAAAAGCCATCACTGGACATACTAATATAGAAGGATTAGCTCTTTTCATGTTCACTACAAATTATTTTAAACAGACAGATTGTTGCCCATTTAGAGACAGCAGAAGCCAGAAGTCTGCATAAAATAGAAATTATGTCTTTAGGTAAAAATAAGCTGTATTAGATAGTGTAGAGACATACTTTTGGAAAATTCAGCAAAAAAAAAAAATCTTACAAATGGGATGTGGCTGTAAATTCAACCCAATATTATAATACGATTAATGCATATCAAGTGAGTCGACAGTGGAAAAGATTAAAAAGAACTCTTTAGTTGTTAAAATGTCCAGTGTCTCTTGCAAATCCCTCCCAACACAACCGTTTAAAAGAAAGCATTGAGTCAGTTGCCTACGTGGAAGGAGGCAGTGCACGCTCTGAACAAATAACAATAACTATGTTTTTTAGAGCAGGCTAATATTAACCAAGGTCATGATTTTTTCTTTTTTAAAAAAGCTGTACCTATTTTTTTTTATTATTATTTTTACTAATACTCATGTCTTTATTCAGGCAAGATGCTTGGCAGTCCCTGCAAGAATACTGCTTGAATTGGAAGAGTAATCATGCCTGGAGCTCACACACAACAGCAATGTTACTCCCTGAAGCCAGGCGATTCCTCATGCAAGCAAAGCCATGAACACACATGTAGGGCCATTAGGCCTAAAGTAAGGTTTCCAAGATCTGCTTTTGAAAGCATCCAGTCAAAACACGCCCAACATTTGGTCCCTCTGACAGACTCTGTAGTAATAACTCAGGCCTGCCTAAAACTGAGCAAGGCTGTCACCACCTTCACCCCAAAACAAATGTGAAAGCCAGAAAGATGACGGGTCCTAGCATGCAACGGGTCTTAAGAAGGCGATGCTCTATGTCGAGCTGTGAAACCTTTCTGTGGCTGCTTGCTGCACAGCACTGGGTCATATTTCTTCCATCTTACTACCGTGAGCTCCTGCCTGTTACCGACAAGCAGGCAGTCTCTACCCAAAAAAACTTTAACTTTGCTTAATTAGTTATCCAGTGGGCCTGATTTTGGTTGTTCTCTAAAGAAAATAAGAACTAATGAAGCCAACAGTGATACTCCAAACTCAGTGACTAAAATGGCCCAACAACTAGGAATAAGCCAAAATAAATTTGATCTATGGTCCTCAAAAAAACAACACTATAATTCCAGGTACACTGGTACAGAAAAAAAGCAGCACAGGGCTCTAACTCCTGTCATGCCTCTGCATCCGACTTAACTAGGTTACATTTTCTATCCCAAACGTTTGCCTAACATCTAATAAATTCTTTCTCATGCAATCACAGGAAATGCCAGATGCTAAAATATTCGAGGTAACTTAGCAATACATTGTGGATAATACAATCTGATTATTCACAGGATTTGACCAATGCACTATAAACGATTACTTCTTCTAATTAAGACATAAGCCTTTCCTGTAGTAATCACTTCTGCAAATAAACACAATTTCATACAACCCAAGCTAATTCTGAGGAAAAAAAACCCCACCACGTTGTGGAAATAATAATGTCATAAAAAAAGCTTCCTTCTATTGCACCTCCTAAGTCAATAGCTGCTACCAAGTCAGTTTTCTGCCAAAACAGAACAACAAAATGTGTCAGTGCACAGTCACTTTGTCCGTTTTTTCACTCTCAAGAAATTCTTACTGGTCCCAAGAAATATAGTGATTACAATCCACCACCACCATTCAAGCTGATCTGTAAACCGTAACAGGCACATCTTTGCATGTAACTACTTGCTTAGGCAACTTCCCTAACAGCACCCTTCCCCGCAGCCACAATAAAATGTAAATTATGTGCTGCACACTTTTCTACGACATGCTGTATACATTAAAAAGTTATTCTATAATGGAGATTTTCTGATCAGCCCCTCATAAAGCGAATGCTATAGTAATTAATTTTTCTGGCTGTAAATAGGAAAAAAAGATCCTTTGATTTTCTGCACTTAACCACTATATCTCATTTCCTCTTATTTAAAGACACAGACAATTTTCTTATGACCCTTTATCTTTTTTATTTTTTAAGCATCACCAGTATTGCCATCCCAATCATATAACAGGTCCAAAATCATATAACAGGTCCAAAAAAACAGGCTGGCTTAATGACAATCAGATTAAAGAAATAAAATAAAAAATTATGTTCTTTTTTATAGGCAGTATGATCCTTGAGGCTTGGTTGTTTCAAGGTACTCTCCACAACCATATGGAAAGCAGAGAGAGAGAAGCGGGAGAGCAGACTGATACATGTGTATTATTACATCCTGTCTGCCTACAGCATTTCAGGGAAAAAATATCAGAGGAATTGAAAACATTCCTCAAACCAGCATAAAAGACACCCAGGCACGTCAGTAGTGGCTAGTTGTCCTGGGAAGTATCCTTATATCAGACAAAGTATAGTGCACAGGAGGAACTCGGGACACTGGGAACATTAAGCCAGCAGTAAGCAACAAGAACTACTGAAAACATTCGTAAAAGTGCAGGAAAGATTTATATACAATTTCACACATGGCATTTTACAACACAAATCAAATCCTGTAAACTTTTCCATTCATACTATCACCTTTTAGTAACAGAATATGCTCTGACCTGAGGTGAGCATAAAACCACTCGTCTGGAACCCACTGTCTTGTAAGCCACCGAACTGAGTCACCAGAGTTAACAGAATTTTTCTGACGAGAGTTTCTCAAGGACCTCTACTGCCAGGCAAGGGAAGTACAAACTTATCACGGGTAGGTAATCGACTAGTAAGGTGCCCACGCTGATTAAAGCCCAGCACAGACAGTGCACACTTGTTTGAGGAAATAAAAAGCATTATATTCTCACCTTTTAGGCAGTGTGTATCTGTATGGTGAAGACAAAAATGTTGTTCACTGTCCTACAGGGGTCAAGAATAAATTCACAGCTTGTATTGCTTGCCCATGTGGCTTGGCCTGTGATGTGACTGTTGATCCAGAAGTGGAGGAGAGGGAAACCAAAATAAAAAGAAATAAAAACACAGTTAAGAGTCAAACAATTTACAACATGCTAAGACATCAAAACCAGGACTGAGAGAGACTGCTTTTGCTATTACTCAAGCACAAATAAACTACAGATTTAATCCTGCAGACAGAGTACATACAGTAAAGAGCAGAGCCCATTTATTCAAACTGAGTGCTCTTTTCCCAAATGTGATCTTAATGAGGTGAAGAATCATAAGCGAGATTTGATGACTGTCTTCACTGCCAACACAACATACTTCATTTGTGAAGGGGCATCATCCAGAAAACATATTGCTGCCACTAGTACTTATAGGTGAAAAATAATCATTTTGGGAATGCAACATTACCTTATGACTACTGTGTCATTTATGGTAGCATGCTAGAGTCAATGTATATTAATGCAAATTCCTAAATCACAAATAAATCAAGGTGATTTTTTTTCTATTTCTGTATTTTGCTCAGTAAAATCACCAAGAGCCAGCACTGCGTTTCTGCTGACATTACATATTAAACAAGATACATTTTGGGTTTTATTTTGGAACTGCACCAACTATTTTTATCACTCTTGGGACAATAAAAGGATTTTCTCTCCCTCACTGAGAAGCATTTTTTGTTGTTTCAGTTTACAAGCATACTTACTTGTTCCTATTTATGGAAGGATTTACACACGTACTTAACTCTAGATAGGTTCTTTAATCAATCCTCATTCAGCAAAACCCTCGCTGGGACACATGCTAAGTAACTTTGCAGACTGGGACCAATGCACACACACAGACTTGCCCATGTGGCACAACCACCTCAGACTTCAACTTTGAGAAAAAAGCCCCCAAAACACGGAGCATTACATTCTCAATACATGTACTGAGATAAAAAATGAATTATAGCCATCAATCCAGTTTTTGCCTTTTTGCAAAAGTCGAGTCTACTTCTTACATTTTAAAACATTAGTCATGTAGCAGCTCAGCCAAAACCACATAAAAATATTCAACTTCTTTACATAATGAACGTGAACCACTGAACAAGACTCCAAAACACAATGTCTTTGTCCAAAATACCTATTTAATTTTTTATTTATCACACTCATAGTTCTGCATAAAATTAAAATGAAAGGATTGAGGTCAGGTTTTTCAGTTTGCAAAGCTCAGGCTGTTGAATTCACTGGAACATAGCACGACTTTTCTTTGAAAGGAAATATTTACCTTTGCCAAGCCTGTTGTACTTCTGTTTCTCCTGATAATTATATTTTTATTTGTGAAAGTACAGCTGGTTACAGAAGTCTCAGAAGAGACTTACAACTAAATCTGTTATCCACTCTGTGTGAATGGTACACACTGTACCTGTTCGGCCCTCCCAAGCAGCTACATCATTCACAACCTGTGTGCTGAGCTAAGGCTGTCACACAGCCCGACTTCTCCTAAGCAGCATCAGCAAGAGCTGCCTCACACGCTGGAGTAGATTTGCAGCCAGCCAATGCTTCAGCTCATCTATGCAATTCTGACAGACATTTCCTTTAGAGCCTGCCATACTTTTTTATGGCATTTGCCTTTCAATTAGTACACCACAACAAAAGCAGCACACTGTATGAACAATGACAATGACAATCCTGACTGCCATCTACGAAGATGAGCTGCTAAATTTCAGCAAGGGAAAACTCAGGCCTTCATTTTGTTTTACTAGCTATGCTACTAAACAATTATTTTCAAATTCAAATGTTTAAATCCTTAGTTGCTTTTCAGGTGACTGCATTTAAGTGTCTACTTTATTAATTAAGAGGAAATTAGGCCACTGACTCTATTACATAAAAATTTTTAAGTGAAATTCCAGATCTCTTGAAAGTATCTTTTAAAACAAGACTATTTTTTTCAGCCTTTCTAAATAATATTCAATCAGGTCAGAAGGGCCAGGGAGAAAAGTTGCACTGCTTATTTTCAAAAAGTCTTTTAACTAGGTATATACAGCCTTTTTGAAAATAATTACTTTCTAATGCTCTTAGTCACACAGGTAATTTGTCTTACAATAAAATATGTACAAGCAGCATGCAGCACACAAAGGCTCACTCTACAGGAGTCGTCCTGCACACGATCATTTCACTCTCTCCAGCCCATCCTCCTAAACAGGCTCTTCTATTTCAAGCCACCTCCTCAGTGGGGAGGTCCAAAACAGAGGTGGTCATGCCGAGCAGAGGATTTTCCCTCCTAACAAGAAGGGCGAGTTACTGAATGCACTGAAAAGCTGAACTTTGGGTATAGGAAACTGCCTGCAAACTCCCCATCCCCTCGCCACTCCAAGGAGAAACACCTCTGCTCGGCAGGCTGAAACCTGCAAACTCGTCACACCAAACCCGCGACCGCCAGCTGCCTGGCACTGCAAGAGCTGAACCACTGACGGGCGTTTCTCATTACCTCCTCCAGCTCCGGTGCTTTACCACCACAGCGATTAAAATATCTGTTTTACTGAGATATTTCTGGATCGCATTATGTTCCTGCCTGGTACTACAAATGTTCAGAAGCTGTGGTGCTGATGATTTCTCATCATCAAGACACAAAATCCTCCGGGCCAAGTTCAGTATTAGTGTAAGTGCACGCAAGATTAGTGACTAGAATAGCAGTGTTAACCACTTCTGCAGACACTTAATGCAGCTCCTTAATCAGGCAAAAATACTATTTAAGACCACAGTGCTTTTTGCCCTAAAAAAGATATAGAGAAAATAACAGTGATATGCAGCAGATCACTTTCTATGCTCTGTTATTCTACTACATGCCTGGATTAAGTCCAGCAAATTGAGTTATTCTAGATATACACCCATGTAAGTGGCTCACAATCCTGTCCCCTGGAGTCACTCCAGATTTAAGACATTAGAGCAGAGTGCCAAATTTGGTGCCTTTAAAAAATTATACCTACGTTTGTGGAAAAAATGCCTCAAAAGAGTGATGGGAACGAAGACAAACATACATTCCTTGGTTGAATTAATTTTTAAGAACAGAATGCAGTTCGAAGCTAATCAGACTGCATATTTTTTCAAGGTATTACTAACTTTGTGGCAGGTCTCCTGCTCTATGGCCGCAATGTTCAGATGACCACAAATGCAAAGAAAACCAAAAAAAAGCAAAAAAAAAAAACCCAGTACTGGAAATGAGTTATTTACCAATGAGAAAATTGCTTTTAATAGTATCTACTTAGGTTTTTATTATGAGAAAATGAAGTCAGCTTTCACCTAAAACAAAAACGGGCCTAGACCTTGCTAAGAACTATGAAGAGGCTTAACACATATAAGAGACAAGAATCACTGATTTTATTTTACAACCTCGGAGGTATAAAGTACAGTACACGAGCGGAGAATAACAAGCGTGTGGCCTAAAATACAGATGCAGGAATGGGAACTGCCACAAACTTGCAAACATTTACAGCCACCAAACAGTTAAACCAGCCTGTCAGAGGGAAAAAAAAAAAAACAAAACGACAACTCTGAAGAAACTTTTATGCAAGCTTTTATAATCCAAAAAGCATTTTTACAAAGCACCATATCTTTGCGGATTTGCTAATAGTAAATGTGAGTGGAATCGAGGATTTGGCTAACCTGCTAAGCATGTCACGTACCAGCCCATCTGCTTGACACTACGGTAAGCAACCTTCCTGAGAAGTTCAGCCATTAGGAAACCACCACTGGCATCCTTCAATTTTGAGCAAGCCTAGGGTGATGGCCACTAACAGGGCCACCAAGCTGGCCTGGTTAGGGCTAGTAGTAGCCCGGTGGGTCACCAGCCAGCCAGCCAGCCATGTACACACCTGACTGGCCGGTGAATACCGTCTGTTACCATGGCAGCCTGATCTAATTACATGACTGATCAGGGCTGGAGTAAGCGGGCTGAAAGCCTACACTGCTGACATGTCGCTGCACGATGAGATAGACAGACAGACAGGCAGGCGAGCACGGAGAGAAAAAATCTATCGACCTCTGTCTTATGTAAAAAGTGAGGAGCTTGCAGCCACCCTTTAAAAAGACAGCTGCCCGTAAAATGCCAGGCCGGCTTTTACGAACGAATTAGGTGCAATAGCGTGCACTTACAACTTACAATTATCTTGCAGCATCGCAAAAATAACTACGGTGTAATATTTTCGCCAGCCATTCTTGATTTCCCCTCTCCCTCATTCATAACCCTTGCTCTGTGTCATAAAACCGAACCATCCCCATCACCCGAGCAGAAACAGCTCAAGGCGAAGCCGGGATTTTCCTTGAGGGGAAGGCTTCGTTCGAAACTGAAATTAAAAGTCCTTGACTTCTCCGTGTGCGAGCAGAGTCACTCACTACGCCCCGGCCACATCTGACACGTAAAAGTAACCATTGCTGCATAAAACATGTAACCGTGAGCACTGAAGGTTAAAGTGTAACCCGCGTTACAAAATATGAATTTCTTTACCATATGAAAGGGAAAAGGTCTCCGGCAAAGGTCATCTACCTGCACACCCCTGCCGATCTGCGCGCAGAAAACATTTGTAAGGAGGAAGGCTTTTACAAACCCGGATTTCTCCGTCTGGGAGCATCATAGGAATGCTTAAATTCTCCCCCCTCCCCCCTTTCTGTCTGGAGTTGGGGTTCACGGGGGAAGGGATGCTGCTCGGCGGAGTCCCTATTACACAGCATACGGTAAACAAAATAAAAATAGCCCGGTCGCTCTCGTTATCTGCACAGTGCATTATATAACGGGCTTCCGACTTGTTTTCTTTCCTATTATTATTACTCTTCAGCAAATTCCTCCCCCCCCGCTAACACGTAAATCGCTCCCAATTCTGTCATTTTTTTATTATTATTATTATTATCGTTGCTATTACTATTACACCGGGAGCCAGCGGGTTGGTTTGTTGGTTTTTTTTCCCAGCATGCTTTAATTTAGACTTTAATATTCTTAGGAATCGCATTGACGGATTCAGCACCCCGCAAAACACACCGGGGGGGAGGATTTATTTGCGGGGATTTTTTCCTAAATTACAATGCCTTAGGATAAAACAACAACAAAATACCCCAACACCCCCCCCCCCAACCCGAGCGAACCCCGCGGCGGGGGCGGGGGGCAGCGGCGAGCACGAGGAGCCCCATCCCCGATTCCCCCCGGTTCCTCCCCCTCCTCTCCATCCCCGCTCCCCGCTCCCCCCCCCTTCCCCCGGCCGGCAGTACCGGGTGTTGTCTGTAGCCGGCCTGGGCCCTGAGTGAAGCGGAGCGCGGCTGCTGCCGGGCACATCCCAGCCCCAGCGCCGCCTCCTCCTCCTCCAGCGCCGCCGCCGCCGCCTCCTCCTCCTCCTCCTCCTCCTCGCTTCATTCACCCCTCCGGCAGCCGCCCAGCCCCGTACTACATGGACGCCGTGTGGCGGCGGCGGCAGCAGCGACCGGCCCTGCCGGCACCGCGCTGCGCTGCGGGGCACGCCCGGCGCGCGCACGCACCCCGCAACCCCTCCGCACCGCACAGCGCCGCACGGCTTCCCCTCCTCCCCGCAGCCACACGCACTGCACGGCTCGCACCCCCCTCCGTCCTCCCGCACCGCACGGCTTCCCCTCCCTCCCCGCACAGCCTCTCCTTCCACCCCCCAGCAGCCACACGCATCCCCCCTCCCCTCTCCTCCCCGCACCGCACAGCTACACGCACGGCACGCAACACGCACCGCACGGCCCCCCTTCCCACAGCCCGCAGCCACACGCACCGCGGGGCTTCCCCACACACACACATCCTCCCCGCAGCGCGCAGCCACACGCACCCCACAACCCCCCTCCACCCGCAGCCACAGGCACCGCGCGGCTCCCACACACGCACCGCGCAGCAACACGCACCCCGCACCACTCTTCCTTGCACCGCACGGCTCCCCCTCCCACTGTGCACCGCGCAGCCACACGCACCGCAGGGCTTGCCCCCTCCCTGTGCCCCGCACCGCACGGCTCACCCCCCAACCCCCGCATCGCGCAGCCACACGCACCCTGCAACCCCCTTTCCACGCAGCCTCATACGCACAGACACCCGTGTCGCGACACGCACGCCCCTCCCGCACTCACACGCACACAGACACCCCCTGTCGCGACATCTCCCCCCGTACACACACACCCCCCGAGGCAAAATGTCCACCGTGCCGGCAGCCACACGCAACCCCCGTTCGAGCCGGGGGAAGGAACCATGGAGAGGGGGTCAGGGCTGTACGGGCGGCCCCCGCCGCTGCCCCGGCCCCGGCTGCCCCGCGCCCCACCGGCCCCGCTCCGTTCCCTCCACCCCACCCTCCCCCAGTGACCGCGGTAGCCCCAGCGGTGGGGTGGGCACTGCGATCCCCTTCCCCCTCTCCCGGTCCCGTGTTTTCCCAGCTGGAAATCGCCGGCGGTTTTGCGAGAAGAAGCCGGGGTGGGGGGAGCAAGAAAGCAGAGGAGGAAAAAAGGCACTTACTGTAAAGTGTCAGTGGGGTTGGCGCGGGTGTGGGGGGGGTCACACAGAGAGGCTCGTACACAAATGTCTTCCTAAGCTGATCACGGGGCTTGGGTCTGCTTTTTTTTTTTTTTGGTTTGTTTGGCTTTTTTTTCTCTCCTTCCCCCTGCAGTGACACAGGTCCGGGATGTCTCCCCCCACATACACACTGTAGTAGGGAATGATGTCTGCGGTAACAGCGCTCGCTTCCCCTCTCCTCTCCCTCTGCTCAGCGTGTAAATGGGTAATAGAAGCCAAATATGGAGCAGTTGGCTGCCTCTGCAACAGCTTCAAGGATCCTACTTCATGCAAAAAAAAAAAGGGGGGGGGGGGGGGGAGAAAGGAGAAGGGAGGAGGAGGCAAGGCAACACTGTGGCAGGCGGCCAAGAGAGCCACACAGATTATTGCATACGCACAGCACCGCCGGGCCAAGGCAGCCTTTAACCCTTTGTGGGGCCGCACGGTGACCGGGACCGAGGATCTGGGGAAGGTGAGGGGATGGGGGGGTGTCACCTCGCCACTTACCTCCTCCGTCCCCCTTGTCACACTTGCCAAGGCCAAGATGGGATTAAATCCCTGTCGCTGGTTCCACAGAAAGTGTCCCCCCTGCTCCTCCTGTGGCAGGCTGCGTCTTGAAGATCTCAAAGCACTTTGCAGGCAGAAAGAAATGAGCCGGGGAAGGAGGGGTGGGGGGGAACCAACAAATCCAAACCTATAGTGTCTAAGGGGGAAGGAACAGACAACGAGCAAAGCGCTCTGTCCTTCTAGAAATGGTAGGGAATGTCGGTTTAAGGGATGCATGAAAATCAGTTGCTCAGTTAAGGCTGGTCTGTCTCTCCAAGGGAGGAAATAAAACTGTGCTGGAAGCCAGGCAATGCTCTGAAGCAGCCTCTCAGAGAGTCAGAAGCGGGTGATTTTAAGATGCCATATTGCATTTCACTGTGGAGAACTGCAAAGTGATTTGAGAGCAAGAACCTGCATCTCACTCCCTTTTTCTGAATTAGTTTTGTTTATCCGGATCCTTGGCATATGCTTGAGTTGCTTTTGTAGAAAGTACCTTCCACTTCATTCAGACCAGAGAGGCTCTGACTCATACCATCACTGCACTACAAGACAGGCAGGGCTGAACCACGCATGTTTGGGTACTGACTCCCTCTGGATTCCTTAGCATGCATTTCACCAAAGGTCCCCTCGCATCTCTCTCCCAGCTGTACACGGAACACGGTGAGCCTCTCCCAGACTCCCCCCCAAACTAAGGCAACTCGCACTTCCCCAGCACTCTAGCGTCAGCTCGTTACTCTCTTACTTCTCTCAACGCAGGTCTCTGCAGTGCCATAAACTGCAGCAATGGGCATACAACACGCACGGATGGAAAACTGAGAAAATACCTCTTTCTGGGCTGGCTCAATCTGGTCTTCAAGTCTTCGAAGAAAAGACAAAACACCAAATTACCAAGTCAGGTACAACTTAGGGAAATAAAGCAAATTGTGGAAGAAATGAATAGGAGGAATACAGTCAAAAGATAGCAGGATGCTATGCTTGCATGCAACCTGACCATAAAGAGCCATTCACTTTCTGCTTTGCCATCAGAAAGGCAGGTACAGCACAGAGAAAGCCTCTCCCCACCCCAAGGACATTGCAAAAAGTGTTGCATAAATACCAAAGGCTGTTACATACCAGCTCCACGGACCCTGTGAGGTCTCAGGCCTCAGAAAGGCCTCAGATGTGCACTCCCTGCAATGTGGCCATACAGACCAGGCTGTTCTGTGCAGCTTGTACCAATTCGCCACAACAATAAGCCCCAAGGTTCCAGGTTTTAGTGCAGCTCTATCTCCTATGCACTCATAGCACCACATGAGCATTAAATTTTAGCTTTAAATCTAGCATTAGAGTCTAGGTGCAAAGTACCCTAGGACTCAGCTTGTCGTTATGCAGATCAGCAAAGTAGTTCCTTCTATAAATGACTGTACTAGTTCACCGTAATTGCTAAAGAATGTAATAATAACATTGTAAGCTGCAGTGCTCTTGATTTAGAGTTGATACTGTAATATAGACTTGCTTTATGAAATGTAAGGCTTTTTTACCACAGCACCTTCTGCATCTTTAGTTCAGGTTCACTGTGAAATCCAACATCATTTTCCATTTTAGGCGTGGTCTGGGAACAGAAGAAGCAACAGGCCAAGGCGTCTGGACAGACCTGCTGCTCGGCTCGGTGAATCTACAGCAGCAAAGCAGACAGCAAAATTATCTGCACCCAGCTAATTCAAGGTTCATTGATTCAATAAAAGGAACCAAGGGAGAAAGACAGAGACTGGAGATTACTGAAAATGAAGTGAAAGCCCCAGAGAAGCTGCAACCCCATCGTAGAAGTTCAATTCTGAGTACGTAGCATTCTCCTGTCTGCCACCCTTTTTTATTCTAGTTGTAGAGAGTGTTACCTCAGGAGAAAGGAATCTTTCCTTCTCAAATATTCACCTTGCCAAGAGGTGTGGCACGAGCAGAGAAAAAGAAGCCACATTCATGCTGAAGCAAGCTTTGGGCAACTTTCCCTTCTGCAGCAGGCTCATGTAAGAGGCTTGTGTATTCCTCTGCTCTGCGGCTATGGTGTTTGCCACAGGACCCACAATTTTTGCCACACTCCAGGCTCGAGGCTTTAAATCTTTGTCTGAGTTTCTGCTTCAGAGTTGAAAAGAGACCCCTAAAATGTAAATCCATTGTAAGTCAAAGCAATGTTTTTTTCTTGAGCCAGGAGGCAGCCTTAATCCATGGCTTTGAGAAGCGCCACAACTGCTGCCAGCTGTGTCAGGTTCATAAGCTATTCCTCACCTCCGTTTTGACTCCATATATGTTGGTTGCACTAACAGATGAGAGAAGGAGGGACTGTTCCTCCACAGACATTACCTGACACACAGGATATGCTATCACATCCCAAGATGTCCTTTGTGCCTCTGCAGCTTCCCTACTGAAGGCCTACATTGGCACTCAGTCTATTCTCTCCATGAAAAATACTGCAAATCATGAACGTTCTGGTGAAGGCGGAGTGGGTGGGAAAGAGCACCTGAACTTGACCTTTGCTGAATGGCTGGGACAAAGGTCCCTTAGTACCTATTAAGGCAGTACAGCCTGTAGACCCCAAAGCATAGGAGTAAACCAGATGAAAAAATCATTTGCTATGGAAAGTGGGCATGGATTTACCTGCCACCAGGACAGTTCAGACAACAGGAATGGTGAGAGGCAACTCAGCAGTGAAGCTGTCAGCTCCCACTCAAGGACTACCGCAGATACTTGTAGTACACTCTGAGAGCAGCTAAGAGCCACCCTGAACCCCATCGATTTGCCCACTCTGAGGAGGGCATATAGCAAAGGGTGCGTACAAAAAAGTAGCAGCAAACTTCCAAAACAAAACTCTTCCATTGCAGATCCACCTGCCCCTGGGGAGAGAAAGAGAGCACAGATATATGGCAGATACCAGCCAGGTGGCTGAGTGTGGTATGGTCAGGGATTCCAACACCACGGTGGAGAGCGGGATGTGAGAACTCAAATCAACTCAAGAATTTTTATTTAGTGCTGTTGATGTGCTGAAACTGGTATGACTCCCAGTTGAATACAGTCTTGACCAAAATATATTAATCAATTTGACATGCAAGATACACACTCTCTAGAAGAAACTGACTTTCAGTCTGCTAGTTGTCCTGTGTCATCTACACTGCAGGTTTTATACAGAAAATGGGAGAAGTAAGAGGCATAAGAAATTGGATTTTTTTTTCTTTAAACATGAACATTCAGGGAAATCCAGTGATTGATGATGTATTGAGTTTGAAAAGTAATTTCACAATTATTGATCATTACTGTCTAAGTCCTCAACTTGTCATAAAATGACATTGTTGGTCTCATTACAGCCTCTAGTGGACAGTAGTAATCCACTTCACAGACTTGACATACAATTTGCTCAAATGACAGATGTTATCAGGGTGGAGGTAACTCTGAGACAGCATGAACATACAGTCATGCTAAACCCCTGGCAAAAAGGATTTTTGCATATGATCAAAGGTTTGTTGTCATTGCTCGTAAGGTGCCTTGCTTTACATATTAACACTGACTTGTAAATAAACACAGAACTTCTGCTATTCATTTAAGTTTCAGACAGCTTTCATAAAAGCTAAATTAATCTCAAATATTTTTATAGCAGAAAATATTGGTTACCATGTTTTTGGCTTAAGTAAGGTGTTTCTATTCCAACTCAGAATCTGCCGACTGTCCAATCCTATCTATTTATAGCCCTCTCGCATTCAGGTAACTTTTGCTAATGCAGTTATTTTCATTATTATTTCAGACATATGCAGCTGATTTAAGGTATTTTAACATCTTTAACAAATGAGAAACTATAATTTGGATTACAGCTGGCTAATTAAGGTACACTTTCCTCAGGGAAGTTAAAAGTGTACACGATCTAAACAATGATGTATTTGGAATGTATTCTTTAACTTGAAGTGCCATTTGTGTGAACATAATAAAATATGACTAATGTCTTTATTTTTTGTGTGTATCCGCTTAGAATTGAGTGTATCTCCTGTCAGAACAGGGCTGTTTATGATGTTCTCCAGAACTCTCTGATTGTTTTCAGATGGAAGGAAATTAGATCTGTAGACACAGAGAACCAGTGCTGCCTCTTTAAAGCCACAAGTATCTCATGCAAATTAACATTTACTGAAATGAGAGCAAAGCATTCATGAAGGCCAAGCAAGTTGGTAGTACTACACTGTGACTCGAAAAGAAAAATCCTATGGTCTAAAATACTGAGGTCCTATGCCAGTCAATTCAGAGGAAAGAGTGCAGTTAATTTCTTTATTTTACCACATTGTGGGTGGGTATGGGTTGTAGGGTCACTGAACTAATCATTATTTGTCATGCTTTATCTTATAGCTAATGGGATATTTAGGTAAAAAATGTTTACCTTATCATTGTCTTGATTTTTTAAAAGAAGTAATCAAGTTCCTCTTTAAATAACAATAGCTTCAAAATAACAATAGGTCCTTAGAAAGATGTAGATCTAAAATAAGATACTTTTGTGTGTGTGTGTGGTTGCCTTTTTTAAACAGGGAAAGCAATTCATCAAGGGACTAAAAAAACTGATGTATCCACTGAAGTCCTAAAATTAAGACTGATTTAATCTTTCTAAATAATTGTCAGTCAGTTACAGGTCATTCATCTGGAAGGAAGACCAGCTAACCTACTAGGGACTACATTGGGAGGGACCACAGCCACAGCTAGCCTCATAAGCTGTTCCAGCAACGACCAGTGGAAAAGTGCTAAGCCCTTCTCTAGAGGTGCTTAGTTAGCCTAGGCACCTCTCAAATAATAACTAACTATTACAACCTGTTAGGTGCTTTATGGGCTGTGGTCTTAAGCTGTCTGATGTCTCCATTCACATCCTGATCTCCATATATCTCCTCTAAGAAAAAAGGGCCAACCATGAATGGAAAGTAAATTGCTGCCTTATTTCTAGAGGTGATAGCTTCATCTTGGGGTCAAAGTACACCAGCAGGGCACAGAAGAGGAACATCTACTCTCTGGAAAATACTTGGTTTCCACCGATGTCAGGGCAGCACTGTTAATAAGGATTAACATTCAACCAAAATGATGGTGCAGACCTAAGGAGAATTCACCAGCTACTTTCTGGGAGAAGGCTCTCGGCTGCTAACAAAGAGAAGTCAGAGGCCACAAGCCCTCGTAAGAGAGTCATGTTGTCCCTTTAAACCATACCTGGTACAGAGACTTATCTGGGAGTTCACTTGCCAGGTTTTTCTGTCTGTTAAGGGCGTTATGGTCTAGACAGATTAGATTAGCATCTATCATGTAAACACTTAGGGTTGGGAAATAACTCTTGACCTTTCTTAAAATGTCTTACCTGCCTATAAGGCAGTGTGGTTTCTAAAGCCTATGACAACCTCTCTGATCAATGCTGTGCATATTTTAATAAGTGCAATGAGTTTTGAGGGGAGGAGGGGAATGGGGTAGCATGGTCTGCTTACCTGTTTGAACAGACCTAGGAGTTGAAAACATGGATTTTTTACTCCTAAGGCGTTTAATGGCCCCAACTGAGCTGTTCTGATCTACTGAAAGAAACCTTCCTACCTCATGGATCATTGACCTACCAGACCTTCAGAGCCAGTGTGCCCAATCCTGCTGCCAAGCCTTCACGTTTTGTTCACGTGCTAAAAATCTTTATCTTTTGTTGAGAAAACGTGCAACATATGAATAACAGCTATTTCCTACCCTCACTGTCCTACGTCCTCACAAAATATGATACACATTGGCCTTGGTCCCAAAGTTCTTACGCAAATTCAGAACTGAAATTTACCGAATTCAGCCAAATCTTGGCTCATGCCTTGGTTTCAAAATAGAGATAAGTGCAAGCTGCTTTATGTCTAAGACCAGACTTATTTAGTATCTATATTTTCACTGTACTGTCAAAAGAAAACTAGTAACTAATATAGTATTAACCAGAAATACAGTAATAGTCCTGAAATATAGGCATCTTTTACACAGTAAAGAGCTGTGTATCTTTGTTTTCAGAAAGCATCCTATGCCACAAAACTGCAGTCACCTGCAGCACAAAACGTCAAACAAAAATATAAGTAGGATAATTTTGGTGTAAAGGAATGGCTATATCCCCTTAGATTTTATCCATAGTCATGGTTGATTGGAAAATTCTCCAGCAGAGGTGGACTGCAGGCATGACAGTGAATTGCCTGGAGGGCAAGAAGTCCTCAGCCTGCAAGGCTTTGACCAACAACTTAGGTGAGCCCAGTAAACATTTACCTTCCCTCTGATTACAAGCTGAGGGGATATTTTTCCTGTTTCTTCTACAAGGTCAGAGGGATATGTCCAAAGAACCCCGAAACTCCACAGTTGAAAAAAAAGACATCCTGGGAAAAGCAACAGAAACCTGAGGTAGGATATTACTTTCTGCTTCTGTGGACCATTTTGTAACTAGACTGGCATTTCATTTTGACTTCCTGCCACACAGAGGCAACATCTTTGCCTCAGTGATTTTCCAGATCTTCGTGTTCTCTCTTTACCCTTCAGCGGAGGCCTTTCTACTAAAGGCAGTATTTGTCCCCATCTTGGCTGAAATGTCATATCATGTCTCTCTCTTTCTCCCTGCCCATTTCTTCCACAGGAAAGCTCCCACTTAATACCTGTCTTCTTACCTTGGCTTTGCTCTCATATTGTCCTCACCTGTTATTATTTATTTATTTATACTTAGAGTAATGAAAAATATCTGTTTAAAGATCTACAAGCCCTGGCACATAGCAAGTACAGGAAAAACACAACCACCTGAAACACAACCACCTTTCTCAAAAGGAACTTAGCTGGGCATCTTGGCACATCAGAAACACCTGCCCGCTGGAAACACATCTTCAGCCTTCTCCCAAGGTCTATGTCTGTTGCCACAAGGCTTCTCCAAAAACAGTAAAATTCAAACCTTTGTGAATTGTACATTCTGTCACAGGGATAGACACCCTCTTGCATGGATTGTTCTGCCATGGGATCAAGCATAGCCAAGAGAGTGGAGCCAACAGCTTGGGGCAGGACCATCTCATTGCAAGCTGTTCCTACTCAAGAGTTACTACTTCTGAATTGGCCCCTCACTATAGATTTTTCGCAGTTTATATATTCTCATTTTCTTTGTGCAGAAGGACATAAGAATGCACAAGCGTGGTCACAAGCAGACGCTTAAGGAGACGTGGGCGTTACATACTACTTCCTCCACATAGTCTCCATCCTCCCACTATTTTCAGCTCAATGGATTTCCTGAGCAGGATGTGGTTTCTGCCTATTTTGTAACCCTCAACAGGATTATCTCCCAAGACTTGTACAGTCTCCCCTTCAGCATGTGCACACTTTAAGCACCCACAATCTCCTACGTCACACTGCACAGGTCAAGTGCCTGATGCAAGAAGAATCACCTCATCCTACCTACTTCATTCAACGTGCCCAGCTCTTGCACCAAGACAGAGAATGGCCAGTCCCTACCCATACTGCCCACGTTACCCAGAAATCATATTCATACATCAGTCACATTCCACCTAAATTATTCTTCATCCAAGCTGGAAAGGTTGTTAGAGAAATGATTCTGTTAAAGACTTTGCTGCTTCTGCTGCAATTCTAAATTGGATTTGAGACCCTCTGTCTTGGTCTTGGTCCTGTGACATCCTCACTCCCTCTGTTCTTCTGCCTGTACAATAGGGATGGTTTCAAATTATCCTTTTATCTCACTAAACAGTGCTCATATAGTGAAGTACAAGTATCAGTACTATTAAAACAATACCCAATACTCTCTTTTCCCAAGGCTTAACCAAGGACTCAGAAAAGCAACAATTCCACATATCAAGGACAAGAGAAAACAGTATTACTATAAACAAAAATAAGACCATGATTCTATCTACATTTTTTTCATACTTGTTTAGCAACAGAGACGGACTAAACCCCTTTCCTTTTCACAAACTATCTCTGTCAACCAACCCGTTCTGGTGTTAAAAATCTGAAGTGATGGGACATCTACAAACCTCAGGAGATTATTTTACACACTTGCATGCATAACAGGTCTGAAAAATATGACATGCTACAAAAGTGGTTTTCCTGCCATTTAATCTGTCTCTCCCCTTTTCATGATACATTTCCTTTCTTAGGACTTAATATTAAGTCATTTCTCTCCCTTATTTGGCCGATCTTCAGCTAGGTGTGTAAACTTGGTGTTTGATTTAAGGTATACAAGTTGTCCTGTTGTCTTAATGATTCTGAATCATACACTTAAAGTTAGCTATGTGCTTGAGGGTATGCCTTTGTGAACAAGTTATGTTGAGGCAGTCAAGGGTGTGGATTTATGGGACACCAGCTCCTCTGCAATAATTGCATGGATGAACACCCTTTGCCTGCTGGTAAGTGTAAAGTAGGTTAGCCCAGAGAGAGTCCCAGCCAAGACCACCTCTGTCTCCCACAACTGCTTCTGCTGCTATTCTCGGAACACTGCTCCTTTTACCACTCTCTCCTGAGCAGAAACCTAGAAGTAAATATGATACTTGGATACAGAAGGACTACAACCACCCTTACTTCCAAAGTGATCCACCTCCAGACACTGCTCAAATCATATGATTATGTTAATATACCCCTATAATCTTGCAATGTGTTCATATCTGCATGACCTCGTCTTCCTTTGCTGTAGTACAGCTTTGGCCCTTTTTATAAGTTTATATAGTAGGATATATTCTTTGCAGAGTTTTAATGAGTATATATGAGTCCTCTAATTCTCGAGCCCCTCTGTTTCCCTCTGCTGGTTAAAATTGTATAGCGGGGGGAGCAGGGAGGGTGGGAAACGGTAAGCAATTCTTCAAATAATTCTCATAGTCAAACTGTGTGCCCAGTGTGGGAGGAGAGGGCAGAGGGGACAGAGCTCACAAGTCCTGTATACCGGTGGTTGCTGCCCCAAAGATACTTCTGAGAGCCTGTAGGTGTTTTCACAAAATGTATATACTCTGCAGAGTCCTGCATTGGGTTTATTAGCTGTACAGAAATTCCTGCATAGTTTATAATCCAGGCAAGCATCCCAACCCCAGCATTGTCTCTTGATAGAGTCTCTTCAGAGTATCAGAGGTTCCCAGGAACACTCCCAGAAGCTTTTAGCTCAGTGTGAGTCACCGCCACGTTGAAAAGTTTCTTCGAGTCCCTTGTAGCGATCATTCTGCAAACTGCAGAAAAGGAGCTTGCAGGCTCTTGTAAGAGTCCTCAAAATGCCCAGCGTGTACAAGAGTCATGGTCTGGCGTCTGAAAACATCTGTCTGAACCAAGACACATTTATCTCAACCTTGCCCACATCTCCAATGAGATCACAAAATATGCGTGATGTCCCCCGAAATGCAAGCCTGCTCATGAAAGTTATTACTTTGTTGATTTCCTAAAATTGCTGTTTATGTTCTAACAACCCCTCATATCCCTAAATGAGGGTCAATGCCCCTTTTCTGTTTGAATTAGATCCTCAAACCAGTTATATGAGGCCAAGTTTCCTCCCCAGGCAGTTTACAACATAGGCACACAGGTTACATTGTCTGCAGTACATGATACAGTCAAACACTCCATTATTTGAAATACCTCTCAGAACAGCTATCTCCTAAGAAAAGATTGCATTTTTGAGACCATCTGATTTTTCAGAAATATTAAAAATCAGTGGAACAAAAAAGCAGACTTCTCCAAAGGTGAAATAACAATATTTTCTTATTTTAACCTACAAGAACTCCAATTTCCTGAAAACAAAATGAAAGAAGAAGAAATCCCAGCAACCACCAAGCCCCTTTTCTTCTGAAGAACTGTAACCTGATATTTCCTACTTACTGTGCTTTCCAAGGATTTTCCTATCTTCTTACATGTTAGCATTTTTAATGCCTCTTACTAGCCAAACTGTTCACTGGGTTTCTTAAGTTCCAGCATGTTGCTTCCTCTGAATCTGCTGCTCTCATACTATTACTTTCCTTTAATAGCATGTTAAATTCACGTAGTTCATGATCAGCAGTTCCTAGATTCCTTGTAGTAATCAAACCTTCAGTGAATGGGAAGATAATCTAGGAGCATTTACCAGCTTGAAATCTCTGCTATCTGGACAGCAGATGAAAAATGGGGTTTTACTTTTTTTTCAGGAATTCAAACTCTGAATACCTGTATAATTGAAATCTGGATTGTTAAAATATACTGAAAATACATTTACCATGAAAATTAGCTATGCCACTTCAAACTCATCAACTCTGCAGTGACACTATTTTGTTTTGTTTTGATGTTCGTTCCTTTTAAGCTAACCCCAAAGAATTTCACTCTTGCCCACTGTGGTTATCAAGCTGTAATTTGTTAGCATTGTTAGTATTTGTGATATGCAACTCTCTTCTGCTCTCCCCTGCTTTTCCTTGTATGTGTATAGCTCTTCTATATTGATATTCCTTTTAGAATTAGGAATGCCCACCAGATAATCATCTCCATCACTTGGTAACACTATTCCCAGCCTGTTGTACAACTCATATAGGGACGCTTGGTATGTAAATACTCTCCTTAATCTTCATTTTTTGTTTCAAGGATAAACCAAACCCAAATAAAACAATAACAAAACCTCCTTTATTTTGCATGCTGGGAGCACATGCCATTAATATTAATTAATTTATTTATTTAAAGTTGGTAAAAGAATTTGCTCTTAGGCTGGGAATGTGACTGCCAAGTTTCCTGCCTGCAATTTGTTACGGCTCAGTAGTAAACTCCTGAAAATAGGAATTTGAAATGGAAATAGTGACAGGCCTTTTAACTACGCTATAATAAGCAGGGTGTTTTATCCTGCATACTGTATGTCGTTACACAATGGCAGCCTATCATAATGTGCACGGAAAACAAACAGGGTCTCTTTAGATCACTCTCCTGGCTAAAAGCAGGCAGACAGAGGAAGTAAAACAGGCTGAAAAGACAAAAGACTAGAAGGTCAAGAACACCACACCCAGACCTAAGCCCTTCTGTTATGCAGCAGAGCACAGGGATCTTAGAGAACTTGCGCTTGAATAATTTGACTTTGATCAGCTTGCCATAAAAAAGAAAGAGGTGTAGTCTGCTACGTTGCTAAAGGAGGTAAAGGAGACTTTCCCTTAAGTCTTAGTTTGTAAATTAATGTACCCAAGCTTGCCCTGATACACAGAACAAAGCTCTAGAATGTATCTCTTTCTTGCAAATGTTTCTTATCTGCCTATAATATACATTCCATGTAATTCTGCGTATATAAAACATATGAACATTAAAGCCAGTCTGCATAACAGCTTTCAAGTGTCAGTTGAAAAATGTAACTTTGCAGAGTTGCTGAACATGGAGTAATAGTAAGTCAGCTGAGTTTCTCCAGATTTACACCTGTGTAAATGACAGCAGTACTACATTTTTGTGAAAATAAAATACTGCTATTGTTTTTCACAAGGTATTTGGCAACCAGGAAAATAACTGAATCACACATACAAAACAGAATTTCTGTGACTTGAACCAAGCACTTCTGGTTTGTAGCACACGTGCTTAAGTGCCATATATTGAACTGCCACATCATGTCTATTTTTACTAATTGAGTTTACTTACTTGTGTTTGGGCACTGTAGCAGCTGCTCACCAAGTCCAGGAGATTATTATAAAAGCCTCTCTCCATTTAGAAAGTATAGACGCTCTAGATTTACAGCTGTTTGCTGAGGGTGGCTGACTGGTGATCCTGATGTCTTTGAATAACAGATGTTTTTTGTGAGCTGCACTGGTGATGAAAATTATATAATTTGCCTCTTAACATTAAAATAAAGCAGAGAGGCAGAACAGAAGCAAAAGCAATGTATTCACCATTTACTAATAGCATACCTGTGTACGGCAAGGGGAAGCCCAGGGAAGGTTATCAATAGTCTTGGAAATTCACACAAGGAAAATCTTCTGTGAAATAACCCAGCCTGATTTGGACTGCGAAAGCATTGGCCCCTGTAATGTTAGAATTTATAGCTTTAATCTTCTTAAGAGCTGCATGGCTCTTCTCACATGCAGGGAAAACAGATTTGATGTTTCTGAGATTAAAACTACTGAGCTGAACTTTGCTTGTTATTGGCCAGAAGCATTTGGAAACCTAATAAAGCATTCCATTAAAATCTTGGCATTGTAGTAACACAAAAGAAATAGGCTTCTCAAAATGTGAGTCCAAGACAAAAGGACACTTTTGGAGGGGAGATTGTGGAATTCGGATTTTAACAAAGTTTGCAGTGACTTAAAAATAGATCAAAGGAAATGTGAGATAGAATGGAACAACAAATGCTCAATGTAACTAGCAATGTGCAATTCTTTGTTATTTAAACTTTATTACATTTGAAGACATTTCTTCATGTTCTTTTAAATCTCATGCTTGTGCAAGTCTATGACTGGCTGGAAGAAGTACAGCACTCATGACTGACAAACTGTGTGGTCTCTAAAAGGTAACATAAGCCCCGATTTCTTAAAATTATGAGGATCCACAATCACAGATGAGATCAAAGTGAGCTACTAGTATTCTGGGCTTTACATGATCAGCTTTACTTTGGAAAAAAAAAAAGGCTGGCTAGGCTACAATTTTAGCTGCAAAGGAAATTCATGCTGAATGCAGTTATACACCCATAGTCACTACATGATTTGATTTGATCTATGTGGACGCATCTAATACATCTGTAGGAAGAAACATAATACACGTAGTGATGGTATGACCTACAAGTTCAAAGCTGCAGTTTGACTGAACAAGGGTGATGATCTTGCCACTAGTGGTAAAACCTTTTACAGTACCCCCTGGGCAAATGAGACGAGAACTGCCTGGTGCCAGCTACACTGTTTAGAGCCGTTGCTTTCCTTCTTGACCAAGGCACAGTGAAAAGGAGCCTCATAAACCACTGTTTTTACTGTGCTCTGCAGGCAAAAAACCAAACAGAAATAAAGACTTATAATCAAGCGTAAAAGAATAACCAGCCCTAAATACGACAGGTTTCTTGCTAGGGCTCATTGAAGGGGTTTTGTCACAAGGTAAACAAGATTAATTCCAATGTGCTTTGAAATAGCTTGGTCCTGTCTGTATGTACTGGCAAAGCCAACCATCAAAATGATGCTAGAGTTTGCCTGCACATAGTTCTGTCTAATTCAGGTCTTCTAAATATGGTCTACTTATAAGTTGCCCTATAAAAGCAGAAAGTACATAGGCTAGCTTCTGGAAAGCTTGTGGTTAAAACCCGGGATGCCTGTAGTGATAGATAACACGATAACAATTGAATGCTTACAAACAAATTTTAGCCTGGATTTTACCCCACCCAGAGGATCAGATTGTTGAATCTGGATCATATGGCTGGTTTGAGTGAGTTCTACGAAGGTAACCCAAGCTCATCCCCCTGTAGCTGACCTCACAGAGTTCACTTATACAATTCTATTTTCTGCTCTTTCAAAATTCACCTTTACAGAGTTGAACACTGCAAGGTGCTCATAAACTGCCTGCTAACGTGGCTGGTGTTCTTTATTCTTTGTGGCACTAACATATGAAACACTAGCTACTGTAACAGATGCTATTTGACAGTGCAAAATAATAGCACTCAGACTTAAAATGTAAATTATAAACAATCCCTCTCTAACTACAAAATGAATACAGAGAATGGGGAGTCTTGTCAACTAAGATATGAGTAAATCAGGTTGAGGAAGACAGATTATTCACTAAAGCTAAAGTAACTAACATTTTATTCAGTTAACACACCTCTTAGTTCTTTGCCATAATTAGTAGATATGAAAGAGAGTAATTAGAGGCAACACACAGTAAAATCAATTATGTGTTTCTTAGCTATGTAAAAGCAACATTAAGTGTTTCTGTTCTTCCTTTTTCAAATTTCTATTGATAAAAAAGCTGTTATATAAATACTTAGTACTGGTAAGACGCCTGGCCACATCAAGAAAGCCCTTTCCCAAGGGATTTCATAATTTTGTTTTCCTCACCAAACCACAGTCAGGGCTGTGAATTAAAAGTGACCTTGTTGGCCCACTGGTGCAGCTGCTATGTATTTGATTACAAACTTACTAGCACTAATGCCAAGGAAGGGAGTTAAAACATAATCTGAAAATGAGTTCAAGTCCAGCTTTCTGCAAAGAATGTCCCTGGTAACCCGGCTGCAAAAAGCATTCGACATGCAAAGATGATTTCCTTTTTTTTTTTTCAACCTTTAAAGAAAATGCATTCCTGCTTCCTCCCTATCTCTTCATGAAATCCTAATGCAAAGTTCTCCTGGAGGATGTGCTGTGGGTGAATACCCTGGATTACAAAGTCTGCAACAACAGTCTGTGACATCTCAAATCTAAGATGTCTTCAGAAAGGAAATGAAGGACTTGGGGAGAGCACAAGCAAAGGGACGTACACTGTATTATGTAGCGCAGTGTTTCCTCCCCCATAGTGGCAGCCTCTCATGTTCCCAGGGATTCCTGAACATCGCTACAGGAATGGTGAGGACAACACTAGCCTTACCAAATACATGCATGGGCAGCTTCAGGAGGGGTAAAATGAGTTAGCAGTTCATTGTTTTCTTCAAGTGTGCACTGGGAGATATTTCTGTGTTGCTTAGTTCAGGACCAGGCATGCAAGGCCTGATTCTTACCTCATTTGAAGAAACAGGTATGCTCAAGAAAAGACTCTGGCAGCTGTCTGCAGGCATGATTTAATACCCTTGCATTTCATGGGGCTCCTGGTGGGACTCGTAAACTCCTCTGCATGACAAATGCAGCCAGGTTTTATCCCATGCATTTGCACCACCTTCATCTCCTACACTACCTGGAGCTAGATCCCAAATGCCAGATCTAAACAAAGGTACACACAGGTAAAGCTGCCCTATCTAAGTCTTGACTCTTTGTGTTAAGGAAGCAGGACTAACCGAACGGCTGTCCTCTGAGAGCTGAATTTACCTTTCTTTCTCTTTCCTAGATTAAATAGTGAAGAAGGAACCAACTCCATTGTTCCCAAATGCTAGTTCAGGGCAAGCCCAGAAGCATCCTTTGGGTGGTCAAAGAACTTCACAGCATCAAAAGACTTAGCTCAAGAAATGCAAAGGGTCAGGTCCTGCCTTCCAGAGCAGGACATAGACGAAACGGTGTATGCATACACTGAGGAAAGAGACTCCCTCCATTGCACAGAGCTGGTTCCATGGCTCTTTCACATTTCCCTGGAGATACAAGGTATTTCATTGCGAGTTAGGAGGAAACCAGCAGACCAATTAGAATGCAAGGGGACCTGGTGGTCTCAGTCAAGATTGCTTTAGGTAATGTTGTGAAAGAATCACTTTCCCTGGCCCTGGGCCCCCAGACTGCAAGCCTCCTTCCTGTGATCCAACCCAGCAATCAGCTGGGTGGTGAGAAGGCCCCTCAGTCTCCACTCATTATAGCTGACAAGTGAAATGAATCCATTAGTCTCATTTTAATGCATACACCAAAATCATTGTGCAGATCTGCCACGACGGGCAGTTTGTGCCCATGATGCAAGCTAATTCCAAAACAGTGGAAGGGTCATAAAATAAGGATTAAAGTTCAACAAGGAAGCTGATAATGAAGAAGCCTGCCCAGACTATGCCCTATTCGAGCCAGTGCTACGTTATCTTCTAATTTTAGAACAGCTGAAAAATTTTCCCAGACCAGAAGTTGACAAGAGGCTGAGCAACGCCAAAGTTGTTAAATCTTTGTTTTCAGGCACAGTGTTTTCTCCACACTGCAAGAAGTTGTTTCAGCATGTGAAATTTTACAGGAAGGCACACGCTGTCAATGGATGCCCATACAGGGAGCTATGTAATATGTTGAAACCATCTGGCATTTTGCGGTTTTGCAGTATCAGTCAGACGCACTGTCTGGAAACACAGGGCTCAAACCCAGAGTCCTTGATTCAGGTCAGATACCTACAGAGGCCTGTGGAGGTTTGGCCGGCCTAAGAGCTGGAAAATAAAGTATTTAATTAGGCAGCTGAGGTATATGATTGATTTCAAGGCCATCTGAGCTAGAAGTCTATTACTACTTAGGAAGTTTTAATAAATGTTTGATATAAAACACAGTCTTCGTGAAATGCTCTAAAATATAATTTTACAGACTCATTCTGTTGCTGTTAATGCTTTGTACTGTCTGACTAAGGAACAGGCCAGATGATGTGAACCCTGAATGTGAAGCTTACTGAAAACTACCACTAAAATTAATAGAGCATATGTACAGAAGAGTATTTTGTATAGAATTGCCTTCTCTAGAGTGTGAACAATGCTGCTGAAAGCAGGTTCTGGGTTACATTATTCCTGTGATCCAAATTTTTTTAACCATCTGATGTCACTGGGGAGATTTGAAGTCTTTATAATTACTGCTCAGAGGAAGGAGGGAGGAAAGACAATGAAATCATGTTGCATATGTCGGTTCAGAGAGTAACCTGCAGTGGCCTGTTAACTTGTTTTGTCTATCAGGAAAAGCAAATTAATTTTTTATCCAGTTGGTTTTATGAGTGGCAGCTCAATTTGCTTTCCCAGTTAAGCAGGGAAGAAAGTGGCCTTTTGTCACAAACAATTGCTTCCTGCAATGCTGCAGAATAAGATGTAAAATAGGCAAAGAGCTTTGGATACAGCTTCCAATGTCGTACTAAGAAGTAAAATTTGTTTCTTTCATCTTCCCTCAGAGAAGGAATTCAGGTTATGCTCTGCACTAAATTAAAGTGTTCTGCTCAGTTATGTACATGTATAGCTTTGAAAACTGTTCCTGCTTCTAGGTCAAGGGCTCTCCCTGTGGCCGGGTGCCAGCTTTATCCCTGGACTCCCATAATCCCTTGAAATAAATCAACTTTCCATTGAAATCCTCTGCCAGTTCCACTTCAGACTAAAATGTGCTGTCTGTAGCATGATACTCCTTTATACTTTTTTGGGGGGGAGGTGGAGGATGAAGAGAAACAATGTGGTCGTTGTATACTGGATACAGTTTGACATAACCCGTGTTGTGTATTTTAAAGGCTATCTTTGTATGTTGCACTAACCCCAGATTTCAGCTTTTGTTATTAGAACTAAGAAAAATATCTTTGACCTAAGGAATAATTACACTGGTTGAAAAGGATACCAGCTTGTGTGTGTGTGTGTGTGCATGGGCATGTGTGTGCGTGTGTACCTCATCACTACTCTGCTCACGTGGACTGAAGTGTGTGGATGCATTATACTACTTCCCAGCCTGGGCAGATGAAGCCCTCAAAGACTTTTTTCTCCTTCATCCATTCCCCCCCCCCCCCCCCATATCAATTTTATTCTCTGTGTGTTATAAATGAACCTGAATACATTCACACATTCCTATGAAAGACTAAAAGCTGTCACTTCATTTCGGAGAACCAGGCGGCTTTAAACTCAGCTGCAAGAAAGCCCAGATGCTACTACATCTCTGGGGGAAACTTATCTATTCAGAAAGGAGGAAACTTCTGAACAATAATAACAAAATATAGCTTAAAGATGCTGCTGCCGTTCTCCTGCCGATGCTGAGGTCAGTGCTTTGGAGAGTGGGTGCCAATCAGAAGCTGCAGAGCTCTCCTTAGAAGACTGACATTTATGAAAAGCTCTGCTTCTCCCCAGATTTCAGTAACTTTAAATGGTCTGCCAGTTAAATCAGAACAGCCTGATATAAAGCCTCCAATTTTCTGACAACCTTTATATTCTCTTGGCTCCTACAAGGCCCTAAAGCTGATCGTGTATAATCCTGAACTGAATGTAAAATAAATACGAAAACCTGTCATGATTTTATAGTTTTCCAAAGGATATTTCACTAAATAAAAAGAGCCGTATTTTTGGCATGCAAACGCTCCGTATAAAAATCACAGTTAGTTTTAAAAATAAAGTTACAGAGCCCAGTGCCAGACTCTGCCCTCCAAAATCCTCCCCCAAGCACTAGGGAGCAGCTGGCTACCTCCCCATGAGCCAGCTGGCCCTGAAGCCCCTCTGCTCCTTTCCCCTGCGCAACCACTGTGCGAATTGAGGCGATGACTTCAGCCTGAGCCAGCCTGATCTCTGAGGGTCCCTCCAACATGGGAGCAGTGGGAGCAGTACCCAGGTCTCACCTGAGCTGGGGCAAAGCCCATAGCAGCCAGCTATGTCTAGCGCTGGCAGTTGCTTCCATGCTTGTGGTGCAGACACAACCTGAGCAAACCGAGGCCCGGAGGCCACCTAGTCTTCATGCCCTTGAAATCCGTTGCCTAAGAAAATAACAATGGTTTGCAGAAACCTCTTCCGCTGAGCCTGCGTTATTCAGCTTCCTGCGTTAACTGCGTGTGAAGGCATGGGCTGAAGCGTCCACAGGACTACAGCGTGGAATGAGTTCAAACCACTGGCAAACTAGCGCCGGTTTCAGGCTCCCCCGGCTTTTCAGACCTCAAAAAGTTCTCCAGGTCCTGGGCATAGCTCCAAGGCCGGACAGAGACACATAAGCCTAGCAAAGTAGGACCCAAGCACAGCAATCTGGACAACAGACACGAGGTGCATTTCAACCACAGTCATGGTCAGATTAACCAAGTATCTATTTGTCACCCAGCAGGAAATGTAAAAGACCAGTCCTGCAAGTCTTGGGGCACCTCACAGTTAAAATTGCCACAAGTTTTGTTTGCACTCTACTGTTTGGATGGCTGGGAAGGATGAAATGGAGGCAAGGCAAGTAAGTTCAAAAAGGGAGAATCTGCATTGCCACTCACAATGTTTGCAGGTTTGTGTGCAGAGATCCTCTGTCCAAGGCATCTTGCAGATTTCTGATGCTACACACCTGCCTCTCTTATATTCTCCTCCTGGAACAGGGTAGAGGTAATTGCACTGAATATAAAACACACAGTAAACTATACCCCTAGGGCTTTGATTTTAAATCAGAATGAGTGAAACTATCTGGGTTTCCCCTAGAAGCCCTCAGTGGACAGTTTCTTCAGTTAGCTTCATCACCTTCAGGCCTTCCCTTTAAGTGAGCAGTGCAGCTGAACCCAAAAATTCAAAGCAAAACTCAGCTGAAACCTTCATGTTTCATCTGGTTAAGTGTCAAAACCTCAAAACTCGTGTGCACAGGGCTAAAATTATAAACCCATCAGGCTCAACCCTAGATCTCGACCCAGATTTGCCCAGGGAGCCTGTGACTCTCTTAGAGAAGCTGATCCAACTTTCAAGTTCATAATGAATGGCAAACCCAAAATGGCTGGGGGACTTTTCCAAGGTCAAACAGTGTGGTAGAAGGGGAGCTAAGAAGAGAACCGCAGCCCTGGCTTTTTCACACACTCTGCTACCAACTGAGGTAGAAACTCACTGTGCTTGAACTTCACTCTGTATAGTCTTCGCCAAACCACTCAAAATAACCACTTTTCTTGCCTGTTAATTGTTTTAATAAGTCACATGGCAATGAATGACTAAAAACTACATCATCCTTCTAAGGATTCAGCTGTGGAAAAAAGCATCCATTTAGCTGCAGGGTAGTTATTACTGCATAGCTTTGATTTTGCTACACAATGCACACCCTGTTTATTGAAATGCTTACATGCTGCTCTGGGTGAAATCATCATCAATTACAGGTATACTTTGAAGCTAAAGGAATGAGCTCAGATTCACTTATCTAGACCCTAAGTGAGCCCCATCTGCTTATCTAGATCTCCAAAGTGCTACGAGATGCAGGTTATTGACCCTTTGGACATTTTTTAACACTACCCAAATATCTGCATCTAAAAGCATGAAAATACAATTTCAAGGTGAGAAAAGACAATTGCAGTTAGAACACCTACCCTTCATGGTAACTCTGCTGATGGCCATGGCACAAGGCTCACTGGAGAGCACTGGGATAGTTTCAAGTTCATGGCATAACATAACATAGACCATTTTGAGTGTAGACCATCATTCAATGGCCCCTTATTTGCCTGTTTCACATCAATACTGCCAAAGCTGTAATCTCTAAGACTTTTGGCAATACAACAAGCAATTGTTCCAGGATCTAAGCTGAAAGCTGAAATGCAGTCAGGGTCTGAGGATTGCTACATATCGCTTTCTAACAGTCCCTGCTGCTTGACACCTGGAATGGCATTAAGGAGCTCTGGCACTGTATCCAGGGCTCCCTACCAATAACTGAAAATGCTTTTACAAGATGGGGAGAAGAGGAGAGGGAATCAGCATTCAGGGACTGGGTGTATTGAAGGTATTGAAAGAATTTTTATGGGGTGAAGGGTCAGCATTTGAAAAGTAAGGTATGGTTTATATATGCAGGGTAAAAAACTGACATTCTGTAACATACCTTTTTCCCATTCAGCTTAATTAGGAGCTTTCTGTACTCCCGGCTAGTTTTGCTTGCAGGCAAATTTTTTTGAGCTCAGCAGCCAGGACTGTATCTAGGGCTAAGCTTTCCCACCATATCTCTCCAATATTAAAAGAATTTTTCTGGCTTCCTGTTAAACCATGCACTGATTACAAAATTCTTTTGCTTATTTAGGGCCAGATTCAATAAAAATTCGGTCCAGTTTCCGCATCATGGAAGACCACAAAAGCCCTAAAATATTTTGATTTTGAAGCCTGTGTGGGCTTCCATTGCTTGGATGCTGGGTAACTATTCCAGTGAATGTGGTCCTCATAAAGCTTTTCAAGGTTCTGCTCCATATGGACCTAGTGTTTTCTCTTTATTCTCTCCAGCATGGATTACAATTCACTTCAGAGAATCTCCGATTTATGCCTCTAGCTACAAGCTAAATCCTGGAGGAATAGGTCCTTTTCATATCAGGTCACATCCTCTGCAGAACACTGACAGAGAAATTAGTGTTTCTGAAAAGAAAGCACCACTTACAAAAATCTGGTATGTTTTGCATGGAAAGACTTTATATGAATATAAGCGAATGGTAAAATCAAAAAGGAAATTCAATAAACTACTCATTATCTATATTCATATGACTAAGCTACACATGGAACGTAGCTTTTATCCTCCATAAAAATGTACAGATGTTCTATAGAAAACTGTATGAACAAACTTTAACCTCACGACTGCTATTATTTTGTAATAAAAGGCTTACAGCATAATGTGAGCTTTTTTTAGAATGTAAATTCCGTGTGAGTAGTGTGTTGTTAATTTAATATTAATGCAATGCACCAGGAAGAAGTCCGCACAGAATCTCAAAGAGAATCTCAGTGCTGCAGACAGGAGATTTGTGGCATGGATTTTATTTGTTTCAGCACTCAGGATAAAATTCATTGACCAGGATTCCCATTGCCACAGGGCAGTGGATTCATCTGCAGATGTTTTCACATGCGTTGGCACGAGGGTTTTGCTGCAGCATTCCCATTATTGTTCCTGGGAATCATGCAGTTAAGTCACCTTGCACTGCACTGAAAATTTACCTCTCACTGTCAAGTGCATATGAATGAGCTTCTTTTTTGGGAACAGCAAAAGAAAAAAAGAATCTGAATAAACTTTTGAATTCCTTTTGCTGAACCATCCTTCAGGTAGCAGGTGCCAATGCTTTCACCAAACTTGGAGATTGCAAATGCGGTGCCTGCTTTGCTTGCACCACGAACAAATTACAGCAGGGGAGCAGAACAGAATTCCAGTTTCATCCAAACAGTCTCCCCTTTCCCACTGCCTGAGCCCTCTCCTCTGCAGCACCTGCCATTCAGAAGACCTATCCTGTATGTCTCCAAGGAGTCAGTTCACAATTTCATCCCCAAATGCACTGGTGAAGTAAATTATGACTCCCATTATTATAATCGCCTAGCAGCTTCCCAAGCATGTAAAAATAGCAACAATAATCTCTCCCACTTTTCCTTCCCTAGCACCCTATAGGAGAAAGAGCTTGATTACACATGCACTTGTGTGTTCCTATAACTTACAGAGGGAGTTTGACATTTTCCAAAAGCAATGATGTCTACAGACATCTTATTCATTGCAGAAATAAATTCCCTCAGTTTAGACATGGCTTCTGGGAAAGGTTTGTGTCCAGAAGCTTCCTTCTATGGCTTGACAGTTTCATTGCTCCTGTGAAACGCATTGCACGCAATCATGATCGTAAAGGAAGGCCCCATCTCAGAAATAGTGAAGGCCATTTCCTTGGAAGCCTTCCAGGATCAAATTTTAAAACCTACCCAGGACTCCATGCAATGAAGCAGAACTTCCATGCATAGCAGAGAGAAGAAAATGGGGAGATATTTATGAACAACAGGGCCTATGGCAATGTGTAGTAGTAAACTGACAGACTGCTCCCATTTGTTCCAGTTTTCTGAGCATGTGATTTCAAATGCAGTTATCATTTTATGTGGACCATTGGGGCTGCACTGCACCCAACAGAGTGAAGACAACAGTTTGGTCCCTGTGAAACAGAGATGGATCTTCCTATTTCTGTGCATACTTCATGGGCAAGAACTAAAGCCCAAAAATTCACAGAGGTGCAACAAGTGTCAAAGGCCTTCAATACTTGGAATAATTATGGAATGAATAATTCCAAAGCACTCCTCTGCTTCTACAGTCATCATCTAGTTCTAAACTGCTAGGAAAAATTATATTACTTTCTCTAAAAGTATAGTTTAAAATCCATTGTAGTTAAACTGGTGTAAAAAACAGTGTACATTCTTGCATTTTGTGTCTGTTTCGGTTTACCTCTATCTAGGAGCTGCTTTGGTATTTGCAAATAAGACGGTCTTAAGCTAGTGCAGTCAATTTTTATTACGTGTGATTTTAAGTAACATTGATGCAGCTGTTTAATACCTCTTAGACTTGTCTCATTCACTTCTGGCCATTTGCTCTGCAGTGCAATGGCAATTTAAGATAGCCACTAAGATAATTAGGAGAAGGCTTGCAATATAGAATATAAAAACCTAGATAACATCTACAGAAAAACAGGCACTTCATCTCACCATGTGATTTCCCCAGCTCTCCAATGGTTTTACACGTGTATGGAAGAAGCCTTTTCAGCTTCCAGAGATGAGGGGTTTGGATGCAGAAAAGCGACTTTTGCTTGCGACTCCTCTGGCTCTGCCTTTGGAGAAGGAACAGAGGTTGGAAGAGACCTCCGAGTTCATCAAGTCCAACCGTGCCTGTCTCCCTACTAAACCATATCCCTAAGAAACTCATCTACCCGTCTTCTAAACATCTCCAGGGATGGAGACTCCACCACTTCCCTGGGCAATCTGTTCCAATCCCCGACCACTCTCTCAGTGAAGGAATTCTTCCTAATGTCCAGTCTAAACCTGCCCTGGTGCAACTTGCGGCCATTCCCTCTCGTCCTGTCGCTCGTCTCTTGTGAGAAGAGAGCAGCACCCACCCCGTCACAACCTCCTTTCAGGTAGTTGTAAACAGTGATGAGGTCTCCCCTCATCACTGGAGCTTCCACTGACACGCACAGCTTCTCCACACAGGTTAGCAGCACGTGACAAGCAACAGTATCAAATACTGAGAGAGATCCAATAAATAATTACACACTACCCATTTTCACTGGCCAAAGTTACAAGAACAGTCTCAGTACCCTGTGCTACCCTGAAACCTCAGTGGCAGGGATGAGGTTACTGGCTGCCTCATAGCTGATGCTGGAGATTAATTTTCGTCAATTTTATTAGCAGAGGACAGTTAAAATTTGGGTGGTAGCTTGTATGACCTCGCTCTTTAAAAGACAAACGCATGAATGAATCTTAACAGAGCACCCATTAGCTGTGATGGAAGATCCAAATCAAAAGGGGGAGATCATAACCTCGTTTTACTTATGCCAAAAATACCCAGTTTCAATACCCGTTTGTTCAAACCTGGAAAGACCATGTTGCATTTATTCTCCTGATTTAGCCTGAATGCCTGGGACATTTCAGCAGAGGCTGTGAAATAAGATACCTCATACAAGAGACACGACAAGGTGAGTAGTGTCAACTGAGGTTTATAAAGCAACATTAGGTTCCTTCTGTAATGTCAGAGAAGTAGGCACCTGGCAGTGGCAAGTGCAATATTGCAGTACTTTGCATCCATGTCTGTGTCAGGCAACATTTCTGCCACTACCCACAGGCTGTCTTTTTGTTCTGCTCAAGTCTTCCCTCGTTTCTGGGAGGGAATGGGGGCAGACAGAATAGCAGAAGCTGAAAGCTAAGCATGCCTGGCAGCATTTGCATCTCTGTTTCCCTGATCTGTTCCGTTACTCCAAATTGTTTTCTCAAAACATAGGCAACACAAAAGAAAAAAAGATACGTTAGGTTGACCTGATTTGTACTGCTCCAACCTCATTCTCTTTTTGCAATCTGCTGATTCAACAGACTGGCTGATTGCCTAGAGAGCAAAGCCCCGCAAGTTGATGCATCAGATCTTTCAGTCAGACTAGCAAACCTTATCAGGGGTGGGAAGGAATTGCCTCTTCCTTGCATCAGTCACCGTTTCTTCCTTTGCAATCAACTGGAAAAAACACCTCGAGGATAAATATTTCCTGTGTAAATGATGCTCCCTTCTGCAAATAACCTGAGCCTGTGTATGTATGCCCTGGTCCTTTTGGGGGTCTGCTATTCTCCTTTGCCAACAGTCCCATAAAAGGGCCCAGAACTGAACTCCCATCCTTTGGCTCCACTTCCCCAAACTGGCATCACACCTCACATGGTCTCACAGAATGATGCAAATGACAATGACACCACATGTTTTTCAGAATTCCTGACCTACCTTTTAGGTGAGGAGCACTGCCATATTCCCAGAAAGATCCACTTATGCTATTAAATGAAAAGAATAACCACTAAAAACATCTTCGTGCCTTCTACACTAGAAGTAACAACTCATAGGCAAACAATTCATCTGTTAACATTTTTCATTAAAACAGTCACTCCCAGCTGTGACTTATGAAAGAACCTGCCAGGCCAAAATGTCAGTCTAGTTATGATATTTATTATTACAACTGTCAGGCCAGAAGGATTTGCTGCAGAGGATCCAGCAGGCACGCTCAGACAGAAGCTCCGGCCTATGGACCAGCTGCTTCACAAACAGGACTGGCAAATGTCAGATGTCAAGTTCTTGTTTCAGGTCCTGGCCTCTTCCTTGTTGATCATTTTAGCCATTTAGCAAAAGACCACATCAGTCAGGGTAAGCGTCAGTGTTGTCTTGCCTTCAGAGCTGATTAAAGGTCATTGTCTCAGTTTTGCCTAATTTCAAACTACTATAGCATGACTTCAAGGGCTCGTGACTGTCAATCAGCAGGGGTGGGACAAGCTGGAGGATGAGGTGTACTTTCCTCAAGGTGGTAGCTGATCCCCACAGCCACTTGCTCCGGGGGAGGTGGCTGAGGGCATCCATGAGCTGCAGGTCTGTGTTCAGGAGTCATGGGCTGATCCTGGTGCAAAGAGAGGCTTGCACTTGGGTTTCATAATGGAGTTCATGGAAGTCAGTGGAAATTGAACTGCGGCCAAGGTGGAGAGCCATGTAGAACAGATGTCTTTACAAAGAATAAAACAAACAAAAAAGAACTACTCAGAGCCCAAGTTGGAACTCTTGGCCCATGCTAAATCTGTAAAAAACCCCAAAGTACTCTAGAGGGAGGCTGTCCGGCACGCTTAAATTCCACATGTATAAAGTAAAACACATTTGCATTGCTAATTTAATAAAGGACTTCTTGACCCAAAGTCAAATACTAGTGCAAGTCTTCCGCATGGAAAAGCTCTGATAAGCACGCTCTTTAACTCTCTCTGTGAACATTCAGTAATGCTCCTTTTTAAAAGTACGTATTCTTCTAGTGTCTGATGCTAATTATCTTATCAGATAACAGGCAGCCCTGTGCTGAGTAGGTATGTAATATACTAGCCTTGGGGAGGGGAAAAAAAACCTCTTATCTTTCAAGTAGATTTGAAACTGCATATGATCTTTCTGAGTCTGTGGAAACTTTCCTCTGCAGCACAGAGCTTATATAAGGAAGAGAAAGAAGAAAAAAAAAGAACAAATCCAACTCTTACAGCTTTCAGGCTGCAATTCTCCAGGCTCTTTCTTTCTGTTGAATTTTCTCCTCTGTCAGTATTTTGGAATGACATACAGGTTAAACCATTTATCTGGTATGGAAAGCAGCTTTGGTAATTGCAAGTTTACATTACACTGTAAATGAACGGATTATAGTAAACAGATGAACTGTGTAAATAAAATATCACTGCTTAGCTCTCCTTTGTGACTTGTATTTCGATGCCACTACTACTGCTTTTACTACTACTACTATTACTACTGCTAGGCTTCAGCTGACAGCTCAGCCTGAAACCCTTTATTCATCTTTACTACCACTTCAGCTGTTTTGAGACCAAAAAGGCATGGAGGACTTATTGGCCAGAGGCTCTCTAACCTAGCAGGCCTGCCTGGGAAATCAATATGCTGCACTCAAGAGCACAAAGATAGATTGTGAAGCTGGGGCTGCTGAAAGAGCACATGCTGCATCTGGAAGGACACAGAGACAGCCAGTTCTGCTCTGCCAGAAGCCTCCCAGACCGCGCATGTTTGCACACCAACCTCGTGGCATCCTTCCAAGACAATTTGTGAACCTTGCTTCACACCATTTTCAAAGTAGGTCATACGCAGTAATCTCAGCTGAGGAGAGATACACTGTCAGCAGCAGTTGCTGCAAGGAGGGCGATAGCTACAACCAATGAGCGAAGCTGCTGCTAGTGGAGAGCCTGAGAGCTATGGAAATGCTTGGTCTGGGGCCAGCTACAGCAAGGTGCTCACCTTGCTCAAACAGCTGACAGGCGAGCTCTAAACAGACCCAGCCTCTCACCATTTATAGCTCTAAAAGGACTGACTGTTCTCCTGGACACAACCACCAGCACAGCTTAAATATTAATCTGAATGAAAATACAGTGTGAGAAGAAATCTAACCTTTACTTAGCTCTGTCTTCCTGACAGCAGGAATCACAGCTAATTCTGAATTATGGGATTTGTATTTACTACAAGCTTCGTATTTTTGCTTCCTAATGTACTTCCCTCACTTGCCCCTGCTCTGACAGACAAAACACAGGGCTGAAATGTGTTTTTAACAAAGAAGATTCCTAAAGCCCTTAAAGTTTCCTGCGTTTCCCTGTATCCTTTGCCAGAGCTGTTTTAGGAGCATAGAATTAGAAAAGGGCACACTTAAAGGTATATTTTTTAAAGATAATATTCAGGAAAATAAATGCAGAAACGAGCACACATACTTGTTTCCATGCTATAACAGTATCAGGACCATCAGAGAACTACCAATTTAAAGCAACAGCATGAAACTTCACAGGCATAGGAGCTGTTAGGAATGCGTTGCATTTAAACACAGTCATCAGAGATGACTTGATACTAGAAAGCTAAAGAATTGCCTGAAGAGGGCTATTGTGTTATGCAATTTTTAAAAAAAGGGTTAATTTTTAAACAGGCTCAATTTAACCTTGCTTCTGGTCAATAGTTACATGAATCTGAATGAAAATATGGTCTGTGAAGAAATCCGCTCTAATATAACAGGTGTGCATAATTTTTAGCACTGAAATCAACACAGAGACCGCAGAGCATTTTTTCTTTTTTTTTTTTTAATCTAGCAAGGACAAGGACTGACCTTCCTCCATTTGAAACACTACGCTTTTTTCCTTATTTTCTTTCTTACCTTGTGATATATCAGGCTGGAAATCTTAAACAGGAAGGAGCAAGTGATTCTGAAGTTATCATACTCTATGCAAAGAGAGAGGGAAGATAGCACACTGTAGACTAGCAACAAGGCTTATCTTCCATCCAAGAAACAGCACACAGAATGATGTGCTTCCTTGAGACTGACCTGCCTGATCAATAGGCTGTCCAGGGAATTGTAAGACATGCAGAAACACGCAACAATGTGCTACTGTTATCAGCTAAAAGAGTGCTGTAACGACTTTCTATGCAAATATATAAAAAACCACATAAATACAGAAAGGGTTATCATTCAGTACACAATCAAGAGAACAATTTATTCTCTAACATGGGATGTGATACTTTCCTGCCAAAATCATGTTGCTTGCTCATTATCACTGAGCTTTGAAAGAAAAGTAACCAACAGAAATCCCTTCAGCTGCTGCATCCCCAAAAGAAAATCCCTTTAAGAAAAATTGTAACAAAGAAAACCCCCAGACACTTCACTATTTTTTCCAGAATGACAAATAAATCTAGCTGTGGTTATAAATGGGATCAGTTTTGTACAGTTTCAGGTCATGTGAGTTTTATTACTTTCCAGGCTAACTTTTGCTTTTTCCCAGCCAGCTGCTGGCAGTTGTCATTTTAGGATTGAGAACAAACTGCTTTGAACACAAATTTATTTGGAAACCTTTTTTAAAACTATATTTCTATAAAATATAGAAAAAAATCTTCGTGTTTTTCATTTTAGCTTGGATGTAACCTCTTTTTTCTCCAGTCTTTGAAAGGAACGAGTCTGAAATGCTAAACAGGTCACGGAGTAATTACGGATCCACCTGAAAATTAAACACACATTCAAAGGCTTAACTAACAGCATACACTAATTCATAACAGGTACATGTCACTCATTTTTTCTCATGGTTGATCCTTAGGATCTAAGCAAAACCAGGTCCCATCAAACCCGGAGAAGACATGCTGTAATCCTTCTGCAGGGTTAAAAAAAGAGAGACAACAGCAAGGTGACATTGTGTTGAGGAAGCTGATCTTATACTGCAGGGCAGCAACGGCAAGTCTTGTGCGTCTGACATCCTGGTGTCAGGGTGGGGGGATCTCTGGGGCTACTGAGACAAAGATCAGTCCCAAGGCATGGTGGAGCTCCTGTGCCTGGGCAGGTCAGCAGGGTCATTCCTCATCTGGGCCAACCTGAGATCAGACTGGATGGCTACTTTCAATGTTGTAAACCTCTGTCTCAGTTGAAAAGACAGACAAAGATTTTGGCAAATCTTTTTATGTTCAGTCCAGAGCCAAATTTATTTTCTAGGTCATGCACATCATCTTGCTCTGATACTACTGAATATTTTTTGTTGGCTTACTATTTGTTTTCCCTGACCTTTCACAGCACAGGTTTGGCAGCAGCATTTCAGATGCACAAAGGGAATTTGATCTACATTTCCTTCACAAAGTGGAGGTGTTTGGATTAGTTACATCTCTCTTATAGATTTCCTTGGTGGTAAAAAACATTTTTGTTTGCCCTGGAAAGCGGAATGCTCAGTGCTGGCAGAGATCAAAGGCCCAGTGGAGAAGTGCAAAGAACCTCAGCGTGGCCTTTACAGAGGTGCATGGTGGCACAGCAGAACAGTGAACTGACACAGCTAGCGTGTACACAACCTGCCTGCCTCCAGCTGTGCACTTGCTGCGAGCGAGTTTGGGATTTTTTGGAACAAGGACTGCAGTACTCTAATAAATGGGTGCTGGTTAAAGCCAGTGCTGAGACTGAAGACAGATTAAAGGTGACTTAGGTCAACATTTCCTTCCTTATCCTGAGTTCCTGAATATTAGCACAGGTAAGGACTGAATGCTACATTATTATTTATTGCCTTTTGGATCTGCTGCTGCAGGGAGTTTGAAAAGTAACATGACCTGGCTCTTCCCAACTACCTTTGCACTCAGTAAAAGCTCTGGCATCACAGTGTGCCAGACACCCACTGCGTCAAGGACAGTAACCCTACGTATCACCTCCCAGGCAATTTTTAAACCGAGCTAAGGCTCAGTTTGTTGCTGTTTGGTTTTTTTTATTTGATGACATGTTTTTTGGAATAATCTAGTCAGGCTTGGAAGACCATATGGTCTCTTCTGCCTATGATCAGCAGATAGCTAGACAGGAGTAGGGTGGACATAAAATGGGATTGTAATTACTGCATGTTCAGTAGCATGGACATACTTGCATACTAGAGAAGGTTTTCCATAATGGCATCTCTATTCCTTTGGTGTTGCTGCATGCAGAAGACTTAGGTGCTCCCGGTTGTTCATTGTGGTTTCACAGTTCCTGTTGGCCCCTCTACTGGGCCAAATGCTTGAAAGCCACGAAAGGGAATATACCGTGTGCATAGTAAAATTACAGACTGCATTTTTGTTCCATTCACCTCTTTCTCCTCTCTTCTGTCTCCTCAACTCTGCTCTCTGGAGCACTGGAATAAGACTGATGCAGAAACTCCATGGAAGTGATGGATTTATACTGATGAAACTGAAAGCAGAAGGTAGCTAAGAGGCTCAAAGATCTGTGCTTGTGCATTACCACACCATTTCTGACTGAACTGTTTAGCTGACCACCCTTAGATTAGCAGTCTTAGTTTAGTGTTTCACACCTCCTACACTCAGAACGTCAAATCCTGTCTGCTCACTTGTGAGCTCAAACAGCCTGCTCCTCCATCCCATTCATTCATGACAGGCAGCACAATAGTGGTTCAGCCTGAAGTACTCCACGCCCCAGGCCCATGAGTACCTGACTGGTATCACTGCAGTTTAGCACCACCCAGGTAAATGTAACCCTTCAGTTTAAGGCACATGAGGTTTTCTTGTGTTGGCATCAAAATTCCTTCTGGTATTAGTCAATGGGGCTTAAAAGTCCACTCAGATGCTTTGCAGCTGCAAGATCTCCCTGGCAGGCGTGGACACTGGTCTCACTCATTAATCCCCACAGAAACTAAATTTTTCTTAAGAAACGAAACTTTATGGCAGCAAAACCTGCTCTTCCAAGTTCAAACTGAGAGCAAACTGATGCGACATTGGCTTCCTGAATCGGCAGAGAAAGGGCCTCAGTGCTTGCGCTGCTCCTCCATCCCAGCACTGCCAGCCAGAAGCCACTGAACGGAGATTACCAAGATCTCAACCTATTCTCCAGAAGGGCCCCGTGCTGTGCAGAGAAACCCAACTGCCCCCCTAATTTCATGCTAAAGCCTGCAAAATCTAGGGTTAGGGGCAGGAATGGGCACTGGAATGATTCACAAGAGATAAAGATACTGAAGGAAGGAGGATGAAAGAAAAGATGAGTAACCAGAATAGCTTGCTTGCTTCCTCTTCCAGAAAAGCAAAGAGGAGGGTGAGGGATGCTGAAATGAAAAATCACCTCTTTTCCAACATGCCCCCCTGCCCCTCCGCCCCTTCCCGGCCCCGGCTATCAGGAAGTTGACGGAAAAAGACTTACTGTGGTTCAACAGCTAGAAATGGGAGTTTCACACTGGACAAATACTTACTAGGTATAAAATGAACTGAGGAACTGCATCTTCAGGCAGGCTCCTGCTGTAACTTCCAACAGAAATCCCCCAAATCCCATGTGCTGGTAAAAGCAAGGGACCGAGTTTGAGAAGACAACAATAGCAGCTTGTAATAGAGTGTGCGTACCCACATCAGCCTTGTTGGTGTAAGTACATTTCTTGAGAGCATTTTACTGATCTAAAATTGTGTCAATTCCTTTGTATTTTCTCCGGAGAAATGGTGAACATAAGCCTGGTGATTATTCTTAATTCTTACATGTTATGTTTTTTGGATGAGAGTAAATACTATCCAATAACGACAAAATGTTTGCTGGGATGCCTTATTACATTTTTTTTTGGTCATAATCTGAATACTATACATTTTACAAATTCAGGGTCTTCTTCTCTTACTATCTTATTCACTTGGTTAAGTGAACAGGAAAAGCACAGCCCTGCTAATATCTCAGTGGTCAGTGGACTCACACAATCACTGAAACTGAGACTTTCCTCAATGTAAATAATGTAATATTTTTTCCTTTGGCACTCCATTTGATTTTGCTTAAGCCACATAATGCAGAATTCTGTCCCATCTGTCCCATTTAATTATAATAATTGCGGAACCTAAATTTGCTTCCAAACACCATTAATTAATATTATACTAAAGGCTGGGTGGGTAAGGGGAAGAATTCCTGTTTCTGATTCCCAAAACCCCCCAGCCAAACCAAAACAAGGTCTGGAAAATTTTACATTATTTTTCAGTGTCAGTGCTGAAGATTCAACAACCACAGAATGTACTCTGTGGTCTTTAATAGTTTCATATCGTAAGCAAACACTCTTTGCTGACAATTTGCTAAAACCTCTTAACTTGAATTTTTTCTCTGTGCCAACGTAGAGAAGATTTGCACCATTTAGGAAAATACACATCACAGGATATGTAAGTCCTGCGTGCTGTATGTAATCAGAATTTTTTGACCAAGCATTAGCAATGTCTGAATTTTAGGTACGTTACATTTCGTTGATTCAGATCGTGCTAGCAAGTCGCAGGTAGGGGAGGGGAAAGCCATCTAGTGGACAAAAATGTAATTAGAGACCAGAGAATATTTTCAGGCACACAGCCTTTATTGGAGAACTCACTTTTTTATTTCATTATTCATCTGCAATACTGCTTATCTAGGAATACTCTGGAAGTCTCCGGGAAATCAGGGTTTAGAGGAGGGCAACAGCATAGATCTCTAAGCTGAGGTTTTTGGCAGATTCTTTGATTAACGATTGTCATAAAATGTAAGAGCAGCTTTATCCCTCACAGTGAATTTATCACTATATTTCTTACAACACTGTGAGAGTCATCAGTTGACCGAATATCTTATCACCAGATTCAGCACTATGTGCCAAAGCAGACTGGCATTGCCACTGGGTTTAAATAGCTGAGCTAATATTTAAACTTTTGTCCCCTCTGATCCCTGAAAAATGATGAGAAGAGACTTTGTGACTTTGTCAACAGACGAGCCAAATGGCACTCTGAACAGCGTTTTACTAAAATTATCTTTGAGATTCTCTGGGATGTGGGATCAGGGAGGTCTGAGGAGCAATGAGGAAGATCAGCTGAACAAGACCCCCTTCACAAACAGGCGTGCAAGAGTCATTTGTCATCTAACGTAAAAAGTGGGGTGAGGAGAACAAAACGCTCTTCTCCTGGTGGTATTTACAACACTTGCTGGCCTTTGCTGAAATGCTGACTACTAGGGTTGCAGTGGCCTGTGCCATGAGTTAAGTAACTCAATATATCCCAGGCAGACAGGCTCAGCTCGGCACTGCTCTCTTCTTCTTTCATTTATGCTGGGGACACAGGGGAATAAATACAACAACCTTTTTTAACGCAATATTTTCGGAAACCCAGCCCCCAAATTCATCCTCTTCTACCACAAAGTTCAGAGCATTTAGCTAGGCACTTTCAACTTATCTTGAAGAGCAGATAATGATCACTCATGCCCAGACAAGACAAAGTACTGAAGCCAAAGTATAATTTCTGTGGGATTACAACAACACAAACCACCATCATCAGAGACTATACCGTGACGATGCAAGCAAACATCTGTAACTCTTGCTGCTCCAGGCAAGATACTGAAGTGGGATTAATGACTTGCCACTTACAGACTGCTCTGATGCTGAAGTAACAGCTTTGGTTCTTTTTTCTGTACCCCTTTTGTTTAGGATAATAGGTAACCTCAGGTAATTTGTGTTCTCATTAAAAAAAAAAACCAAACCTCCCAATTAATCTTTTGAATAAGTTGGTTTCGGTGGCATCCCATGCAATGATTTCCACCCAAGTCACCTTTGCAGGGGCATGCATTTGCCTGGAGGTCTCAATGGCCTCCCTTTCCCTTTAACCTCGCGTATGCATGCTTAGACAAATCACATAAGCATCAAGCATCTCCTTGAATTGCTCCTCCATTTGCCCCATCATGATGACTACTTAATGCGTCACCTTTGGCAGAGCCACCATTCACTAAGCTCAGATGACCCCTGTGTTGCTGGGCTATGAGACAAGGGAACAGAAGCTCCTGAGCTACCTTGCATAGACCTTCTCTGCTGCCAGTTATTCATCCCCCTCCTAATGAGTCACAGTCTTTTCTCTCTCTTTTTAAAATAACCAAATAAGGATTTCAGGATTTGGCCCATTCACTACATTCTGTATTTTAATATGGACAAGGATGGAATACAAAATACTGCCAGGAGTTCAGCAGCAGGGGTAACCTTTTTGCTATTTTCATGTCTACAGCTCCTGATTCAACAATGCCAACTTGCTGTTCTGTACGACCGCAAGGCAAGGAATTCATAAACAATAATAATAATAACTGTCCAACAAGGCTTCACCCTAGCCATGCATAAGTGCAGGACTGGCATAGAGCAGAAAAATGCTGCTTTGTTCCTTTGCAAAGCTCGCAATATAAACTTTGCACTGTCAGTTTAAAACTTTGGCATCTGCATCTACAAATGGGGAGGAACCCATTTTCAGATACTTGTGAAATATAAAACTTAAGCTGTTGCCAAGCTCAGAGATAGATTTGCTACTTTTTATTTTTAAAAATATTTCCTGAATATGTGAAGAAACCCACAAAGCCGTTTTAGAGTCGTGTAGCTACGAAAAATAAACATGATTCTCCTTATTTTTTTAAGAAGCATTCTCAATCATTGTAATTATTCCTTGAGATTGCTTTTTAAAAAACAGAACCATGGCTATTTTTCACAGCTACAAACTCCTAAAACAGCTCTAGAGGTTTCTGTGAAACTTAACAAAAAAAATTGCCTTTCAGCTAAGAACAGTAAAAATAGATCAAAAACCAATTAGCTGGCCCACATGGCAGAAGACAGGTGTGCTTTGAATGTATTTATACAGACCTGGGATAAGCATTTTTTCACTTTTACACAGACTATATATATCACAGACCTTGCCAATGCCCATCACATCCATTTAAAACATCGGTCACTCAAAGGATAACCTTAGGATGCAGCCTGAAACATTTAATCTTGCCTCCTACCAAGTTATAAAAGTGAATTAACATTAAAAGCAGTAGACTGATGGGTGAATTATGGTAATAACGAGCCTTCAAAAGCAAAACCAAGTAAACTCCTTTGGAAAGTGCAGCCAGAGAGAAGGCTGGGAACACTGAAACCAATTACGACTGCTTTAGTGTTACACCTGTTTAAGTGAATGCCAAATCTAGTACAGAATTATTTACATTATGTTATTAACAAAGGGACATATGAGTAATGGGAAAACAGAAATGGTTTATGCAAAACAGGCTCTACAGAAACCAGCTGAAAACTTCAGGTATTTGTGGTGGAAAGCAAAGGCTGTGGTCAGATCTGCTGCTCTGGCTGTCCCTGTGTCAGTTGTAGAGGTTCCTGCTCCCTGGGATCCCTCTAGCTGTTAGTCTCTGTTCCCAAGCTGCCTGATTTATGCCAGAGCAAATACTCACGTAACTGCCCCTTATGCAATTCAGTCAGAATGATCTTCCCTCTTTTCGATACTTGTAATAGAGCTTATTTTTTAAAACTATATTGCTCAAGCAGAAGTAGATTTAGGGAAGAACCATACAAGAAACCGTGTCAGAAGATCCAAAGAGGGATAGCCTTTGCAGGCACATGGCAGGTGACAAGCAAATGGGAAGAGGCTGAAAGCATCAAATTCTTCCCCTGGCCATAGTCTTACGAAAAAAGGAGAGCTCAGGATAGTCTTCTTGAAGCTTACAACTCCTTCCTTCCTACCTTCCAATTTTTGAGCACTTAAGTATCTACCTACAAAACAGTCTCCCACTGTATAAGACACTGCACGCATTAAAGCATGTGACAGGCAAGAAAGGAATATATTTCTAAACAGACCAAAGCAAGGCTAGGAGCTGGAAGTGACTTAAGGAACGTGCCAAAGCTGTCTGGTGGCAGGGATACCCACAGAGCCCAGGTCCTAGCTCACTCTCCATGGCATTTCTTCTTGAATACCCTGCCTTCCTCTCACCTTCAAGATCTTGTCCATTTCCTGGTGGTTTGGTCAGGTGGCCCCTGATGGAAAGAGAAAGATCATCTGCAGAAGTAGGTTTTCAAAAACGAGTCCTCCTCCTCACTAATCTCATCCTCTCATTGAAAAATGCCAAGCCATCCCAGACATATGGCTTTGGTCAGGCTTCCCCATCACTGGCTTTAAGCTAAAATCCCTTTTCTCTTGATTCAGCCTTCCATGATGCATCTATTTTAGCTAGTTCAGAATTGGTTTTTCAAGCCAGCGGAAAAATCAAGCTGTCTCCTTAACTTCCAGCAAGCACATTTGATGGTTTTGACCTTGTGATAACTATTGTCTATTCTTGTCACAGCCAGGATACACATAATTCACTGTGATCATTTATTTAACTCAGCAATATGACAGAAAAAGACATCTCTCTATTTTATACCAAAAAGACCCTACAAAAGGATTTATTCTATACAAAGATAGCACATAAAGAGCAGTGGCTTTTCACAATTCAAGTTTCACTAGAGCAGCAAAACGGTAGCGGTTTTCCTCCATTCCCAAACCTAACACAAGCACCATACAAACAAGAGAAGAGAGGGTTTACAACAAACTGGACAGACTGCTGCACCCCAGCAAACCTCTGGGGAGACTAGGAAGGGAAACAAACATGGTATAACAAGCAGCACAGCACAGAACAAAAAAAAAAGTCAGAATTTGATGTTATGTTCAATGCACATCTCAGAGGACTCTGCCAGATCCTTTCTGTCTCCTAAAGAAAAGCTCATTCCAAGAGTGGTTGAACACCACAGAGTGACCAGGGGCTCCAACAGAAGTCTGTGAATCTGTTCCCAAGAAGCTCCCAGCTGTGCTTCAACCCAAGATGACTGCCATTTAAGGTTCTCCAGGGCTGAAAAAGCTTACACATAAGATTTTCCTCTTGCAACCAAGAACACCAGGACCCATAAAGAGTTCCAGCTGATTTTCCAAGCAGCGAGTAACTGGTTTTCTCAAATACAGCTGCTTTCTTCATTAGAAGACTAAAAATAATTCTGCTCCTAGCAGGCTGACTTCCTTTTAAGCATTCTGCCATATCCATGTGTGTATTTCATTCAGGGTTTCTGCATGTCTACACCACTGTGAATCTATTTCAGCCTTTAAGTACATTCAAGAAATTTTTCATTTCCCTCTCCCATATTCACTCCAGATGTCCTGAACTGTCCAAAACTGTTTCATGTTAGGAGAATTTGTAGGGACATTCTGGCACTCACACTACTCCCATCGGCTTCAGTGTTTTCAGGAAAGACCAACTTTCTTCCCCAACTGTCAGCAAATATGGACAATGAGTTTATGGTTTTAAAACATCCGTGATTAAAGGTAGATGTTTGTCTTGTGACTTGTGCAATAAGAATAATAAAATACTGCCATATCAGGCTTTCACTTTTTCCTCTTGAAGAGATGCTGGAGTGAGAAACCTGAGGAATTTAAAGATATCCTATGCCTCAGAGAGCATGCTTCAACAGCAGAAAATGCTTCTTCATACCACTGAGAGCGTGCAAGAACCTTGTTTTAAAAGACATACAAAAAGTGATGTGGGGGGAGCACTCTCTGCAGTGGTCCTTTCAGTCCCAGTCACCTTGTTTTTCAGATCAGGGGAAACTGGGCACTGCTGCTCTCTTCTAGCTCACGTGGTGGCTGTGAAAACTAAAGCACAAGAGGTGACATAGGAAGGGAGGAACCAGTGGAGGAATATACCCCTTAATGTGAAGTTAGCATATGCTTGGATCCATATAGCTCCAGAGTGTTTTAGATATCCCAGTTTGGATCCAAATTAAAAGTCTCTGTCATATTCAGTCCTGAGTCAAAACACCCAGTGTTGGAAATACAGTGTATTAAAAATTTGACTGATACAATCACCAGAGACAGGCAGTATCAGAGAAATGCATTGCTTCTATCTCAGGAAAGCTTTAAATTAGATACATCACACCCAGCCTCTGCTGAGCATTGCCACTGATATCAATGGAAAAGTTCTTCTGGCTTTGGCAACCATTCCTGTCTCCACAGAAGTTCATGGATATCCCATTGATATAAAAAGATGCAGCCTTTCAGACAACAGCCCTTCAGATAAAGTCACATCACTGAGAAGATCAGCAAAAAGGCCATTCGGGATCAATTCCACGACATATGAGGAACCAAAGTTCAGCAGAGCTGAATTTCCCTGCTTCAGCAAAGGTAAGACAACCTCAGCTCATCCCAGTGCTCTTTCTCTTGGCCCCTTCAGCATGTTTCTCTGCATTGCCTGATAGATAGGAACACATAGTGTAACTCCTAAAAGTCTAACCTGACACATACTTCTCCAAAGTTTTGTTTTTAAATATATTGTGCTTCACAGAATCTGTCCAGGATGAAGCTGGAAAGAAATAAAAAACCTAGTGCTCAGGATATTTCTGGCCAAAAATTGTTTGCTCAAGCATTGTGAAACTTTGGTAGCTTTTCTTCCCATCCTTAATCTTCTTGCAAGGCGTGTTACCTAACAAAATTAAGTACAATCTTTCTAATACAGATAAGCTCGTTGCAAAAATTTTATGTCAGGGAAGATAATTAAAAGAGAACTCCAGATCTTTTTCTTTTTTTAAATAGTCTTGAGTTTCTTGTGAATTGCTAAATGTATCTGAGAATGCAAAAGTATTCACTAAGCCCTTCTAATCCTATTTACTTCTAGAAGAGTTGAGGTTGGTTGTAACCTCCCAATCTCAAGTCAAAAGTTGTTCTGGGAGTGGTATCACTTTGGTCTTTTTTTAAGAGAAAAGAGAAAGGGGAAATATACTGAAAATCAGTTAGCATTACTTAAAAAATTACGATAAATGGCATCAATCTCCTTCCTCAAATGTATACTAGGATAGGTCCCTACAGGGTAAATAGTCTAGGCCATTTTCTGTGATGCTAAAAAAATGTAGGTTTCAGCTTTTTCTTCTTCGTAAATAGGAAATAGTAACTGACAAGAAGACTTATACAAGTAGAAAACAAATTAATATGGCCATGTTTTGCTCTGAACTATGCTGCTGCACTTCTGTGGTAGCCCCAACCAAGAACAAAATTTGGCTTGCTGTACCTTTCCTCTCTAAATGTCTCATTCTGACCATGTAACTATTCTATTTTCTGGTTAAACATTACATGGAGTGTGTTAATTTCTGCTTCAGCTAATTTAGCTATGCTAAATGCAAATGCTTCCTGTACTTATGAATACAATCTGTTCATAGTGAATAGTTTTGAAGATTTGGATGCGTTAAAACAGCAACAGTATCCATGTGGGACCAATCTTCCCTGCACAACACTTATGCTTTGATTCATAAATTCTTTCCATAGGAAATATCTGTGGAAAATCTCCAGCACATCCAGAAATGCACAACTCAGTTGCCTGGGTTATTAGGAGTTCTAAATACTTACTGCTTCTCTCTTTATTTTTACTTTTATATAAGCATTGGCTCTTGGGTTCACATGAGACCCCTTTCTGATTATTTTCTGTTATTAGAGATGCAAGTTATTAATCACTGCAATAACATCCGTCATTAATACTACCACATGAACCTATTAAGAAGCAACTTCCAACTCTAAATTATCTAATTTCTGCATCTAATAGGTGTGCTAAGGCACCTCTTCACCTGCTGTTACCATTCTGCACATTTCACTTACTCTGTTGAATGAAGACCCCATTGCTTGATTATGAAACAAGCACACCATTATCCAACTTAGACTACAGAATTTCAGGAAATCTTGAAAAAACACTCAGCCTTGTGAGACGTGAGGGTGACAGTGGTGGGAGTGCAATGGTAAACCTGCAAGTGAACTTTTGAGATCCATGACATTCATGATCCAGAAGAAATGCAGCAGAAGAACAAAGTGGGTGAGTATGGCAACTGGGATGTGAGAATGAGCCCGGTTTGTCACAGATATTGGAGGCTGAAGGATTTTTTTTTCAGTCCACTGCTACATTTTGGAAGTGCAAGGCTTGTGCTCATTTGCCCAGAGCAGAGAGCTTAAGAATACCTGGATGATTTTCTGCTTATCTCTGGCAATTTGTCATGGACTTCTGCCAGAGAAGTTTGGCTCTTTACACTAGATTTTGCAGAGACTCCTCAGGTTGCCCCCATCCATCCACTCATTGGTGCAGCAGTGCCAAGTGTTACCTTGACATGAGGAGGCGTTTCCCTGCACCTGAGTTCAGTTCTGCCATCCTTGCTTGTGATGTGGTCTCACCAAAGGACTCCAAGTCTATCCTGAATTAAAACTTACATAAACTTTATAAGACCTTTAGGCACTTCATAGCAAATTGCAGCTAGTAAAGAAGAAAGAAGAAGAAACTAGCATTTATGGTCCATGGGGGTCCATACATTTTTAAGTCATGATGGCACCTTATTAAAGTCTCTTGTCAGTTAAAAGAAAGAGCAACAGCTTAAGACCTTTGCACAAATCTTTTATACACCGATGTTTGCATTTGACAGACTCCAGTTTATTAAGTATTTCTCCTGTCTTTTTCATTTTCTGCCTTCTTTGAATGGTATCTCTTGTGATTCCACTGCTCAGCACTTAGGCAGGTTCAGGGGTACAGGTTAATGTCCAGTGGATGTTAAAGCCCTAATCTCTGAGCAGCACTTCTCTCATGCTTTTTACAATTCTTGACTGGCCATTCCTCTCCAGCTAAGACAAATAATTGCAAATACCATCAGAATTCTCACCTCTCAGACCAAGACAAGAAAACTGTAGCTCATTCTTCCTCTTAGCAGGAATGCAGCAGCAGCAGAATTCTTTGAGTAAGTGTTCTGTGGGTTTCTTTTAGAAACCAAATTAGTCATATGCAGAGTATGTCTCGAGTGGAAGAAAGCCAAAGATAGAAGATCTAGCTATGCCAGTTGAAGAAGATGATCTTTCCAGCTGCCTCTTACCCTTGCCAGAGGTTACAGCAAGTAACCTGCCAATGAGTGACTGTGCTTCAAGCAAAATGTGTGAGGTTGACTTAAGATGCTTAAATATTTAGTCTTTGTTCACTCGGTTTATCCTACTTGAACACATTTGTGAGACTTCAGCTGGTTTATGAGAGGTCTGAGAGGACACTAATTTCTAGAGACAGTAATAAGTCTCCAGGTAGGAGAGGAATATTAGCAGTAATCTTTTGAGCTGGCAGGGCAATGTGCAGGACAGAACATGCTTCCACAGTTCTGGACTAACATAAATATTCTCTATCATCAGCACAGTTCCTCCCTTTCCCTTATCAGATTCCCCTAGCAGTATAAGCAACTTTATACAATATCATGTCATTTACAGCCCTTAGTCCATATGGGAGATTTCAACTGCCCCAGTACCTGCTGGAGGGACAACACTGCAGGAAAGTAAGTAATTCAAGAGGTTCCCGGAGAGCACAAATGACAAATTCCTCCTCCAAGTGACAGATGAGCCAATGAGGAGAGATCTTCTGCTAGACCTCATACTCACGCACAAGGAGAAGCTCACTGGGGGTACGATCAAAGTCTGCCTTGGCTGAAAAGACCTTGAAATGGTGGAATTCAGGGTCCTGAGGGCAGGGAGTAGGTTAAAAACTCACAGCACTGGATTTCAGGAGAGCAGACTTTAGTCTTTTCAAAGAATTGCTCAGAAAAGTCCCATGGCATAAAGCCCTGGAGTGAAGGGAGGCCCAAGAAAGTTGGATAATGTTCGAAGATCATCTCCTCCAAGCTTAAGAGCAATGATTTCCAAAAATGCTAGGAGGTCTGTGTGGATGAAAAAATAGCCAAAGCCCAATTATAACTCAATATGATGAGAAATGTCAAAGACAACAAGAAGGGCTTCATAAGTACATAGGTGCCAAAAGGAAGGCTAGGGAAGATGTGGGCCTGTTTGTTCAACAACACTGGGGACCTGGTGACACAGCACTTCAGAGAATCATAGAATGATCTGTGCTGGAAGGGACCCACAAGGATCATTGAGTCCAGCTCCTATCCTTGCATAGGACAACCCCAACATTCACACTGTGTGTCTGAGGGCATTGTCCAAATGCTTCTTGAAAATTGTCAGGCTTGGTGCTGTGACTGCTTCCCTGGGGAGCTGTTCCAGTGCTCCACCACCCTCTGGGCGAAGAAATTCTTCCTAATATCTAACTGAAACCTCTCTGACACATCTTCCTGCCATTCCCACTTGGAAAAGGCTAAAGGACTGAATGCCTCCTTTGCCTTTTATCAAGACTGACCTTCAGGAATCCCAGGTCCTAGAGGAAAAGGCTAGAACAAGGAAGATATACCCTTGGTGGAAGAGGAGCAGATCAGAGAATACTTAAGCAAACTGACACAAACTGGTCCGGGGGCTCTGACAGGATGCACACACGAGTGCTAAAGGAGCTGGCAGATGTCGTTGCAAGGCCACTTTCAATAATCATCTTTGATCAATCACAGTAACTGGGAGAAGTGCCCAAAGACTGGGGAAAGCAAATGTCACTTTTGTCTTCAAGGAGGACAACCCAGTACTACTTGAGCCTGGGAAAGAGCAGCTAATCCTAGAAATCATTTCCAGGTGCACTAAAGACAAGAAAATCGTCAGGAGTAGTCAGCATGGCTTCACCAAGAGGAATATGTAGAAGGCTGAAAGTTCATTTTGTCCAGATTATTAGATGATTCATAAAAAGGAACCAAACATGTTTTTCTCAAACTCTCAGTAGATCCCAAGTAGTTCAGCACACTAGTAGTAGTTTTTATTGCAGAGGCAAAGGAAACTGTTAAGAAATGTCAAAGTTTACCTTCCATTAAGCTTGCCAGTTTGTAAACATGAAAGAAAACACACATGGCATTTGACTATGCCTTGATACTTGCTGATCGGTCCAAACATAAAGCAAGTATGACAAGTGTTCTCATTTAAGTTGTAGTCATTACCTCATGCTTCATCCCCTCTGTTGATAGCAACCTTGTCACACAGCCAAACAAACAACAACCAGCATAAACAAAATCGATCATTCTCGTTCTTATAGTACAGAAATGTACATAATGAAACCTATCAATTCCCATAGAGATACACTTTAAAAGAGTTAAGTTGCAGCTATGAAAAAGAGACATAAAACAAAAATAGGCTAACAACATCTGAAGCTATTCTGTTGAGATGTCTGCAGCTGTAAATGGGTTAGTTCGACTTTTTGAGTTACAGTTTGCAGACACATCTAAACAAGATTATAGTTATGAGTTACTCTTGTGTATATTTAATGGATTTTCCTGCTCTCTGGTACTGCAAGTTCCTAGTCTGGAGTTGTGCTTCTTGCCAGATCTAATCAGCTAATACCATGTTTTGCAATATTTACTTGTTAGCTACTAAATTTTGGATCCTCAGACCAAGTAATGAAGGAGTGAGTGCTACACATTTGATTCGATTATGTGAAAACTGTCTCTATTTTCATCTGTTTGTTCTACAGATATATTTGCCTTGTGAAAGTCAAGAGGCTTACACTTCTCCTGCATCTCAGATAAATATTTTAACATCCCTATTTAGATGTAATTTAAAGTATAGCTGACTGTGTTGTCTTAACTTTACATAGTATTGCCTTCTTGGTAGCCTTTACACAGCTTCTATCAGCCTATAGCCAGTCCAGGGCCCTATCTTACAACCCTCTTTCATGAAAATAATTGTTATCAAATGCTAATGCATGTGAACCCTTCCTCACCTTAACTGATAATGACAGGAAAACATCTGAAACAACACCTTTGAATAGCATCTGCTTTTATTATAATTATTTTTACATTTTCTGCTACTCATGGAATATAGGACTACTGCCTAATAGGATCCATAAAGAGTTTGGTGGAAAGTCCCTTTAATTTTCATTAAATTGGACTTCCAATGGCACCAGGAATTGAAACTGGTAAGGTATATTTGCTTAGTCACCTCTAAGAGGCAGCTATTGAAATGCCATCACTAATCTGAACTAAGATTTAGGACTGTACAACGATGAACTTAACACCAGACATCGAAATCTCCTGGGTAAGTTCCCTATACAGAGTTCACAAGATCATGCTTAAATTTAAGAAAATGACCTGTATGGCACTAGAAATTAAAATAATACCTCTGTCACCAAAACAGTACTTAACACCATACGTGTATAAGAATGGCACTACCAGAGAAAACTGAGAGTCTCATTTGGAGTTTATGGGAGGTATAAAATCTGTAAGGTCAATAAACAGAGGGGTTTTGAGGCATAAGGGACTGCTGAAAAAATTAGTTTGGAGGTAAAGGATGAATATCCAACAGGAATCGAGCAGCTTTCAGCACCGACTGCAGATGAGCAGCACAGAGATAGTTTAATGTGGTTTTACTGGCAATAACCAAAGACGGGCAAATACTGCCACTGTGAAAATTTTATCCATCTTAGTAACTCGGTTCCTCTTTGTACTGCTTGTCTCTCAAAAGCATGTATTAAAGTACCGCAAAACACAACACATGACACCAATCAGCTTCAAACATCTGTTGTGTAGCACACACGGAAAAGCAGGCTACAGGAAAGCTGCCTTGTAAATACGCAGGAAAGCTTTACTGATTCTCTTCTGGGAATTAAATTCAACTAAAATTTACAATTTTAAAACTCAGCAGAAGTACGTATGGAAAGCAGGAAACTGTAGCAGCTTCCATCCCCTCCCCCGTGCCTTCTTAACATGGGAGTATTTACATTCAACAGCAAGCAGCTGCCTCTTCCATTGCCCCATCACTCACCCTACACGGCCTGAGGAGGGTATTTCAGTGACTGCTTTGCGAGCACGGAGCCTGCCAGCACTTCCCAACTCTCGGGTCCAGCTGTCCGCACTAGCAGCGGCTGTCAGTGCGTTAAGAAGAAATGTAGTTGTGCACCACCTCCTCCTGCCCAACCTCGCTCCCCAATTCCCACGGGAAGGAAATTCAGGCAAGGGGTGCTGAGAGCCCAGCTGAGCTGTGGCTGGCAGCAAGCTGCCACTCTACTACGTGTTCCACCAGTCAGAGAGTCAAGTTACAGCATGATTCAGACGTGTGGGGCGAAGCAAAGCTGTGCTGTGTCGTAAGCCAGCTAAGACTAGAAAGGTGATCAGCCTTGTCACTGCTACAAATTGAAACCGTGATGTAAGTGGAGGAGGGGACGACTGCATTAGTAATAAATGACAGGGTAGCATCTGCAGAGTAGACAAACCCTACTAATCAAAGTTGCGCTCTCTCCACTGACCTTAACGCTCGAGGTAAGCCAGCCAGAGGGTATAATCCCTTACAGCGTTGCTCACAACTTCCCTATCCAGATTTCCAGGGCAGGCCCTAAACACAAACAAAACAAATGCCTATTCTGGGCAGCTACTATTTTCCGAAGGCACTTGATAGGAACATCTGGAAATTCCTTGATCACCTCAGCACTTCAGTGGTCAGCACAGCTGCGTGACGGGGCAACCTCATCACTCCCTTCAGCCAGTGCCACCGCACCCAACCAGGCATGCAGCTCACTGCTTGCGATCCTCTGAATCCAAAGTGGTTTCTCTGATGTCTGAACTAAACTTTTATAGCTGTATCGTGTGTAATGCAACAATTTATTTCCTGATAAGCATTTGATATTTATATAACTGGAGATGAGAGAGAAAAAAAATCTGTCAGAAATAGCTTTACAGACGAGTATTCTCATTGTCTAACAAGATTTTCATTGTTTTTAATTTTCAGTTCTTTCCATGGTTCAGGGCACTTTGGAAAAAAATCTATTCAGCAGTTTCCCACTCATAATTCAAGAAAGAGCGTCATGTATTATAATAGAGATAATTAGCTTTGACTGAAAATAATAAGCTTGGCACCAAATATCCCCCACTACCGCACAGAATAACCATTTATCGCCTTATATACTCTCCATCAAGCCTAATTACTGCAACAGTAATTACTAACCTGTTGAAAGAACAAAAGAAAATGCAACTAGCTCTGCACTGAAACAAGGAGAACATTGCCGCTTCTAATAAAAAGCTCTTGGTTGCCCCCTCTTAGAGTACATCTACTTGTCAGTTAGAATCTGTCTCAACACATATGTTTGTAACCCCCCAGAAAGAAAATACATCTACAAATAGTCTGACTACAATGGTTCAGACCTACCCATTTGGGCCAGATGTCTCTTTGGTTGGACTGAAGGAATGGCACTGATTTTTTGATTTCTGGGAAGTTAAGAGAGCAGCGCTTGTCCCAGGTGTGCGCCGTGACGCCGCAGATATCCATATGCTGGACTGTTTTGCTTGCCTGCTCTTCTGACCTGCCAAACCTCTCTCTGACTGTTATTCTGACTCTTCTCAACAGATACGTGGCCAATCACGCCAAAGAAAAATTAAACAAGTGCAGCTCTCTATCTTCAAAGAATAACACGTCTTTAAAGAGTTTGAAGTATGGTCTTTATCTGCAGAAGTGTACTGTGTTCATCATAGCATTTCCCCTAGTTCTATCTCTTCCCCCTATTGCTCCTGTTTGAATTCACTTTTGGAGCTTCACCTCTGACAGCTAAGCAAGCAAAAAAAGCAGCAAGTGGCAGCACCAATCGTTTTTGCTGCTCAGGGTATTCCCTGGGCCATAAAAGAACCTATATTTGGGAGAGCTTGTACAGCTATCCAAGAAAGAAGAGTCACTAGTTTCCTAATATCCTGTTCCATCCAGGTCCCTGAACAGGACCTATCCTTCTGTCTTTGTCAATTGGAGTAGAAGGAGCCTGGTGCCTTCCAGACACCATCAGTACTTTACAAAATCCGGACTGCCAAAGACATTATGCTGGAACTGGAACAAAATGCCACACAGCATATGCAAACATTCACAGCTAATAAACCCAGCTGAAAGTTTGGATATTGAATATTCTCTGGGAAACTGTTCACAATCAATCCACAGCATGTAAACAACACAACCCTCCCATCTCCAAACTCCCAACAAGCTACAGAATAATTCATCCCAAAAATAGAACCTAGAATACCTCAGAACCGCCATTCTGAAGCAATCAACAAGCATGAGTGACTCTACCTCAAATAATGAGGTTGGTTTAAATCAGGAGATGTTTGGGGCTTTTTTGGAGTTCTTGACCTTTTGTCCCCTGGATTTTGAAGCCTTAGGGTCATTATATTTCAGATCTTTTTCAGCAGAAGCATGAGGCCTAGCAAGTGCCTTCCCCCACCCCCCACTTTTTAAATCATTGCTTTTCTCCCCCAGCCACACAATCCTGTACAGTACAAGCTTTAAGGAAACTACAACAGACTCCAAGAACTGCTTCGAACCAGTCCGTTTGTTCTCTTCCTCCACTAGGACATGCACTGCTAAACGGCATTCATGTAACTAGGAAGGGGTCTTCCAGAATTACAAGAATACCAACAAATGCAGAAGCTGCAACAATCCTGATTATCACATGTACAGAGAGAGGAGGACGATGTATTTTGAAAATAAAGGGGAAATTTCATAGCCTGATGCCTATATCATTGGTGGGCTTGGTACAGCAGAAAAGGATAAAATCACCAATATTTTCTACAGCCTTTGCGTGGCTACAAACACTACATCAGCACATTTTTAATAAAAGCAAACACATTTTTCCTCCCCCAAAATTCATTACCTAAATGTAATCTGATATTGTGTTTTAACACTTCACCAGTGAATTTAAGAGATGCTCATAGCAGGATTGGAGTCTAGCAGCTACTTAAGCTGTAAATGAAAGTTTTGAACATCAGTAATATTTTCGTGATGAAACGACTGAAAGGTTCATCTGATCACTAATTCACAATGAAAAGGCCCCCAAAAAATTTTAAGATGGCATTCACCATTTAGAATAATACAAAGTCAGGCCAAGGCATCAGAAACTAACAGAATGACTTAATTCTCCATTTTGCCCAGCATTAAAATTTTAAGTTATGGGTTTATTCTACACATCACCATAAATTTCCCCTACTAACTGGGAAAAAAACCCCCAGCATTGCTTCACTGGGACCGTTTTAAAACTTCCAGTTTTCCCACCTTCCTGATTCATTTTTTGTTTAACCACTGAACTGCATTTCTCTCAGTTCTTTTCCAACCACACTTCTCTGCGACACACACAATGTATTTGCTAAGTGGACTACAAAAAAAAAAATATAGAATCAACTGCAAATTGTAGGCATTGTTCCATCTAGAGGATTGCTATATGGGTTTTCAAAGGCAACAGGCCTTTACTATGGATTTATACAGTTTGACTTGGTACTCTTCCGGAAGTCTGCTTTCACACACTCCAAACCAGTTAGCTTTATCCTGCATGAGTCACAGTGAAAAAGCCCACTTGGGAAAAATATCCAAAGCAAACACTAGCAAACTAGTTAGTTGGAAGTAGGACAGGCTCATGCCAAAACCAGAAACTCAAACATATCTGGACTTTGGGAATATAGACCTTAACTTCATATGTATTCCCTGTGTCTACAATAGGTCTCAGAAGGCTAATTTGTGTAATTATTCTTACTTGTAATTATGTTGCTTGGTCACTAGTGCCTTTTAGCTGTTTTGATGCTTTTAGGAAAGGAAGTGGTTTCTGGAGACAAAGAAAAATGGAGCATAACTCATTCCGTTTGGAATTGTTGCTTTCCTTACTAATAAATCTTTGTTAAGGACTTCGGAGAGTCTCATCACCCCAACTACCAGAGGCACTCCAAAAAAGTAAAAAAAATTATTCTGACCTGCATCCATACATGTACAAATCTCACCTTTTATTGAACAGAAGCTGCACAACTCAAGACGATAAATTTATAAAAGATCTTCAGTTCTTCATGCATCCAAACTTTTGGTCAAATCTAAAAGAGAGAGATACAAAGTACAGGTTTTCTTTGCAACACAAGCACTCAGAATCTGACGATCTTTTGCCCGAATTTTCTCTTCGAGACTCATACCAATATCTCGGTTAAAAATCTCGCAGTAACTCTTTTCAAAATAGGTGGATTAGCAGATAATCTGATGCAGAGTTTTTACAACAGTCTTATTTTACAAGATGAGCCACACAGAGAAAGTTATATATTTATTCTTAGAATCATAGAATTTTTTTTAATAATGAAAGGGCTGTTATATACTTTCAGTCTGAGCGGCTTTTTTATTCCATCACAAATTCTTTCCCCTTTAGAAGGCTTCATTAAGGATATAAGATGGGCTGCAAAGAGAAACGCATTGCAAAGAACTTCTCCAAGTTATAACTGCCTACACATCTGATTCAAGAGGACATACAGAACTGGATATAGAGAATAATGCAGTCATCCTTATAGATGGAAATGAAAGTTCTTGCCTTCTCAGTTAATACAAATCTTTTTTAAAAATACTTTTATATCTAGGCTCATTCAGTTTGGAGTGTCCTAACAATTTCACCCTCTTCTGGCTTTACAACATACCCCACACAAATAATGTAATGACTGGACAGATCTCTAGGATTTTATGTGCATTCTTTTTAAAAAAATGTAAGTGTGGTCAGAGGTATTGTAAAATTCTCTCTGTGAACAAAGCCGTCAGTTGGTCTGGAACTTCTTAGTCATAATAAAAAAAATAACCAAGTGAATTAGTGTTTGCCTTTGTGAGATTCTCTGCTATGTACGAATAGCTCCCTACAGTCTTTCTCTATCAGGTAGATCCTCAGTGTGTATAATTTAGCTTTTACAATGTTTGGCAGCTGCTGGAGACATGATCTATATTCACTCACTCTCTTCCTCTCCTGAAGAAAAGGTCAAATTTTAATGTCCTTGTTTGGGTGTCCAAACTAGTGCATTTTTGTGGCCTGGCCAATCTTTTTTGTGTTAAGGGCTGGTATCTTAAGACAAAATCTGTAGGTGAACAAGAACTGTTCAGTTCATAAGGAAACAACACCATCCCATCAGTTTCTCCAAAGAGCAACATGCAGTTTTCTTCCATTCTGCTTTGCTGTTTTAACCACAAAGTATAACAATTTTTTGCTGGAAACACCAAAGGAGAAACAACTCCTGCTGGAAATACTCAGCCCGCATATTTGCCAGATTATTAAAGCCCTACCTCTGCTGGAACCTACACAGGACTCCTAGGCTCCTTCTTCCTCCTAATACCGCAACCATCTCTTCCTATGTCCTTTTTCAGTCTCTTTCCCTAGATAGGTCTATTTAGCCAAAATCCCTGCCTGCTCCTTGGCAATAAAGTAATCTCCCACAGGCAACATCCTTGAGATTAACATCAAAAGTATACAGACACAATGTCTTTACATTTTCCCTGCTTTAAATCATACCACAGTGGTATGACTCGGGTATAAGGGTTTCCACTGCCCTCTGTGAAAATGGGAATAGTTTAATGCTATCCCTTCCTTCCTCCAAATGAGAAATTATGTGTTGCTTGACGTTTGACTAGTCATGCCCTAAAGCAAACATATCTTCCTTGATTCATGCGCCTACATCAGCCAGGAAAGCCTGGCTCCCTTCACTGGCACTCCTTGGCTTCCAAGGGTCCTGAATGAATCATCTTCCTTATTTCACATTTGAGTAATTATGGATCCACAGTTCCTTCATCTTTAGCTGTCAGTTGGAACATAAGGTCAGGTCTGCACAGAATGACCAAATCCCCTGTGTCCATCAGGTCCACTGAAATGCTTTAAAACTCGCAAGTTCTGGGTCCTTGTCTCAGTCACCAATTTCACATTTACTAATTTGTCTCATCTGAATCAGATAACCAAGAAAACCTCCCAAAATCACTGTTAATAATGTAACATATAATTACAAGCCTGTAAATTTCCACAGTTCAGTGTACACAGTGTCTTTGTTCAAAGTCTGGTCTGCTGTGGCACAGAAAAGGAATTAACACCTCTTCTCCCATGACAGAGTGCTTGTTTCAGGCCAATACTGACCAACACTAAACATAGCTTTTAGTGAGTAAGTAACTGCAGTGCTGCCAGTCCTATAACTTTCCTATATAGGAACATCCAGAAATGGATGGTATATATTTTATACCTCCTACAAACACCATTATGAAGATGTGTATCACAGTTGCGCCCGAATATTTCAGTCAGAGGGTAGCAAGTCCTGAGAAAGCTCCGTAAGAATTTTTCATAGCTGTACAAAGGGCAGCCAAATTTAGGGTCTTAATAGACATAAAAAATTGACCGAATGAAGGAAATGTAAAGCAGAGAGAAGGATTCTGGGACCCAGAGGTTGGCGAGCTACAGCTGGTTTGCTACACGTGTTGTGTGTATGCGACTTTATATGGGGATCCATAGCACTGAAGTTACTGGAGCTATTTATTGCATGTGCAGTATTCTTGAAAACTCAGATCTGTTGCAACAACAGGGATAAAAATTTAGTCTACATCTCTCTGTCAGTGGCTCTTCAGCTCCAGAGTGCCTAAGACTTCTCTGAAAACAGAAATGCTGAGTATACATCATGTGAATATGTTGGGAAAATATTCCATGAGATCACCGAAGAGTCAGATGAAACGATCTGAGATTCCAACACAGAGCATCTGCTCAGAATGATGCCCACCCTGCCCTGGCTATCTTGGCTTTTGTGACTTAGGTAAAAGGGGAAAACAATGTGCTACAGTCTCCTCTCCCTGCTCCTCACAACCTTTTGCATGTTTCTTCCAGTCAGAGAGAAAACAGCTGTGCCTAGCAGAAAGAGGACCATGTGCCTGGAGAGGCAGCAACCCAAAGCACAGCCCACCTTCTACTGGCTGCGAGCACTTCTGTGGTGTACTGAGCCAGAGCCCACCCAGAAGGCTCTTGATGGAACCACGTTAATTTCAAACCCTCTCTGTCCCTCACTAAGCCAAGCATAAATACGACTTCCAAACAGGGCTTGTTCCCCCTGTGAAGTTGAAATAAACAGCATTAGAAAACAGGTCCATCTGGAACCGAGAGCGCTGAAACATTCGTTTTCTACTTCTCTTGATTCCCCGAGACTCTGGGACTTCTGATGCATCAAGAAAGAAACGGGATGTTTTAAGCAGCCTTTTAACCCACAGGCTACGTGGGGTGGAGAGGGAAGGGGGTCAAAACGGAATTCGCCTAACAACAAAATCTGTGAACTCTGACCTTCTGTCTGAAGATGAAAGCTGAGTTAGACGATTTTTCAATAGATGTCACGAAGGCAGCTTTTAAGGCTACCCTGTTTGAACTCTCGATTGCACTTCAGTACTGTAAACAACCGCCGGAGGGAAAGTTAAGTGAGTGGAAGTCCAAAAAAGTAAGAAGCATTTTCAGTAGTGGAGAATATTGATCATACTGAGAAACCATTTGTGCCCTGGAGGGCCATCAGCTGTCACTATTTTCCTGGCTCTGGAGCCATATTTAGGTGGCTAATAGGAGTTAATTATCATTTTCATTAATAGGTGGGTGAAGCTGTGTCAGTCTCAACAGATAGGGAACACTGACATTAAAATAGACCAATTAACATAATTTGAACCTGTACAAACTCACAATTGATAGCAAATACAGGAACTGCAGCATCATACCAGAGAACTAGAAAAAAATTATTTAATTCTGTGTGCTTCCAACATGTGGACAGAAAAATGTATGTAATACTACCTGAAGTGCTTAGTTAAGGAATAATTGGCAAATAGGAACATCAGCTAATCAATGGACAGCTTATTCCATATGGAACTCATAGTCCTCTGAAACAGTTTGAATCTTATCTAAAGCAGTTCTGGATGATCTTTTTATCCTCAGACGCATCTGTATATAGCTTGTGGCAATGCCTTCGACAGGCTTTATATGTATTATATAAGACTGTGTCACTTTTAAATCAACTCCAAGTTTCCTGCACTCAACTTTTCCTTGCATGACTAGAAAAATAAATAGTTGCATTCAATTCATGCTTTTATACCATTTATTAATTCATCATCAAAAAGCTGAAGTTTAGTTGCAGACATGGCCTAAATTCAAAGAGAGCCCATGTACTCTGTTCATAGACTGATTACTTCTTTCCTTCTACTAGGCTCCCAGTTGCCTGATAATGCCCCAAGGAACAGCAGGTCTTACTGGAAACATTTTGCTACAGCAGACACCACATAATTTCATCTTTTAAGTCCACTGGTAGGATAAGCACTTCAAAAAAAAGTTAAAAAAAATCAGTCTGAAAACAGAAATTAAAACAAAATAAGTTGCTAGTATCAGATACTGGGAGCAGGGGAAAGGAAAGGAAAGAAAGGAAGAAAAAGGGCAAAAATGGGCCCAAAGTGACATTCTAGCAAATGGGAATGAAATCTCACTTTGCTGGCATGCACTTCAGTAAACAGGTTGCATACTGTACTCTGCTTCCCCACCACACTCCAATTCAAACGCTGCTCACATACGGAGTGTGAATGTTCTTGTTCAAATCCCATAAGGTTTTTATTTCCTTTGCTTATTGACAAAACAGTAAAAACACTATGTTGAACAATTTTGCTACAAGAAAACAGCAGTTTGTCAGAACGATCGAATAAGACACCCCTCAATGGAAAAAAACCACAATGCTATTAGGCAGTGGAATGTAACATAGATAGTTCATTATACAGACACAGAGAGACTGCATTATCTTCTCTTAAAAGGTAGCATTTATACAAGTTATACAGTACTACAAGCATATGAAAATTACTTGAAGAAGGAGTAGAGAATAATGTTGAGAGGTTAAGTGGGGTGTTCCCTTTTATCTCCTCAGACAATACATACTGCTAGTCAAGGAAACAGAAAGGCATTGAATTTACCAACAAAAGGTTTTTTCTTTTATTCAGTGCAAGATAAACAAGCAATGAAACTTGCAGTCTTGAAGCAATGAAACTTGCTGTCTTGAGATATTATTAAAGCCAAGAGTTTATCGAGATTCAAAATGAGATTTTTGTATATGCACACAATAAGAAAACTGGCAGTAGCTCAGAGAGGTAGGATCTTTGGAAAAATTCCAACGAGACCTAGAAGCATAATTCCACCTTCAAAACTGCTTTAAGCACACAGTGATTATACTTGCATGAATAAACCTCGCTTCAGTAATTGACTTCACCATTCAAGACTGTGTTGGTGCTAACAACCTCTTAACTAGAACTTATCCTACTCTTGTCCTGCCTCGCTCTAGGTGGCAAACCAGCTAGCATCCATCTGTCTGCTCCCGGTTTTCTACAGAAGCATAATTGTGGTTCCTACATCTGTTGTAACCTCTCATCCAGAGACAGGAAGTGGTTCTTTGCCATAACCACTGGTTCCCTCTAAAATGTCAACTGAGTGTGGGGAGAAGTGTTCAAGAACAGTAACAAGCAATCCTCTCCCCCTCACCTGTTCCTTGAATAAACACCATAATTCCCGCCTAAGCAGCAGAAATGACCTCCATACTCGTTACAGTATGTTCAGGGCCGTACAGAAAGTCATTGGTTCTTCTGTTATACACTGTACAGAAACAAAAAGAATGCTCCCTTTCACTGAAGTGGCAGTAAGATGTAAGATGACAGAGATTCTTCTGTAAAAACATCAGTTTGGGTCATCTCGCCACTAAAAAGGGAACTCTCAGAGCACTTGCATGGAGAATTAGATCACGTGGTCAATGTATTATCAGCTTTCATCTGAACATCATGCACACTAGCTTTCCTCTTGAGCAACCAGAAAAAAAGGAGTTAGATGACCCAATGAAGAAGCCACTGGCTCTGCTAAAGTCAAAGCTGAGAAGTATCTCTTCATGTTAAGGCTAAGATTGGCGCTTTTTCTCTGTCAAAGTGACTGTAGAAAATACATTAAGGCTACTTATTTGTATCCCAGTGCTCTTAATGGGTTTGATCAATTCATGTTCATGCATTGCTTTGAGGATGTAAGTATTCTTCTGGAAGTCTGCATCTGTCTCTATTGGCTGACTATTTTCAAGCACTGAGATCACTTCAAAATAGCTATGTGAAATTCAGTGCAACAAAGCTAGAAAAAGTGAATGTGATTATCTGCTGCCTATAGATATAAAGAGAGTAAATGGTTTAGATAGAGGTACTTATGAGACAGATCCCGCTTGCGGCTCAGAATTGACACAACATTTTGGAAAAATATGGAGATTTGCCAGAAAAGGCAGAAGCAATGCTGTATTTTTTGGCACTTTTATAATGTGCCCTCAACTAAACGTTCTTGCATTGACTGAATAACCTCTAATCTGCATTTATATTCTTGTATCTTTATCTATTATGCATTACATGCACACGAAGCCAAGTCTCTGATCATACAGAGATGCTATTTAGAGTACACAAAACTTCCCTGGAGGGTTTCCATTTAGAGAAAGAAGTAGATTACCATAACTCTCATGCAATGGTAAAAAGAGTACAAAAGGCTCAGCTATTTCTGCTGCAGAGTATCAATGTCTTTCATGTGGTCCTATTTTAATATTTTCAAGTACAGCAGCAGTCCTCCACGAAGAACTGGGAACAGGTTTCCAAGCACATCAGGTAGGAAATAGCTTTTGTTCTCTCTCCTGCTGTTGTCCAATTTAAACAGCAAAGAACTTCAGACCAAAATTTACAATAGTCTGTTATTCAACTCACCTGCAGTACTACAATTAGTGACTTCAGTAGGTTACATGCTGCCTTTCATTTTCAGCATGCTTGATTTGCACTGAGGGATAAAAAAAAGGGCAATGTAATTAAATGATACGGTAATACTGTACAGAGCTAAACAAAGGGGAGGAACTCAACTAAAGAAAAAAAACATAAAACCCATTTTTTCCATGTAAACTCCTGCCACTTACTGATTTCCCTCAGGTTAGAACAGGAAATTGTAACAAAACACAGGTAACAGGCTCGTGCTGAAGCACTTGTGACTGGGTTTTGGCAAGGGATGTGGAGCAGAAGGGAAGCATGTTGGGGGAGAGCTTCTGCTGGGTCTTATCCTTTGACACTTAATGCTAGGTCATTTATGGGAACACACTTGCAGGTCAGGTTCTCCCTATGAGCCGGATGGGAACTGGTCCACAGTGAGTTTGTTCCAGTAAGGAGAACGCTTAAGAGTAAGTACCTCTGTATACAGTCAGTTGGAAGTTCAACTTTTAAGACTGTAGGGCTGAAATTCATTCCTCTGGGACTCCATTAGTATCCATGGAGTGACAAAGATAACTCTTTTTTTTCCTCCCAATAAGAAAGTCCATTTGCCTTCGCTTCTCTCCATTCACCCCACCCTCCATCAGGATGAGATGACACCTCAGGACTGCACTGCTGTGGTATGCTGGAAAGGCAGTCTTTGTCAGTCACCCGTGTCATGGCTTTTCCATGATCTGGAAGGAAAGGCAGGGCAGGTTGCTCTGACCTGTGAAGAGGATGCTTGCCATTGGGTTCTTGTCTAACTCTGTTGTGACCAAGAAGAACATCTGGCTCTTGGATCATCATGCCTGACTGCAGAGAGTCACAGGTCACGAAAAGCTTGGTGTTTGCCACCCTACCAAAGGAGCCATGCAGCTGCGGGAAACATTGGTGTGCCTTTTGAGATGGCCCAGCAGGTCAGGTTCTGTCTCTTTACTTAATGCACACAGCTTCTGATATTTTAAAAAAAATTGAAATAGCACCATGAAGTGGCTGGCATGAACCCAGCCTCTTCTAACTTTGCTTGGTATCTGCTCATATTTCTGCTAGGAGTTTCTCCCAGGAGGAGAGGCACAGAGCAGGACACCGACATTGGTCCCCACTAAACCACAGCTGTATCCCTCTGTGTCAATACCTTGCATCCGAAGCATGTCTTTCTAGTATATCACCTCAGTGGTGTGACTTGGAGATGTTTGGCCTGATGAGATACTTCTGGAGGCATTTTTTTAGTGGCTGGGGAAGTAGGACCTTGGTGTGAGGAGGACGGTGTGCAGATAAAACAGCACCAGAAAACTCTACAGCACTTCAGAAGGGCTTCTTTCCCTCTCCAGAGCAGGATATCATAGGTGCCTGTATGAGGAGGTGGCCAAAATCAGAGGCTGAAAATAACTGCACTTATTCCCATGCCAAAGAACACGTGGCAGGACAGTTTGCCATAAAACTTACAAACAATTCCTCCATTTTCTTCTCCCCATTTACCTTAATTTCCTTCATGCGCCTTCATTTTCCTTCTCTACCATCCCCGTGAAATGTAAGTTTTTCCCAATTTTTCAGACACAGAATTCACAAATAATTGCTCATGAATCATGCTATTCCCCTTAATCGCTGGAAACTATTGTACAGTTGGGAAGAGAATCTTGGCATTTGAACTTCAGATCCCAAACCTTAAATGTTACAAAAAAAATTCTCTCCTTATTTAAAGAGTAGAGATAGAACAAATGTTAGATATCCACTTCTCTACTGCTCAGCTGCACAAAAAGGAGCTAACGTGTTACTGGTCTAGAATAGTCAGTGTAAAATCGTGGAAAAGGAAACACCTGGTACCTAATGAGATGTTACAAGCTTATATTTGTAATGAAAGTACATAAATTCAAGAGGAAAATAGATTCATGCAGCCTGAAGCCAGGAAAAATCCAACGAGTGATGGATTGATCTTTAGGCCTTCAACATCAATAGGACTATTCATGCACTTAAATGTTACATGTGTATTTTAGCACCTGCCTGAATGAGACCCTCAGATAGCAAGTCAGGAGACTGCTGCTTGTTTGCAGCCTGCAGAAAAGACAACACATTTTGAGAATTGCACTGATTACCCTAGTTTATAATCTCCTTAATATCAAAAGTTCCACAAAGATACATTTTGTTCCCTAGAGCTCCCCAGAAATCAGCTAAACATATGGACTGCTTGCTTACACCTACTACAGAAGGCTGAGTATTGAGGATTTATATATTTTAGTCTATGTGGTGTAAATATGTATAAATTTATATTGTGTTAATTTATGGCATACACTACAGAAGGTTTTGCGTGAGTTACATTGCATTCCTTCCCACGTTTCTGCTGAAATATTCATCTTCGGGTCTTTTTCTCCGTGTTTTCCTTAGTCTCGCCACAGATGTTTGGGCAGCTTGCGTTAGGAGGCAATGTGCCTCAGAAGTACATTTAGGAATTTAGGTGATGAGAATACCAAACTTAACTGTGTGGCTACAGCCTGACAGGATTAACAGGCTTGGTGAACGCTCACCAGTGTCTCAGACCTGCCTTCTGATACACAGGCAAGTATCGCGACGTAGCTTGTAAATTAGCACCACCAAGACAGACACTCGGTGCGCAGAGAACTTCTGTCTCTAGGACTGCCAAACGAGTGCCTGAAAAACATTGCGTTCACACACAAAACACGGATACATAAAGCTGCCGTGCCAAAAGGAGGACTGATTCTCGCAAGAACAGGCACCTGTATATCAACAAACTGCACTCAGAAATACCACAAGCAGTCCCTCCCATCTGCCTCCGCACAGTGCTCAAGAATGAAAATGTATTAATGCGTCCCACTCACTTTGAAATCAATAGGGCTCTTGCTGTTGGCTCAACAAGAGCAAGGTCAAGCCATTGGGTCAAAGCATAACCCTTATCTCCCCCCGAGTCCTTATCACAACTCTATCAGCACAGCCTTTGTGTGCAAGGACTGGCAGTAACCCAGAAGTCCCAGTGCCAAATCGCAGCAGTATTAAGAGCCTGCTGCCTGCCATAACATCCAGCAAGAGATATGAAGATATACAGAAAACTTAATTAAAACATGACCTAATCAACAGAAGTGGGGCCCAGCACAATGCTTGTTTGCTTACATTTGAATTGTGCATCAACGTGTTGCATTTCACTGATTTGCTGGAATATGAAAACGTACGACTACATAAATAGTACCACAGGGAGTTACCTGAAAAAAAAAATAAGTAAATCACATATAGCTAAATAAATCTTTCAGTTAATACAGAGTCCCAAATGCAACATACAGTACTAACTGACAGAGAGGAATGAGTAAGAGGATACGCCTGCAAATGTGTGTGAATGAATTTCTGACCCTTTCTCCCATTCAGTCTCCCAAAGCATTTCTATGTTCTGTGTTTATGGCATCATACTGGGAGATCTGGGTTCAAAGTCCAGCGCTGCTTCAGATTCTCTGTCTCATTCCAGGAAATCTCATTCTTTCTCCTTTGAGGCCTTCTGAGAAAGACACGGTTATAGACATTGTTCTCCAGCCCTCTTTGCTTTTCTTGTCTATCTAGGATCAGGGACAGATTTTAAAAGGTAGTCTGCCGGCTAAAGTTGCGACCAGTGCTCTCAACAATCCCATCAGTCACTTCACTTTGCCCTTGAGAGTGACAACAATTATCCTCTATCCCTAGCTGCCTGCAGACCCTCACCAAATCTGGCCCTCCGCTCTGGGATGGTGAGAGTCCATCAGTGTGTACACTGTCTAATACACAGGTGGTGATATTTTCAAGGGAAACGTTAGAAGAATAAAACATAGAGTGGTAAAGAGACACAAATTTCATTAGATTTTTATTTATTTTTTCCAGATAGTTTTTCCATAAGTATTAGTACAGCTACATCACACAGTAGCAGATGCATGAAAAATGCTGAAAAAGCAGTTTTGCACAGAGAAGGTGAACAATTTTAAATTAGCAGGTAAAACTTACAGTATTTCAATGAAGGTGCAGATTACGTTAACCTGCTGCACTGCTGTTCAAAGGTTTAAATAGGCCACGTGTTTTGCTGGGTTTATTTTATAAAAAAGCCAACTAAAATCTCACACATAAAATAATCCACAACCAAAAATACAACTCTCAGACTACTGCCTGGCCCTTCTTGTCTTCTTGTCTCCCCCACTGAAAGTGTCCCACAGTGGAGTCTGAAGTTGCTCAGCTCAGAGAAAGTAACCAGGATTGGTCCCACCACGTGCTGGTGCCTGGCTGACCCTCTCCACCATAGAGAGCTACACAACACTGGGAAGATGCTGTTTGGCCCTCTTTTCCTAGCACAACAGAACCAGATTCTTAGCTGGGGTCCTGAAATCGTCCTCAAAGACAAAATAAAAAATAACACTCTTCAGGGTTCCCATGTGGCCAATTTTCCAATTCTCCTACTTTCCTTCCCCTTTCTTTGTTCTCCCAGGATTTAAATAATGATTGAAAGATTAAAAACAACAGAAGTTAGTAATGCCCCTATCACACCTTAAATACAACAGAGTACAGTCAATGGGTGTTGATGGTTTGAATACCTCAGTAGGCTAAAATATATACAAAGAGCATTTCAGTGAATTTAGGTAAATGAGGAGAAGGGTTATAAAAAAGCAACAAAGAAATTCCAAAAAGCAAAGTCTGATCTTAGATAATTAACAGCAGAAACAGGGCTAAATTGAAATAAATTATTCAGTGCAAGTATTTGAGACAGCTCTTAAGAATAACACATGGATCCGTGGCACTCTTTAGGGGACTTTGTGCCTATAAACTAATTAATAGATCTGACTTCTCCATATGTAGTTTTTCCATCTGTAACAGATAAAGTATGGATAGGTTTCTTCATGTAACAGGAAAAATTAAAACTAAAGTTATTTTTGTAAGTTGTAGAATATTCTCTAACTTATTCAGAAAGCAAATGTGTGAAATACCATGACAGAATGGAAATTGATTTTGTAAAATGTGAGAGTGAACGACCGTGCTCCGAAACATGTGGTGCAAAGTCAGAGACACAGCGCTCTGCTTCCTTCCCCTCCAACCACCGCCCAGGCGTGTCGCAACCCAAACGGCAGAGCGCAGCCAAAAGGGCAGCTAATAACCCGCTCCTCGCTACAGTGAGCAAGCAAGAAGGCCACATCAGAAGTGTTTTCATTCTAAAGCTGCAAGGCAGCAAGTTTCTACCACCCCACTACATTGTACAGCCAGGCTTTGCTCAAGCCTTTGCAAGCACGAGTCATAAAGGTCTTGGGAGATACACCTGCCATTCTATCACCTGATCTCTCATGTTGGGGAAATGCTTGGACCCTTTGCTTTAACCAACACGGGAGCTCCCAGTCACCTCTTGGGGCAGCCAACATGCCATGTGCGTAGGAAAACACTGTACAGCTTACTAGGCCAAGCAGAGCTGGCACACATGAACTCATCCAGCCTTTTCAACTGGTTAGAAATCTGTTTCCAGTCATTTCATCCAGCCCAGGATTTGAATGCTGCTAGGACACAGCTGAGAAATACCTCACATCTATTTTTACAGATAATACCTCACATTTTACAGGATTAACCTTGACACTTGGATTTCAGAGGTAGCTTCTAAAGTTTAGCCAAATTAATGTACCTCTGTCAGGATCACCCACATACATCAACCAAATTCCATCCGTGAGGACCGACAGTTTCTCCCATGCTTGCCTCCCTCTGCCTAGAGAGCTGGTCAGTGTGGAAAGTTGCCATTCACACAGGTGTTACAATACTGTTTATTTGTGAAGGTTAGTTATTTTTAAAAGTTACTTAACATGGAGGGTGTTAGCAGAACATGACACAGTCTTATATTTCAATGTTCAAAATAGCAAGAATTTTTGGACAGCCAAGTCGACACCAACACTCACAAAAACCCCAAACCTATTCAGAGGCTCAGAAATGTGTGGGCAGTTTTTTCACCTGACATCTTTTCTCCCAAAATGATTCATGACTCCCATCAACAAATTGTCCAACAAGGATGCCGTGCCCAGTCAGTATCTGTGTCAAGAACTAACACCCCTTGATCGTCTCCCTTCCTCCCACATCCCTATCCAGCTCACACTTCATCACCTGGCAGCCCAAACATCTGACCACCTCCGCTGGAAACTGCCTTTTATCCAGCCTAATCACCACAACCTGATGCCCAGCAATGTTCCTGCCCTAGTCTCTAAATGCAACCTTTGCTTGAGTGTGCTGACATCAGATCTCATAACTGACTTAAAGGAGAGCATTCAGAATAGTTTCCTTCATTTTGTCTTCTGTTGCTGAGTACAGAGAACAAGCCTTGACACCTATCCTTTAATTAGCATGAATAATGGCAAACTGAGAGACAACTTGGAGTTTCATGCAACCTGAAGTTAGGCCTAAACCCAAATTAAATACTCCTTGACATTTTTGGAGGCTGTACTCAGATGCTGGGGTCTGGTTTCACTTCTACTGTAAACTGATTCTGCACATAATACTGCTAAGATACTTAATTCTTTTTATCCTAGCATTTTTTCCTCAGACTTCACTCCTTATTACAGAGCACTCTTCCCTGCATTGCCTTCTTGTCTTATTTGGACTAATCAGAAACACAAGACTGAAGTGTGAGTACTTAAAAAACCAACCATATACATCTAGATTATTCTTTTGCTTGTGCTGGGGTTTGGTTTATTGTTTTGTTTGTTTCGTTTTAAACCTACATGCCTTTTTAACCTAGTTAGAATTTGTTTGCTCTTACCCTCTCTCTGGAGTCCATGTGCATTTTCTTTTTGTCATTCCCCACACATTTTTCAGTTTATTAAGCTAAGAAAATGATATCATATGCAAAAAAATCCAAAAGAAATCCTTCCTCTGTTTCATTTAACCTTCTGCCTAAGGAAACAAATGTTTCCCCAACAGTCTCTCTGATCTGTATTTAGTATGCTAGTTAAAGAATAAAATACAAGGCTGGAATGAAGCTAGTATGTGTGACTTCTCCTCCAGGTGCCAGTGCTCCCACTGCTGTGGTGAGGGCAAATGGAAGTGAGCACCAATCCCATTTTCTCAGCAGTCATCCCGTGTCAGCTGCTTTTATCATGGAGAAACCGTGCAGCAAGGTGAACACTCTTCAACGGAACAACCAGCTTTCCCCACCATCACAGAGATATCTCACCTCCACTACAGCTGTGCAGTTAATAAGCACCTGCTTAGATATCGCATACTTTGCTATTTGTAAATGTGCAGTCAGGTGGGCAGAATCTACGTGAATGCAGCCCCTTTCCATCCAGCTTCAGTCACTACTCACTGGCCACACTCAAAAAAAAGAAAAGAAAAGAAAAAAAAAAAAAGAAAGAAAAGGAAAGCTGCTCTCTGGGGGTTGGGCTGGTTTCCTATATGGTGGTTTCATAGAGGTAAATCTTCCACTAACTTGGTTGGCTGACATAAATTGTACAGGGAACAACAGGAGGCTTGTCAGCTCTGCTCCAGCATACAAATGAACATAACAGACGGGTAGCATTAAACTCACCTAAAGATAAAATTATGATCTTCAGTCATTGAGAAAGATGATAACTTAACCACAGGATGTATCGCAATTAGCTTCCTCAGCAGCCTACAGAAGCAATATATACAAATTACAAGATAATCTTCTGCAATTTGAAACCATTTAGGATTTTTAGCATCATATACTTGGATCAATTTAAATCTTTAAGTTGCTATCCTCTTTCCTTCTTACTCAGAGATAAATATCTTCTCATTTTCTAGTGAAACACAGTAGGTTTTTTTTTTTAATCTGGTATTACTGTAACATTTCTTTCTTTTAAGTTAGACAGTTGAACTGTAACGAACTCCACAGGACCGTGGTTGCAAAGCACAAGCAGCACTGGCCACCTCAATATCAGTATTAGATTGCCCCTAGTGGCAAAGAACTGTAAAAGACTTTCACGAAGAGAGAAATAAAGATTTCCAATTGAGAAATAAGTCTGCTGGGGGGGTGAATAGAGAATGCATGCAGAAATCTTTAAGCTTTCATCCATTTCTAGGAAACTGGAATGGGAGGAGCATCCCTCCTACTCCTGAAGACATCTGCACTGTGGGGATGTAGAGAAACTACTGCAGAACACGCAAGGTTTTGGCAAATTAAAGCTTGTCAGAATGACAGCAAACTTCCCGTTGATCTGGGTCCACTTATACTTTCACGACAATGCTGTGCTTCTCTCTGATACTCCCCTTTGGGCATATAATACTTGAAAGCTAGCTCAAGAACTTAAGAGGTTTGTTCCTCTGCACAGTTTAGGAGTAGCCAGGATATTTCTTTCTATGGCCTTGTCCTTCCTCCTCCTGCCGTGTTTTCAACTAAGCATCTGGCAAAACTGGAAAACCCGGGACATAAAAATTCCCTCAACTGTGAGTAAGCCCTCATTATTGTGTCTTTCTTTATAAAACGTCTCGTTTGATTAATGCCTGTTTGCATGGAAAATTCTCTTCTCTCCTTTGCTCTCTCCTGTAATTGCTTTGCATTTTAGTGTCTGCATTGACAAGAGAAAAAAGCTGGATGCTGGATTAAATCATTGCCCCTTTCTGAGATCTGTGGGACTGTTGTTTATTTCCATGGCACCAAGAATTTTCGCTTATTGGTAAAACCTGGAGCCTCTAACAGTGGCCTACCGCACCATTTGAAGTCTCTGGAGAAAATGACCGAGTCCAGAGTGGCTATTTAAAATACAAGTAATTTTTCAAAAGTCTGTTTAATTCATTAGGCTTTATCCTTTCAGCCTTGTTCAGATGAATCCAGTAAGCTGCATTCTCTTGTGCTCCCTTGCCTCCTAAATGGCAGCACATCTCACTTTGCACATTTAGAATTTACTTCAAATCAAGTTGTTCTAAAAAATCCTTCCCTATTGAAATCTGAGGCTGATACTTGCATGTGTAATGATTTTAGAGTGACTGAATCTTCACCATAGAAAGATGGCTATTTAAAACTTAAATAGGAGACTAACACTTTTTAACAAATTAGTCTCACTTGAGCTTATGGAAACCAATAACAGACCTGCAAACACTTACGTACTTGGCAGTTACGAGTAGCTGTCTGGACTCACAGCCAATGGAATTCAACTTTTGAGAGATTGTGATATAATGATATAATCTGGTTATGAAGCTAATTACACCTCTTGTCATTGTTGACAATGTATGATTATAGAGACAAAAATGTTGGTTCTGCTTGTTGAATTCCATGGGAGAGTACAGACAGAGGGAAAGAAAGAAAGAAAACAAAAGAAATCAAAACAACCTTCTCATTTAAGAAAAGACTAGCCAAGTCCAGAAAATGAAGCAATGAAGTCGGGGGGGGGGGGGTGGGGAGGGGAGGAGGGAGGGCAGGAGGGAAGAAAAAATGAAATAATCATTCCCAAAAAGAATGCTGATGTTTCCTTAAAATGGTAAAAAGGTACAAAAGGCTATTTTCAATGCATCTCTAAGTGAACATGTAAAGGCAATTTTGAAACTACCAGAAAAATTAAAGGAAAAAAAATTAAATAAAATCTTGAGCATAACACACAGTTCCAGCTTTGCAAGTAAGGCAAGACATTCCAGTACAACATGCAGATGCCAAGGCTTCTCTCAGACAAAAGCTTCTGAGAATCAGAAGTCCATTTTCATGCAAGGACTGGATTCATTACCCCTTGTGATCTGCAGTCTCCTAGTTCCAAATGTACAGCTAATATAGTACTGAAACTGTAAGCCTTTCATATTTTGCTTGGTGTTGCTTAGTTTGTGTACTCATCCCTCAGTTTCTGATTTTAAAAACTTCTCATTGCAATGAAGATTAAATTGATTTTCAAGTTACATCGTAAAATCCTGCATGCTCAGAAAGCTATAGTTGTTTTCTTAATGATTTTTTTTCCAAAACCTCAATTACTATAGGATCTATTTCCTAAACACTAACTGAATTTTAGATTTTTTTTTTTTATGGCAGTAGATGCCAAAGTTTAAGGAGTCTATTTCCCTTGAAACTGAAATTTTGAACAACTCTAAATTTTCGTAAGATCATAAGACCCATGGGAAAATTTCAGTGACCTTAGCGAAAAGGAAATTTTGGTTGTTTTTGTCTACAGGGAAAAACAGCGAGCCAAAAGTAATGAACAAAAAAACAAATAAAGCTTATAACACACACAATATTCTTTCGTGGGTTTAGGAGTAATGTTCTACACTGCCTTCAAAGACCCTGCAGGAGATGATACGGAACTTACGTATTTGCCCGCACTTGTAGGTGTTCAGGGGTCTAGCAAAAAGGAAGACAATGGTATGGCTTGCTTTTACCTTTGGTTAAGTATTGTATGGCTTTATACAGAGCACTAATTGTTCCTATTTTCATGATTTCTTTAATTTATCTACAAGACACTTGGATCACCTCAACGTTCCTATAAATGAAAAAGGCACTTTAATTTCTCTTGGAACCATTTTCCGTATCACCAATAATTTCTTCTAGACCACTGAAGATGGATAGCAGAGGCAGGAAGAAGTAAGGAGCCTAGACTACTGTTCTCAACAACAGCATTTCCTCAATTTTTTATATTGATACTGCTGTTAAAGTTTTGTTTCCAAATCCACAGATAAATCTAGTAGTTACAAAGATGATGATGAAAACAGCACCTAGAAACGGTATCCATCTCTCCTGAACAGAAACCAGTCAGCCCAAATAAATTGTACTTGAACTTTTGAATTCAAAATGTAACTTTACTCAGCCTTCCAGAAAGCATAATTGCATTTGTGATTCACAAAACAAAAGGGAAAAAATGGTATATTAACCTTCTAAGCTCTGCCTGTGTCTGAAATCTGGAAAGAGCTACTCTTTTAAGCAAGACCAGTAGTTTTGGAAGCAATACAGGTAGACTGTACTTCAATTAAATTGTGTATCATTCATATTCTATTCATTAATAAATTTAATGTAAATTTTACAAATTTGAGGAAATAGAGAGCAGAAACGTACTGAAGTATGCTATGATCACCAGGTTTTGGAAGAGTGAAGTTTATTGCATGCAGACATTAGACACTTTCGCACACACGAGAGCAAAGCCTGACTTCTTAGTGCTGGGAGCAAACTTCTAATGACTATTCAAAATGTGACAGAAGATAACTCAATAGCTTATATCCTAACCATAGAAATGCGAGCTGCCCACAGCCAGGCACAAATATAGCCCTGAAAATGCCATTCCCTTTCATGGCTGTAAACCAAAACAAGAAATCATTTCAGTAAGAGCATTTTCTGTTTTCTGCTTTTTCCTACAAATAAAGGCAGGCATGGGCCCATCCCATTTTCAAACAACAAAAAAAAATCATTTGGGGATTTAACAATAATTTAATTTGTATTAACCATGGCACAACATAAACATTTTCCTCAAAGCTGAAGGACAAACAGCTTATACACATTTTCCATGTGTGGGTTTCTTTGTGTCTGTGAGCTGCTGAGACTGTTTTCATTAAAACAAAGAAAAAAAACACTTCCCGTATGAATCAGAGTTTCATATTTAAACTGCAAGATTTCTCATTTAATGGTTTATTTGTTGATTGAATTAATATGAATGTTTAGGAAAGGTGGACCTAGTAGAAAAAGAGAGTAATATGACAGGGAATACCATTACAGAACAGAAACAGGAAGTGTGAGACTCAATTAGCATAGTGCCAGAGCAAACAGATACAACATGAGAACTTGTACTTCCCCACCCCTTGTCATTTCCATCAACATCAATTTGTGACATGCTTCCATGCTCTGTGAAGTAAACGCAAGTTTTGAGGCAGGACTGTGAGAATAATCTTGCTTAGAACTAATTGTCAGAAAGAGATAAAAGATGAAGTACCTGAACTTCAGCTGTGGTAGCTGTTCTTGGCACTGTCAATGTACCTCACCCAAAATTCTGCCTTAGAGAAGTCAAGCGTTCACGTAAAATGACCTCGCAGTTGATACTGCAGCTTTTTTGTCAGCAAGCTACATGGTAAACATCCTCCTGGAAAGATGGCAGGATGGGTGGGAAACTGGGTAGCAAGGCTGGTGTCACAGGACAAGACATTTGCTGTAGCTAGGTCACCAGGACCAAGAGATTTCCCCATCAGGTGACACTGATAGACCCATGATACCATCAAGAAAGACAGTAGGAAGTGCAGACAGCAGATCGGGCACCTGGACCATGGATTTGGTATCCCCAAGTAGAGAGTAGAAGGCCTGAACGGCTGCTCTAGACTCCATTCCATCCATCCAAAGCTATAACAACCTCCACATGACAAGACCTCAACTTGTAGATGTCCAGGGTTTGCTAGGCACCCAGGAAGTTAAGGTACTTTTGAAAACAAGACTGTGATCTCTCTGTTAGTCTGGATATTTTAGTAGATCATTTTTTTCTTTGCCTGATGTACAATTGTTTACTCCAAATGCTTCTCCCATTGCAATAGAAATCACCCTACTGACTCAAATATAATAGGATTTGAACTCACTGCTGTTTTCTGCCAAGAAAGCAGAATCTTTTAGCTTTCTGTGCACAGGAGCAGAGATCTTAAAGTTAGCCACGAGCAGTATATTTCTCCCTGAATACAAGAGAAAGGTACTGCAATTTGCTGCACAAAGGAAATTAGTTAAAACCATTGAACCTACAAGTAACAGATTTAAACAAAGTGCTCTCTGGCTTGCCAGACAACTGCCATGCACACAAACATCACACAAATAGCAAAAAAGTGTGCATTTGGGCTTTGTTTGAGCAAACGAGAACCACTGCAGAGTCATAGCAGATAGCATAGTTACTTATTTCAGCATCTTACAACCAGCGTCAAAATGCTTTTTAAGCCGCAAGGCACAGAGCAAACAGAAACCCAGACGCTTTTTCTGTGCCTCTTATTGCTTCAGTTGGCAGCATAATCATTTCTGCTGCTAGTACTTCAGTTAATACCTCTAACTTTTCTAAGGCCAGTGGAGGATTTGAGGGTTTTACCTTCTTTCCTACACAATGGCAGGCTCTAGCAATTGTTACAAAATGACGCTCTCAGAGCTCTTGCCCTGTTGGATTCTGTTCAACCTAACTGTGAGACATCTGCAGAACCAGGCCCTACTGCAGGCCAAATAGGTTGCTTCTGCTTCCCTTTCCTAGGCCAGCAGAGGGGCCTGAGTGAGCATCCAAATCTCTTATTTGGGGTCTGGCTCCATGAAATAGGGTGTGGGTGGGGAGAGATTGTCTCCTTCCATATCTGTGTGTTGATTCTGCTCACTAACCTGGCAGAAAACGAGCCCAGCTGAAAACAAGAGGTTGGACAGGTGGCGAAAGGTAGAGCAAGCACAGTGCAGCCAGGGCAGGGGTGATAGAAAGCAGCAGAGGGAAGGCATGAGTGGGGACTTCCCATTGTAGATACTGTGCTGTTAAGATTGGCTCTGACATTTACAAGACTGTAGCACTGCTGTGTGCAAAGTCCTAGTTTTTTCTTTCTCTCAAACAGAAAGCAGTAAATATTTTTAAAACGCAAAATTGTTTAGAACCATGAGCAGAAGCAGAATTCCTCTGGACCGATAAGTGGTTTGGTCTTCCTCACAGAGTGACAGCTCCATAAGGAGCAGAACCCACGAGTACCCGCAAGGGTTTCCTTTTGCCGTAGACACTCTGTCTGATAGGCACTGAGTTCTAGATCCTGCAAGACTAGGAACTTTCCTGCTGCTTTTTTTGCTTCTCCCCAGCCACCTCCTTTCCAGAACTTCACAGATACTTTACACATCCCAGGCCACTGTCAAATCTGGTTGAAACAGACCATGAGTTCATAAAAGACTGGTCACATCATGTGGAAGGAGAGACTAATAATTGGCACGGTGTGTCCCAAAGCATAATGACTTTTTTGATTAGGAGGCGTGCCTAACAAGAAGAGAGAGACATAATCCTGCCATATTTGCCCCTGCTCATATAGCTATAAGGCCAGAATTACTCTGATTTATCAGCTAACTTCAGTGACAGCGGAGGACAACTCCAATTACCTAACTGGACTGACATATACACCACCTAACTACTACAGATTTCTACCCAGCAGGTAACAGTGCATGTTTATGAGAAATGATGGGAAAAGCGCATATTAAATCTTTGAACAACTCATTTTTATTTCAGAAATTAAAACATTTGAAAGAGCAGGTTAGAATTCAGAACACTGTATAGCATATGCTAATTTTCCTATTTCAGTAGCACACAAGAAATAAGAATATTTAAATACATTCTGGAAAAAATGGTACTCCATTGCCTGAGGTACAGTATTTTCACAGGATATTGCTAATCCAAAAAAGTCACAAAATAAACAAAGCAAAATGAGCTTCCTTTGTTACTGACTACTGCTACATTATAATAAAAGAATTATAAATCTGGGTTCATTTTTCCTATCATTGTTTTAAGCCTACTTTTGTATTCTATTGGATTAGAACAGATTAATTTGTTTTAGCTTTCTTTCTAGCCACTTTTCATGACCTGGCTCAGTAGTGAAACTCTATTTTTTAAAAAGAACAAAGTCTCAAGTTCTTCCATAAATGTTCCATTCATGTAACAGTTGCTTAAAAAAAATTCTTAACAACTTTAATATTTGGATTTAGACTGGCTGGAAAAGCAAATTTCTCAGTAAGTGACAACACTTTTTCAGATAGTTGTCTTCAGCCCATTTTTTAACACTTCATACCACTTCATTGCTCGAAGCCCAGATCATTTGTAACAGCTAGCTAGCTGAAATCTTGCTCTTTCCCCATAACTGACTGCTCTGACAAGAAAACCTCTGCCATTGTCAATAGAAGAATAAGATGTGGCTTCATGTTTTTAAAAGAAAAGAGCTTTACAGGCCTCCCTTCACCTTTCAGACTGCAACTCTACAGGTGCTGAAAGCCTCCTTGCTGGTCAGGGCAGCATTAATGCCTCCTATGGAGAGCAGGGAAACCAGCCACAGACAGGCAGCCTCTCCTAACTTTGAAATGGGGAATTCGTGGTTGTTGCCCCACCTGCTGCAGCGAGGCAGGGCTCAGGAGCAAACTGGCACCCTCTCCATGTCTGACCCAAGGGCACCTACAGAAACCAAAATCCTCCAGGCAGCCTGCCAACCTTCTGTCCTTAGTCAGATGTATTGCTGGCCTTTCACTTCACCAGACAGAAGCCAGTATTACCTACAGTTGCACGAGGCTTCCTCCCCAACAGATCCCAACCTGTGTTCTTCCGGTCCTAGACCAGGCATGACAGAAGTGGGAAGCAGCTGAAACTCTGAACCCAAAGAAAACAGGGATTGGTTCCCCTCCACGCAGTCACAGGCAATCCACCTGTCCTACCTCTTAGCTGCAGACTAGAGAAAAGATGACTGCTTTTACCTGCTGTTCAAATGACCCGTGTCTGTGCAAGACCAGGCACAATGAGGCCAATCCTTTTGTTTGGAATCTCCCCCATACAGACAAAAATAACAACAACTAGAAACAAACATATTCTTATGCTGGATCACTTTAAAACCTATGCACTGAATGAAAGTGTTCTTCAGTAGATTCAGCTTCATCTTCTGCAGCATACACAGCAGTACGCTTTTACCAATGGTAACTGACATTTGCACTAGCCTGGTTTCAATGAAGATCAATCTGATTCCTTCCTAAAAACAACAGAGAGTCATCTGGGATGACAGATTGTAGCTGCTAACTTAATTGATCATGCTGATAGAGATTTTGGAAATATTATTCTAGCATAGCAACACAAATCAAATCAGACAAGCAGATCCAGAGAAAGGTGAGCATCTTTCCCAGAAATGTGGGTTTACAATATTCAAGGGTTGTAAATGTTATTTTGATACAGGGCAAGAAAAGAAAATTATAAAAATGATCCAGTAAGTCTAGAAAATACAACAGCCACATCCTGTTGCCATTCCTTAGACTCATTAGCTTCTTTCCTGTGAAGAGTAACATTGAAAACTCCTCACGCTCTAGGGCCGTAATGGCAGCAATTCCCTGGCATTTTGTTCATGGATCACTATCAACTTTCTGAACGCACTCTGGGCGACCAAACAGCCTTGTAACATCAACCTTTTAAGGCAGCATGGCTTTGCATGGATCTGTGGAGCATAGCTAAAAATCACTGCTCTTGAAAATGGGATTTCAACAAATCTCGAGTGGACTAATGACAGAGCTGCCTACATCCAAGGTCAAGCAGTTCTGCTGGCTACAATTTTGCATTTGATTTCTAAAGCTGGGGAAAGTGGAATGGTGTCAAATCCAGAACCTCTTCACTCAGAGGTCACTTACTTAAATATCAAACCACTAACTTCTGCTGTAACTCCTGGCATTTGCCTCATTTTTCCAAACTGGAGTGCTCTGCTTTACCAGCAGCAGCCTCGAGGATAACCATCTAGTCTTACCCTGAGCCTTCTCCTGGAGTCAGATTGCGCACTGACAAGGAATTCCTGGCACTGAGGTACAGTAAACAGCTCTCCCGTGTCCAGGATATAACACCAGAACAGATGATAATAAATAAGCCACTTCAACAAGGCTGTGAAAAATGATCCGTGACATATCGGTAGTGAAGCAAATGTCATCTCAGAACAGGCTTGTCTGGATGCCTACAGGAGAGTGCACCAACTGTCTGGCTCAAATTTGCAGCCCACTACTAGTACGGTGCGGTGAGCATATTGGTGACTGACTAATTCTGCACAGCGGTTCTCTACCTACTGAGCGCTCTTTTGAGCTATTAGCGTCACAGCGTATCAAACAGTCTGTCACAAACCTGTTTATCACCCCTTTCCCAGATTCAGGCAGGTATCCAGCAGCAGCTATTCAGTATGGATATATGCACACGTGTTAGCTCTGGTAAGCTGAACCACTGCATCTAATTCAGGGAAGAATTACAGCCCTCATATTTTGAGATCAGTACAGTCATGTGGAATTAGAAGTGCAGCTCCTTACATTAAAAGCCTCTCTTCATGTTCACTTGAAGAGCTACTCACAAAAGCTAACTTCAACCTGGAGAGATCACGTTTCTTCCTGTTATCAGTGGAGAAGTGACTCCAATGGAGAACAAGATGATCTAGAACAGAAGCCTAACTTAACTACTCTGGTAGCCCTCTCTCTATTCACTGCTGCCTGAGGAGCCTTTGAAATACCCCCTCATTTTATGCTGCCAACCCCTAAGACTGTATTATGAATCTCACTGTATTTGATGCTTCTCTTGAGGATCCTTTTTCTGAGGTCATTTGGGTTTATAGTAATCTCGACCTTTGCTAAATACATATACATATAATGATATATACATGCATTGCTGTGGTGGAGAAAACCTGAAATTGTAAAGTCCGCAAAAAAGGAGTGGAGGAAGGAAGACAAAGTAAAAGAGAACCAGATATTACCACGGCTTTATCTTAAAGTTAAATTCATGACATTTCAGGGCTTTACATTAGCAAAACCCAACTCTGTCTTACTGTAAGAGTCTAAGAAGCCAACTGAAATTAGCAAAAGGAGTACCTATCTTTGCCGTATCTTGCTCCCAGGTTTTCTTGTAATGCCTTCAATGTTTGGTTTTCTCAAATTCCCACATATACTAGAATTCCATTCTATTTGTTATTTTAAGACAAAACTACCTTTTTACAGTAGTTGGAGAAGTTTGCCCCTTTTCAATATCTGCACACTTTAGAATTGTAATAAGTTTTCTTAAAACATCACAAGCATTTCTTATGACTGACAGTAACAGTTGCTTTAAATAAATAGGACTTCTTAAAAAAACTCTTATTTTTCAAAAAAATCTAATCACATGACCACACCAGAAGTCATTTCAATATCTTAAAGATCACGTCTAAAAGTGTAGATGTCGTTCAGAGAGAGAAGCAGTCTTAAGTATATGCCGCCACTGTTAGCTGATGATTTTCCAAGAATGAAGTCAGTACTTTATGTCAGCTCCTCTTCTTCCTCTGGATAATTTTGGTGGAGTTCCATTGTATTATTACAATGGAATAATAGAAATTAGTACCTGAAGCACCAAATTTGAGGTTATTGGAGGCTTACTTTTACTTGAATATTAGATCTCTTTAAACTGCCTCAGACTGCATTTTTGAAAAATTAAGGCACAACTAGGTTATCCCTGCATTCTCTGAGAAGGATGAATTAATAGAATTTGCATTTAACTCTTAGAAGAAACTTCACAGGGGCATTTCCCTGATACAACATGCCAGCATTTAACCAGGAGCAATAACTTGCACAGCATCCACACAGGTCTCCATCTCACAATTTGCAGACAAGGAATCAGCACTACAGGGAATGCCATGCCTTGCCCAAAGCTATGCAGCAGGCAAGTCCTAGACTCTCTTAGCTGTAATCACCTCTTTATTTGATAGAGCTCCAGGTTACAACTTCTGGAGTTTTCTGATTTTCTGTATCATTAGAGGATGGGAATATAAGGATAATCGGTGCATATAGGAGTCCATGACACTATTACCCATGTGTCTTAACTGTCATGCAGCTGACTGCAAAATATTGACTACAGGGTGTAGAGGAGATGAGAAGATATAACAGCAGCTGTCTTGTGCACTGTATTCTTCGCATATAGCTTCATCCTCATGTTTAAAAAAAAAAATCAATTTTATTTAAATGGACCACAAAAGTCTATTTTGCATATCAGAGTATATCTCTCTCATGAAATTACTCAACATACATTCAGTTTACATTTTCTGATACTAAGCTATTGAACGTTCTCTTAGGCCCAACCTCTGGTCCATGCTAAACAGTCTTGGGTTTTGGCATTAAAATCTGAGGATGATTAGCAGAGCATTTGTATAATCAACTAACAGCTATTCAAGATGTATATAGAGACATTTTCTTTTTTTTATTCCTCTTTCCAGAGTCATTGTTATGGTGAAGAGGGTTCTTTATTTACCTTTGAAAGGAGGATGAAGAGCCTCCCTAAGGGAAGAAAGAACTTCCTAATATGAAAATAAAGTACTAGGGAATACATGTCTGGCCTATTTATAAAGAGATGGCATGTGAGAAACAATGGGAAAATGCTTTTTCCTTGGTAAGTAAAGGTCACAAACATTTGTGGAGTGGAGTCTGTTACTCTATTTGAAGAGGAAAACGGGGTAAGCTTCTAACTCCAGTCAAGTATCCAGACATATCAACTCCTTTGAACTTATTGTACTATCTCAGTACTGGGACCAGTTCTGTTTAATATCCTTATCAATGACAGGGACAAGGGGATTGTGCACACCCTCACTAAGTTTGCAGATGACAACAAATTGTGTAGGAGTCTTGAGCTGCTTGAGGGTAGAAAGGCCTTACAGAGGCATCTGGACAGGATGGATGGATAGGCCAAGGCCACCTGTATGGGGTTCAATAAGGTCAAGTGCTGGGTCCTGCACCTGGGTCACAACCACCTCATGCAATGCTACAGGCTTTTGGAAGAGTGGCTGGAAAGATGTCTGGTAGAAAATGACCTGAGGGTGTTAGTTGACAGTCAGCTGAATATGAACCAGCAGTGTGTCCAGGTGGCCAAGAAGACCAACAGCATCCTGGCTTGTACCACAAACAGCATGGCCAGCAGGACAACAGAAGTGATTTTGTTCCTGTACTCAGCACTGGTGAGGCCACACCTTGAGGACTGTGTTCAGTTCTGGGCCCCTCACTACAAGAAAAACATTGAGCTGCTGGAGCGTGTCCAGAGAAGGACAACAAGGCTGGTGAAGGTTCTGGAGCACAAGTCTTATGAGGAGTAGCTGAGGGATATGGGGTTGTTTAGCCTGGAGAAAAGGAGGAGGAGGGGAGAACTTAGTGCTCTCTACAACTACCTGAAAGGAAGTTGTAGTGAGGTGGGTATTGGTCTTTTCTCCTAAGTGAAAAGTGATAGGACAAAAGGGAAAAGTTGTACCATGGGAGGTTTAGATTGGATATTAGGAAAAATTCCTTCATGGAAAGGGTTGTCAAGCATTGAAATAAGCTGCCCAGGGATCTGATTGATTCACCATCCCAGGAGGTATTTGAAAGATATGTAGATGTTGTGCTTAGGGATATGGTTTAGTGGTGGAGTTGACAGTGTTAAGTTTACAGTTGAACTCAATGATATTAAAGGTCTGTTCCAACTTAAATGACTATGATTCTACCTGAATCTTTCTGTAATCTACTTATGACACGTAACACTTTCCTTAAGCAGAGGCACATGCACTTACACACATTGAACAGCAAGACCTTCTTGACCAATACGTAATTAGTTCATGCATAACTTAAACTGGTGTTTTTCATACCATTGGTTCATATATAAATCAGAGAGAGAGATCAGAAACAACCAGTAAATTCTTGGTCTATTTATCCAGTGGGCTCTGAGCTACCACAGCTATAGGACTATGCCTATTCCAGAAAGGTTAAAGTATGCATATATCATATCAGACAGCCCTACTACAAAAGAAAACAGTGGAAATGTACCCAAAATGGTCAGAATCAGTGAAGTGGCTGGCTGCAAGGATGAGATTTGATTCAAGATTTAAGCACTTAGCATGTAGTAAGTGTCTGAATTCCTATCACAGTCAAAGGAAACCTACTCGGTATAGTCCATAAAGGCTACAGAATGATTCTGCCGATATCTAAGAGGTGTCTACTCCAAGGTAAACTGTGTCATTTGGTTTCATTAACTGTATTGATTGAACTTCCATTGACTACAAAGGGAAGCCAATGGAAATATGAATGATTCTATGAATTTACACATAAGCATCTACAGTCACACTAGGTCTCAAGATGCTTCATTTAGGGGGGTTATTCCAGGGCTGAACTCCACTCCAAATGGCAGAAGGAACCCTGCAAAGAATATCAGTTGTGTAGCCAAAGACTGTGTTAGGTTATGAGACTATAAATACTTGGATGCACACAGTAAATAAAACCTCTGGGCTCACCAGTGAATAACAAGCTGTCAACATAGGGTACACCACTCCAAGAGGAATCAATGATGCAAGTTGCTCACTGTTACGTTGAACTTTCCAGAAGACCCCGGTAGACACACCAACATGAGTAACTTTATTTAAAGCCAAGTTCTGTAGCACTTCCTTAGTTTCTCTGTTTGGCTGCACTGACTTACAGACTGACAGGCTGGTCAGAAAAAGGACCAACAGTCATACGGATCCCTTCGGGTTAATGTGTTTGAGGGAACGTGACCCTTGGTACGTGGGTCCAATGAACTGATGGAGGCAGCCTCAAGGGCAACATCCTTCTTGCCTTCATGACAACATAGCTCAAAAAGGTACCCTGTGAGAAAGGGTTTGGCAGTAGAGCAGCACAACAATGTGTATGGGCCTGTGACATGTGAATACATCAGCTCTGCACCTTGCTCACCGCTGCACCTAGACCCCCGCTCTGTGACAGTAACAGTGGTCCTGACCGGAGGTCTGAGCTGCCAAATTCTAGAGTAGCGCTGCCCACAGCTGCAGTCCCACTGAAGTGCAAGGACCAATAGCTAAAGCGTCACTTCTCAGAGCATCCCAGGAATAACTACGTCTAGAAACATAATAAAAAAAGAGCAAAAGATATATTTGAATTAACTAGCTCCTCCTATTCCTTTCCTTACCAATCCCCTTCTTCCATGAGAACATGTCATCAGCCTGGTAATTACAACACCCACATCCCTATTACCATAAGAAAAAAATCAAGGTGGATGCCCTTCATGTGCCCTTCAGCACATTTCCTGCTGCTCCCCTAGCCCTAAGAGGTCAGAGTCAACCTGTTTCCTCACCTGATGACTCCGTGACAGCTCTCTGCAGATACTGTCTGCAAAAGCCTTTTCCCTGCAACACAGCAGAGCCAGCCTGCAGTAGCTCTATTCATAGAGCAAGAGAGAAAAATCTTTTCAGGATTGGAGGCTCCTAGGTGAGCAGCTACAGTAACTGATCCAAATGTTTCCCTTGTATTATATGATCAGTGAGAATGAGTGTTTTCATTTGCATTTTCACCCTTTGGTTTTCTGCATTTGGTAAATACTGGCAAAGTAAATGTTAAGATGTCAGCTTTCTCTTCTAGGAAGTGATTGACAGTCTCTAAGTGCTCTAGGCTTTTTATAACCCATGTGACTGACAGCTTTTAAGTGGAAGCAGTTTGTGCAAGTTTCAAATGTTAGTTGTCTGCACGAATAACGTGGAATATTGGCTTTTCTTGTATCTATCTAATGGTATTTCCTACTGCGTCGGCAGCCACTCTAAACCCTCAGTTGTTAGAAGAAAAAAAAGTCTATGTTCTCTGCTCTGCACATTTCTAAAGCTCTCAGTCTAACAAAAGGCGAAGTAAACCGATGCCTGTATTTTAAGCTCCTGCATTTCAAAGCAGTGCAGCAGTAAATAACTCATTTCTCTTCATATCAGGCTTAGCTAAAAGATGACAGTGTCTTGTACAATAACATTACTATTTAATCATTTTCAAGGATTCTGCACCAAAAATATTTTCAAGAAATCCAGCAGTATTATTAGGCCATCAATGCACACAATCAAAGCAGTTGGCAACCACACTACTGAGTCCAGTATACCTCCTTGCCCTACCCCTTTAATAATTAAGGCAAATAAGTATGCTGAATATTATACATAAAATTTAAGATAAATACCACACATGTACATGCTACTTGACAAACAAATGTGACAAAATTAGCATCTCATACAGTTCTGCATTTCAAGTCTAAGCATAGCTGAAAGACAAGAAGTGTATTTAGTGCATGGACAATTGTTCATTTAAATGCTTCTGTTTTACTTTGCAACAGATAAGTAATTTTGTGCTGTTGGTAAGTACATTTCAACCATGAGAGGGTAACCTGTAAAAATGTTGCTGGCCATTCTTCCTGGCAAAGAGAGTAAAAGATCTAACAATGCTCACTTACTGAAAAAGTTTCCCAGAATAGTTTTGAAACAGAAGTAGTTGAAGGGCAACCTGCTCACCAAAAGTTGCAGAAATACCCTTCATTTCATGTGTACTTCTACATTGAAGAACTTCAATTTTGTACTTCTTCCATGCTGTGTAACTCTAGAAATGTTTTCAGTGTGAGTACTTCAGTGTGAATCAATGAAAAAATGCCTTGTGCTTTCTGAATAAAGCAGGAGGATAGAGGCTCTACATAAAACTAGGCTTCTCAAGGGAAAAAAGACGATTTCCCATATAAAAATCAAAGAGCAAGGTCCCTTTATACTTAGCCACCATGATAAAAAACAGGTGAAGGCACACTCTCTCGACTCTTCCACTTTCCAACCCTGGCTCAGCACCGCTAACACCTTGGAGCCAAGAGAAAATGTCTGGGCACTGCTCAACAGCAGGGAAGAGACAGGCAGAGCCGCCAGCAAGACAAGACTCAGACTGTGCCAAAGCAGTGCCTGTCCCCGGGGCTCTTCTCCTGCAAGTGACGCAGCCCTGTGACTCGGGTGAACAATACAGGACATATAGCATGGCAGAAAAAGACTTGCTCTTCAGTTCCCTGGGAATTTCTTTTTGCTGCAGGTCAGCCTAGAACTAACCTCGGGAGGTCAAGAAAGTGAAACTGTGGAGTCAGAGAAAACAGGTGGTGGGGCGCTATTTACATTTTACAATGCCAGCAGCATAAAAATATTACCAAGTAGTCCTCAGGATAAGTAACAGACCTTTCCAAGGCTGTAAATAATGCATTCCTCTTAGTGGAGACCCTTTGGTTTCCTATGCAAAAGAAACCGGTTGTCCATAAATTGACAACCCACCTCATTTTCTCAGATACAGTGCAAGATCCGGGGAAGTGTGGTTGGAAGGCTGCCCAGTGGAAAAGGACCTGGGGGTGCTGGCTGACAGCCAGCTGAACATGTGCCAGCTGTGTGCCTAGGTGGCCAAGAAGACCAACAGCCTTCTGGTTTGTATAAAAAATGGTGTTGCCAGCAGGAACAGGGAAGCAATCCTGCCCCTGTATTCGGTGCTAAGAGGCCACACCTTGAATACTGTGTTCAGTTTTGGACCCTCACTACAAGAAAGACATCGAGGTACTGGAGTGTGTCCAGAGGAGGGCAATGAGGCTGGTGAAGTGTCTGGAGGACACGTCTTAGAGGAGTGGATGAGGGAATTGGGATTGTTCTGCCTGGAGAAAAGGAGGCTGAAGGGCAACCTCATTCTCTACAGCTACCTGTAAGGAGGTTGTAGCAAGGATGGTGCTGGTTTCTTCTCCCAAGTAACAAGTGACAAGACAAGAAGAACTGGCCTCAAGTTGCGCCAGGAGAGGTTTAGACCAGATATTAGGAAAAACTTCTTTACTGAAAGAGTGGTGAAGCATTGGAACAGGCTGCCCAGGGAAGTGACATAGTCACCATCCATGGAAGTGTTCAAAAAACTCGTAGATGTGGCACTTCAGGACATGGTTTAGTAGACATGATAGTGTTGGGCTGACAGTTGGGCTTGATGACCTTGGAGGTCTTTTCAAGCCTTAACAATTCTATGATTCTATGTTTTTTTATAGTCGACTTTTGTTGTTCAGTTACATGACCTCAATGGTTTTTTTAAAGAAATGTAAGTGACCATCAGTTGTTAACTGTACCCCATAATCTACCTCAGACAGTAATACAATTTCTTCTTCTTTTCAGCTTCTCATTTATCTCAATTTTGATGCAGTTGTATAAGAAGTTCCCCTCTCCAGAGGGCAGTTAATAATCAGGTTATGTTGGTATCTTTATGACATTGACCTTAAAGTTCACTTAATTCTCTCTCCCATCTCCCCTCATGCAAGCCTTTCATTAGTCCATTCCAATTAATGTTTTACTGTTTAACATCCCTAAATAAAGGAACTAGACACAGATAAGTTGTTTTACCTCAAAATTTATCAGTGTGAAAAATAAACAAATCACTGTCCATCAAATGTAGAATGTTACTCTAATCTTTAGGATCAACAATAACCATTAATTGTCTTTCTTTTTATAAAGAACAAATTTAATCTTGAAAAAGATTACAAAAGGGCCAGAATAGTAGTTTTGTTTCCCTTAAAGTAAATGAGGGAACTCACTTAATCCTGCAAAGATAAGTACTTTTCCAAATTTTGAAGATCAATGCTTAATTTATACTTTATTTGGGTGCTATAAACAGCTAAAAAGTTTTGGATTTTCTCCCAGTAATTGATTCAAACATACGCAGCAACACTTATTAGTCTAAGCCACATTTTGTCCTGGAAATGTTCTCTTTTTTTCTATATCTTTAAGGCTGCAAATTACACCCCAAACAGAGCTACTCAAAGGTCTACAAAACTACAAGTGGCTTTCTCAATTTTTCAAAACCTCGTGCTTCAAAACCACAGACAAGTGGCAGGAAAAGGAGGAAGAAACAATATATTCATATATTTTCCTTGCTATATTATTACAGAACATTCCACTTGACATCTGCTACACACATTGGATATTGGTAAGGTTAACTATGCAGTAGTTTCCCTGATTCCAACCTCTGTTTCATGAGAATGTTACTAAGATGATGAATATACACTTTGTGATGATGATTACAATGCAATCAGCAAATAAGATGCTCTTCTGAGATTATATTATCCTCCCAGTAGTAATAGAAATATAGCTTGTGAAAAAGAAAAGATAAAGATAGTTCTAGAATTTCACAGAATTCTTCTGTTTACCACAACAGAACTGCAGTCACAGGGAAGTCAGTCAGTAGGTCAGTAGTAGAATATGAAGTCCTGAGCCATGCAATGGGAGATGATGATGCTTTTCAAGTTCAGTGATGCTGGCTACTAAAGCCGGATCTTTCACTTGGGCCATTGGCATATAATGAAGTAGTACAAGATTCTAGCTAATGCTCTCAGTAAGATGAGAGCATCCAAAAAACTGTGGTATATGTAGACATAAGAGTAAAGAAATTTGTCTGTGTTTTGTGGTGTGGCTGTGCACTGCTGTGCAGGACAGTTCCTTACACTCCAAAGTACGTGACTTTGGAGGAATGGAGGTTTATATAGAAGATATGTCAGGTTGCCTGTATCCTGGATAGAGCACACTACTATTTAGTTTTGTTCTGGTTTTTAATGATGGAATTCTTTTCATTCTTCAGACTGGGCTTTATCTGGTGTAATAAAGTGGGCAAATCAGACCAGTTTCCATACAGGCTGGAGACAAACCTTCTTCCCCATCTTATTTTAAGTTTTTCACATGAAGACCCGTTGACTGCCGTTTAGTATTGTTCACAGTGACATTTCTTCATGATAGGGGGTTACACAAAGGCTCTGTGTCCTCCCTGACTCAGCTAGGAATATGTTGGTAGGACTGGAATGAGTCGGCCTATTCTGAATTGCTCAGGGACCACGGGATTACATGGAGAATGTCTGCGGTGACTCAGATGACGTGTTTGCACAGGGAGCTGCAACTAACCCTTCTTTAGCGAGTGCGTGGAGACGTGTTTAAGGTGAAGCAGGCATTAGAAAACATAATCATATGTTGACAGGAGATGATCTGGTAAGTTCAGTCACAGACATTGGTAATTTACAACCTTAACAGGAAAGATGTTTCTCTTGCAGTCAGTTACGTTATGCAAAGTGAGAGAACCTATATATAATTCAAGAAGGTATTAGAAAGCTAGGATTTCAAACCACTGTTTTTTAAAACATTCCCACTTCCCTATTGTCTTGTGGTTTACATATCCCAGATTTGTCATATCTGTAAAAAAGGAAATAAGTGTAAAAAATTCCTACCCTTTGGGAAAAATTGAGTTAGTGTAATGTAATATTCTCTAGCTAGCTGTCAACAGCTATAACTGCTTAGCCGTAACAGCTTCCTGATCTGCTTTTTAAGGGACTTTCTCTTCAGCTGACATATTCTGATGACAGCAGCTATACTCAGGACCTCTAGAACCTAATTTTTAAGTGGTAGATAACTTAAGCTCTGTTGCATTTTGACAGGCCTATGAATTATACACAATTAAATCCCAGTAGCTGAATGTAGTGATTAATACAAGCCCAAACTGTCTCCATAGTTACATTTTCTTTACAATGCAACTCCACTTGAGACCAAGGGCTTTATGAAAGGAAAATTTCTGGGGAGCTCTCAATCCCCAGTTTATATGAATGAGACTAGGCACACCTCCAAGCTATGGTACAAGGAGGCCTGCAAAAGTCACGAGTATCACTGAATCTTGTAACACTGAACTCATCCTCAAATTTGCATTCAAAGCTAGAAAAGAAATGAACAAAAGTTTGTTCCTAGCATTATCTTGTTGCTCAAACTCTGATGGTTAATCTAAGGACATGGCAAATTGTCTGTTCTGATAGCAGGAGCTAGCTTACATTCCCAAGGTACCCAAGCGGGTCTAGTAAAAGACATCAAAACAAAAAGTAATTGGATTTCTAACAGAAAATTAATTATAGGTGCAAAAAAGGAGGGATATTTAAGCAGAATACCAAAGCAGAGGAATAAGGACAGAGCCAGCAGGGTAAGACAGAGTTAACAAACCCCATCTAGGACTGCAAGAACAAAATCACATGCTGTTCTAGATTAGCAGGGAGACAGCAGTCTCACTAGACAAAAGGCTAAGGAAAGTCTGGATTATAACAAATGTGGTGAATTAGGTAACAGAAAATGGCTCCTTGGCTTAAGTATGGAAGAGAAGAAATGCTAACTGAAAATGCCTTCTTTGGTTAGACCAACTAACTCATCTTCAGAAACCAAGCTAAGGAAGTGTATTGGTCTGAGCTTAACTCTGTCCCTGTGGGTAGCACCATTTGTTTACTTTGCCTTGAATCTTCCAACGTGGCCTTTGCACAAATCATATGGCCCTCAAACTCTTGGGTACTGGTCTCTCCTCAACCACGGCTTGCCTGGCTCCTTCACAAAGCTCCAGCCCTATTTAAGCTTACTTGTCATAAAGGCTAACAAACTATCTCAATAGCTTACTAACACTCACGAGTTACTGAGTTTTTAGTGCTTCCTCACCCTTACTCAAAAGACACTGTTATTGGAAAACCTAATACATTCAATGTGACAGAGCTGGGTTTACAAATCTACTTGTCTGGTTTCCATTGACATTTAAAAACAATGTTAGTGACAAAAATGTAATTATTCCTAAATGATGGAAACAAGGAGCCAGGCATACTGAATGAACTTTTTTTGAACCTCTATTCATTTCACTTCAGATTTTGGCAGAGAGTTTTGCTGGTTTCTATTTTATCCTAACCAGTTTATCCATGTTCCAGACTTCATATGTTCTGCGGCTGTAAAGCTTTCCTGTGGAATTCACCCATTGCCACAGAATTGTGCTGGAGAAACCCAGCACGTCTCTGAAAAACAGAATTCTCTTGCGCTCATATGTGCAGATGAAGTGAGAACACGCACCGAGCATATGCTGACATAGCTCGCTCTCCTTCATTTTTCAGGCAGCCTTAAACTGCAGTTCTGAAAGGTGTGAACTACCTCATCTATTTCAGCTGGGGCTGGAAGGATTCCCTTCTTCCAGTTTGTAGAATTTGCTGATTTGTACTCTGCTGCAGAAATTTGACATTTTTGCTACCAAATTCCCTGTCTTATTGCAGTTTGATACTTTGTTTCCTTTCTCTTAACTTTGCCAATTTCCACCTACACAGCTGCCTTTTCCTCTCCAGTTGTATTGAGCACAAAATGAAATACAAGGAACGCTACTTAAACATCCATTGAAGAACACACTTTTACTCTAAGGGTGATCAAAAAATAGCACAGGTTGCCCGAAGAGGGCATGGAGAGCATGCCTGGACAACGTTCTGGGCAGAGCTTCCCTTGCTTTGAGCAGTGGGAGTGGACTGTTTCTTCACCTCAGCTGTTCTGCAACTGGGTGAATTTCTTCACCGAGGAAGATGTTTAATATATTGTAGCATTTGTTCTTCCTGCACAGTTCCACAGACACCTCCAGCAGACACCTAGGGACCTCATGAGCATATATGGGTCGAGTTCTCAGTCAATAGTGCTCTACTGCAGCTGGAAAATGACATAGCAGCAAACCCTACAGAACTATGCAAGACATTTTCCTGGCTATATGGAAGGGTGCTAAAATTTTATCAGATTTGTCTGAGTAGCAGGTAGAGATCTACCTTGATGAACACCTGCCATCCCTACAGTCTGAAAGAGTTCACAGAGTGGAAGAAAGCTAAAGGAACAAAGATGAGTTTTTATGCAGAAAGATTAGAGGAGACTTACAGATGTAGAAGCAGTAATGTGTTGGCAAGGAATCTATGTTTCAAAGAGCTGTGCTCATGTCATACGACAACCTCCACAAACAGACATCCTGACTGGATTAATTTCTATTTTTTTCTGCCTCTCAGTAAGACAAGACAACGCTGAGAATTGCGTAACGATAATGTAAGGCACTTTATCGTCCCCTTTCAGTTCCTCACTGCCCACTCACAATCCATTTGTTTTATCACCATTATGTTTTGCCTTAAACTCAGGCATAATTGGTGTTGGACAGATTTAGCCATCTCAAATTTAGAAGCTTATTATCAGCCAATCACCTAGGCTCCCCTTACAACAAATCAAAAGAAGCAGACATCTCAAAAGAACAAGACTTCACTTCTCAGAATAAGTATCTGAGCAGGAATAAACACAGTTCCAGAACAGGTTGTTGTGCACCTAGGTTTCCTTCATCAATATTGGTGGAAAACAACTTTTAGATACCAAAAATTGGTTAACTGAGCGTTCTGGTAAGTTTATAGGGTTATCGGTACAGCACTTGCTCTGACGGGGACTCACCTTGTTACTGTCTCCCATTGCCATCACAGTACAAACAACTAAACTTATCAACACCATGTTTATTTACCACAATGAATATTTTTAAGCTACCATACAGCACTGGTCACCTGGACTGCAAAAAGGCAAACTGAAAAGCATATTAGCAATTAAGCATGTTAGTCCATCTTGAGAAGAGCCCAAATAAATTTTTTGGTACCTCCTGTTGGCTGTAGCTGACAAAATAAGAGTGAAGGCTGGTCAGCACATTTTCTATCACTCCCTGAGAATAAGCACGTAAAGATCAGAAATCACATTAGAGCCACTATCACAGGTTTCACAGTGGACCAAAAAAAATTCAAGATATGCTTCATTAACAACTAGAAATGTACCAAGGGGCTGAGGAGTGAGGAATCAGTCTTAAAAAACATTGAGAAATGAAAGCTGCCTCTGAGATGCCATGACAGCAGAAGTTCCCAAGTTGAATGAAGCGTGAAAATTGCTGGAAGAGTAAGACACAGGTGGGAGTCAGAAATCTTTCTGCTTAATTTTATCTCTGATGCACTGAGACTCTGTGCAAATCTTTTGTACTCTTTCTTTGTGCCTTTGTTTTCACTTCCATAGTTCAGATCACAGTTAACCTGCAATATTTACCCCACAAGAATATGGAGAGGTTTGAAGGTTTTTTGAGATCCAAGACGTGGGCTTAGAAAACACAATTATTAAAAACATGAGCACTTAGGAGATTATCAATAACACCTCTGAACAGTATTTTAAAATCAGGAAGACAGTTTCCAGGCATGGACCCATACAACCAGACCTGAAGCAGTGCATCTCCAGCCTAATTGCTTCACCAAACCTGGGACCTTTATTTGCTTCCAAAAGTGCACACAGAACACCTGTAACATTGTGCTATTAATCAATGCCTAGGTGCAAAACAAACCAAAAAACCCCAAAACCAAACTGTCTCCAGATCTCACACAGCTGCAACTTCTTGCACCTAAACCACAAAGGTCCAATAATGTCTATGGCTGGTAGAAACAAGTGTTCTATCAGTAACTAATCCATAGAGTATGAAGTACAAGAGTAACAAACTGCCCACAAACACTCAGACAACAGCACAGGTAGGAATTCAGCCTTAAAGGACACAGCCTTACTGAGAAATCACGCACCATGAGCAAGATAGTCCCAGAGAATAAAGGAGGTGGGGCCAGGAAACTCATAATGCTGCAAGACTAATTTACATTCCCATCAGCTCAAACTTCAACAGTATACAAAAAATAATGTGAAAAATAAGGTAATTCAGTTACCATAAAAAACACTACGACATGAAATGTTAGGTAACAGTGTCCTTAAACTAGACTAGAAGACTCCTTCCCTTAAAGGCTCTGTTCAAATACAAAACTGTCAGTAGCATTAGTATGAACTAATGACAGCAGGAATTTTGGCCCATTTGTAACACGCTGTAATGTTTTCACTATCTGTGAAAAGCTGATGTAGTTAAGCCATGGGAAATATAAGAAGTTACTGGAATTAGTGAGGGTGCACATGTTTCCGGGTTTCTAGGAAAGCTGAAGTATGAGAATTTCACAGATGTGGGAACTTATGATAGCATTCCAGTTGAAACAAACTTGTAACAAACCCTGTGGAGAGGTTCATTCAACAGCATGAGCTAACCAAGGAAACAGTCATTTCTGGCTAGGCGCATGGATATTAGCAGCAGCAGCGAACTCAGTAAACAGCTCTGTTTTCTGGTTGTCAAAGAGCCGCTAAAGCAGATGTGAAACTCATCAAAAATAGGTCACAAAAAGAGAACATGCAAGTGAATGCATCAATATCAAAGTGATCTGAAAATATGTAATGCTGGAATATCTCGGTAGTGTTTGTAATCCTGAAGCACAACCAACACCAGGCTGCTTTGCACGATTCTCCTGACTTCCACAGACTGCACTGTCTGCGTTAATAAGGGTGTGGTGCTCTAAGCAGCTGAAGTGTCAGATGGAAGGAAAGGTACTGAATTGCACTCTGTTTTCCTTTGAAACTGGGTTTGCGAGAGAGGCTTTCATTCCTGTCCTTTTTTTCCTCAAAGTCTATAATTAAGCCAGAGTGAGGTATCACAATGAGCCAAACATGGAATTTGCCATTACAAACAGATTACGAGCTCACTCTGTCTGATAGGCAGTCCTCCTACAATAGCCATTCCTCCATGGACAGGAATTGTGTCCAACACGCCAATTACATTATCTTTTTTTCCCCCTTTTCTTTTCTCTTCCCTTTTTAAAAGCCCACGGGACCCAGTCCCTCAGAATTCCCCCATATGGAGTTTCACTTGCATCTGTTTCTAAGACTCTTGCAGTACTTACAATGCTTAGCTTCCTTTATCAGCAGCTATATAAAGGAACATGATTTAAATCTAAAGATTTCAGGTTAAGAAAAATAATGCATTTGGGCTATAACAGGACTAAATAAGGAATTTACGTGCCCTGTCATTCCCCTGGCAAGCCTCTCTGGCTGGCCTTCACAGGCCAGGTGTGAGACTGTCTTTGGCCAAATGCCTTCAACAAGCCGAGTCTAAGCACCATAGCCTGAAGCAGGTTCAAATGCTTCCGACGCCAGTCAGTTGCAAGACAAAGACTGACACTCTCTTTTGCCTTGCTTCTACTTCCATCATAACAGTAGGTTTTATCCCTCCAAGATCTAACGTCACTGTATAATTAAGCATTAACAAAAAGACGGGATCAGTCAGACAAAAAAAAGTCTTTTGGTATCATGGGTCCATATGTGTTAAGGTTTACTCATACACTTAACTGAAAAAATAGGTCTTCAGTAAGTATTCAGCAACTATATCCCTTTATTTTAGTAGTAGTGGCTCAAAAATAGTGTTCAGCAGAGAAACATCGAACAGACTTCACATTACTGATGTTTCAAACCAGCAACCAGGCTTGTCCCCTATGGGGGGGCTGTGGGAAGACAGGACAGTAGAGGAAGCATATATGCAACTTAAAAGAAACTCATTGTGGCTTACATTCAGTTGGAAGCCTTTGCTGAGGCAGATTTATGTTCATTTTAGCACAGATATCTTATAGCTCAGAACCTAGGGTGAAATGTGGTAGTTCATTACCACGTTAAAACTAATGAGATAACTATTAATAATGATTATTATATTTAAGCAACAATGCTCAAAGGTGCTTTTTTAATGCTAGTGGGCTCTTATTACTATTGTTCATCTAAGAAATAACTCAAAAATACTCGTATTTCTTATAGCTACAGGTGTAAAACTTGGAGGCTGATGCACGATGCTGCACTATACTCTTTTGAAGAACAGTTTTCTAGAAAAGGCAGCTGCAGAGGGAGACCAGAAAGCTGTTACTTTCCTACAAGAACATAAAAGGGTTGTTTCAGTCTTTCAGAAGAAATCAGACTATGTACTTGCACTCAGTTCTTGGCCAGATTGTTCTCTCTCCTCCTTGTGGGGAAGCACATTAAATGCATTTGGCTGCAGTTCTTTGACTGCCGGGGGTGCTTTCATTCCAGCAGCGATGCAAGTTTACAAAGGAGCATGGGTGGATAAGGACAGGAGCTGATTTAAACTTCTGCTGACAAACCATTTGAGAAGATATTTTCTTTCCCTAAGGTTGCAGTTCATGGGTAAGTCCTCACTTCCAAAAACAGAACAACATGCATTTTTACCAAATAAATATAATGCAGACAAATCTGATGGTAACTATTTCAGAAAACGTGGCAGAAGTACAGTTTACAGAAGGCTTTCCAAATGTTCCATATTTGCAGAATAAAGATGAAAACACTGATCTTTGTAGTTTGAACTTGTTTATTTGGTTTACTGTTCCTTTTGGGCCTGAATAGAACTCATATCTGCGAATCCTGGTTGAATCCGGCAAACCCAAATAAATAAATCCCAATGCAAACGTAGGTCAGCCAGCTCTCAACGTTTGGTTCCAAATTTGGGGCTTCTGACATTTGAACTCCGATTTCCCAAGTTGCTTTGAGATGCATTTGGGCTGAATCCAAAATGAATTCCATAAACTCTTTCCCTGGGTTTTTATTGACTTTGTGACAGAGAAATCCTTCCTCAAAGACAACTCATCAACTGTGTTAGTCATCAGGTCCTCAGCTGCAGTCAGACACCAGGTTACCTTTTGTACTGTAATCTGTTGATAGATTGTTTAAACTGGTGCTTACCCCAAATTTCCACTAGCTGCAGCATGTTTTGAAAATTTGAAATGGCTTACTTCAACTTGCCTACAAATGATCTGTGTATGTCTGGTAGGAAGCATAAGGAAGTGAATGATTAATCACATTCTTCCCTAGTAATTTAAAAGCATTGATGAATGCCAGGAAACATTGTAATAAGTACTGAAAAAAAGAAGGCGGCAACACACTGAAAGTCTTACTGTTGATTTCAATAGAAGCATCAAAGCAATTAAGTCTGCTAATTAGACATTACCTTTTAAGAAATAAATTACAATAGATACATTTCATGCACTGTCCATTTCGGTACAAAAATCATGAGCCGGTCACATACGATTATAGCACACAATCATTCATCATCATAGCAACCCCAGCAGCTTTATCTCAAAATTGGTAATAAACACCGACAGATACACAATTTCTCTTCAATAGGCATCTTGCAGCCTCTCATTTACTAAGCAGCTCTGTACTTCAAATACTTACTTCAGTGAAATATGCAGAAATTCTATTTCTGTCTTTCACTGTCATCTCGAACGATGAGATTGTGCAAGGCATTGCCTTTTTTTTGGTGATGTGGTTCACATAATCTTTTGGACACATCAGAGGAGAAAGTCGCACCTTTGTACATTGGGGAATAAAAACATGCCACATTTCATTCAATTATTTAGAAAGTGTTATAAGCTGTTAATTCTATTCACCAAGAAGTTGTTAATTAAGGTTGAGGATTTTCTCTGAAACAATTCAAAGAGATTTTGTTGTTCTATTCACACTATATTTATTTCAGCCACATATTTTCTAGAATTGCTTGGCTTAATAGCTATACAAGTCTCATGTCCAACGTGGACTTAAGATTTCCATGAATTTGAATGAACCAAGTTTTAAAGTTTATGCTTTAGAGAGCTAAGAGAAAAACTGGAAAGTTAGTGGCTCAGAAGAAAAATATATTTTTTTGTTTTCACAAATACTCAAAATTAAGTAGGACAGCTCTGCTCTTACCCTCTCTCGTGTCTGAGATCTTGTGAGTAATAGCAAAACCATTCCTTAAGGTAAATAGCTGCCTGTTGTATTTAAATCTTCCACCAAAAAACCTTAGAGACTGGTAAGAAAATGGGAATATTTCTCTGCCAAAATTCTGGCAAACCAGGAAAAAAACATCAGGGGAGACAATTATCATTATTTTGATTCTGAAGTGTCCCTGATTGGAACAATCGCTAAAAACATGCATGCTTACAGAAGGAAGTTCAGCACACTCAACTGCGTTGGCTGCAGAATGGAAGCCCACTAAGCCTAAAGCTGAAGCACAAATTTGACAGAAGAGATTCCCTTAGGGCTCACCTTTAGGGGCAGAACACCAAAGAACCATATAGCCATGGTACTGCAAGACATTTCGCTTGAGACATTTATATCTGCCTCCCCTTTGTAGATAGTCACATAGCAAGTCAGTGTTTAACAGGGTTAGGTATATAATGAGCAACTAATAAATCTCCCGTTATTTCAGAGAATATTCTGTTATTTCAGAAAAAGATCAAAGAAATAATCCCTTTTAACTGGAAACTACAAATTTAGAGTAAGTGTATTTGAAGTTATAAATTAAGAAATTTTTCAGAGTTCTATCAAATTTACTGTCATATCTGAATCATCTGAACTGGGTAATAAGACCCTATGCAAAACCAAAGCTGTTAGTTTAAAATAAATTTTATGAGAAAGCCATGATCACATTAAGACTAGAGGCAGAATACCGGGAGAATTTTCAGAGGACTATACATGGAAACGAAAATAAAACCAAAAGCCAAACTAAATAACATCAAAACAAACCCCACCCCCCAGCATCATGGGGGTGTTTTGCATTTGTTATTTTTTTTTTAAGAGGTGAATTATCCCTTTTTCAGAATAGAAACATTCACAGGTTGTTCACATCCATTATAACAACTTATAAAAATGTTACTGATTAAAGTAAAGAAAAAAAGTGGCCAGGACACTAGTTTGGTATTTGAGACAGCTCCCTGCTCTTCTACAACTCTGCTAAGAAGTCATTCAGTCTCTTTGTTTCACTTTCACCATAACCTATGGGTAGCAGGGCTGCCCATGTCATGACAGCCACCGTCAGTCTTGCCAGAGCTCAGTATCATGAACAACTACCCCAGCAGACAATAATGTATCTGTGCACGTGTCCCTCACTGTATGAGATTACAGAGATGAAAAAAACCTCAAAAAATAATGAGGAAAATACCCCAACAACATTTTTTTTGTATTATGACAGCAGATTTATTATATACACGGGGGGAGGAGTTGATGTGTTTATATACAAAATCTGCATCTCTTGATTACTTACTAAGACCTTGTTGTTGAAGAACAAGATCACGTGAAAAGTGAGTGTGATATTATGAAGAAATAATTCTATTTGGGAGCTCCTATAGCAGAAAAACCTATCAAGTGTCCATTTCTTTTTGCACAGATCATACACACTTGGCTAGTCAGAAGCAGATCAAAGACTGTAATCCAAAACTTAATCCGCAGTCCCTACTCCACTTTTAGCCTACAGGGATCCTTCTCAGGCAGGCTCCAGAGCGGCCCATGGAGCACTAAATTCCTCAGCCACTCAGTAACATACGTAGTGGCCGCGCGTAGAGCCTGGACTGATGTCTCCATCTTTCCTACCCATCTGCTCAGCAACCCCTCCCCCTGCCCCAAGCTGCCAGATGAACAGTGACTGATGAACAGTGAGGGCATAGCAGAAACTTGAAAGAGAAAGAGCAGAGTCTGTAGGAGTATGGCAAGGTTGAAAGAAAAAGAAAAAAAAATCAAAGGAAAGAACCACCTCCTCTGTCTTCTCCATCCTGCTTCCCTTTGAACCTCAAAACCCTTTCTCAGATAGAAAGTCATGGCAAAGTTCTAGAGGATAGGAAACCAAATAGATAGGTATGAAAAGAGGGTTGGAGGAGAAAGATAACTATAAAATATACACAAACATGCTGTGTCCTTTCCTCCCCACTCTCCCCCTACACAGCAATGTTGGCCTGAAGCAGTACATTTACATGGCAAGTTCCAGCCTTTTTCCTTAAGACTAAGCACAAGAAGGTCCAGTCACAGCTTCTGAATAAAATTCAAGAGAAACAACAAGCCCTTTCCCCATTGCAGCATCTGCATTTGCTAATAGACATATATTACTAAACCCCAGGATAAAGCACAAGGTGAAAGTTATGCTGTGAGAAAGTAACAGGCAGATGTGTAGCTACTCTAAATGTCTACACAGACACAGAAGATTTTTAAGCTGCACATAGAATTAAACACCAGGTGTTGTTCCTGGTAGGTTCCTAGTAGATTACACAGCAATATGCAAAGAGGAAAAAAGAAATCATCATCCAAACATCTAAGATGCTACAAACATCAATACATGGCTCAGCATGTGGCAAAAGGACAAGCCAAAGAAAATTCCCAGGAAGACGTATATAGATACATCAAATCTACTGTAGAGAAAGAGCGTCTTAATTTTGTATATGAATAGCTAGTAGTCCAAAGAGGATCTTTGGTCCTCTGAGTAAAGAGTGATCTGAGATGCTGCCTGTGCCCTCTTGGGCAAGGCCTAGCTCAGGCTCACAGTTGCCATTCTGCAGTCTTGCTCTGCAGACTCAAACAGTGATGGCAGAGCTGGCCAAAGCAGCTAAAATGCCAGCAAAGGACCCACAGCTGAAGCACAATTACAGCGTACATGCCTGTTCTGTGCTACCTCCTAAGGGCATGTGGAGAAAACGCAAGGTCAAGAGTGCATGTTGCTTCATACTGTGTCTGTTGTAATGTCCTCACAGCCACAGAACCGTGTGGAAAACAATACCAATTATATATTGAAGGGACAGACCAGAAAGCACACTTTCAATCGTCCCATGAAGCATTGAAGTCAGCGTTGATAGCTGTAGGTTGGGCTGCTTACCATCTTACCATCTCCCCTGGCTTCAGCAACTGTCTGTTGCCAATGTCCTTCCATACTGCACATACTTAAGAGCCCCCCCAGGGACTGAAGGACTCTGCCTGAGCTGAAGGGAGCAGTTAGAAAATGAGATCTACCTTCCCACAGAGACCAAGCACTGCAGGGCAGCCAGGAGCAGAAGGAACTGAGAAATGACAGGTTATTGTTCATGGCTGTTACCCTCCCCCTCTCAGCACGGGCGCATAACACATCTACACAAACCAATTTTTCTGTCCCAGGAGAGATAGGTGGACCCCCAAGGTAGACATGTCAACTTGACACCCACTAACCCTGAGCAAGGGAACTTACTTCCTTTCACAGCACATGGATGCTTCTGTTTCACGAGGTGTCCACGATCGATTGCATTGATTGAAGGATTTATAAGCAGCATTTTTAACATTTAGCCTGAAAAGCAGGGAACTAGAACAACCTGAAGTGGGCCTGCTGAGACCTGGGGCTCATCTTGCTTGAAAGAGAAGCAAATTCCAAAGGATGTGGCACATAAAAGGTACGTGTTGTCGTAAGAGATTTTGTTCAACCTTTTTCTTTTTCTTCTGCATTGATATATCAGGATCCTCGTTAACATGCTAAAGCCTAATTTAACAGAGATAGGCTTGGTAAAGCCCAAAGCAACACTTCATGGCACATGAAGGATATAGATTCACTTTAATTTTATTAGGTAGTTATTTGAAATAAGGTGATTGAAGAAGAGGTTTTATCTAGGGATAAAAGTTCAGCTATTTTTTCCTCCAATATAAAATGTTCCTGTAAGGATGCCAGCCTGAAAAAAAAATCTACACTACAATAAATGCTCCCAATGATTCCGTAAGTGTGTGCTGTAGGCATTCAGAGCAAACGTAATCACTACGTGCCATGCTGGCAGCTATGTGGTATTTGCATCCACTTTGGTGCAGCAAACCATGAAACACATAGGTAAATTAGAAGGAATACAGAAAGCGGCAGTAAGACTGAAAGGGTTTGGAAAACATTAATGAAAAGAAAAGGTTAAAACAATTGTTTGTTCAGTCAGAAAAAGAGAAAAATGAGAGATGATAATAGGTTTCCAAGATGTAAAAGGTTGGGGTTTTTAAACAAGGAAAGGCTTTACATAACTCTTTGTTCATGAGCTACCTTGAATGTAATTTTAAGTAGAGAGAATTTAGCTAAATATTAGATGGGAAACCTTTCTAAGTGTAGGTTTAATTAAACCAATAGACTCAGCTACTCCAGGGGGTCATGGCATCCTTCTTATTGGAGAGTTTTAAGCTACGAATTCACCTGCCAGGGTAGTTTAAGTACAGATCCTGCCTAAAAGCTGGGTGACGTACAAGATGACTTCCTGAAGGGCACTCTGGTCTTGTGTTTCAGCAGTGCTTCATAACTTGGATGGATGTCAAATTGGCAATTACCATCCAGGTCCTTATTGCTCCCGTTTAGAGAGCTGGCCTCTTGAGTGTTTCAGCTACATTAGCAGGTAGCACTCAGTGCCCAAGCATCAGTATAAAACACACCCATTCCACACTAAAAGCTATATTACTTAATGTAGTCATTTTTTTTCCTCTGCTATACTCTGTAGTCCAAGCAACACAGAAACCTCTAGGTAAGAGCCCAGCCGTGCCAGCCAACAGTTGGCCTTTCCGTGGATGTTGACATCGTGAGTGTGAAAAGCAGCCTGGGGTCAGCTCAGCATGAAGCAGACCTTGGGGCCATCAAATCCTTGCTCCAGTGCACAGGGAGACAGGCAGCACTAAGTTGAGCAGCAGAAACATATCCTCTGTGCTTTGTGGGTCATGCTGCACCAAGCTACCAAGTCAAGTAGGTAAAAAAGGACCTGGGGATGCTGACGGACAGCCAGCTGAATGCGTGCCAGTAGTGTGTCCAGGTGGCCAAGAAGGCCAATGAAATCCTAACTTGCAGCAGGAATGGCCAGCAGGAACAGGAAAGGATTGGTGTCCCTATACTCAATACTGGAGAGGTTGCACCTTGAATACTGTGTTCAGTTTTGGGCCCCTCACTACAAGAAGGATGCTGAGGGGCTAAAGCATGTCAGGAAAAGGGCAACGAAGCTGGTGAAAGGTCTGGAGCACAAGTCTTATAAGGAGCAGCTGGAGAGAAGGCTGATGGAAGACCTTACTGTTCTCTACAGCTACCCAAAAGGAGGTTGTATTGAGGTGGGCGTTGGTCTCTTCTCCCAAGTAACAAGTGTTAGGACAAGAAGAAATGGCCTCAAGCTGTACCAAGGGAGGTTTAAATTGAATATTAGAAAAAGTTTCTTTACCAAAGGAGTCATGAAGCATTGGAACAGGCTGCCCAGGGAAGTGGTGGAGTCACAATTCCTGGAGGCATTCAAAAAACATGTAGACATGGCACTTTGGGACATGGTTTAGTAGGCATGGTGGTGTGTTGACAGCTGGACTTGATGATCTTAGAGGTCTTTTCCAATCTTAATGATTCTATGACGTGTGTTTAAAAAGAGTGGGTTAAAAAATATTTTTCAAAGTACAAAAAATCAGAAAAAAAGAAGACATTTCCTTTAGCTGGAATTAATCACATGAAACTACTCCCTGTGATGTGTCATTCCTGTGGTGGAAACCTGAAAGCAAAGCCCCATGAACTCAACAGAGGGGAAAGTGTGGTGCCCCAGAACCTACAGAAGCTACTGGAGAGTGTTCAGAGAAGGGCACAAAGCTGGTGAAGGGTTTAGAGGGGAAGCCCTATGAGGAGCAACTTGGTCTGTTCAGCCTGGAGAGGAGGAGACTGAGGGGAGACTTCATTGCAGTTTACTGCTTCCTCGCAAGACAAGGAGGAGCAGGAGCTGATCTCTTCTTTCTGGCTACCAATGATAGGACTCGAGGGAATGACAGAAACATGTCCTGGGTAGGTTTATGTTGGGTATTAGGAAAAGATTCTTCACCCAGAGGGTGGTGGAGCACTGGAACAGCTCCCCAGGGAAGCAGCCACAGCACCAAGCCTGACAATATTCAAGAAGCATTTGGACAATGTCCTCAAATACACGGTGTGAATGTCGGGGTTGTCCTGTGCAGGAACAGGAGTTGGACTCGGTGATCCTTGTGGGTCCCTTCCAGCTCACGCCACCCCCTGACTCTGATCCCCCCGCTGGGAGCAACGCGGGGACCGTGCAGGTGGTGGCGCCACCGCGCCCCCTGGCGGCCGCCACCCGCCAATGGCGGCGGCAGCACCCACAGAGCCCTGGCTGCCAAGGGCCCGGGGTCAGCCCTTCAGGCCAGAGACACGGCTCTGTCCCCCATGAGTGGTCAAGAGCAAACGCGGGACTGAACTGACTCTCAGCATAAACGAAAACTCAACACAAGGCAGGTGGAAGCAGTCACGCCACAGTGCAATCCACAGGGAGGAGGGCAAAGAGCAAAGTATTTGGGAAGGTGGAAGCTCCATGTATCTGGCTCTTCCCCAGGTCCAGGTGAACAGGGGTGCGGGAGACCAGGCAGGGGCTGGAGAAGAGGGGAGGGAAGGGAAGGGAAGCAGAATGGGCTGCAAGCGCAGAGAAGCACAGACTTATGGCTTATTACAGAAACATGTTCATAGAATCACAGACTGGTTTGGGTTGGAAGAGACCTTAAAGATCATGCATTTCCAACCCTCTTGCCACAGGCAGGGACACCTCTCACTAGACCACGTTGAGGAGGAATGCATGGAGGCAGCCTCCGGCAGTTCCAAATTACACAGCCAGAAAAGAGGGATTTATTTCTTTTTTTGAAGTTGAAGTCCTGCTGGTGCTGCACCTCCACGGTCCTGCACTTCTGCTGTAACTCCAAGACTCTGCAACTCCCAGAGAACCTAACCATAAGATGCATTGCAATTCCCAGCCTGCCAGCTGTCCTGTTACCTGTCTGTCCTTTTTTCATTAGGAATCAACAGCCAGCTTCCTCCTCCCTACTCCAGCTCCCAGAGAGTAGTTTTCCAACTATATCCTGCTACTGTAAAGCTTTAATTTAACAGACTAAATATTACAAGATGTTATTATAATCGGCTGGATCCTGTTGCTGTAAAGTGATTTTGACAATATCAAAACAGTAGGATCTCTCATGTAACTATGTTAAAACCAGGTAGTTATGAAAATTTCAATCTGAAGCTTCAACTCTATTTTTAATTTATATCTTCTGATAATTGAAATTCAGCTCAGGCTGGTTTAATTGTCATTTAAAAATTACACATATTTGAAAGCCATCAGACACTCTCTTCCAATCTGGAAAGATCCCCAGATCTGCCCGTGCTTTCTGCTCAGCGAGAACTAGCACTGTTTGGTTTCTTTGTTGAAACCCACCATGTTGAACTGCCTGCCTCAGCATAAGGGATGGGAGAAGGCTTGGTCAGTTTGGTGCTGAAGGTGCTTCTCCTCTCTAGGTCACATTGTGTGCTGGTTGTTTTTTGTTAAAGACTCCTGTGGGGCTTGAGGCATGAGTCTACCAATAAAATTTGAGCACGATCATCATCTCATTATGCCAGAGAGTATAGCTTCCCCGCAATTCAATTTAGCTGTTTAAACAAGCACAGACTTCACAAAATGTTTGTCCCCTGATTGCTCTAAAGATGGCTCAGTGATACCAACTACCTAAAAGAGATTCAAGGACAGCAGAATAAAACAATACAAAAAGCTCTGTTGATTTCCAGAGGCCAGCTCATAGGAGGTCACTTAACTGAGGCAAAAGTTCCTTGTTACCAGCCTTATGTGGAGAGAAAGAAACACACAAAACCCACAAGTCCACTCCAACTGACAGGGGGAACTGCAAGCACCAAACAGTTTCAGCTTCCTGGTCTAGCAGTATCTTTGCCTAACCAAGTCCTTTCTGCCTTGCTCCCATGGGTCCAAGATTCAAGAAAACATATCTTGGGTCCTGTTTCCTCACAGGAGGGTCACATGAGAACCAGGGAACCTTCTTACAGCTGCAAGGTAGAAGATTTCAGCCTGCACTGCATGCTTTCAGCACTGCTGCTGTGACCCCCATTTTGCTAAGTTCATTTCTTACAACGCTCTGCAACAAACCTGTCTCATCTCCTGTTTTCAAGGTCTTCTCAAAGAACATGCATTTGAGAATCTGCCTACGTACAACTTAAAAATCACAGCTTGATTTAACCCATTTTAGAATACCTGTTACCTTGTCATTTCCCAACTGATTTACTTTGCGTGCTTTCTGCCAAGTCCTACTTGCATGCCTACCACAATAAAGGGGTCCTCTCCAATTGCAGGACCAACCAAATGTTGTTAACAGACAAACTAATCTGGGTAAGACAACACTCCCTTCATTTTGGAGTTCACTCGCAGTTTCTAATTCTAAAGCAGTAAGAAAGCTAAGATGAGGAAACACATCCAGATGTTGTATCACATATAGCCTGTACCTGTGTATTTCTCATGCTTCCAACAGACTGGTTCTGACAGCCTCAGAGCCTGTGGGATTACTTGCTTTCAGTACCATATACCACCAATATCAAACCTAAAGAACTATCCAGACAAAAATCTAGACCTGCAATTTGCTCAGATGTGGGAAGTTAAAAAAATACAATGGCACACTGTATGAAACTGAATGATGGCAGCTTGATCAACACCCAGGTGGGAGGAACTCCATCAAGACTGTGACAGGAAAATACATGATAACATAAGAATCACCAACAGATCTCCTTTTAATAACCAAAGTCAAGTCCCACCGACGTGGGGACCTGTGAGTCTGCTGCCCTCAGTCTGACATAGAGAGGGCAGAGCTGCCTTGGCACTTGGTGCCAGAGACCCTACACCTTTCTTTCATCTTCAGGTTTTCAGAAAAAAACTCCAGCCACATAGCTGTCAACTTAGAAATTACAAGACCTCAGCATTTTCCAACAGAAATGCCAACTCCTCCAGAGTAAATTTAAATCCTGTAAGAGTCTTGCTTCCCTTATTTACATATAGCAAATCCTTCAGAAATCATCCCAGGCCTTCAGAAGTCCATGGACCACAAGTTTAATATTCTCCCAGATACAAGTATATACTTCATAGCCTGGAAACCTAACACAACTAGGCAGGCAGCCAGAGTCAGTCTTTTTTTTGTGACTGGCATGATTTAACATTTCTTTATTTTACACAAGGTACTCTCGTGACAGAACAGGGAGGATTTACACAGACATGTCACATATCTGCTCAGCTCTTCCGCATCATCTGTATCATGCTGGCGTAGTGCCCTGCAGAAAGTACTAGAGTCTATGTTGGTTTGCATCCTTTGCTAGCAGTAAATTGTCAATCAGTGCAGAATACACCCTCAGTGTATTAATGTGATCCTTACAGGTGATGCTCAAGGGATGTTTTGCTATAAATGAACCCCTGTGATGTCATGGATGCTACTCATTTGTATTTGAACTAGAATATCAATATTTATGCCTGTATGTCTGAATATGAAATGCAGGCAGATGTATGTAATACTTACCGTAGTAGATATTGCTTTAGGAGAGGTATAAACAGATAAGTGACTGAAACAATTAATTTAAAGTCTGCACCCATCTCTCAGGCTGCTGCTATTCGTGTAAGGACCACGCTGTGAGAAGCAGTTATGCAGCCTGAAGTGCATGCCCTCGGTATTCTAGCTGGAGTCCAGTCTGTACTTGTGCTCACCCCAGTGCCCTGCAGAACTTCTTTGCTCTCCTGCTCCATAGGCACGTATTGAAGATATTTCCAAACTGCTTATTGCAGTTACATGTGTGGCAAAGGACTGAGTGCAAAGGAAGGGACAAACCAGATTATTCTATGTTCTGCACAATACAGAACAGTGGCTGTCTTTTTCTCTTAGATGCATAGAATAATTTCTGTGATGGAATTAAAATGAAGACATACACATGAGTATCGAACAATGTGAACTGTCACTGGTTTCCTTAAGTTACAAGATACTTGTGTGAGGCATGTCTCAGAAGTAACAACATTTCAAACAGAAAAAAAATTCTACCTCTGTAACCATTTGTTTCCATCTTCAGGTCCTGTTCATAGCAGCCAGTCCCTCAAAGAATGGATAACTGGATTTCTTCGGTCACCAGTTCACTGCCTTCCTTCACCCTCTTATGACAGCATTGTTCCCTCTATAGGTATTCCCAAAGAAGCCATGTGCTTTCTGTCTCAGCAGCTTGCAGCAATCTTATCACAAAGAGAACTGCCAGACAGAACATCTCTCTCCTCCCCTCTATTAGAGCACGTTACTCAGCAATACACTTTGGTTGAAGGCAGCAGCATTGCAGCCAAACGCTGATGTATGTAACACTTGGATAACAGTTTAAAAATGCTTGTTTTCCTTGAGAAGTTCCATTCAAAGTTCACATCTGTTACATCTCAGCCCCTACCTGTTCAGCAGAATAACACCAAAATGCAAATTCTGTTCAGGAACCAAACGTTTTCCTGCTGCAAACAGAGACAGAGTCTTTTTGTGAGAAAAGATAGCCAGTTTTCCAAAAGGGAAGAAAGATCCTGGACAACATACTGGAGCAGAGACTTCGCACCCACTGATGCCCCATACACATAGCTCAGCTGGGAGATTGGAAAAAGGCCCCAAAATATATCAATTACAACCCATGAAGTAACGAGCCACATTTTCTAAAGCACACAGTGAACTACTGCCAGCTTTGGTTGGTCATCTTAAGTGTTTGAGGATTAAGTCATTTTGAGTTGGGCAAGCAAAGTACACTTGCACATTTACTAATTACCTAGCTAATTTGTACCTTGTTCACAAACAAAAGGACATTTCTCCAACTACAGGAATCTCTCCTGCATTTAGAGTTGAATATGCAAGAGATAACCTGCTAATTCAGGGCCACAAATCACAAACTCTATCATTTGGGTGAAAGAAAGATGCCCCAGAACCTGCCCCCAGCATCAGCAGAGACTTCAAGACTGCACCAAGGAACTCTTTCAGTCTCCCCAATTTCTCCATTCAGAACCTGGGCGCTGAGTATTTGTCAATATAGGGCAATGCAACTAAACACAGCACTCCCTGTTTAGTAAGTGCTGATCAGGCAACAGAAATGAAGACTAAGACATAATAAAAGCTCTCTGAATGCCAAACATCCAGCCTGCATTACAATTTCTTCAGCTATGATCCCATGGCTACATCTGTAGCGTAGCTTGGAGTGATAACTCAGCTGTTGCATGCATGCTTGTCACAATAGGCTGTGATCCAGATCCATATTCCAACCCTCCTCTACACCCGCAGTTTATTTCTTAGATAGAAAAAAACACTCTTACGCACAGGTGGGAGAGAAGACATGCTTGTCCCAGTTGCTGTCCATGCATCAGAGAACAATCCTTACAGTTTAGAAACAGATTTACAGAGGTCAGAGACATGACATTCGGTAAGATATATGGTCACCAAGTGTTTCCTTCAGCCTGGGATTCCTAAAATGCTGCACTAGTCCCTGAAACTATTGTGACCAGCAGTGCAGAAAGTGCTGAATAAGGAATACAGCAGACTACAAAGGCAGAGAAGCTCCCAGGGCCAGGAGCAATGGGAGATATCACTTCCTACATGTGGAAAAAAGTAACAGCGTGAGTCAGCAAGAGAGCAGAGAAGAAAGATGTGCATGATCGGGGGAATTCCTTCTTGAAGAAAAGGAGAGAAAAGCAGTCTAGAGGTATGCGAATCCTGGAAGAAACAAGCAGGTAGAGGGAGAAATCCAGTTTCCCTCTCCTCTAGAACTCTTCATAAGGCCTAAAACATTATGGACACTAAAGCAGCTAAGAAAAACACTGCTGTTATTTAACATAAACTGAAATGGTGCTGTACGCATTTTTCTCTTTAAATTTGTTTTCAATTTTGTAACTAAGCACTTAGTTGTGTGCTATTCCATCACAGCATTTTCATTTTAAGCATGAACAGTGTTAAGAGTGACTCGGGCAAGCAACACTTCTAAATATAGTGTCACAGACAAATTCCTTGGGTGTTTAGAGGCATTAGGCCATACTCCCCATCTCCCTAATGGTGTCAAATGTGCAGATACAGATAGGTTTTCCTCTGCTGGGTGTTAGCCAACACCTTCTTCCCCAGTCCTTGAGCTGGAATGAGACAGCTTCCATCCTCCTGTCATCACAGATCCTTTGCCTGCCATCTAATTTTCAAGAAGCAAAAAAAAAAATCTAACTCTGCCCTCCTCTGGGTAAAGAATGGGACGTGATGCACATATATTAAATACCTTGCTTAAAATCAGAACTTTTGCCACAAGAATACTTCTTGATGACATTTTGCATCAGACAGCACCACCACAGATCACTTCCTCTGTATCCTGGAAAAGACCATCTACGAGGCAAACATTTGCCCCCAGAGACAAGCAGCCTGTCTCTGTGCTATCAGTCTGCTCCAAAGTTCAAGATAGTGACGGAAAGAGGTAGAAAAAAAAACCTCTTAAGACTCTCCCACACTGATTTGAATACACAGTATGCTGGTTGGTACTTTACGCTTTTGTACCAGAAGAGATTAACCAGTAGCACAGACGAGCATGTGCATGTGTTCTGCCACCTATAAATAGGCTCTCCACTTAAAAACACAACCCAAACCAGCCAGCTGCTAACAACTAGATCACAGAGTCGAGGCAGCAATTGTTGCTTGCTAAATAAATCTGTGCAACCTACTCAGGCATCAACTGGCAGATGATGTACAGTTTAATGTTTGATGAGAGGTGATAATATTAATGTGATCTCAGAAGAGGCAAGAGTGAAACATGCCAAGCATGAAAACACACTTTGAACTGATGTTCAGTGGGGCTGTGAGTTGAACTTTCCAAAGGTGAGCGTTTTTTCCCTCACAGTGTTTTTTCCCATTGGCAGTTTTGGCAAGGACAGCAAGGACTGGCAAAGAGAGGAAGGCTGCCTCCATGCCTAGGGGCTTTTCTTTGGCATTGAGAAAAGTGGGTTTGAGTCTTATGTCTGCCACAGGTTTCCTCTGTGATTTGTCACCCAACACTGTGCTAAAGATTCAGCAATTAAAGGGGTAATCCAAGGATGGATGTATTGAAGACAGAACAAGCCAAACTTTTCTCCTAGCCCTAGATATGGTCCTTGGAGAGCAGACTTGGGTCAAGGAACAGGAATGCAGACAAATGTCTGCATTATGCTAAGCTCAGCTGAGTCTGCCCGTTTTAAAGGTCCAGAGCCAACAAAGCCATACTGCCAGTATTCTAAACAAAAAAAGTTTAGGTCATGGAAGAATCACTGCTTCCGGAAAACACTTCTGTTTGGTTCAGACCACTGCTAGGTCCCCACCAGAAGTCCAGTACCTTTGTGCCATTGAGCCCCATGTGTTTGACCTGACCGTTTGCGAGGCAAGACAGAGACCAAGCCAAGAGACACAGCGAACTTGGTTTGATTTCTCAATTAGAAGAAACCTGAACAAACAGACAAACCACAACCCCACCACGCATAAACCAGAAAAAAAACGAACCAAAACAAATAAATACACAAGAAAAAACGCACTTAAAAAAAAAACCCAAAAGTTTCCTTCTGTGAGACAGCTGAAACCTGTCTTAGGGTCAAAATCTTTGAATATTTGATCCAAAAGGCTACGCAAGTTTGCCCCGCACCGCTGGGTTGCCAAGAATCTTAAATGACAGGGTCCCCCTCACACAAAACAGTCCTTCTGCCAAGATCATGACATGTCTTGTGCCCTGTGACAAACAGTGGTTGACACCTGCTGACTCGATTTCAGATCCGTAGTTAAAGCTGGAGCTGAAGCTGCTGTTTTATCTGGCTTGTAACACCTGTGCCAGAATGCTTGCACCCTGGCAGGCAAGTTTAGTTTTAAGTGTTTGAACCAGCGGTACAACATGGGTCCTTCATCACATGAAACAACAGTTTTGACACCAGAATACCCATATAAATAAAATACCTTCCCAATTTCTTGCTCTTTCCTCCTCCCTCTTTCTTTCTTTTTTAGGGAGGGTAACACAAAGGCAAGATGATCTTTACTGCTCAGTTATTAAAGCCTTGCAATATTTTCCATTATGTATGCCAGTATGGATTCCAGTCTCAGACCAGCCAGACTGTAACAACTTCCCAGGCTTCAGAAGCAAGACTCTGTTTTAGGTAGGCAAAAGCAGAATTATGCTGAGAATTTGGAAACAGCAACCATTACAGAAACAAAACAAAAAATTCATCCACATCCAGAATGACTGAACAAGAAGCTTAAGACTCACAATTCAACTATGGTAAATCCAAATTGCCAGCCGTCCTTCCAGCCAGGTGCAACTGCTCTTATAATAGGAACAGCAAAATATTGTTGTTGTATGTAGTCTTCACAGGCAGCTTATGGCAAGATCTTGGCTGTAAGCAAGAATGTAATCCTGTAAAAGGACACAGCAAAACCTGCCAGATCTGACCTGTCAGATCTCTTAGAGAAAACTACTAAGGCCACACTTTAAATTCATTCTACCACTGTCATAAACTTTATGAAGGACAGAGTGCTCACTCTCCCACCACTCAGCAGAGACACCTTTTAACTAGGTGCAAATCATGCTGTAAAGGTGTGCATAAAACAAACTGCATTAAAAGCTTGAAATTCCTTTCAGAGGAACCTAAATAGTAGTCAATATATCTTAAAAGAGCAGAGGGGCAAGGGAGGTAATTGATGGTTCAAAGCCAGAGGGTACTTTTTACTCCTCCTGGCTGCAAAGCTGTCACCTGACTGTGAGGCTCTCAACTGTTTTTTGACATATAAAGATATTTTTCTCTCTCAGTGCTCCAGAGTGCATGTCAGATACCCATCAGCTCTAGAATAGGCACAGCGTGAAATACTTTGAGAAGCTGACATCATACCAATAAGCCATATGTTCTTCTTTAATGGCTACAGTGGGAATCCCTTGTAAACAACAAGGGAAATCATCATGGATATTTAAAGGCTGAACATTTGCTTAATTTGCTTTAAAGAGAAATATTACTAGTACCATTATGTTGGTTGTATGTTAAACTATATACAGCATTAAAGATCTATGCTGACAGATATACAAACCGAATAAGAGTCACAAATGGACTGAAATACATTTGTAGTCTTCCTTTACAGGAATTTAAATTCCAGAGCTCATAACATGACTGATTGCTTTTATTAATGTATTATTTATATTGTTATTATAACATAAGTTCCCTGCTCACAAATACACAGCAAAATGCCATTGCCCCTCCCAACCTCACCACCATGCGTTATTATAAATGCACCAGGACAAACTACAAAGATGTTCCTACAAGGCTTTATAAAAGCCAGAAAGGTTAGATCTTCAGAAGTCTTTGAACTGCACTGAAAGCCCTCATTTTTAAACATGATTTTTTGTCTATAGTTTGGATTTCTTGAAGAAAATCCTCTAAACAGAGTAACCTGCAATTACCCTTTGCTTTTACTATTACTCTAGCGCTTCTGCTAATCAGAAAGACACAGATCCTGGATGCACTTGCCAAATTTAGACAGCTCTACAGTTTTACATTTTACATATATATTCTCTGATAACTGCTGAAATACTCTCTTTTCCCAACCAATGCACCAAACTCCACACATCATCACCCTCAACAACAGCAGCTCTCAGGCATGCAACTTCTTTTATGTAATAATGGAGCTAGCCTAGAGGGGGAAAAATACAGAAACAGATACTCGAAAAAAGCATAGAATGACTGCATCAAATATCCAGTTTAAAAACTGAGGAATCAGAACAAGAGCTTTCAACTGTGTGTTTGTATTTTGTTTTTTCCATTTACTGCAGTAACAGACTCCTGTCACACTCACAGGGCTCTTCACCAGATACACTGCAAAATCCAAAGTCATTTGCAGAGGGAAACCAGCAGAGCAGCTGTCAATGGAAGAGTAAACATCAGGGTCCTATTGTCACTGCCCAAGCAAAATTTGACTTTTAAACTCCAGCAACCTGGCAAGGCTCACCAAAGGCTCCACAAGCCCACCAGAGTCTTTTAGGGCTTCATGATCACATCAGAAAAGCTAGGGATTGTTGTTCCCCCTTTGTATACAGAAGACGCATTCTGCATTCCTTGGAGGGCAGTACCCAGTCTAAGAACCAGTTGGATCTTAAGGAATGGGATTAAAACAGTAGTTAAGCAAGACGCAAATCTCCCCCTGCCCTTTTACATAAGGGACATTTTCCACCCTGACAAGACCAACCAGCTTCCAATATATGTCAGTGCCCACTGTTCTTGGCACTCGACAGAAACAGCCCAGGCTCTGCACTGTAATGCTCAGTTTTAAAAGCTGGTATTTAAGGCCCTTAAAGTTCCTGGACATACCTTAAAGAGCTCTTCTCCAATGCAATATTTTTGGTTGTTGCATTTTAGACTCTTCCCCAGCATAGCCTTGCTGACTTCTTCCCAAAATGCGTGAAGCTGTGTTCGTGCTTATCTGCTTGTACTGGTTTGTCAACAATCCTTCCTTAGTAAATTAGAAATGTCTATCCATGAAGTAAGCTGGGGAAACAGCATCATCCTGTGCACTCCTGTGTAATGTTGCAGCACACTGCTAAAAGTAGCTGCTGCCTTCCACTCCAGAGACTGAGGCTTCCTGAGAACGAGGCATTTCTATACTCAACATTTACACACAACACACGGCACTCTGGTATATCACCACTTGTCTATATGTAAAGTGAACAGACTTGTAATATTTCCCCAACCCAAAAGCTACACAGCTAGTATGCTTCTAGTAAACACTCCTCAGCCTGCACTCCCCCCTCCAGCCCCAGCCTGAGCAGTTGTATTTTAACTCATGTTTTTTTAATTCTATCTCCACAACTGCCGAAGCAGCTTCGTGTTTCTGCTAATCTTTTTTGAAATATAAGAAACTGCAAAATGTTCCAGGAGAAATTTTGGAACCTCTTTGGGTGTTGTTTTTCTAAACATATTTTGTTTAAATAGAAGCAAACAACAAGTTTTTGATCTCAGCTCTCACATACAAATCTGGACCATTCCCCATTTAGACAGAAAAATTGAATCAATCTATTTCTGAACAGCTTTTGTGTTACGACTGAAAACACTCTCTGTAAAAGTATAGCAGAGGACTTCAGGAACTGAGTGTGAACAACAGCTAAATAAGAGGGAATATTTGGTGGATTCTTGGACTACATATATGTGATGTTTGTTCCCAAATACTACTTTACACCATAAGAATGTCTATAACTCTTAGCAGGATAAACCTCAATTCCATGCAGGTTATGCAAACAAATTTATAGTCCCTGTCCCACAACGAAACAAGACAACAGATGAAACAGAACTGGGTCTGGGCAATGATAGGCAAAGCATGAAGGTCCCTCATACAGGAAGGAGCAGCAGCTGAATGGATGCTTCCTGACAAAGGAAAGGGACCCAATGAATCAAGAGATGGAAGAAGTGACCACAAAAGGTTAAAGTATATGCCTATGAACCAGTTATGGATAAAACAGGCTGGGAGTCTGAAGCAAGTTGCCGGTGAGCAGAGGAACAAAGCTGTGGTACAGTTTCCCTAGAAGCTCCAACAATTTGCTTTAAACATTATATATAATGGTATTTGGCCACTGTGCAAAAAGCATGTTTATGATGTGCTGCTCACAGAGATGATGGACTGTGTTTGACAATGCAGTAAGCCACTCCCCTGCTCCATGCTCCTAAGAAACTTAGGAGATGAACAGTGCTGGCTCGACCTCATTGCACGGCCAGTCTCCCAGCAGCAGAGAAATGTCACCAGAAACAAGTAGCTCTTCACCTCACTTCACCTCTGCAGTCTGCTCAGGGAGTGTGAGAGACTAGGGCTTTGCCTGTTCAATTTCAGGGAAACGGTGTTTGAAGAGCTTTGCTCAGCACAGCCAACATTCTGTGAGCAGCAGCAGAGTTCTAATTAACAGCAGACTTCATCTCAGCAAACTGTTTTAAGAGAAATTTAAAAGTACACGAATACTCCAAGTTTAATCCATAAGGCAAAGAGCTGAATCACAGACTCTGACAAGGCAGTCCCTGGAAAGCTGCTATATGATATGCTCTGTTTCTCATTCCAGGAGCATCTAAAGTCCAATGTGTAACAGCTCTGTGTAGCAGCTCTATATGCAAATAAGCTGAAAGGAGAATACCAGGCTTACCCATGAGGAAAGTTCAAATCTGGAGACTAATTAACTTCTCAGATCTTCCTTACCTCTAGCACGGGAAAATTACAGTTAAGCCAGGCAGTCTCTTTCTGTATTTCTGCCAGACATATAGATTTCAAACGACATCTCTCCTGAGCCTTTCCGCAAAGCCCAAACTGCAGTCAGGAGCAAGGGAAGATGCCAGCTGACCCAGGCTGGAGGGCTGCCCATCCTCCTGGGTCACTTTTGAGCCAGGTGCTCTCTTAGGACAACACTCTTTGAGGAGCAGAGCTGTTCTCTTCTGCAAAAGGAGCTCTAGCGTCACTTCACAAGAGAGCAAGGCTGACACTTTGGATATCCCCATCCTGCTCCAGCAACCAGAATTGCATGGGATCACAGACCTGTTTTATCCACCACAGAATAATTCGCCTCTAACTGAAGTCTTATGCCAGTGGTGAGCAGAAGCTAAATGTAGGGCTGTCTGTACATCCACACTTCCTTCTCTGTTAGCACAGCATCTCATACAGCTTGTTCCCAGGATTGGAGAAGTATTGCTATGAGATCCTCATTTATGTATACCCTTCTGACGACACATACGATTTCCTCTTTTCTGGTAGGGCTTTAGTTTGACCCTGTGCAAGGGTTTGCACTTCCAGGTACCTGTATTCCCTTAGGAAAGTGTATTTCAGTTTAGCTCAAAAACTTAGAAGGAGAATCCCTTGCAATTTCCACTGTATATTTAGTGTCATTGGTTTCAAATCTAATGCCAAACCCAGTATCAAGTATTCCAAATAAAATGGTACTAATCTGAAAAAGCTTAGGAAAAAGACAAGCTCAGCCCAACAAACTGATTTGGGACTTCTCTGAATCATTCCTGACCGACCCGATACAGAAGCTGCCTTCACCTGCATTGAATATTTTTGGAGAGCAAATGCTGCTGTGAGTTACTCTGCAGAGCACAGGACTCTCATGCTGTGCAGTCTGCAGAGACTCCACAGCAGCAGAAACACAAGCTTTCTCAGAAGACCAAAACATCCACTAATTCAAATAGGGTTGACAATATAGATCGCATTAAGACCAACAGATACACTTACAATGCTCATAGGCAGTTTCAGCAAAGATGGAAAAAGATGGTGTATTTGGGCTGAGAGCAAAGCATCTCGGATGTAGACATGAGTCATTTTCATAGAGATAAACCTAGAAGGTGAGCAGGAAGGTTTTGCAGTTGCTTGGGAGGGGGAAAAGAACAAAGAGGAATGCAGGCAGAAGATGTACTTCATCTAAGCACCATCCCTCAGCTTTATGAAGTTATTGCATTGGACAGAGAGAGGAAAAGCTCCTAGGTGTCCCAGGCAAGCTGTGCTCTGCACAGAATTGGATGCAGAGGTGAGGCACAGTACAGAGTTTCTGCCTACCTTGAAGATCTGTCCTTCAAACCCACTGGGGCAGTCTTACAGTCAGATACCCGTGCCCTCCACCTACTAACACCCAGTTAGTATTTCACCATATTGCAATTAAAACCATGAAAGACCAGGCTGGGTCCTGTTTTGAGGGAGCACTGCGCAAAAATTGCTTTGAACGTGACAGTAAGAGAAAAACATACTAGCACATCCTGCTCTCAATTAAGTAACACAGAACTCAACTCTTCTAGTAATAGTAACAAGTAGAATTAACTTCCTCTTACTGGAGAGGAAGGAAGACACTGAGTTTTGTCAAAAATTCTCATTTCCTACTTGTCAGGCTTTCCCTTGAACTATCCCATGTTCATGAGAAACTTGCAACCCTAAAGACAGCCTTTAAGCACCTCTGTCCCCAACACTGATTGAAGCAGGGATTCAGTGCTATTCATTCGAACAGCATTCAGTCAGGAAAACTGAAGCAATAACATATGCGAAACAGCTTGAGGATGTGAACTATATAGAATTAGTTAACAGATTTTTCTTTTAAACCCACACACTCACCATAACATTCATTTAGTAAATCTGAATAAGAACTGTATTCAATAGCAGCACAATCTGCATGTGAACATTCTGTGTAGAGAAAGACTAAATTCTATGAATCAATAATTTGTTTCGATTGTCTTGGTTTTGTTTACTATCTACACTATGTTTGATGAGGCTTAATTTATTAATGTTGAACATCCTCTGGTTTAGATCTCTGTATAAGGCTCTGAGTGAACAAGGCCTTTGTTTACTTTGACTTCAGAGAGCATTAAGCATCTGCAGAAGAGTTTTCCAGACTGGATTTGTCTTTATTAGCTCTGCTGTTATATGTTCAGAAAAAAAAGAAAAAAAATACCACCATACACTAAGTTTGAGACAAGAGTGTCTTCATTTAATGTTTCATATTTTGCAAAACAGTACTATTTATGTAACACTGGTATCCTGTGTAATGTTGTAACTAACATTAGCCTAATAACTATTAAATATTTGTAACTACCAGTACAACGTTCACCCATTGATTTTTAGTACTGAGAAAACTGCCTAAAACATCTACTGTTTACAACATTTGTTCTAGCTAAAGAGATTTGATAGAACTTGCTAATCAACTGCAACCACCTCCCACCCATAAAACTGATGCAAAGAAGGGAAAAAACAGCTAGTGAGATCCAAAGACATAAACACTTTTACTTATAACTCTGTAAAGAGAAATTCCTCTCTCTCCATATGGTTTTCTCTTGGCTCTTAATCATCTTTTCATTGGCTTCCAGCTGGCTGTCTCACTATCATCTAGCAGTATCACTAGCAAGACCAACTTGTTATGTCAAAGGCACAGAAAGAAGAGAGCTGCAGAAGAGCGTGATTGGTTGCAGTACTCTACTAGGGGCAAATCTGGCATAAGTGATGTGTGGCAGGGTCACTTCACTTGCATCAGCAAAGCAACCACTGCTGCGTTCCAAAACACAGCAGAAGGTGTGTGTTTGCACTTCTCAGGAGAGGGGGTGAAGAAAGACTACTACAATTGAAGCTACTGGGAAATTCTGCAGGCAGAAGTGTAATTACCTGAGTGGGAATTCTGGCAGAAAACCCAGACCTCTTTCCCTCCTTAAATAGAAACAAATGCTGTGCAGTCTCCATGGAGAGATTACGTACAGCATTTGGATCACATGCAGCACTGAAATTCAACACACACACACAAAATAGCCAGTCACAGAGCTGGTTCAGCACTGCATAGCAGCTGCCACTTCTCCATTGACTACAGCCACCCAGTCAGTGGCTGTCCTTCTAACCATCCTCCCCTTCCTAGTCTTAGAAATATTAAGCTTTATGTCAAAACTCAAGCTCCACGTTGGGGGCCAGCTCTGCAAGCTGTTTAGCCAGCCGGGGGAGTACTTAGAGCCTGACATAGAAGAGCCTGAGATGGAAGCCCTGCCAAATCCACTGCTGCCCAGGTAAGATTTCAAATTGGGAACAGAAGAAAACCACAGGGAAAGAAGCATCATAGAGTGCCTGTCTGTGAAAGTATACTTTGAATAAGCTAAGCAACCAGTCTTTGAAGTGCAGCATTTCTCACATGGTCTGAAGAGCCTCTGACTTCAGTTACAAGATTTCTCAGTTTCAGTCAGCATCCAGCATCTCTGGTTTCTAGTCACCTTATGCAGTCAGGCCCACCTCCTCATCTCCCTCCCTATCCTTTCCCTCAGGCCTACAGCTGAAGTCACTTGTTTTCCATGCCCACCAGCCTCCAAAATCAATCCCAGCTGCCACATCCATCTCCTGAAAAATAGGCACCCTTTTCCCTCTTCAGGCAGAGCATGGGCTGCAGTCTTTCAGAGTCCTTTTGGCCTCACTCTCCTAAACAGCTACTTGTACTCACTAATAGTTGGGGTATTTCCTCTGTAACTGCCTGACTATTCAGTCCTATTTTCAAAGGGAAACGTGGCTGCTCAGAATCCCCAAAAAATCCACGCTGTAACTTTCTGTTGTTTGAAGGCAGTAGGAATGTTGTCAGGCTAAAAATGTCAGAAATTTGCCTCTTTCCTTCAAATCAGTCAAGCTTTGTTTAGTTAATAACTTCAGCCAGCCTCTAAGCCTTAGGAGAGTGCTTTTAATCTGCACACATGTCACGCTGGTGATACTACATGGGAATCTTTCACTTAGTGAAACCAGCAAATTGTTGCTGTGTATCAGGAATGCCATTCCATGGATAGTCCTTTCCTCACCTCTCTGCAGCAGTTCACTAATCTAGAAACACAAATCAGAGATAGCTGATAAGGTTATAGACACTGAGATGCCCTGCCTCCCACTGAGTTTCCCTAATCATCTCACAAGCCACCAAACAGCTTTGGATTTGTGAGATTTGAAAACATCTTTTCTTATTTTAAAGTAGACATACATTTCAATTTCCTCCAGCAATTATAGAAACAGCTGCTTCTGATGTTTTAGCAATTTTTCCCCAGCATGCACACCCCTGTGACCAGCTTTTGTTTTCATTCTCACAAGACAAGTCAGGAAGGGACCTGCTCTTTTTCCCCCTTCCCACCATTACCAGCCTTCTCACAGCTCCACTTTCTCTCCAGTTTCAAGGTTGTGCTTCACAAAGGCTCTGTTCCATGGGTTCTCTTAAAGGGAAACAACTTCAATTTGTATTTATGAATAATTATCCTCTATTTTTCAACAAACACTACACATCCTGGTGCCTTGACTGCACTGAAACTTGCTCATTTTTAATTTACAGATTGAAGAAAACCTGCCAAAATGAGAGGAAGATTTTCTATCGGCGTGAGAGCAGCCTGCTCTTGAAAGCCTGCAGTTCCAATTGTTCAAAACCATACTGTTCACCTTGTCAACTTCATCATGTGTGTAAGACAGTGAAAGATCAGACTCTAAGTGTACAAATCCTGTTGAGAGCTGAGAAAGTTTTTTTCATATATATGAATTAGGGCCAATTTCACACCACTTGTTACATCCCATGCACTCTTATTTCTTCAAGCTATCACTTGTCTTCCTTTTTATGTCCCAACAATCAATTTGTAAAGCACAAATCGTAAAACTCACCTGATTTACTATAATACAGCCTATGATTTTACGTTTAATTGATTTTATTATTTTGATAACTTTTGTTTCCATTTTATCACCTTGTTTGTGTTTGAAGAAATAAATAAAAATCACCTTTTTTGCAAGGATTAAAATTTCACCTTTTACTTAGAAACAAGTTTTAGAACTGTACCATCAGAACAAGTGTTCAATCATAAACATGAAAAAGAAGCTCAGCCTGTACATCATGTTCTGCCACACATCAAGCAGCAGTCATATTTCAGTATTATCACATACAACCTGCAAACATCTGTTCAAGAGAGGAAAAAAATAAAACAGCAACAGGAACAAAAAACCCACACAGCAAAAGGTTATTTGACTTGCATTTTGTGTGAATTCAAATTGGACACAAGAATAGGGACTCTATAGATTAGTGATGAAAAAAATTTCTTGGAAGACACTTGTTTCCCAAGAGACAGTAAATGCACATTTGGGTTTTCCTTGTAATTCTAGGATGTCAGGACAGGTATGTATCATACAAAGAGACACACACACGCGCTCTGAGGTAGGTAGAGACACTAGATAAAACCTGGAAGCCATACAGCAACCTTAGTGCAGTGCTTTGCACTGTAAAATAAGGCACATTGAGGCAGGGAAAAAAAATCACTTTAGGCTCACTGCTGTGCTGAGGGTTTGGGCTGTAGACAAGAGGAACACAGAGGGCTGCCTGCAGCCATCCATCCAGAGTGATCTCTTAGGCTGGAGTCACCCTGTCTAAGTGGTGGGGTTCATTCAATTCTGGAAGTCCACCAGCCTTACTACTTGAAAGACACATTAGTCATGTAAACATCTCCAGTTCACATATAAAATGAAATTGTGCCATTTTTACAGTAAGTTTTCCATTACAAATCAGAGTAAGGTCACAAACTGACATTTATTTGTTACCAGTGTCTCAGGAAGTTAAAAAAGAATTCTTTATAGTTATTAGTAATTATGTGGGGTTTTTTCAAACCTTTGATTTCATATAGAGTCCATTTTCATGCAAATATTTGTGAAGGAAAGAATTTATTTCTTCCAACTATAACAGTTGATGATTCCAGCACAAGTGACCCACAACATGTCCAGATATGATCTTCAGCTGACAGCAGTGTCTTAACATTTCTCTGCTATCTTTCATAACAACCTCTTGAAAGCATAAACTATGAGGCTGCTTTTCCTTTTTTATTAAATCTCCTATAGACATCTACTTCTAAGGCTGTGAACAGACTCAAACAGTAATCAAGAAATTACACAATGATTTCAAAGGATGCTTAAAACATTTTCCCTAACCACAGCCTGTCTCTGTCTCCTGACTGCATTTCCCCCCATTTAAAAGCTTGTCTTTCTGCTTGGAATTCCAGATTCAGAACTGATCTTTTCCAATTGGCAATGGTGCTGAAGAATACTTAAGAAAGCCAATCAGAGACAGAAGAGTGTGTCTGTTTTACATGACTGTACCTTGTATCTAAAAAAAAAAAATATGGGAGAGGCAGAGAGAGAGAAATGAAAAATGGCAGGAGATACTCAAGTGTCTTAGCTTGAGTTTCCACAGGAGATCCACTAATGCCCTAAATGACCTGTGGAGATTTACTGTGCTCAGACCAACATCCCAGCTGCACAGAAGAAACACGTTTCCTTTTAACTTCAGATGAGGGTACCCGGACAATGTTGATGATGTCTGTATGCCAGGACATAAGAAGAAAGCCTTCTGTGGTGTTATTTATTGTAGCAACAGGCCCTGGCAACAGGTAGGCTCCATGGTGATAACCAAGCTCCAGAGGAAGAGACTACGGCATTCCTACTCCCTTGGACTTGAAGCAAGGAGAAGCAGATGGTCACATTTTCATCATGGGCTGCAATATTTCTAAAAGGGTTGCTGTCACGCAGCAGTCTTCTGAGGAGCTACAGAACAACCATGAAGCCAAAAGCCAGGTAGTGACTTCTTCCAAACAGACTCTGTATGAATTATGTTAGGAGATGTCAGCACATACGCACAAGGAAGTACACATAATAAAGAAAAGGGTTTGCTGATGTTAACGGTAGCTCTGACTCTGTCAGGGAGCTCTTTAAGAGAGAGACTGTCACTCTCTCAGCTTAATACAACCTTTATGCTACAGGGAAAGTAGACTTACCATTTGGCCACAAGCATGACCTGATATTACAACATCTGAAAAGTGGCTTCTCACAGTCTGTCTCACTTGTATCATTAAAGATACGACTAGAGATGCTTATCTCCCACACCAGCAATCAACTACAACACAACAGCAAGGTGGGTTTCCCTCAAAAGATTATTATGAGGCAGGGAGCTTGTATATATGCAAATACTATATGATACATGCGTACAGCTGCTTTGTAAAGACTGCACAATTGAGCTGGCTCAAGACCAAACATACAGAGAAAAGAATACATCTAGGCTTTAATCCTGCATTCTTTGCAGGTTCAAAGCTATTGTTTAGAAGGTGCCCTAGGTTAACACCTTACTGAGTGCTAATTTAAAACTCTGTTTTAAATTCCTAACCAATGATTCACATACAGAAGGCACTTAAAATACTGAAAAAATACTCCAATAGAATCAACTGGGTCATGGTCACATTTAGGTTTAAGGTTATTTCTTGCTTTCCAAAATGCTTCAAGAGACCTTTCCTCACCACCTGTGACAGAGTACAAAGTATCAGGCATGCCTCTGTCTTTCCACTCCACTCTGAACCTGCAGATTCTATGGGACTATTCTAGACAGCACCTTTGATGTTTAGAACCCGAGGAGCTTTTCTGATTGTCTCTTTCATTTTCTTGTAGACCAAAAATTACAGCATTGCTGGAACAGAGCCTGTCCTCTCACTGAATAGGGCAGCTTGGCCAACAGGCACTTCAAAGGATGGAGCCAAACTTGAAGATGAGAACACTGAAGCAGACTCTTCTGGGGAACTACCAGAAAAACTTACGTCTTCTCAGAAAAGCAGCAATGCAAAAAGCACAGTTAAACAATAATTAAAATTCATTCCACCTCCAGAAATGTATAGACATAGGAGCAAAGGCATTGAGCTCTTAGCACCGGTTTGAAGCCATGCAATAGTAGCAGAAAGTATTTCCCAGCTCATGATCATGTTCTTATAATTGCACGACTCAATGCTCACTACCAGAACAGGCAACAGCATAGACAGTCTTCTTAGCAGACATCTAGAACAGACCAAGAGAACAAAATCAGCCTTGCCCCAGGGGTAGCCCTCTCTACGGCACATTGGGAAGATGCATTGCCCACATCAGGGCTGTCAGTCTTCTGTAACAATGAGTGAGTTTGTACAACAGACTAATAAATACAACGCCCCTGATTAGCATCAGGTAGAGATAGGAAGTAAATACCATGTTATTCCTTAAGTTTGCAACCAAAAGTTGCAGGGCCAGTTATCACATATAGATAACAATATAAAAATTCCATGACAATAAGCAAAGGTCTGCAAAGAAATTTTTTTATTTTTAAAGCACAAGTGAACACTTAACCCTAAACTTCTCTATAATCTTAGGATACCATTGTAGTAAGAGTTGCTAAAGGAAAAGCAGCACCATCTTTGGCACATTTAATCCCTCTAATTTTGTAGCTTAACTCTTGGGGTTTTCAAGTGCCATGAACAGCTTACATTTCACACACACATTAAATGGAAAATGTACAGTGGTGGTTTACTCTTTGTAATAAGCAAGGGTTGTAATAAAATATTTCAAATTAAACACAAAAGGAATAATTACTGGTGTTTTCTATTCGTTAAAGAGGACTTAACTCCCAATGCTACAGAAGGATGCAATGAAAGGATTTCATTTCAAAATGAATAAAATTATTTGCTTGCTCTGAAAGAAAAGTGTTTTGTTTAATTTCATGTTCCTTTTCCTCCCACTTGCTAAAAGATAACGTCACAGGAAATTTCTAAGCAAAGTTTTTGAAATCATTCTTCAATCTTATGTTTCAAGACAAAAAAAAAATTCCATACCAAAATATTTCAAATATATTAATTCAGGAAAAAAAATATTGGAAAAACCAATACAAATTCACACCACTTCTGTCACATCCCAAGACCGAGTCTCCACCCAGTTCTGGGTCAAAGCAAAAAGTGGCAGGAAAGTGACTCAGATTTGTGGATCCCCCAGTGAGGATAAAGGAATTTAAAACACAAGGCCTGTACTCAACCAACCAATTTTAACGGGAAATTTAAACAGAAAGAATGGGCTGAGTGACAACTGATTTAAATGCAACAGATATTCTGTACGCATTGACCATCCCTGCACATATAACTATCTGAGTTATGGGGCTTTATGGGAAGTCAAGGCAAGCCTTGAATTACTTAATAACTTTAAGAGAAAAAGAGAGAAACAGAGAGGGAAACATTGCTAGTCCTGGATCCCGAGTCAGACCTGGCAACGGGAGTATTTGGTGTAGAGTATCCACAAGGCTTGCCCATGCCCCATTGATACGCCCCAGAACTTCTGAAGCTGAGGGGAAGAAAACCCAGGAGTGAGACGTGTCACATGAAGAGAAGTACACTAGGCACCTCTCAGTAACATTTTGGAACTCTCTCTTTCTCCAGCTCCAGGAATGGTTGAGACATCCCTTGAGGAAGAGACTCTCGGCCCACCATACGGTTGGTCTTGGGCTTGTCCCTTACAACTTGTTAATATTGCCCGCTCACCATACTTTTATTTTTTTGCCAAGATGTGTTTTGCTGTATACTGGCTTCTGACATCTGGTGTGCTGACTGACAGCTGAATCCCAGTGCTTTTTGGGTGACCGGTACAGTTAAGTTAGGAGAGGCACTGAGTCAGCTTCCACAAGATGGTAGATGTTGTGTATTTTTGTTTTACAACTAAAAATCAGCCAACGTTACCCACTCTGCTTACAGAGACTGGCAGATGTCAAATAATTGCAATTGTGTTTTGGTCCAAGCATTATTCATACAAAAGCTCTATCTTCTGCCAATAGAGGTTGGGCAGATGGTAGAACTGTCAACTGAGGTTTGAAAAACCTGATGGGTCTTGGCAATATGAAGTTGTTCGTTGTTTAACCATGTCTAATACGTGGAAAATAAACAACCACTGAGAAGGGTTATGAAAATAGTTTTGTTTTTATTCTTAATTTATGTTTATAAATATATAATTAAAATATTGGAATGCTTATGATCAAATTGCTTACTGCTTGTACGTAGCAATGCTAGAAAAATCACAGACCATGAAAGTATATGAAAGACTGGGTTTATTTAACAGAAGAGCGCAGTGATCTTTAGAAGACAGCCTATTAGTAGGTTTGTACTATCCCATCCCAGCATGACTTTCTCTGACCAGATCACAGAACCCTTGAGAACATTAAAGAGCTCCCTGTGGACCCACTTTTGGAACACGCTCAAAAATTGGCTTCACAGGCTTTTCTGAATGTCCCCCATTTGAGTGTAACTGACTACAATGAGAACCTTACCTAGGTCCTGCACAGTTTTTCAAGCCACTAAACTATGCTTATTGCAAAGTCTAAACAGTGACGAAAGCCTCGAGCAGGCCTTCACTACTGTGCCTTCTTAGTATGTAACTTCTTAAACAAAAAAAACTCTGGCATTGGAAATACATGACAAAGTTTTGTTTGAATGCCAAATGCTCTACAAGTATGAAATTTTCACATTTTCATCTTTTGAAGATGCACTGTTCACCAACGAGTTCACCAGTAAATCATGGCCCCCACAGAAAACAGAAAGGCAAAACCCATCAGACACTCTTGAAGTGCTGAGGATGCAGGGAACAATCAAGAGCCAAAGTACCGCTGCCAGGACTGTAGAAGTGTATGAAAATAAAGTGTCATTATACGAAGCAGGACCCCTGCTACAGCTCTGACCCTGCTATGAGCACCCTGAGATTCAGCTTCTGCACACACAAACCACCCAGGCATATCTCCTCTAAGTCTTCAGAGGCAAGCTGTTAAAAACCAGAGAACTGTATTATGGGGATGTTAATACAACAGAAGTCGGCAGCAGTTTTCAGTTGTTCACAGTTTCTGGGCTTCTTTCAAGTGAGGACAAAAGGGACAGCAACAGCACCAAGAACTCACTCTTTGAAAAACTCACTGGAAGTTACATGCTATGAACCCATTTCTCAAGTCCATGAAACTAGAAGAAATACTGCTATCAGGGCTTATAATTCCACTTAATTTAAGACCTCAGAAATCCTAAATATTCACACTTCTGAGAAATTTATGAATCACATTTGATCTCAATACAAAATGAATTTAAAAAAATTGTAGAACTGATATTTGACTAAGAAGCCAGTGTTTGTTTTCCTTTCATTCTAAATGATAATTTGAAGTTAATTTTTGCTTCTGAACTCAAGTTTATTTTTTGTTATCAAGCACTGTGTTAAGGATCAGATGCCTCTTCCAGATAGGGTTGCTAGTACAGATATCAGGAGGGAGAAGGTCTATAGGGAGTTTACAAGTTTAATACCTTTATGAATGTGTTGTCCAAAGCATGATCCCACCACTGTTTGGAAACGCGAACAATTCAAGCCCAAACCAAGGATGATTTTGAGTAGCTTTATTTAATGCAAACCATTCACACATTTCAAATCCTGGCCACTTGTATTATTGAGGATCAAACAAAAACTTTCATAAGAAGGTGTAAACTAGCAAATACCACCAGACAGTCTGGTCTTTGCTGCTGCCTAATACATTTCCTATTGCCAGCACTTTGGAAAATGGGGCTGGAGGGTCTCTTAGTGCAGCTTCTCCATAATCATTACTTATTTCCTCCACACAGGCTTTTGAGTATCTGAGAGAATTATCCTCTCTGTGGCTAAATTCAGGTAATATACTGCAGGCAGGTTTTTTTTATTTTTCCCCTTCATAAGACAGGCAAGTGTCTGTTCTTTTTTTCCTCCTGTATTAAAAAGCTGTCTGGTATGAAATTACACATACTCTTTTATTGACAGAAACTCAGTCTGTGCTATTTCTCCTTGGAGAATTGCTATCCTCCCAACAGGAGGAAGGCACTATTTTTCCTCTTAACATCAGTACAGCTTTTAAAAGTGTATCTCATTTTCACTAAAAAAGCCAACTTTTCCAAGTGATATTTTACATTTAAGCTGGGCCCACTGCTGGGCAACCTACAATTGAAAACATAAATCTATGACTAGATCTTAACCATTAGTTTTCCCTTAGCAGCTATAGAAAATTAGGCCTGTGCTAATTCCCATAAGAAAAATTTATTCCATTACAGCTCAAATCCAGCAGATTATCTGCTAATAGAGGGGCTAAAAGCACTGTACATAGACTCAGTAGAAAAGGTTTATTACCCAGACACATTCCAAATTACAATATGCAGCTCTGGATTGTGAGGCAAAGACACATTTGAAATTTTGGAATTGACCACGAATTCTAGCTTCTTCCTCTCTGGTTTTTTTGTGGTTGGACTTCATGATCTTAAAGGTCTTTTCCAACCTAATAAATTCTGTGATAAGCATGAATGGCTTTAAGTTGAATTTCAGTCCAACACTAGATTCAACAAAGAAATGAACTCATGGACCTCACCACTATGAAAGACAAGTACAACCATGTTTGAGATTATTTTTACAATAATATTGGAGATAGATATATCCTTGCAAGAGCTTTTCCTTCCTATGCATAGTTCTGCTCCACATAAGTACTTACATCTCTTAAGACTTGACAGCATTTGCTGTCATCTCATGCTCTCCTGTCATTGCCAACACTGAAACAGCAACACTAGAAGCCTTCAATCTTTTGACTCTGCCTTACTTTATCCTGAAGAAAGGAACTTCAAGCAGCACAGATTAAGATGCCTTGTTATACCTGCTCCTAAACATCTTATGCATCAAGTGTAACAAAGTCAATGAAGAGGCATACATGCCACAAGGTAAGCCAGTCTCTACAATTTTAACAGTGCCTCTTACTAAAAATGCCAGCAGAGCCAGAGCTTCCACTTAAGATACCTGTATCAAGGCTTCTTTCCATGATTAGGTTTCAGCATTGGGCGGTGGCAGGGTGTAAAATGCTGTTTATCCCTCCAATGCTTCAAAAATATTCCAGCTGATGACAAACATGAAAAGGGTGGAAAAATTTAATCCTCAACCCTAAATAGTTACATCAAACTCCTAATAAACACTCCTGCTCTGAAGGAGCAGCAGGAGTTGCATTATAGGCAGCAACAGATACTGCTTTTTTAGTGCACAAGGAGCTGTGATATACACTCTATTGGGTACCTTTCCTCCAAGTCTACCTTTAGAGGCACTCCTATGTGTGTGAGCTACAGGGTAAGCAAAAGGACCAAAAGCTGTAGTTTCAAAGAGTGATCTATGGGAATTTGATCCATTTACCGTGGGTTATTATTTACAAGGGATGCACACAAGTTATTTTAGTGTTTCCATTGCTGTTAGCTTTCAGTGTGGGTTTCTTGAAGCTTTGAGGACTCTTGATCTCCCAAAACTGTTTAGCTTGAAGCTAAGTTCTTTTATCAGCTTATATAGACACAGAAAAATCTGGAAAGCAACCTGCTTGCTGCATACTCTGTTTAGCTTGGACATATTGGGAAGAATTTTCCATTTATCTCTTCCTATACAGTCCACAGTTTATCTTGGGTAAGGAATGACATAATTAGTCATACCTTCCCACTTTGGGCTTTTGCTAGAATGGCCTTTGTTATTAGAAAGAAGAGTGAGATTCTTTTTTTTTCCTTTTAAAAACTCTTTTGTTTCATTTATGTGATGATTGAACACTGCTTTGTTCAGATTTTTCGTGTCATCTGCATTCAAAATGTCTCCTTTGTATATCAATTTTCTTCCTACTGAATCATGCTCCACCTTCATCTCACTGAATGAGTCACCCTCAATACTATTTGCAGCACTTAACACTTCTGGCAGTGAGGCCTGACTTCTAGAGTTATTTATGGCAATAAGTCTGGGGAGCAGATAACTCAGGAAACTTGAAACAGGATAGTCATTATTTCAATTGTAGATCCTTGATTTGGGTTTAACACTGCTAAAACTGCTTATCATAGAGAAGACTGTTTGATCAGCTAAGAGGCTGAATTCTACAGTCACCACATCTTTCCAGGAGTAAGTGCTACCCTCAGCAGCAGAGCTCTAGGACTGGGCTGCTCATTTGTATGCAGCAGAGGCCAGCAGGATCAAGCTCTAACCAAACCATCCTTAAATCTCTTCGACAGTAATAACGTAACTTCCCTAAATACTTCGGGCCTCATTACCAAGTCCCCATATCCGCTGGGTGTGCAGCAACATTGCAGGCTTCACAGAGACACCACCAAGCAGAAAACAGGATTCTCACTGCAGACAACACTCTCTCATGAGTGAGTACTGAGGTTATTAGCACATCATTATTGCTGGGCTTTCACTGGTATTAGAATCCATCACCTCCATGCATGAAAAAAAGAAGCATAAGGCAAGCAGCAAAGTGTCACCCCAGCATCAAAATATACTCTGTTGAAAGTTTTTAATATCTCTACACAGAGAGATGCCCTGAAAAAGACACTGAAAAAACCACTAGCTAAGTTGGAAAAAATTCAATTTGGAAACAAGGAAGGGGATGATTTTACAGTGAAGGACATGAGGACTTCTGCTGAAGAGAAGAAACAGGTCATCTAACGCCCCTGTGTATTTTTTCAGTGCTGGCTTTATCAATTAAATCCTTCTACTTTTTATAAATCAAGTTAATGCAGACAATTTATGTACAACCTACTACCAAAACTTGATTAATGGCAGCACAGTGGGTTCTATTTTCATATCAAAAATGTTGGAAGTTCAGGTTTACTTTTGCTGAAAGCCTGGAAGATTATTCCAAAAGTATGCATAGGAGACAAAACTTCTGGAGCAGGTTTTCTGGTTTGGATTTTTTTTTTCCTATAGACACCAGAATAAGTTGATTAAATTCAGTGCTAAATGGAGCAGCATTCTGGTCACATTTGGGTAGAAAGGCAGCAACACATCACATTTTTTCCAGCAACTGCCCACCAAACTACAGGTAAACAGACTGAAAAGGACTGCTCAAGGTTTGAAAGTCAAGTGAGTACAGACACCCCACAGTCTCACCCTTCGATGGTGAGCCAAGGGTACTGCTGAAGGAAATAACCACAGTAGAAGCCATAAACTATTATACCAAGGACTTTGTCATCGAGTCTCATAACTTACAACTGCATCAATGAAATAATTTGGATCTAAGCTGTCTTGCAAAAATGAAGAACTCCTCTGCTCCCTGCAGCTGTCATCTTTTTTTGGGCATAAGTAAATGATTTATCATTGAGCACAGCTGAGTCTTGCTGCTACCTATCACACCAGGGAAAACAGTATCCAATCTTAATTATTACAGACTACTTGAAAGTAACAAAGAAAATTAGAAGAGCCAGGAAGAGGCAAATGAGTAACTAGCTAGTCACTAAGTTCGAGTACATACACATTATAATGATTTTATCAAATTTACTTTATTATTGTTAAATTTAGCTCACTTCTTGGATGGCTCCATGAAAAGATTCCCTTTCCCTAGGGAGAAGGGAACAGAAGGCATTGTACACACATTTTATACACATGCATACACAAAAGTAGAAGTGCACAGGGAAAAAGGTGTGATCAGCAGGGATTTGAGGCAGTAGAACACACTGGGACCCTAAGAGTAAGAACAAACTTCTTTTACAGAGCAACTGACAAAGAGGTGAGAGCTTCAGATAGATGTTCTTAGGGCCTGTTGTCACCTTACTATCTGACAAATATTGAGCATAGGAGGGAAGAACAGAACACGCACTGAAATGACAATGGAGAAAACAGCTAACAGGCTGAGGTATACAAAGCAGAAGCGAGTTGTCCACATGGAAGGAGATGACTGTTTCTCTTACAAACTGATGCATTTGGTCAGTCTTTTGACTTTGGGATCCCCCATGCCCTACCTCCAACGTGCACACAGCATTTACTACAGCCAGCTCTTCCAAAAGCAATACGTAAAGCAATTGTGCCATTCACGTTCTCCCTGCTATCAGCCCTGCCACCCCCTTCTGGTCTACCTCGAAACGTATCCATCCCCACTTCCATTTGGATCACCAGGTCTACCCACCCTTTCCCCCATCAATCCCATACCATATTCACCTCTGCTACTACCTTAGCTTTTTACTTCCTTACCTCCAGCTACAGGTGGCGTGTTCTTGCTTTCTGCACCAAAGAAATTCAGTTGCAGCATAGGACCACTCTTCTCTTAAATCACAGGCCAGGCACCACAAAACAAATTAGAAGACAGTCTTATTTTTACAGTCTCATAGTAGATCTCCCTATCATTCTCAGGAAGAGAAAAGCTTTCCTGCTTTCTCTTTTCTTGCCAGACTTCTACTAAATCACTAAGGGGAGGAGCAAGAGCTCATCTCGTTTCCTGAGCAGCTGGGGTTCCACCTGAGGAGCTGATTAAGGCAGCCCATCAGAAAGAGCCTATTCTTTCAGCTCAGTTCTAGGCCTGGGGAAATTAGCAGCTTTTAGTGAAGAAAAAAAAATCTATTAGCAATTCAGAAGACAACCTGAAAAATCACCCTGTATTGTCTTAGGAAACAGAGAAGTTTTACTCCAATGGTTCAAAATTGTTCAACACCATGACAAGAAGGAGAGGCAATAGATACGAAAATACATTCTCACCACACATTTAACCCAGGCTGTTGATTGAATTTTATCTCCTATTTCAAACTAAGCATGGAATTAGCCACTGGCCAGGCTTGGAATAAAAACTAGTGTGTGTATGCATATATATATATATACACAGAGACAGTTCCACCAAGTTAGAGTAATTTGCCTCCCCTTGCAGTGAAGTTACTCAAGTGCTAATAGTCTCCCAGTGCCTTCCCATGCTTTCAGAAGGACAAACAATGGTCTGTCCCCAGCCAATGCCTTTTCTTCCACTATTTTCCTAGATGAAGATCTTAGCTTCCTGCAACACAAAGCCCTACAAGCCCTTGTGATAGAGAGAGAAGCACAGCATCAGGAATAGTGTCTTTTTGTAATAAGACCACTCGTGCTTCTGCTTGGCTCATCTGTGTGTCAGACGTGATTGCTAGTCCCTCAAATCAACTATGCAGCCAAGATACCCTGAAAAAAGCAAGAAACAAGACAGCCTTTGCAAGCATCATTTCTAATAGCAATCTATTTAGAAAAATACTTTATTGAATCAAAGAATCAAATGAAGATGTGGCACAGTGTAATTCAACTGGTGGGTTGAGAAGTTATACTGGTGGGTTAACAGTTATACTTGGGGAGGGCACAGATCTGTTTCAGAAGTGAAACACTCAATTCTGCCTCCTGAGAGCTTAAGGCCAGAGGAGGTAACTTGATTCCATGTCCACCTCATGTGGTAGGGTGGGTATGAAAGATAGGCAGTCTGGTACGTGCTTTGTCAAGGGTACGTGCTTTGTTGTGTTGTCTGGCTGACCCTGTTAGACCAGTGGGAGTAGCATTCTGAGTCTTTCCAGAACACTTGTTGGAAAAGGCTGAACACTGTGCAAGCAGTGGAAGGCAATCTCAGAAATCTCACATGGATTTCTCCTTATATAATGTTCACAAAAACTTTAATTACTGCCTCTGCTAAGAGAAACTGCTGAAAAAAATATTTATTCTTTTTGGCATAATAAGTCTCTGAGACTTTTCCTGCAATAGAAGAAACAAACTCTTGGTTTGGCACACAGTTTAAATCTTTTCTGAACTTGGGAATTATTTAAAAATAAAGATCAAATCTTTCTGTTGAGCAAACCAGTGTTTGTGTTACTAATAAGAGAAGCAGTTAAAGGCTGCTTTATTGAATTTTGATCTAGCTCCCATTGAAAACCAAGCATATCTTTCCATTACCTTCAGAGGATCTTGGACCTGTCTCTTGATGCATAAGAGAATAGCTAAGTTGGGAGAAAAAATACATTTCTGAGCAAAGGAATAGCCTGTTGTTTCAACTAAGTTCAAAGGAACAAGATGTTGTGAATGCCTGTGTATAAAATTGCGCTGAGATGCAGCTGACAATTGCAGGGCTCCTATACACAGCTTTCTCCTTGTACAGAAAAAGCAGGGCAGTGAGTAGATGCCAAATGTCTGCTTTTAAAGTGCCTTCAAGTGTTTAAAGTTCTCCTCTTTGACTGGCAGGTTTCTTAACAAAGATTTTGGTGCACAATTCAGCAGTGCCCATGACCAAACACCACTGACTTGAGTCACAGCCACATTTGCATTAATCCCTGTCCTATGACAGAGCTGGAAAAGGCAACAGGTAGGCAGTAGGCGCCTGCAGCACCATAGCAACTGTGCAAGAGAGTAGTAGTCTCTCTGTCAGAGCTGATCTCTCTCTGCTATACATGAATGGAGGGAGAGAGACACACAAGCCAAAGCAAGGGTGACTTGAGCAAAGATGCCTTTTCTCCCATGCTGAGGCAGAGATAGGAGGGGAGGCAGAAGCATCTCAGTAGGCCAGACAACCCAGGGCTTGTTCTCCTCAGACACTTAACAGCATCATGGACCTACTAATACTTCCATGGGAGTGGTTTGCCTGAATTTGCTTCCTTGATCTTCACCGGAGGGGTGCTGCTGTCTGAAACTGAACTCAAACTCACTGAGCAACTGGGTGAGCAAAGCCAGATGTTTGAGCATGACAGGCACCAAGATCAGCAGCACTCAGGTTATGAACAGGCTAGAGGATTCCCACCTTTGGCACTTGGGGACTACATCTCATCTCTGTTCTAAACCCTTCAAATGCCTTTGTGGGAGGCAATGAGCCCTTGTCTTGGATAACATGTAGGGGTAAAGGATTTTGGAGCCTCCTGCTCAGATGACTGACAAGCTGAGAGCTGGGGTTGTTCAGCCTGTGGAAGAGAAGGCTGCAGGGAGACCCTAAAGCAGCCTTCCAGTACTTAAAGGGGACCTATAATAAATATGGGGACAGACTTTTTAGCAAGGCCTGTTCTGACAGGACAGGGAGTAATGGTTTTACACTAAGGGAGGACAGATTTAGACTGGATATAAGGAAGAATTTTTTTACAATGATAGTGGTGAAACAGGGTGCACAGAGAGGTAGTGGAGGGCCTACCCCTGGAAACATTCAGGGTTAGGTTGGATGAGGCTCTGAGCAACCTGATTTAGTTAGAGATGTCCCTGCATCTGCAGAAGAGTTTGAATGAGCTTTGAAAGTCTCTTCTAACCCAAAGCATCTTTGGTATCTCCCCATCCCTCTGCAGTGTAATTCACCCAGATGTTCCCAGGCACAGCTTCTGCATCTTAGAATCATAGAAACATAGAATGCTTTGGAAAGGACCTTAAAGATCACCCAGTTCCAATACCTTCCATTAGATCAAGTTGCTCAAAATGTCACCCAACCTGGCCTTGAACGCCTCTAGGAACGGGGCATCCACAAGTTCTCTGGGCAACCTGCACCAGTGTCTCACCACCTACACGGGGAAAAAATTCTTCCTAATATTTAATCTAAATCTCCCCTCTATCAGCTTAAAACCATTACCCCTCATTTCATCACTGCACTCTCTGACAAAGAGACCCTCCCCAGCTTTCCTGTAGCCCTTTCAGGTAGTGGAAAGCTGCTATAATGTCTCCCTGGAACCCAACTCTCTCAGTCTGTCCTCATAGCAGAGTTGCTCCAGCCCTCTGATCATCTTCGTGCCCTCCTCTGGTCTCACTCTAAGAGATTCCATCCCCATCCTGTGCTGAGGGCTCCAGAACTGGGCACAATATTCCAAGTGGATCTCACGAGAGCAGAGCAGAGGGGGAGCATCACATCCCTCGCCCTGCTGGTCACAGTTCTTCGGCTGCAGCCTCCCGCTCCTCCCGCTCCCACAGAGCCGGAGAAGGAACCGAGGGCAGAGGCCCGCTCTGGGCTCTCCTGCCCCTGGATGCGCCGGGCTCGCCCCTTCCCCCTCCGCCCCCAGCAGGTGTCACCCTGCTCCTGGGTGAGAAAGAATAACAACGTCAGAAGCGCTGATGAGCGAGATGAAGAGAAAGACACAAAATTAGATGTCACCGCTCCTCTCCATCCCCTTCCCTGCCTCAGGGCACAGAGCTCAGGCAGCAGCCGCCTCGCCTAAAGGGAAAGAGACCCAGCGGAGCCGGTGCCCAGCACCGCTGGACCAGTTTCTCCAGTCTACCGAGGTCCTCCGCAAGCTCCTCACCACCTGCACGGACACTGCCCGCGGAGAGGGCAGGCATTTATTTGTGCCCTGCTTTTCCCCCAGGAGGTTTAAAACAGGAAGAGAGAATATGGACAGCGAGATTGAGGGCAACACACCAAGCTGAGTGGGGCAGTTGTCACACCAGAGGGACAGGATGTCATCCAGAGGAACCTGGAGAAGCTGGAGAAGTGGGACTGTATGAGCCTCATGAGGTTCAACAAGGCCAAGTGCAAGGTCTTGCACCTGGGTAAGGGCACTCTGCAGTTTCAATGCAAGATGGGGGATCAAGTGACTGGGAGCAGCCCTGTAGAGAAGGACTTGAGGGTGCTGATCGATGAGAAACTCGACATGAGCCGGCAATGTGCGCTCACAGCCCAGAAGGCCAGCCGTGTCCTGGGCTGTGTCAGGAGAAGTGTGGCCAGCAGGGCCAAGGAGGTGATTCTCCCCCTTGTACTGCGTCCAGTTCTGGAATCCCCAACATAAGAAGGATATGGAACTGCTGGAGCAGGTCCAGAGGAGGGCTATGAAGATGATCAGAGGGCTGGAGCACCTCTGCTATGAGGACAGGCTGAGAGAGTTGGGGTTGTTAAGCCTGGAGAAAAGAAGGCTCTGGGGAGGCCTCATAGTGGCCTTTTAGTGCCTGGAGGGTCTGCAGGAAAGCTGGGGAGGGACTTTTTACAAGGGCTTGTAGTGATAGGATGAGGTGGAAAGGCTTTAAATTGGAACGGGGAAGATTTAGATCAGACATTAGGAAGATATTCTTCACGATGAGGGGTTGAAACACTGGCACAAGTTGCCCAGGGAAGCTGTGGATGCCCCCTCCCTGGAAGGGTTCAAGGCCAGATTGGATGGGGTCTTGAGCAGCCTGGTTTGGTGGGTGGTGACCCTGCCCATGGCAGGAGGGTTGGAACTGGATGATCTTTAAGGTCCCTTCTAACCCAAACCATTCTATGATTCTATAATTCTAATATACTGTGCACACAATACGGATGCTACTGTCCCTTTCAGTCACAGTTTGCTATGATACATAGCTACAAGAAAGATGTGAACAGCTATTCGTTGATGCTGTCACTAGGAAGAACAAGGGGAAAAAATAGAGTTCCCAGAATACAGAAAGGCAAGCTAAAGGGAAGTAAAATTATGCCTATACTTTCAGTTTGCTTTATCTCTTATTACAAAGGCAACTCTACCATATAAGCAATATCAGCATCTCCCTACCAGCTTTTTCCTGTACAAAACACCTCTGTTGAAGGACAATGCTCCGTATGAGTTGAAGAGTTCAAAGGAAGGGAAAGAAATATTCAAAATAACCAATGGATCAGGGCCAGGTTTTGCTCTAATGGGACTTTTCAGCTGTCCAAAGGAAAAACAGTAGCATGGATCTTGTGCATGTGTGAGTGTACACGTCCCCCTGCCTGAGGCTGTTTGTCTGTCGAGCTCATTCTTGGGCAGGTAGGGGTGCTTGCAGGAACTCCCTGTGCGACATGGTCAAAGTTGGTCCCTTCATGACTCTGTGTTTCTTCTTCCTTCACATCTGATTTTGTATCTTTCTCTTGCCTTCCTCATCTTGTTCATCTGTTCCTCTGACGTTGTTATTCTTTCTCACCCCATTTGCCTTATCTCCAGCATGCAGGGGAGTCACTAGTCTTTATCCTGTCCTTGCTGCACTGCAGTTCTCTATACTCCAAAGAAGAATGTTCCATTTAAAATGCCTGTCCTTGCTGCTGGACCACCAAAATTTTCCCATTTCAAGGCCGTTTGTGAACATCTGGGACAAATGCATTCTCCCAAGAAGCAAGACCCAGTTGATCACTATGCCCTACATTTCTGTGCAGAAATAAAATACACACCTAGGCCAAGAGGAGCATTCTCAAGCAAAACCCTAATATTTAATAAACAACTGGCAGGAACAGAGATCTCTCTCTGATTCTGAGGTGTTTGAACTCAACGTCCAATCGGTTCTATCTTGTCTCTTTTATAAACAGGCTGTAGTGCTGAGCTAGTGTGCTGCAGCAGCTCTGGGGAGCTCTCTCTCGTGAAGATGCATTGTCTCCTAACTCCCTCTGTGCACACTTTTGATATTATCTGGAAGGATGAAACTAAGTTCGGTCCTTAGAGCTTTATTTAAACTTAGCTTTAGCTGCCTGTCTCTGCCCGTGTACCTCAGACCAAGCCAAATTACTAAATGTTTGGGGTACAATTGTGCTACACAATGTGATGTTTTAGCATGAGTTCAGGTAGATTAATGCCAGGAAGGGGCAGTAAATTATGTCATCTGACCTCCTATATATACACAGAACATTAAATTTAATTACCGAGTGTAGTACTAAGGGTACATAGGGATCTTAAATGAAAAAACTGACTCAGGGGCCTTCAACCTCCTTTCATTTTTCTATGTTAATTTTACATTTCAAAACATTTCAGAACTCGGCTGCTTTTCAACTGCTGTCAGAAGTGCTGGTTTCTTTTGAGAAGCCAGTAAGCTCTTATTTCAGGCAACACATCAAGAGAAACCATAATTTCTCTTCCCAGCACCGGATCAGCAAGTACTGAAAAGGGACATCAATGATTATGTAAGCGACTGCTGAAGAAATCCCAATTGGCAGAAGACTCCCACGTCTTAATATGCAAAGGAAAGTTTAGGGGCAGAGGGCACAGCGAGAAAGCAAGATTAATGAGGAGGGAGGGATGGATACCGGAATGCTTTAAGATAGAAAAGCCTCTGCTGTGCAACCACTCCCAGAATAAGAATAACAAAAATATTTCCCTCATCCTTTTTTTTAAAAAAAACCCCAAACCTTCAAAACACAAAAATAAATAAAACAAAGAGGTAAATTTTACAAAGTAAACCCAGTACCAATCACACATAGCAGAGACTCAATTTAGCATGGTGAATTCCCTCTCTTTAGGGCAGGCATAGGAAGGCATAGGATAAAACGATCTTATCAGGTGTATTAATGGAGTTCTTCTGCCCAGATACCAAGGTATCGTACATAAGATCTGGCCACAGCCTCTTCTTGCCATGGAGCAGCCAGCTCTGGAGATGTGTCCAGCTGACAGACACTATCTCGGGGAGGGTGAGGACAGCAGAGAGAGAATGTCCTACTCGGGTGCATGACCCTTGTGTACCCTCACTCACAGCTTCTCTATTAACGCTTCTACCTGGAATTTTATTCTGTGGGGTGATTTGTTCTGAAATAAAAACATGACTGATACATAAATAGCAGAATAAACTTGCCTTCTGTCAGCACTTTCCCAGTCCACTGATACTCTGCCTTTTCTTTTTCCTTCTGGGTTTATCAGGCCATCTCTTATATTTGAAAATGCTGGATCTGTTCTTCCTCTCTGGCAGTTTTAGCATAAGAATTGTTTTGTTTTGTAAGAGAGGAAAGTGGGAGAAAGAAAACAAATAAGATAAACACAAATAAATTCAGAAAAAGATTTACTAAGACAGCAATGGGAAATTTTTCTCTCCTCCACATGAGAGTATTTAGTGTGCTGTGGAAATATGTAGTGTCTCGCTACTATAGTGTGCTAATATGACTGCTTCCATTATTTTGAGCCTATTTGTATTCTGGAAAATACTAAAGCTGGCTAGTGATATGGAAGTTGATGATTATTGGCACTGGCGTCTCTGAGAGCTGCTTAAATTAGAGTCATACTTAAAAATTAAATGAGTACAATCCTGCTGCAGAATTGCAAACTGTAGAATGTCCTGCTGGACACTAAAATCTTCTTTCTGAAGCTGTACTCTCACCTGTGAGAACCCTTACCTTTCCTGCTACACTCCCTGGATGCTTAGAGCTAGAAACATGAGCTATAACAGTTGGAGTAGCAGAGCAAAAGCTCTCAGGTTAGGACTACAAGGGATCAAAATTCTCAGTAACACACTGTGTTAAACTGTGACTTCCTCTACACTGGGAAATTAAACAAGCCTGGGGTCAAGCGGTGTGAAATGCCACCATCCATCCTATTAAATGGTCCTTGATCCAGAGTGTCTTCTGAATTGTGCCTGGAAGCTGCCTGGGAAAGTGCTAGCTGGCCAATGTAACAACTGCCAGACACTGTTCTGACAACTGAGCTTGTGACAATTTTGTTTATAATTCAGAAACCTTCCCTGACGCTGTTTAAATTACTAGAGTGGACCCAGTCTGTCTGAAACGATGCTTTCCTCACCTTTCAGACCAGTGTAATAATACTGCATCTTCTATCCTCCGTATTATGTGCCTTTGAGTACACTACCAAAATACTTAGTTATCCCATGATTTGATATAACCTGATAGAAATGATCTATTTTAGTTAATAAACACATTAAATACAAAATTCATTAAACTGAACCCCATCTACTTCAGCCATTCTCGGGGAACACTTCTACGCTACATCAGGGTTACAGACAAAAAAAGAGAGGCAAGTGAAAGAAAAGATTTGCTAATGGATATCCTTCATGAGCAAGGAAGCCATATCATAGCAGTTAAGCTGCTCCTTGGCATATTCATGCCACCATTCAGAAGAAAAAGATATATCACAGTCCTATAGGATACTGAACACAAGCACTAGATGGAGCAGCGGGCAAACTTCTGGGCTCTTTCTATGCTTAATTCAGTCCCTGAAGTTACCAGACAGTGTAATTAGAATCTAAGCTGTCAAGCTGACTCCTGGACAGTACTTTATAAAGATGTGGATGTGCCTCGTGTAGGGCTGCAACATTAGGCTATATTACATGACGTTTTGGATTCAGTACAAGTAATGCTGATGTATAACTGGTGGCCACATTCTTAGATATATTCTTAGATGTTTGTACATATTTTTCTGTCTAACAGTTTTAACAAATATATACCCTTAATTCCACAGTATCCCAGTAGTCATTAGACTGCTGAGGGCTTCAGTCAACATAAAAAACCGAAGCCTTTTCTATAATATTTCACTGTACATAGTACATTGTACCTTGTCTGCCTTACAGAAATGCCACAGCTTTCTCATAGCTGGCAGTCCACAAAGATTCTGGGCTTCCTTGGTGCTTGAAGATTTCCAGTGTACAGTGAACCTGACTTAAGAAAACTCGAAATATGTACGTAGGAGGAGAAGTGTTCTCAAGGTATCTGTTTTGGGTTCCAGGCATTTCCCTAGTTGGAGAAAAGTTATCTTGTTGGAGGGGAAAAAGTACATTGTTAGAAAACGTCTTCATGATTCTTAAGGGAGAGCGGGGCACTGACTTACATAGCTTTTAAGTATTCAGGAATGCAATTGTGAACTTCAGCTTTCTTTAAAGAACAGAAAATAGAAGAGAGGATATTTCCACTTCTTCCCTTGACAAAAACAATCTTTGCAACATCAACCTACAGCTAGTGCTGAGCTTATCACTCCCTCCAATCCACCCTGCTCTCCCACTTCAGTTCCCTGTTCTGGCTTCTGAAACTCACATCTTTCGGAGCTGATTGAATAATGGAATTTTCATTTTAGCCTCTGCTTCAAATAAATGAAAAAAGAAAATCCTGTGGATTAGATATGGAGCTATTCAATCTAGCTTCAAGACCCTATATTGTCAACCTCATAGTAAAAATAAAAGAGGGTCACTTTTAAAAGGAAAAGTTAAATTGAATTGTTTCAAAAATGACACTTCGCTATTTTTTCACCTCTGGACTAAATATCAAAATCCACCCTAGTTTGCCAATTTCTTGACAAATAGCTGCAGCTTTCCAGAAACTGCATATGTCCCTCACCACATTATTGAGAAAATAACAGTAGAATATATACAATGACCTGAGAGCTATATGAAGATTATTTGTGTCAGCAGGTAAGTGTAAACCTTTATACAAACATCTACATCATAAGAAAGCCCCACGTTCTTCTCTTGGGTGTTTTACCTCACTCTCCCCTTTTCCAAAGTGCCTCCTAAATTTCTTCAATGATTTGCCCAGAATTCATTACTCTGACTTTATGCCTACCAAATGCTTCAAAGAGGCAGGAAGAGATTACAGCTTGGTTAGAAGGACTCAAAAAACCTTTCCTTTACCCATGTAAAACTGTTAGTTAGCTGAATTTGACCATCAGCAAGTTAACAGCTGTCCATCTAGCTGCAAAACCTATTTATTTTATGTTTTAAGACCTAAGGTAATATTTTGCTACATCTCTCGATAGCCCCAGTAGCGCCTCTCGACAGGTGCATCAGTGAGTTTAGCTGCAAGGGAGAACCATTTCCAGCCCTCACAACAGTAATTATGGCTTCTTTCACCTTGTTCCCCTTCTTGCTCTGACATCTTCAGTCACCAGCAACAAGAATTCATGTTCAGGCAGCAAATAGTGGTCAGGTACAGGTACCATAGGCAGTCACTGAGGAGGGCAGACTACTGGACATGGGAGATTGCGTTCTTTTTCTGCGTCAGAAGCTGGCTGTGTTTCAAGATGTGATGGCAGTATAACGTGACAGCAGGCATATTTTCAAAGTATATGCAAGATGCCTGTGTTAAAACCTGGGCCAAGAAGAGTTTGAAAATACGCAAAGGAATGCTAACATCACACTTTAAACCCTATTCCAGAGAAATGCAAAAAGGCGCTATTAACTTGAGCCAAAAGCACTTGGTGTTAGAAGGAAATCCTGTGCAAGAGTGGCTGAATTCACAGAAAAACACTTCAAGTTATGCAAATCTGAATAACAGTATTGATCAAGAATGAGAACATCACTGTCACATAATGGTGAAAAGTAACTTGCAGATGGCAATATCTGCTGCCAGTATTATTGAGACTAATTACTCTGAGGTTCAGTTTACTAGTGATTATTACTGAGACCATTCTAAAGAAGAGAGGGGTATAGGATGTTAGCAACAAAAAGTTTAAAGTTTGTTACTTTATTAATAAGAATTTGTATAAGACCTTATTAATAATAATTTGCTTTTATTAAAAAGTCTCTCTACAGAGAGCCCTGATTGCTTCTGTGGAGGGAACTAGACCAATTTTGAGGACAGGCACAATCAATATTTCACCAGTTTCACACGCTTTTCCATTGGCTATCCAGGAGACAAGTACTATTTCCATGATACACTGTCTCTGCAAAATTGCAGACGCAGATGTAAACAGGACCATGCTAACACAATGACTACACACACCATACTCCGTGTTTGCTTAATATACACATATTATTGTAGAGTACTTCTGTTTCAAATTGCAATTGCTCTGGATTATGTTAAGGTACTATAACTAAAGTTTTTGTACTTAGAAAGCAAGGTTAACATTTCTTGAACTGGAAAGCCATGCACTTATTTAGCAGTGTGTTATTTCACTTAATGGACTATTAAAGAGTAAAAGCAAAACTAGGCTACCTGCACTTTCTGGCATCCTATGGAGCTTTGTCATCAAAGTGATGCAAGGAGAGTAGCTCAAGTGCATCACCAAGCTCTGAAACAAGCTATGCCACTGCATGAAAGTTCCCATGAAGCCCCAATGACTGTTACATTATTGAATGCAAATGTCTTGAAAATGCAGTATTTACAATAGACTGAATTTTTTTCATTACTAGGATATCTCAAGTAATAATAAAATCAAAGCATGAAATTCCTGTTTACAAGCAAGTGAAAGAAAGCCATGATAGTATAAAGTATTACTGAACAATAAAATTAAGGATAATATTAAAAGTTTGGATTCAGTGCATCCAGGAAAAAAGAAAAGAAGAAAATCCTAAAATAAGAACCTATGGATTCATCTTTTGGTAGCATGAAATGTAATCCATTTCACCATGTTTCACTATGGCCATATACTCAATGGAGTCCAAATGATTTGGCTCATTCCTGTGAGCTCTGTTCTGTTGTTGTCAGGAGACAACACCCATTCTCTGCCAAGATGCTGTGATGTGTGCAAAGCAGGAGGATTTGAGCTTTGCCCCTTCCTTTCCCTTCCCCCTACTTTGTGCTTCCCTCCCTTTGCCCTGCCTTCCTTCTCCTTCCCTCTCCTTTCTTCTCCTTTACTTTTTTAAACTTTGTTTTGCTTTAGGACAGAAAATCAACAGTCTTATTACTGTGATCCTGCCAGAAGGCTGTAATGCTGGACAACTCAGACTGAAGCTCTGTCCATTTATACCTATCAACACGTATACTCTGCATTTCATATTAACGAGTTTAATATGGTTACGGGACTTTGTTTTCTGACCAGTAAAATATATATTTTGTTTAAGAGGAGAAGCATAGGTATTGCTGTTCTGCCTAGATGTCTCTTGGGAACTTTCTTTAACATCTAAAGCCTTTTTCTGGCAACAATTTTGTTCTCAAACAACAGCAGGCTGGGACTTGTGATAGATCCCATTTAGTCTTTAGAGAAACAGCTAAATTCTGTGAGTTAACTTGTCTTCTTTTACCATCTAAGGAATATTGGCAGGCTGCAACCATTTTCCTCTGTTAGCCCTTGAAATGATTCTTCATGCTTTTGTCACATAATTAAAATTAGATGATTGCAACTCCCTGCTGGCTGGCCTTAGAGCTTTGTAAACTCTCCAGCTGGCCCATAGGTTCATAGTGAAAGGGATGCTCTAAGCATATTCTTTCTTTGTCCTCTCTTCCCTCATCTGCGTTGAAATCACTGCACTTGCTAACTGCCAGCAGAATGTATTTGGTTATTGCTTTCTAAGGCCAGTGAACATAATGTTAGAAACATTATGTGCCAAAGTCTCTCTCAAGCTTTGCTTGAAAGAGTCTGGATGCAAGAGCTTTCAATCTATTTTCTCTTTGTTGGTAGGGTCTCTTTTAGCTGAAAAGGAAAGAGGAAAGAAGGGGGAGGGAATGGAGGAACACAGGCTCTTCTAATACAGTATTCAAAAGGAAAATGCATACAGCTACATGATTTCAAAACTAAGGACTGGCTGTCATTGACAAGTATGTAAATGTTGTGGACATTATGCAGTTGCTTCTCCTCCTATGACAAAATCACTCCCTTCCAGCCCAAAAAAGCAAAGCCTGTATTTTGAAATAACAGCATCTCCCACTACAGCTAGGCTTTCTGAGTGCAGTAGGCTGATTTCCTGGCTGACTTCTTTTTATGTCACATTTTCTTATGGACCATTACTCCCACATTCACATCCAGCCAGTTCCGTCTTATAAATCTTGTATGCAACACCGCAACTGTGTGAGATTTGTTTGATGAGCTTGTAGGGTTTAAAGTTCTCAAGGGCCTGAGTGACTAATTGTTAATGAGAGAGAAGAATGGAAGGATAATGGTGCTTTAACAGTAAGTAATACTAATGGCATAGTTTGTGATTCGATGTGATTGCTCATCGTACTGTCACATGTACAGATATCTCTTAGTGTCCTCTGGTTCTACAGGGCTATAACCTCTCAGCTAGTCAGTAAGCACTTATTTTGCTGAAGGAGAATAATAATGGTGAAGAAGCACAAACAGGCAGTAAAGCTGCCTGTATTGAATTCTCCGTAACTATCAGAGCCTCATCACCTTCTTAGAGCCAAGAGAACATTTGTTAGGGTTGACTTTTTAGGCAGTCTTGGCCAGCCAGGGTTACTATGGATGCAGAATCACAGCAGTTATACTGTAGAATAGGAATGTTCCCCTTATTTGTGCTTCATATTAATGATTTATGTTCCAGTGTAGCCACTTCTCTGCCCAGCCACTTTTTCTGTGCTTTTTCTGTGCAATCTAGTACTTTGGACACCAATATTTAGTAGTACAGAACTGTTAGTAGCCATGGGCTTGATCTTAAATCCCTTGGACAGATTTCCCTGGAGGTATTTAAAAGATGTGTAGATATGGCACTTAGGGACACGGTTTAGTGGTGAAGTTCCCAGTGTTAGGTTAATGGTTGTACTCAGTGATTTAGAGGTCTTTTCCAAACTAAACTATTCTGTGATTCCGTGACTACTCCCCCATCCAGCTGAATGTATGAACACTGCAGGTCTTTGGCAGCTCTGCAAATCAAGACTGCAGCTCCTAGGAGTCTGAAAACACAGTTGATTCTTACACTCAGCTTCCTGCCACAGTGCAGTTTGTGACTGCTGGCAGCCACAATATAACATAAGCTCTGTTTCTTTTTTCCCCTGCCCCATCAGGGCTTTTGCAGAGACAAATACATTACTACGTGTGAGCAAGCGCACGAAGCCATGGCTAACGCAGAGAGCATCGTCTCGTATGACAGAGATGATATTTGCTGTGCTCTGCAGCCTTCCCAGTGCAAACATCTCCGCTGGGGACCTCACCACTGTGGTGCTGGCATGCTGCTGCCTTTGAACAGGGACAGTGCCAACCTCCCAGACAGCCGTAAGTATGTGCAGCCAAGACACCACGTATCAGGGCCTGTGCATGTGTCAAGGACAGGTTTCCCAGCCTGAAAAGTCAAAGCAAATGTTTTTCCCTCAGGAGGTGCATTTGTCTCTATGGTGAAGAAAATGTATTATCACAAGTGTTGCCTTTGAGCTCGGAGCTGGACAAAGACCAAACAGACACTGAATCCAGCAAAGTTTCAGCATCCCTCCCTCTTGAGAAACATTCACATAGTCTGACAATTTTTTTCTTCCGAAAATCAATCCGCTTCCAAAAGAAGCAAGATGAATAATGACCAACACAGTCCTTGCTTCCAGCCTTCCCAAAGCAACTGCTTGGAAAACAACACTTGAAGTTTGTTCCTCTGAGGACTACTCTCAAACCTAGTGTCCTTGTTAGCCATCTTCAGGTGTCTTCTGGCCATGATACCATTGCCCCCAAATATTGTCACAGATAAATGGCCTGTAACTGGACTCCCTGCTTTGCTCCTAATGTTACAGACCCCACACAGAGACACAACCCCTAGTTTCAGACCTATGGTTGCACAGTCTTCAGCTTGCCGGGGGCTTGCAGGCGGCTGTGCAGCGATGCTGCTACTGCCACCTCCTGAAGGCCAACTGATTTCAGCACACCAATGAGCCAGTTAAAAGCCCTGCACCTGACCACACACCAGCTTCATTCCGGGTCTGAGCTAACTCTGGTCGAGTTAGTTACTGCTACAAGGCAACGGAGCCAGGACCCGCAGGGTATTTAACACTTAAAACATCTTGTAATGCTGCAGAAATGCAGGCTTGTGGAATAAAACAGATGGTTAAGTGGAAGGAAGGATACTTTATCACTTGACAAAAATGGGCAAGAGTAAAATCTCTAGTTGTCTTTTGAAAGTATTTTTATGTTAGTTCTCCTGTGTTGCTGAGATCATATTTTTCTCCTTGAATATAAAAGGTATGGGGGTTTGGGGTGGGTTTTTTGTTTTTGTTTGTTTGTTTTGTTTTGTTTTAATTTTAGGACATCTGGACAGTCACCCAACCACAGCCTCCTCTCCCTAATCAAAATCTGTCTGACCATAACTTTCTTATTCCAAATTTCATTCACAGGCAAAGACTATCTATTGTTCAAGTATTTTTACTCTGTCATAATCAAAATACATATTCTAGCTTAACTTAAAATAGACATGTCAGAAACACTTGATGTGTCCTGCATGCCTGTCAACAAGTGATAATCAAATTTCCTTGCCATACCAAAGTTGGGCAGGAGACATTTCTTTTTTAAAAAAATACACAAACAACCTATCTTGTTTTCATATCATATTGAATTTCTGAGACACAATGGGAGTTTTTCTTTTATGTAAAGGAGTTAAAAAGGATTACAATCAGTTAAAGGGATGACTGTCGAAGCTGAGATGGGGTTAGGAGGCACATTTCTCTTTGAAACAGCCTACATGCAGTGTTACTGAAACTTAAAGAACAGAGGGGGGGATTATTTCTCTGGTTTTTCTGTTTATTTATTATGTAAATGCAGTTTCTCTTCTCTAAATATTTAACTTCTCCCTTTCTCCCTGAAAATCAAACAGCAGCAGGGGTAGAAAAGCAGGGAACACAATTGTAAAATCGGCAATACACTGGATTTGTGCAAGTATGAGAAGAGAAACAAAGTCTAGTACATTTGTTTTGAAGGTAAAACCCAAACTGACAGTCCCTTACAAAATTACTGTAAAAGAAATAACATGATGCTAAAAGGAAACTTCAGACAGAGAAGTGTTTTAAAACCAATACAGTGGTAATGTAGCAATGTTCTGCAGAAGGAGAGAAGATAAATGTGTATGGAAAGAGAAGTTATTCCAAACACTTTCTGCATAGGCTGCTTCTGGAAATGTTGCCAGAAACGAAGAGCATGTCCTAGAAACATAAACAAATAGGCATGTGCAGTACATGGTTAAAATTATCAATGTCTCACTGACTTGTGATCCAGACTAAGCAGGGCATTAAAAAATCCAAAAGAGCACAGTATCTTCTATTCCTGAAGAGCCAGAAAGGGTACACTGACATAACAGTTTCCAACAGCTGTCATAACAGCATGCGCAGGGTCACACTGGAGCTGATGGACAACAGCCTCTTGCACACAGAGCACTGGAGCCATGCTTCTTTGGGCTGCATGGTGCCAGGTTCAGCTCTGGTTACCGTGTCCAGTATATCACAGCTTAATCCTTCTGGGATTGTCTGGGGCCTTCTCTGAGGGGTCCTCCAGCATGTCCTTTTCTGGCTTTGCCAAGGCAGAGGAATGCTTGTCCCTGACCCTTCATTTGATTTTGCCTGTTTCACTTCTGACACAAAATGGCATTCCTCACCCAGAGGTGTGATGAGATGTGAAGAGGACTTTTCCTTTCCCCACTAACTTTATTGTTTGGGGGTATAAAAATTCCAAATCGCTTATAAATACAAACTGAGAATAAAAGCACCCGGTTGTCCCGATATCACTGCTCTAAGACATGAGCTTACTGGGTTCAAAACTGAACTGAAACACCTCTTATTTATTGACTCTCCCACTAAGTTCAATGCAACCATACTGAGAGAAAACCAGAGAGGACTGCAGAACAGAAAAGCTTACAATTATCAAATAATTATCCCAGAAAGGATCCTGCTGTGGGAGAGACTATTGCCCCTGTTCCCATAAAACAGGAGAGAGAACAAGACAGAGGCGCCTTTGGCACCCCTCCTTGACAAGCCTTCACCCGGCTCTGGGTAGACTGCTGTTCCTCTGAAAAGCCGCTCCAAGGAAGAGAACTGTTGCAACCCACCCCAGAATACTTCAGCAGGGTGAAACAGAGGGCAAGCTGCCTGCAAGCATGCATGGTAAAGTAAAGAAAGTAGACACTAGGCATCCAGACCTGATGGATATTCCAAAATAAATGCTGCAGGAAAAGACCTTGTTCCCATACAGCAGCACAGCTTCATAGGGGACGGTCTGCACCACAGACTTCTCGGATCCAGTGTTGCCTTGGTGAAAAGAAATAAGGGGCCCCAAGGGGTAGATTTTGCCATGGGACATTTGCAGATGTAGTCTCAGGATGTCTTGACTGCTTCCTGAGGATTCACTGTGCAGGTGAAAGAGTGAATTTTGAAGTTCAGTTCACTCATCCTCTCTGTATGCAGTCTGAGAGACCTGGAATCTGGGTCACTCTAAGTCTAAGAAAATGGCAAAGACCATGTAATTTCAGGGTGGAGCAAGTGAGAACCACACCTCAGGGAGGCTAAGGTGCATTAAAAACCTCCAGCTTTTTTAGTAGAGATGCTATCTGGATTCTGACTCTTATACAAAAACAGATGTGCAATGCAAAAGCCAGATTTTAGAAAATACTGAGTGCAGGAGGCTAAGAAAGGTGTGAAACGTCTGATACAAACTGTGGTCTGAAAATATGTGAAAGGAGTATGGATAAAGATGATGCTAGAGGCGTTAACCTGCTTTCTGATTATTTCTCTTTGCAGATGGCAATTTGTGTCATTGAAATTTTTACGTTGCTTCTGGGCTTTCTCTTTTCTGTTCCTCCGGTTTCAGTTGTCCTTTGCTATCCTGATGCTGGACAACAGGCAAATGCCCCTTGATGGAGAGAATCATTTGCATATGCCATGCTTTACTGGAGGGAATGAAACCTCTGAAAAGCAGCAGGAATGGTAAATCTTTTAACCTTTTCCTCTTGCTTCCCGCTCCCAAACTGACTGTGCGTTGGCATTTCCAAGGCAGACTTAACATCTAGAACAGCAGAGAGTCAATGGATGTGGCCTTCATATTCTAAGCAAATGATGCAGAGTAGCTGCAAGACCTTTGGCATCTGACTATGATGATTCTTTCAAGAGAATTGTCTACTGAAGGGACCTGAGCTACTGGAGATTAAACATACTGCATGCTCAGTTTCCACACTTCCAGAAAAATTCCCTTTTAGTCAATAGTAAAATGCAAGTCTTTCAACCATTTCCTTAGCATTAGAGAAATAAAAACAAAAACCAGGAGAAAAGGGCTGTAGAGAACAACTCACAGAGGCTGAGGATTAATGAAAGGAATGTGAAACCATGAAAGGTGCATATGCCCGTATTTTCTGTAATGCTCAGAGCAACTGCTGAGTAAGTGAAGGGTCACTCCTAGTATGACTAATGGTGTAACTACTTAAGGACTTATTTCCACCGGAGCTTATGAAAGTTAGATCAAAACAAACCACACAGTTTAAAAGAGAAATGCTCGCAACCCGCTCTTGACTGCAGCAGGCTATTTCAGCTGTGTATATGTGTAAGTTTAAGCGCACACATGATTCTGCTGAATGAGATGTAACGCTTAAAACCGTGTGCTGACATGAACTGCTTTGCTGAAGTGAGGTCTCCATCTGTCCATACAGAGCTACACATCTAAAGTCGTTACAACTTTACTTTGCAGCCATTAGTTTTGGTCCCAAAGGGAGCTATTTATAAATATCTGTATTAATTAAATGAGATCTGTACAGCAGAAAAAGGAATCAACTAAATATAGTCACTATGGCAACAAATATTTCCTGGTGGTAGTTTTGCTTCTAATCAGTAATGGCCTCCCTGTATTCCCAACAATGGCAAAAGTTGTCTGGCTTTTCTTTTTTTGTTGTTTGTTTGTATTGAATATGTTCCTACAGAGTAAGACAATAAAAGCAATGTCCAAGTATTTTAGACAAAAGTCCCTTTCCAGTAATGTTTTATACTAATTTAAAAATTATTAAGAACTTGAAATGGGAATCCATTGTTTTCCATTCTTCCCGCCCTCCTACCTCCCCAGTAAGCAAGAGCCTCTGCTGCACTGAGAAATTCCATGGGCTCCGACTTTCAATTAGGATATTAAAGTGAGCCCTTCACCACTAGCATCAGCTGAAAGCAAGGCTAGAAAAATGATGGCACAAAACAACCTGATGTTTTCAACAGTCTTGGCTGACCCCTGTGTCCACACTAAGCAAAAATAGAAAATAAAAGGTGCTGATGTTTCACCAGCCCCCAACTGTAAAAGATATCTCAGGGGGTTTCATGAGATAATCTGCATTTTGGTGGCACTCAAAGATACCAAGGGGTTATCTGCTTGCTTTCTTTTTTCTCCCTTTTTTTTTAATCCCCTTTTTTTTTCCTTGAGTAGATAAACCAACATTTTCAAAATTGTTTTGAACACCAGCCTTGCCCATTGCCAAATTAGAGGATATTTCTAGGACAGGTCTATGATTCCCCTCTGTTTTTACTTCCCTGTTTTCTTTAAACAGTGACCTCAAAGGTATGTGGTCATGGTGTCTGTGTCTCCAGGTATTTTTTTCCCCTAAGGACTAGCAAATCCATTGGCAGTGTCAACCAAATGCAGCAAAGGAGGCCAGTTCTCAGAAAGAGTTAAGTTTGTATAAGTTTCATGAAAACAGTTCTCTGGCAGAGGAAAGAGATCCTTTCTATGCCCTGACTGTTTGAAAAATCAGTTCACTCTCTTGTTGGCTATGCAAGAGTCCACATTAGCTCTGGGGCAAGAGGTGAGAAAGTACACATGCTTATGATTGCCCCAATCATGGGAGAAGTTTCAGTAGGAGCTGGCACCTTTTTTAGACACTGATATCAATCAGGGCTCTGTATGAAATCAGCCTTCGTAAATCTCAGTGTTCCTGGCCTTGACAGTCTAACATGAACAACTAAATAGTCAATATTGATCTTCCAGTGTCTCTCCACAGTTACCTGTGCCTATTTGGATGTGCGGCTTTACACTGAGATCACACTCTGATGCAGATTGATTTGTTTATCATAATTACCATGTAATAATTTGGAGAATAGAAATCTGTTTATGCAAGAGAGGCATTCAATTTGTAAAGCTCAAGCCACACCTTCCCCACAACCAAAACTGCAGCAGAGCCATACTGAGATTCCAGAGCAAAGGAAATGCATGGCTAGCCTCTGATTTGCCACCTTTGGGCATTTTGTTGGGGGTTTTTCTGTCATGGATGCAAGTAATTCATGCAAGCAAAAGAGCTATAGTTGAAGCAAGGTATTTAGAAAAATCAGTAAAAAAATACTGGAGCTGACATGACTATTCTCCATCTAATCTTTAGCTTTACAAGCCCCTCCTGACACAAGTCACCTTCTGAGGACAGCAAAGAGAGCAAAGGAAACTACTGACCTCTCACCCACATTGGCACCCACAGCTGCAGCACCAGCACATTAGCCCAGACTGCTCTGGGAGCTTACAGCTGGGCTTTTGGCATTATATTATCTTATTTATTGACTTATTTAATAAATATTAAATTAGTATTTATTTATTATCTTATTTACTGTTTTTAAAAAGTGAATGTTTCTGTTAAAAGTAAATGCTAGCAGACTTGTCCTACACTAAAGAATAAGCTCACTTTTCCCCATGAGCAAGTAGTTCATAAAAATCTGAAGTACTTTGAGGCTGGATTGAGAAGGTACCCCCACCTTCAGTGGGGCTGTTTGTTAGTGAGGTGACAACTGCAATGCAGGATTACGTGACGTTTGTTTTCTAATGCACATGCTGTTCAAAAGAAATAATAAGAAAAATATAAACAAATGCAAAGGAATCCTGGGAACAGAAGATCTACAAAAAAAGACCCCACTTAATGAAAAGCACATATATTGCTCTGTGTTGTGTCACTGACCATATATATATGTTAATTCTTCCAAGCTTCATTTGCCTAACAGCATGGAAGCTGCCAGCATTTTAAGTACTGCTATCAGATAACTTGAAATGACATTAGACAGACCATACAAACAGCAAACAGGCTCTAGCAACTGTATTCTCAAATCCAATCCTATGAGGTGCAGCATGGTTTTGCTAAGCATAGGCTTTAAGATAACACAATCTGAATCCCTAAACTTTTGTGGTAAGAGAAGTTACACCACATATTGCAAAGATGAAGGTTTGAGAAATTTCACGCGACGAGGCCTGATCCAACATTTTAATTTGTAACCTTGCCAATATAGGGGGGTGTATTTCCCTGCTTTTATCGTCCTGTATTTTGCTGTCATTTCTCAATCAGCCAGATGAGAAAACTGTTCCATAATACCTAGATTTCACTTTTAGGTCTGTTTTCCTGGCACTTCCAGGGTTACGGCAGTACAGAGAAACGCCAAGCCAGAACTCCGTGTGCTACACGCTAATGCAAGATGGGGACAGGCAGTATCGATCTGAACCTCCTGAAGTCTTGAAAACACTTATGCATGTACTGAACTCTTTATAAGGAATTTCATTATTTTCAAGGGGGCTTCTTACATGTTTAAGAAGATGGCTGTTATAAAGGATGACAGTACAGACAAAACTAATACAGGACACTTTCAGAGATCAGGGAAGAGAACACATCACCACTATTCTATCCTCCCCCCCCCGAAAAAACTCTGTACTTCCATGCATACTTTCACAAAGATATGCATCTTTTCACAAAGCTTTCCTCCCCTTAAATAAGATTATGAAAATATTTGTCCATCCCCCTGCACATAATATCAACTTTAAACAATTCCTCTTACTTGCTAGTATCTCACATGAACTTCTAATCTGGCTGCATTTAGCTTCTCTATTTTTTTAAGTGAACTGTCCCCCACCCTCACTTTAGGGAACACACTTGAGAGTCAAACATGAACAAAAATCTCCCATTCCCTCCAAAGTATGGCATTCATGAAGATATCATGAATAAGTAAACGTTCCCTAGTGTTCTGTTTCTTTTGTCTGGTTTATTGGTGTTGGGAAACCATCTTCTTAATTTATTTATGTTGGTATTTCATTTCCTTATTGAGTTTCAAAGATGAATAGAGAAAAATAAATACCAAGGAAATAGCTGACAGACTGAAATGACCAAGGTTTTTTTCCAGAGGGGTTAAAAAAATTATGCTTTAATACAAAGGTTTTGTTGCCTCCTTATTTCATTTAATACACCTGCTTTCAGTATGGAATGCCTGACACTCTGTGTATGACAGTATTTAGCAAGAGAGTATAGCAAAATCCCGTTTATCGGCATGCAGGAACTCAGTTTCTTCTCATAATTCTGATTTAATGATATTGCATTCTAGGCCCCTGTATTACTATCGTGCTTTGAAGTGAGGCAATCCTAGTTAGTCAAGGCTCACTCAAATGGTAGATGTGACAGCAAGTCAGTTTTGCACAGACCTCACCAAGGTCCCAGACGCATTCCTGCAACAGATCCAGTATTTGTTATCTTTTTCCAGATTCCCTAGGGAGACAGCGCATTGAAACATAGTTGTGGTTCCCAGTTGGAAGGCAATGTGCAAGATAAGGTCAGCAAGTGGACTGGTTCTTGCTTACCTGATCTTGCTAAATCCTTTGACAGATCTTGGTAAAATGATCAAATCTCAGAAAAATTGTTGCTCAGACTCTATTTTTTAAAAGTAACGAAGTAGTAAATGTCAATGAAAATTACCAGACCTTAGGCAGGATGCTTATCTTAGGACTGAAGAGGCAGACTGCATTTTGTGTATTGGAAAATCCAAGCACTATACCTGAGCCTTATAAGCAGTTATACAAATTTTTAATTGTTTCATGCTGACAGGGTCCATTTTTCAAAGCCATGGGAAATCTTCAGTAGGCTTAAATCTGATTTGATCTTTGTACATGGCTGACCAAAGGGCAATGTGATATCTTTTCTACAGCTCTAACTGTTACCGTACTCACAGCTGTAGTGTCTTAGCAAAGGTCCTTTCCAGAGGTGAAAATGGAGGCATTAGAGCATGACACATTTTTTAAGTCCTACTTCATAACCTCACATCTCAGATGAACTGTGAAACTTAAGACTAAGGGACAAACATCACAAACTAGCCAACCAGTACTATTTTTATTCTCACAGCAAAGTCAGAAGGGGTTTTTTTTTACCTTCTTTTTGAAGGCAAAAGTCATATCTTTTCCAACTGAGGACAATAAAGGCTATAAGAATTGCTTTAAAACCTCACATTACCTTACTGGGTTGCAGCAATGAGTGTGTAGATGCTACATTGATGAAACTCCCACTGCTCAAGTGGTAACATGCTCAAATTTCCACTCGCACTGCAAAACAAACAACACCCTCCTCCCCCCCCAACTTGGTGCATTGTTTTGAAGCTGTAGCCCTCAGGGCTAGGATCTTACAGGTTAAACAAATTTTTTTTGACAGAATTTTACTTTTAAATTTGTAGGGTAAATATAGAAGGCAATGGTGATTCAGGGCAGGCAGAGCTCCTCCCTTTTCTGAGTCACTTCTGTTCAGATATCACAGGAAGACAGGAGAAATGCAATATACCTGCAGGTGTCACCTTACCAAGAGAACGTAGTACAGAGGTCCTGACCTTTTGGAGGGGTGCAAAGGAAGCCTCCATAATCTTTCTGAGCTGGAAATTTATTCCATGTTAGTGTTGTGGCCAAATTCTAACCTTGCTTGTTCTACCGACTGAAAAAAAAGGAAATTCCAGCCAGAAAAAAAAATCTCTGAAGCCCAAAAAATAGTCTGCTCTGACAGTCCTTGAAGAAGAGGAATGCTGTGTCACAGTGGAGACTAGCTGTACCACAGCAGCACGTGGTGAGACTCAGCACAGGCTAGGAAATCTCTCCACAATCCTTCTGGAATGAAGGCAACAAACTGCCATCACATGTTGTTGCATTTTTTAACAATTTGTGTCTAATCTAAAAAGTGGAACCATCTAAAAGCTATTGTTGTCTTGGAGCTATTTTTAGGTGCAGAAACCAAAACTGCAAAATATATTGGATATTAAAGAGCTCAGACTAAAAATACTTGACAGCAACATATGATATCTTTGGATCAGAAAACACAGATGAATTAGTAAAGGAGCTACATACTCCTACAACACAACCGACCAGGACGTTATGCATGAGACTGCCAGTATCCTGAGAAAAGATAGCATGTAAATGGGATGACCTCTGGCTACAGCCCATCTTCCTTCCTAAATGCTGTCTTCCAGCACCTGCAAAGGCTGTGTCATGCTCCAGTCTTGAGTGTCCGAGTGACATGAGAGCTTCCTCCATGACCCTAGAAAAGATTCGGGGTGCAGAAGACACGGCACAGATTTAATCCATGCTCTCTTCCTCCATGTGCCTTCATGCTCCAGCTACCTTCAAGGGAAAGGAGAAGACAGTTCTGTGATCAGTTTGCCCTCTGTTTTTCTGTTCACGCTGGTATTAGCAGGTGTGTCCCTGAGTGAGGACTGAGGAACACTGAAGCCTCCCTTTCTCTCTTCATGAAAAGTAGGCAAGGGAACATTTTGGACATTGTTTTCATTACCTCAGAGGTTAGATGAAAGCCAAGTTGCTTGCCAACTCAATTTCCCCAGTATAAGCTATGCAAGAGCTAAGTCCTTTAAAAAAACCGAAGTGTTGGGTTGAACTTGGCAAATGAGGCTGTGGTATCTCCTGGCCATAAATTAGAGCCTTTCAGCTCTCTGAAAAAGAATGTGCAAGTCACTCCTCTGGAGGGCTAAGAGTGCATGAGGCCAGAGAGAAGGCAATTCCCAAATCCAAAGCTGCAGTACTAGCATATTCATGTGACAGGTAATTAGTTGTCCACGAAGGACTTTCCCTAGTAGCATTTTTCCAACATGGCTTAAGAACTGGAAGAGCTGAAATGTATTTGAATGAGTTCTTCTCTGCATTTCTATCCACTTATCCACTTGTTTTTTTCTTTTCTACTAACCTACTTCTGCTAACAGATGTGCACTGTGCTGTGAGGCTAATGTCTAGTGTGCAGCTTGTCAATTGTCAGTTTAATCTAGTGTAAGAACAACTCCCTAAGGTTTAGTGACTTCTGCCTTTCACCAGCATCCCCGTATTTCTGTTTCTTTTTTAACTGCTTATCTTGACTAAAGGCCAGATGTAATCTGATGTAATTTGATTAAGTTTCTTTGCCTTTAGCAGAGCTCTACCAATTTACACTGGCTGAGAATTTTTTTTCAAAAATATTCTTTGTACCAGGTCTACTTGTTTTGCATACAAAATGCAAGCAAGTAATGAGTTATGTGGTTGCATCTGCAGGCTATATGTATAAGGCTCAGCAGGCAGCTCTGAGTACTAGTTTTTCCATCAGGAGTTACAATGGGGGTAGATGTACATTTTAAGGATGCACAGCAGCTGGGCAGAGAGGGCTGTGCTTAGTCTAGAGTCATCCAGCTATTACGTCACACAAATCAGCAACAATGGGATTTTGCAGAGTTGTTAGATGTCTGTCTCTTTGTTGCCTGTGACCAGGACAGGTAAGTATGAGAGTCCAGTGTTTCACACTCCAGTTCCTAAGCTTCAGCTAGTCTGCAAACCCACATTTATTCTTGCTCCTGCACAAATGCCTTGGTTGTTGTAGACATTAAGAATCATTGTTCTCCTGACTCTCGGTGCGTCACATAGCGGGTGTGGGAGCTTTGTGATTTTGCAGGTTCGACTTCCGGCAGCAGTGCTTCCTCCATTATAAGCATCATAGGACAACTTCAGTTCAGGCTGGGCACTAGCCTCATTCTACCTTCTGACCTGTTCTAGCACTGGGAAGCACTATTCAGTATTGCACTCATGATTTGGTATTTATAAACCCTTTCCCTTTTTCTATTTTTCTACCACTCCTTTCCATGTGTTCCCCTACTGATAGCACCTGCTCACTGTAACCGTCATGAATGCATTCACCCTTCTGGGTACACTTAGCATTCATCCCTGCTTCACCTGACATGCCTATTACTTTTCTATATATAGGCAACATGTCTTGCAACCACAGTGTCATGAACTTTTAATTTTGTTTGCTGAATCACTGACATTCTGAGTCACTGAAAAAGGCAGAATATTTCCTTCAGACAGAAATGACCCTTGGTGGTCTACATGGGATGATTTAGTTGGGCACAGGGAGGTTGCAATAGTCAAAGATGATGCAGATTAGTGCTCAGATACTATAGCAACATGGACTTCAGAAAACAGTAAGATTTCACAAAAGAAAAACTCTGATGACATCTGATATAATGGGAACAGTCTATAGAAGAGAGGTGGTGGAGGTTCCCCTGTTAGAAAATGTCTAGCAGAAAGCAATTCAAGAACTAGTAATAGATAAAGATTGTGCATGAGAAGACAATGAGGTTTCTAAGTTTCTCACACTGTGATCAGTTTAAGAACATGAGTTACTACCTACTACTGAACTTCACGCCTCCCCAGACAAAGCCAATCTATTGGCCACGTAACATACACCGGGCAGAGCAGAAGTTAGACATTCTGCTCCTCTCTGTAATGGGTTGGTGGAAGTGCACAGATTAGCAGACAAAGGCATGACTAATGTTATTAGCCGAATGCTTTCATGGAGCTATGGCGTTATGGAACTTCAGCAGAAATGTAAGTCTCACAGATCAAACTGATGGTCTTACTAGGTTAACAGAAATATCATTATTTTTATTTTCATCCTACCTAAAAACATGGTGTTTCAGGCCCTAGGTATTCTAATAATAGTATCAGCAAATAAAATCTGTGTGTATGTATATGTATATGTATATGTATATGTATATGTATATGTATATGTATATGTATATGTATATGTATATGTATATGTATATGTATATGTATATGTATATGTATATGTATAAACATATATAGAAATTCCACCTGCATTTAACTGGCAGTGTACTGAATGTTCTGAAGACCACTGTTATTTACTGAAATAAAGCACTAGCAAGAATGAATGCTGTGCCACGTAATCAGGGGTCTTTTTAGTTTTCAGAAACCTAATGAATGAACACATGACATGCACTAGTTTCTGACATGACAAACATATGGTTCTCATAAATAAATAAAAAGCATGATGATAAAGTTACACTGATACTAAAGAGTGGTAACATTTGGTAAGCTGGCAAATTACCTGTCTTACCTTGACAGCAAAAACACAAAATCTCTGAGTAAAAAGAATTAATTGTAACTGATAGCTTTTGGGGCTTCCAAAAGAAACATTAGACCACTTTTTAATATATAGCATCAGGTAAATTTTTTAAAAACACTAAAATCACACAGAAGGTTATCGTCAGCCTTCAGTCACAATACCAACTTATCTGGGAGACTCACAGCAATATAAATGAGTGAAGAAGGGCCTAGGTGCCTACATTCTACTTTGATTCAAAACTGAGATCCTGAAAATGCCAAAATAGCCACCTATGAGACTGATACTTCTCTAAGGTTGTCTACTGTTTGTGGTACTTAAGAGGACATGGGCGACCCAGATTCAATTTCCAAAACTCTTTATGGGTTTAGGAACCCCATTTTCACATCCATCCCAGGGATAACCTGCCTTGCTCCCCTCTTTCCACATATCGTCACTCCTTGCTTAAATTTTTACACTTTCACTAGTGGCATCAATACTGCAGAATTTGCAGAATATAGGAATAAATTTCTTTCTTCCACGCTTACATTCCAAAGCTACAACCAGATCCCTAACAATTAAGTCATCCCAGTAACACATTCCAAAACATAAAATACACGTTATCTCAAGCAATTGGGATAATGATGTTGCTAGAACACCTCCAGAGAAGGGCAAAAAGGCTGGTGAAGGCTCTAGAGCACAAGTCTTATGAAAAGCAGCTGAGTGATCTAGAGTTGTTTAGCCTGGAGAAGAGGAGGCTGAGGGGAGACCTTATTGCTCTCTACAACTACCTGAAAGGAGGGTGTAGCAAGATGGGTGCTGGTCTCTTCTCACAAGTAACTAGTGCTAGAATGAGAAGAAATGGCCTCAAGTTGTGCCAGGAGAGGTTTAGATTGGATATTAGGAAAAAATTCTTTACTGAAGGAGTGGTGAAGCATTGGACCAGGCTGCCCAGGGAAGTGACTGAGTCACTGTCCATGGAGGTGTTAAAAAAAAACGTGTAGATGGGGCACTTTGGGACATAGTTTAGTAGGTTTGGTGGGGTTGGGCTGATGGTTGGACTTGATAATTTTAGAGATCTTTTCCAGTCTTAATGATTCTATGATTCTATAATCCTATGATTCTATGAAGTTGCCCAACAACCTGCCTGTAGCACAGCGGATGTTCTACAGTCCATACCTTTAAATCTTCAAATCCATTAGTCTGACTGCAAAGTTAGTCAGACACCCAGCATACACAGGGAAACACCGTCCAACCAACAGCCAATTCCAGGCCCATCCTCATCTCAAAATTAATCCAGCTTCATCAGTTTCCCATGGTACCTGCAGGTTCCCTACATGAATCTCATTCTTCGGGTTTCACTGTTCTGACTCCTAATCCTAGCACAAAGATGCAAGCCCTAATCAGGCCAGAACATATCTGAAATGAGTATAATCTGAAAGAATTACCCTTCTGGGGTGTTTGTGATCTCTTCCTTTGGGCTAAGACTAGCCTAAAATTTTGAGTTAACATACAGTTTAGGAGAGAAGTATACAATATATTCCTGAAAGCCAAAGTATTCAAATGGTCTTTAATTTATTTTCATACGACAGAGGTCATCTCTCCTTGGATAAATCTAGAGTTGAAGTGATGATTAAGACTAAGACACAGTTGGAAAATATTTTCATTTCTGAGGATTCCTGAAGTAAAGGGTAGACTGGTGCTGGTAGCATGAAGTCAGCCTCAGTTTGGTCATGAGATAGTAAAGATCATCCATCCAAGAATTGGAGGCCTCCATTTGTTTTTCATAGGGTATGCCAAGCAAAAATAAAGGCTTGTATTGACAATGGACTGAATGGCCTAGAGTTAGTGAGCAGAACATCAAGGTATCACCTTTCTGGGAATTAGGTTAGGATACCCGAGGAATTGCACTCTAGATACTGTCAGGACCGCTAAAGTAGGAAGAGGTCTGGTGCTATCAGGGATGAAAGGGTAAAACTGAGTTTTGAGGAGTAGCAGGGGTTCTCTTGTGACAGTTGTTAGCTTTAGTGATACAGCTGGGTTAAAGGAAAGAATGGGCTGGAGAACTGTATTTATTCCTGAAATGTATTGGGACTGCCATCTTCAATTGAGGATGCTAATACAGTAGTAGAATGGTTGTAGCATAGCTAACAGGACATATTTTGATCCGTTAATGGCCAGGGTCACTTCTCCTGGTTTTGGAAAAGAGAATGTGATAGCCTGCTAGAGTAAGATGAAAATTGGACTGTACAAGCTTCAGATCACAACAGGAACAGTTCTTATGTTAAGGCTACAGTTAGTGTTTGATTTAGGGAGACAGCTAAGGTCTAAGAGAGAACTAGGTGAAAAATTGTGCAAACTTCTTAATCCTTCAGGGAACACCAGACAAGGAGGACAGTACTAGTGAGATTGCGCAGGATACTTACAGGAGAGAGGTGTCACTTCTTTTAACTTTAAACTATGGTAAGGTTGAAGATTGGAATTAGAGTGTGAGAGAAATGAGATTCCAGAATTGCGTTTCCAGGATCACTGGGTTTTGCAGTGGCTGTGGTACTGATGACAGTTATGGTTCAGTTTAAGGTTAGGAAAAGAAGGGCAAGGACTACTGTTACTATACGTGAATCCTGTAGGCACCATTAAAACAGGATGAGGTCTTGCACACAGGAACATCTAATGCGCAACAGTTTGGGCCGAAGTTATATTATCAGTTCTTGTAGGGCCTGCAGGTCTGTGGCATGAAGGTAATGTTGTAATTAATTAGGTCTATTGCTGTGGGGACTACCTGTCTTAGTTAAAAGCTATGTTTGTTTGGAATCAGGCTTGTGCCATAGGAGAGAATGACCACAAAAGGCTCATTCATTACAGGAATTTGCAAAAGCTACAAAAATCGTAAGCAGATAAGGAACATCTGAGGGAAATAATTCGTGGCAATTTTATTAAGATATGTTTAAACCACCTCAAGTTGATGATGGTATTGTAGTTGTGTTTGGATTTGTGATAGAAGGACTCAGGCTAGAACAAAGGCTGCCTGACGAAGCCTGTCAGAATGCAAGAAGTTTGTCTTTTGTTGGGATATAGATGTGGAAAATTAGGTTTTGTTTCTGGATCCCAGAAGACCTGCTGTTACTGTTAGACCAAAAGGCTAGAGTTTGGGTTTGTCAATGTCACCAAATTTCCACTTGTAGTCAGTTATTCTTGGGCCATGTGTCTGGGATGAAAGAGACAAACTCCTAACCACAGCTGCAATTAGTTCCGGGATAGTGTTGCTTTTCTGGCCTTAATACAGGAGTCTGTGTAATGACTGAAAAAATAGGCTAATTCACCATTCCTGCAGATGCCACAAAGTGTGAGTGCTGGGCACAGCAAGGGAAAGAGAATGTGATGGGATGGGCTATGATTGGTTTTAGGTGATGTTCATCTTTCAGGTCTGCAAGGGGCTGAGATGTTGAATGTGCTCTGGAGCAGCATGTGTGCTGTAGTGCTCCAGCCAGCACTGACTAGTTGGGCTAGTATTTAAGTTCAGGTCGCTGAGCCAGAGTTTAAGGTTACGATTAGCCCCTGGTACAGAAGTGGCTGGAGTGTCAGGATTAACACAATGTTCCAGACCAACATGAGAGCCATGCTGGGAGAAATTTTGGGGCAGAGTTAGCTGGCGTAACTGGGTTTGGGCCAAGGTTAAGGGCTTGTCATAGCTTGAGCTGAAAAGCAACATTTACATACGGATCCTGCTGGGGCTGCTAGGCTTCTACCTGAGAGAGCCCTAACATATTAAACCAAATGATTTAATCTGGAGAGTCTGAGGGATCAAGTAGGGTTTGGGGTTAGTTTTAGTGACAGCATGACCTACTATTGTACAGAACTAGGGTAACGACTGCTGAAAAAATCAAAGAGGGCCAGTCACTCCTGCAGACTGATGTATTGTTCCTTTTCCTAAGAGAGAAAGAGACTTCACGGGAAAAAGTCTAACAGAGAAAACAGCAGAAAGAGGAAAAAGCGACACCAGTACTCATCAAGACTTTGGGACCACAACAGAATGGTTTAGAAGTCTATAGACATGCGCATATCTGTTTTGCCCAATATTTAACCTTCCTCCCATCCTTCCTGTCTCACTTCCTCCCAACTCCCACGGTCCTCTGCCTCTCCAAATCACACAGATGTTCCTTTGTGTTCCACTGTGTCCTTCCCAGTCCCAGCACAGGGCACAGGTAGCAATAGCAAAACAAGGGAAGCAGCTTTACCATTTTTTGTCACACTGCGTCCAAGCCAATGACAAGAACCACAACCATCACCATAATAATGGAAGTACTGCAGTAACGTAGCTCTAGGGAGAGAAGTCACAGAATCATAGAATGACCTGAGCTGGAAGGATCATCGAGTCCAACTCCTGCCCCTCCATAGGACAACCCTAACATTCACACCATGTGTCTGAGGGCATTGTCCAAATGCTTCTTGAAAGTTGTCAGGCTCGGCACCATGCTTTCCTGGGGAGCTGTTCCAGTGCTCCACCACCCTCTGGATGAAGAACCTTTTCCTAATATACGACCTAAACATCCCCAGCACAGATTCCTGCCGTTTCCTCGGGTCCTGTCATTGGTCACCAGAGAGAAGAGATCAGCTCCTGCTCCTCCTCCTCTTGTGAGGAAGTTGTGGACAGCGATGAAGTCTCACCTTAGTCTCCTCCAGACTGAACAGACCAAGTGACTTCAGCCACTCCTCATACAATTTCCCCTCTAAACCCTTCACAACCTTTGTGCCCTCCTCTGGACACCTTCCAGCAGTAAGTAAGTGAGAGTGGCAGGAGTTTCACCACAAGATTTTGGAGGATGGATGGATGGAAACATTTGAGGACCTCCAACTTCCAGTTATCCCACTCTGCTCACAGGATCTCCAGCTGGCCGGGCAGCAATTCCCTGCATCCCAATACTTCCAATTGGCACAAGCCCGCGACAAACCTGCCTGGGAGGGCCCCCGAGCGTTCCCCTTACAGAGGGGGGGCATCCAGCTGTTGCCAACAGCTGTGTCTCAGCCGCGGCTGAGCAGCGCCCGAGAGCGGGGTCCGCCCCGCCATCGTCCCCGCCCCTGCCAGGAGGAGGAGGAGGAGGAGGAACCGAGAGTGCCCGACCCGGTGGCTTTTAGGGGGGTGCAGGCCACTCAGTTGTCAGCGCCCGGGCCCTGCGCTCCTCTTCCAGCTGCTGCTTCTGCTCGTTCCCGGCCGCCGGGCTGGCTGCTCCCATCCTCCTTGTGCCGGTACCTACCTCAAACCCTCCGGAGGCTGCGGGGCTCAGCTCGTGAAGGAAGGAGGAGGAAAAGCTGGGTTTGCACAGGCAAAAGGGAATTAATTGCATTGTAACGGGGTGGCGGGGGGAGGGAAACGGGGGGGGGATAGAGAGGAGGAAAAAAATTAACTAAAAAAGGAAAAAAACTAAAAAGGGAAAAAATCGAAAATAAAAGAAATAAAAGGGAAAAAACTTAAAAAAGGAAAAATAAAAATAGAAAAAAAAGGCAAAAAAAAAGGAGCAAAAATTAAAAAAGGGAAGAAAAGATAAAGGAGCGGGGCTGAACGTGGAAGCGGGTCTCGCCGCCCAGGACGCGCACGCCCCGGCGGCCACGCGTGGGAGCAGAGCGCAGGGCCGGGCGGAAGATGCACACGACGCAGAAGGACACCACTTACACCAAGATCTTCGTCGGGGGCTTGCCCTACCACACCACCGACTCCAGCCTGCGCAAGTACTTCGAGGTCTTCGGCGACATCGAGGAGGCGGTGGTCATCACCGACCGGCAGACGGGCAAGTCCCGGGGATACGGCTTTGTAAGTGCCCCGGGGGGGATGCGGGAGGGGGCATCGCGGGGAAACCTCGGCGGGGGTCGCTGTAAGGAGCCCGGGGACGGGAGGGGGTGTCGGCCGTTTGCCTGTTTTTTTTTTCTTTTTCTTTTTCTGTGTATTTTTCTTTTTCTTTTTTCTTTTTCTGTTGTATTTTTCTTTTTCTCTATCTTTCTTTTTCTCTATTTTCTCTTTCTTTTCTCTCTATTTTTCTCTTCCTTTTACTTTTTCTCTACTTTTCCTCTATCTTTTTTCTCTATTTTTCTATTTTTCTATTTTTATTTTTCTCTATCTTTTTCTTTTCTCTATCTGTTTTTTTTTTTCCCCTTCTCTCCGTGCTGGGGAGTTTGGAGAGAGGCTGGGGTATGGTGATGGTGGGAATTACTGAAAAAGGAGATTGAGGGGGGATTGCCTAATTTCTCACCAGCCGCCTGTTGCTCCCTGATACGGGTTTATCTGCCACTGGCGGGGCTCAGCTTGCACCCTCCGCCCTGTGCCCGCTCCCAACTCCCGGAGTTCCATTTTGCTCGGTGGGTGAGAGGTGGGTGGGTGCTGTGGGCAAGAGGCTTCTCCTTCCCCACGGAGAGGGATCTCATGTGCAGCATCACCCATTCAGGTCACCATGGCTGACAGAGCTGCTGCTGAACGGGCTTGTAAGGACCCCAACCCCATCATTGATGGCAGGAAAGCCAATGTCAACCTGGCGTACCTGGGTGCCAAGCCACGGATTATGCAGCCAGGTGAGGAGGCGGCCCTGAAATTGCTTTTTCTCTCTGTACCTGAGGTTTCTGAAGACAGTAAAACTTTAAAAAAAAGGTAGTGCTGCCCTACACTTCCCTGAAACTCACTCACTGTTTGGGTGTGCTTTGGGTTTGATTGTTAAATGCCGCGTGTACAAACTTTCCTTTCCGGCTATTTTGTGCATGTGCCTTATTTAAAGACCAAGAGCGATCAGAGATAAATTATCTACAGTTTCCCATGAAGACTTCCACAGCTCAGACACTTCATTGGTTGTTCCTGCTGCTGGGAATGTATGTCGCTGACCATTTACAGTATCATTGCAGGGAAAGATTGGCCTAGGAATGAATCGCTTCCAATGTGTGCGGTCTTATTAATACAAACAGTGTCTTAATGCAAACCCCTCAGACAGATGGGAGCTATTATGCAGACTTTAAAATGAAACTGCTCTTCCTAAGACCACATCTGAGCCAATCTCATGTCCTAGCCACTTCCCAAATGGCTGCTTTGCTACAAGAGCGACAGGAGTGTAGGGGGTGTGCACATTTGTGCTCCGAAGGAGGCCACTCTGAATTCCCAGGTGCTTAGCCTGAGGAACACTTGTGTGAGCAATTAAGCGCCCACCAAAGAAAGAAGTGGTTTATGCTTAGGTGCTTGAAGAACAGAAATGAAGTTAGGATTTGACCCCCATGCCAAGTCCTCATGAGTAGAGATGACTCGAATTTAAGTCTGTAGAAAGTACACAAATACACTGATGAACAGAAAGTACCATATAATCCTTCAGAGGCTGCAGAATGAAGCACAAAGTAACATGTGAATGAAAATGTTGTGCATGTTGTTTAGAAAAAGTTGTTCTAAACATATCCAGGAAAGCGTGTGCTTTACTGTTTAAGTTCTGGATGCATGTAAATGTGTGCGTGTATATATGGATTGGTATATTTTGCTTTCTAATTTGTGGTTCTGCAGCCTTTCAGGCATCGTCATTGGAGCTTCTTAGTGAAGGCTATTACTCTCTGTTTATGTGCATATATATATATAGCATAAGTAAGTGGCCAAAAGAACATCCATACAGAGAATGTGATGTGTTTTTCTTGGTAGGTTTTGCCTTTGGCGTCCAGCAGCTTCATCCAGCTCTCATACAGAGGCCTTTTGGGTAAGTCTGTTCAATGAGACCTCAAATAGGGGAGGAAAAAGGAAAGAAAAAGTATGGTCCTTGAAGGCCTTTTGCAGTAGCAGCCTTTGTAAACTTAGCAACAATGCTGAAGTTCTCAGACTTATAAATGTATACCAGTAAATGCACTCACCTTGTCGGTCATGTTCTAAATGCCGCAGCTGAGTCAAGTTGTGTGGGACGTGTCCCTCGCACCTAAGCTGTCCAGTCCCGTATGACCCTATGATAAAACAAGGAGGTATGACTTGATGCAAGATTGCTGTGCCCCATTTCTCTTTTTTCAGCTTGACTCAATGTTATTTATCTCTTTCTAATCTGACAGGGATCGTTTACAGTTAAGATAACTGATCAGAAGGATATGATGATAAGAGGTGGAATAGTTCTGTTTGGAATTAAACTCTGTAACCAGTAGACTCAAACACAAACAAGCTAAAATGGTGATTAACGATGCATGTATGTTTTTTCATATAGTCAATAGACCTCCGTGTGCTTTATTTATTTATTTATTTATTTATTACAGTAATGAAGTGGTGTTGATAGCTAAACCGTGTGCTTTTATTTAATTGAAAGAGCTGTAGTGAAAGTTTTTTTGTGGGGGTCTTTTTAATTTTGTTTTTTTTTTGTTGAGGAGTGACTTTGCCATGGGGAGCAAAGGGTCTTTTTTTTTTCCTTGCTTTCAAGCTGTAGCCTGTGACTTTTTTAACCATATTTTGTAGTGAGTGCTAAATTGTGTGACTTCTTGATTTTTAAGTAAATCAACGTATTGCTTGCATGTTCATAATTTTTTGGGGGGGGAGTTGTTCTTGGGGAGGGGTGTGGAGCTCCTTATTAACAATGTGCGTCCATTTGGGCTTTCTAATTTGAGGGGTTTTCCCTTCAATCTGTCTTTAATATGTAGCGCATTTCTCCTTTACCTGAGTATAATATTCCTAAGTAGATCTAACCCTTGCTTCTTACAGCCATATAATTAGGAGGTGAAGTCTGCTTTAAACTTCCCATACAGTGTCACTTCACTAATGCACACTGACTGAGAAACTCATTGCAAAATAATGCATTTTGCTGATTAATGAGTAAGCTAACAATACTGTAGGGAAAATGCGTCACAAATGTATTTTGTTTATTTGACTAGGATAGCTTGAGAATATTCTACCTAGCTGTTATTAATCAACTATAGCTTCTTGGTAGTTTGATTTGTAAAAATGGTAGCAAACAGTTCCTGTCCTCAAAACTGTAGGAAGAAGTTTTCCTAGGAACTTTACATACTTTTAAATGTTGATTCTTCTAAGACACATGGGGAGGTTGCGGGAAACTTTTTGTCTTTTCTTTTGTGTATGATTGTCCTCTACTATATTTTTGTTTGGCTTCTTTGAAGTGTGAGGAGATGACAGTGTATATGCAGTGATCAGTTTATGATGTTTGTCTAAGGTAGGCACGAGGCTGAGTGGGATGTCTCTAGAACTGTTAAAGCACTCCTTGCAAACAGGGTGGGCCCAGGATTCAGCTGTGGAGAGACTGAGTATTTGCTCAGCCCAAGAGAAAAGGAGCACCTGTGGCAATGCTTAGAGGACTGTGCAAGTGTAGGCCTTTTTTTTTGCTTTACTTATGCAGAGCCAACAATAGATCATGTAAATTGTGTTTATGTCAGGGAAATTCTTCCAGCAGGCTGGATAGTGTCTTTCTCTCTAACGCAATATACATAAATTTGAAGAAAAGGCATGTTGGTTGCAGGGTCATCTATATAATGAAATTGGTCATTTTTAAACCTTGGCTTTTGCCTTTCTTTTGCTATGTGCAAACAAAAGAGATTACTAATCTTGCTTTCTCCTCAAAATTTCCAGTGACTTGTACCTTTTCTAGAGAATGTAGTTCAGATTAAGAAGAACAGCATTCATTAGGATGAATGAACTTCATTTGCTGTGTTCTTTGACAATAAGAGGGGTTGTTTCAGTGCTCCCTGAATCTATTTGTATTGAAGAGTTCACCCTTCAAGGATGTTACACGGATTACACTGAAATGTATGGTTACCTTAAAGCCTTTCTTCCTCCAGTGCAGTTGCACTTTTACCAATATTTCGGGTAAAATGGCACACCATGTTGATTCACTACCAATACCCTGCTAATCTATACACAGAAGCTCCAATTGTTTGACATTGGGGTTTTTTTCCTACCAGAGTGCAAATGAGTGAGGTGCTGCCGTCTTCTGGTATGGTCAGCAGTGTTTTGATATGGTTCCCCACCTGTCAAACAAGAAACTGAAAATAATTGGATTATGTTACATCATTACTTTTACTGAGAAGATGCAGAAGTACAATATTCTGAATTAAGTACAACAGTATTGTGGTGGAGGGAGCCAGAAACTAGATTAGCTTCAGCATATGAAGCATTTAAAGTGCTGGGAATTTTTCTTTATTCAGTGCTGCAGAGGTCAATTCATCCACCAAATAACATTTCTCCCTTCTCTTTACATTCAATATCTATCTTACTGTTGGTGTGTTTCATAGAAAGCTATTTGATCACAGGACTGGTTATCTATACAGCTCTGTTTCAGGATTGTTTATTAAAATACTATCTCTGAATTCAGTAGGAATTTATGGAGGGGGAAGATGACTTTGCCTCCTAAGATAGCTTTTCTCATTTTGCTTGTATAATTTTTACTTTAATATTGATGGGAAAATATGGGATCATACAGGGGTACTGGTGTAGGATATGATTTGTTCTGTTAGAGAGATTCTTTTTCCTTTATTTTCTGTCTAGAACTTGTACCTCGATCAAAATGAGAACATTCCCACTAGTTTTAGTCAGAAAGACCAGAGTTAAATCCAAAGTTATTAAGTTCATTATCAAATGGTTAAGGAATACTACCTGCTTGGTATTATCTTCCAAGAGTTAGGCGATTCTGCCTTTCTTAAAAGAGAAGGAAAAGTCCCTCTCTTGAGTTTATGATCAAAAGACCTGCATAATACCAGACTGTGGGTAATCTCGAAAGAGGGAATGAAGCTGGAACAGCCAGAAGTTAACCTGCAGAATGCTAAATGTCCTCTTGATGGCACAAATTTAAAAGGAAGCGTTTTAAGGGTATTGTGTGTCTTGATGCTTACATAACCTATTTCTGCTATAAGGAAAGCTGTGCTTTGATGAAAATGTACTCTTTAATTATGCTTACAAAACCAGATGATGCCAAGCAAGGGCTAAAGCAAAACATTCAGTTCAAAGTTAAATAGCTACTTTCACAAGAATTGAGAGTCAATGATGTGCTACTACTGCTGAATTTCTATTTGCCACAGCTCTCTGCATTAGTCTACAAAGTGCCTTCTTTAATTTGAAACTGTTAGCTTTCACTTTATTGTTTATAGAACTATGTTTGAGGTCTTAATTGAACACAAATCTTCTGTAACAACAACAATAAAGTTCTTACAGCACATGGCAGGGGTGTATGTCATTCAATTTTTAATATCCCAAAGCTACAGTTACTGCTAAAGGTAAATGTGGCTTCCCTTTTTTCTTTATTGCAAAAGTGTAGAACAATAAATATGCATTCCAAAATAAAAGTACTGCCAGGAGATAAAGCTTAAGCCACGTATAATTCTCACACTCTTACTCTCAAAAGTAAACCAGCAGCTTTTATTTAAATTTAAGGATATCCAGCATAACTGGGAATTGCTTTTTCAGCTTTTGACCTGGCAGAGCGTTAAAAGCAGTTGGGTTCTGAATAGCTGAAACCTACATGTGCTGTCCTTTGCAGTAGGTAGCAATGTACTCTGGCCATATAAAGCCATTTTACTTGACTCGAAACAGTTGTAGCATGACAGATGATCAAAAATAGCCCCACTGCAGCTTCTGCTGTCAATCACCATGTGTGAAATGGCATGGTGGTGAGGAGCCTGCACAGGGTTTATGTTTATTGTAGGGTAAAATGTGGCAAAGAGATAATGTTTCATAACTTCACCACCTGTTAGCTTCTTGGCTTAAATAAAACAAGTCACGAGTTTTAAGTGGGAGCACATGCATCTTTCTGTCTTGTTCAAGGATACGGCTGTGTCCTGATGTCTTCAGAAGATCTTAGTAACATCAGCTCAAGTCAACGCAACTATCTAGATAGGCTTGCTTACTGTCTCTTGTGTTAGAATTACTCTCTTTCATAAACACTGTATGTAAAGATTCCTTTGATGTGGTGATAAATGGACTCTTAATGATGGCAGAAGAGGCTCTTGGTGACTTCAAATTTAGTTTTAGACCTCTTCCCTTAATACTTAAAACACATGGTGTTATATTAATTAGGATTGTACTTGATTGGTGACCAATACGAAATGCTTATTTATGCTCATCCATTTTGTATGGAGAGCTCAGGTAATGATGTGTATTTAAATGCACAGAGCCAGCTTAAGTATGCTTCAAATGCACTTCTGGCTAATCACTTCGTAAATTAGGTGAGTGTTAAAAACCCAACTTATGGTTTTGTTTTATGTTTTCTTTCCCTTTGCAATCCCTATTTGTCACTCTTCTATTTTTTTTTGTTACTTCTCCCTGCACAAAGTAGGAAATTAATTTCATTGACATGTTGGGTTTTTATGATTGTGGTGTTTCTGTTTTAAAAACAGCAATTGAACGTTTCTCTCTGCTAATATTCCTATTCAATCAACTGAGCTCTTTTTTTCTTAAGAAGAAAACTAGGCTGTTGTAAAGCCTGACTTTAAACTATGTTTTGCTATGGATCTAGTTGGCAGTGTCCCTTCTGATTCAAATGTTTCCTTGTTGACCACTTAAGTAAGTCTTGAAGTTAATTTAAAAATTAAACAAACAAAAAGAAAACCCCTTTCTATTAAATCTTGAATTTGGAGAAAAGAGGACAGTTTTTATGGTTGCAATTTGCATCTGTTCTTACAGTGCGCTACAAGGTTGGTGCAGTCTTTAGAGTTGTCTCAAAAGGTAAAGTTCAGTATGAAATAGTAGTAAATCAGCACAAGCAGTTTTTCCTGCATTTATAAAGATTCACTGACTGGAAGGGAGCTGTATATATGAAGGACTTCTCTGTGGAAATCCAGATGCAAGACAGGCTTATGAATGTAAAATGATAGTTATATTGAGTATATGATTTTAAAAAAATAATATGATAAAACTATGAGATGAACTTGCATGTACACTTGTGTGCTAAGACAACAGTATGACCAGTTTTCAAAACTGAAGGACGAAATAAACAAGCCAACGGAACAAGTTTTGTGGCTTGGAGAAGATGGGAAAGGGTGTACTGATCTATTCAGAATGTTTTTTTCTTAAGCTGTAAATTTGGGGTTTTTTGCTTTTGTTAAGCACCAGATCTATTTAGAATTAATCCTATGCCCATCTCCCAAAAAACTCTACGCTGTATGTCTTGCATAGAAATAAACAAGCTGGCACAAAACAGGACATCAGTGGCCTGATAATCAAACAGGTTTGACCCTTGTGTCCTTACAAATTTTATAGAAGTGTGATGCACATGTACTTAGGAGTCACTGTTATGGATTTTAATAGCATCTATGTAGCTTCCCTTCAATGGCCTCTTGTGACGGAGTGAGCTGCACTATCGTTCGTTTGGAAAGTGTGATTCTTGCTGTGTTTACCACACTTGTGAACTTTATTTAAACTCCTTTGTCGCCTGTGTTGTTTTTTTCTTATTTTTAATAAGGGTGACTGAGGTTGCAGAGAAATTAATGTGTGCTGAGTCTGCATAGCAACTTAAGTAGGGTTGCCACAATACACTTTTTCTTCCCTCCTACCCCAAGAAGACCTTACGTAAAGTCAGGGTTCAACCATTTTGTTGCCCTATTGGCTACTATCAAACCCATTGCAGTGATGCTGTCAAACTGCTCTGTTACTAATAATAAAAGCATTGCAGGAAATAATTTTACTAAGAGTCAAGTAGTTAAGTGAGAAGCAGGGCAATAAAAATTACTTACAGGTGTTTTGAAAAACGAATACTGCAATTTTCCAGATGGAATAATCAAGCTTACTCCTTTAGAGTTGTCTTAACACCGACATCAGTAATCCTGGCCCTTTTAAAGATTTTAATAGCATTAAACATAATATCCCCAAGCAACATTAAACACTCCTATTTAAGTCAGCTCTAATGCTGTGCTTTGGAGCGATGCTTCTCTTCGGGCCAGTGAACTGATAATTAGTCCGTTCGGTCTAGTTATTGTGGCAACCCTATGCACATAACAACAACTAAATTGAGTTTGTTTTATTTCGGAGTATGGATATGGCTCTTGGGTGCTGACTCGCGTACCAACTCTAACTCCCTCTCCCATCTTTCAACAGGATACCCGCTCACTATGTCTATCCACAGGCTTTTGTGCAGCCCGGAGTGGTAATTCCCCACGTTCAGCCCGCAGCAGCCGCCGCTTCCACTACGCCCTACATCGATTACACCGGAGCTGCGTACGCGCAGTACTCGGCTGCCGCAGCCGCCTATGAGCAGTACCCCTACGCTGCCTCGCCGGCTGCCGCTGCTGGGTACGTGGCAGCGGGGGGCTATGGCTACGCGGTGCAGCAACCCATCGCTGCAGCAGCGCCTGGGACGGCGGCTGCGGCCGCCGCGGCTTTTGGCCAGTACCAGCCCCAACAGCTGCAGACAGACCGTATGCAATAGCAGATGGACTCCTGAAGGAAGCTCTTTCTTTCTCTTCCTCTTTTCAGCCTTCCAGTATACGTAGTTAATCGGAGACAATTGGTATATTAACTAAGGAGCTTTAAGGAAAGCGATGCTATTGCAAAACTAAAGATTTTTATTCCACTGTCTTCATACAGTATGCATCCAAATCATGTTGTTACGAGGGGAGGGGTAGTGTGGCATGTCTAGTTTCAAGTATCGAGCCAGAAGAAAACGGGAAAAAAAATACTGTACTGTCATGAAAGAGTGGCAGAAGTAGCAATGGGACTTCATATTTTCAAACAAACAAACAAGAACCAAAAAAAAAGCAAAGGTGTACTTTTTACAGTATCAGGGAAGCAAAACTGCCTTTTATAAGTAAGAAAATGGTATGTGAAAAGTTTAAACGGGAAAAACTGAGTCAGCAATACGTAATCTTTATCCATTTTAAGAAGAAACAAGCTTAAAGCACTGATTGTCCTTTCTAGCTTTCAGAAGTTCTCTTCGTGAGATAGTACCTTCTCACTGTCTCACTAATGGGCATCGAACAACCCAAGGAAGATGGCCGACTAGTAAGATGGCGGACAGGCACCAAAGTTATTTTCTTCTCTGTCCTCTGGATGAGTGGAACTATGGAGCAAGTGATGTGGAAGTAAGGGGTGCAACAGCTGTAGAGACAATCAATAACACAGACAGTTCTGGACAGAACACATCACTCGTGCTCATGTGATGAGCTTGTCACATCCTAATCCCTCGCCCCATCCTGTTTCACTTTTGGGAAACTTTAACTGCTGGTGTCAGCTATTCTGATTCTAAAATAGGATCAGCCCTTTACTACAACAGCCTTCTCTTTCTATTTATTGCATCTATTCGTAATTTGTGAATAAAGGCAGGAAGAAGCTTAATGAATTAAAACCTTTAAGAACTGTTTTAAGGGAATGTTCTTTTCTGAAACCATTTGTACAATTTTAATATCTATTTCAGGATTATATTTAAAATATTTATTAGCGAACATACAGTACACTAGGCGACTTTTGTTACCAAGACTGCAGTTCTTGAAGGGTTAATGGTATGTGATTTATACTGTGCCTTAATTGTTATGCTATTTAAAAAGAAATATTTATTTTGAAAGTTTTACTATGCTGCGCTCTAAAGAAAGCGACTTTAGATGTGACACTGTAAAATTATGTATTCATCTCATGGCATAAATTATTTAGTAGGCTTAGATGTAGCATATTAAATATTAAACTAATTAACTAAGGATGTTGACTTGGATTTATTTAAATTCAGTATGTGCACTGTATGAGGGTACTCTTAAATTAACACTTTTTTAGGTTTTTACATAAAATATTGCTAGTTCATTCTTTTTCCCTCTCCTAGTTTTTCATGTAGACCTCTCAAATACGTTAGTGCCATTTTTTCACTCATCTGTATGTAGACTATTTTTCCTTTTGCTAGAAAATGCTGCTTTACATTGTCCTGTGAAACTACAATACTTGCAGTTTTTATTCTTGACCGAAAATGGAATTTAATATTTTACACTGTATTGGATTTTTTTATACTTGAACAATTTCATACAAGGGAAGACAGGATAGCATTTTTATGGACTTTATCCAATGTCACTGGATTTATTTTAAGTATTCTCAATACTAGCCAGTGTTATCATGTAGACATGAATCTCCTGTGCATAGTATTTATTCAGTATGTATATTGCTTTACAACATTTCAGATCTCTTAATCTTTTCACTCTTATTAAAACAATAAAAAAACGTTGTTGCATCCCGTCTAGTGATGTTCTTGCTTAAATCGTCTTGGATCTTTTTCAGTTCAAACTAGAGGGGCAACCTTTTATGTATTTTTCATGGGTGAACAGCACATATGCACTGACTTTAAATAGATAGACTGATATGAACTGTATTACATGGAGAAAATTCTACAGAGAAGATGGAGAAGATCCATCCTGAGAGTTACCATAAAATAATTTACAGTGGAAGGGACTTTGGGAGGTCCTCTTTTGGGAGGAGCCATTGCTTATGGTTTTGTCCAGTTAGGTCTTAAAATCCTCCATGTGGACACTGCACAACCCCACTGGGTAATCTATTCTACTACCTAATTATCCCCATATGTCATTTTTTTCCCCTTCTATCTAGCCAGAGCCTCCCCTATTCATTTGTAATCTCCATCACTCATTCTTCTTGGTAATCTCTTAGGAACTGTATAGTTGCTGTTCTCTTATGTAGGCTGAACAAACCCCAGTGCCTCAGCCTCTCCTCCCAAGTCTTATTCTTCAACCACCAGCCGTCCTGTTGGCCCTCCAATGGAGTCGTTCAAGTTTATCAACAGTTCATTCCACATAACTGGGAGGCTCAAGACTGGACCCACTACGGCAGCTGTGGTCTAATGAGTGCTGAGTAAGAGGGAATAATCAATTCCCTTGATCTGCCATCTGTGCTCCTGTTGATACAGTCTGATGTAGTTTTACTGCTGCCAGTGCTTACTACTGCCTCCAGTTCAGCCTGCCCCAAGCCTCCCATCTCTTTTTCAGCAGAGTTGCTACCAAGCCAGTCATGCCCTGGGGTACGCAGGGGATTAGTTCATTTGAGAGATAAAGGACTCTGGTTTTCCTCACTGAATTTCATGAGGTTCCTGTTGGCCTAGTCCTTCAGCAAATATAAAATCCTCCAGATGGCAGGCCTGATTTCAAATATATCAACCATACCCTCCATTTAGCATCATCAAGCCACAGATCTGATAGTACTGCATCCTGTCTTTCCTCCAAGTCATTGATAAAGATATCAGACAGGACAGATCCTTGAGGAACTGCACTGTAACCAACCTCCGTACAGAGCATGAGCGCTTTTGACCAATGATACTGTCAGTTTTCCGTCTATCTAGACTGGAGCATCTGAAACTGGATACCAGAATTCTGTGGGAGACTACATGGAAAGCTTTGCTAAAGTCAGGGTAGATAACATTTTCTGCTTTCCCCTCATCAGAGAAGGCAATTAGGTTGGTCTGTCATGATTTACCCTCATAAATCCATGCTGGCTATTCCCCATCACCACCGTTTCCTTCACGTGCCCAGAAATTACTTCCAAGTTTACACACTCCATGATTGTTCTGTAGTTTCCTAGATTGTCTTTCTTGCATTTTCCTTTAGAAAAAAGGGTGCATCATCTGCCCTTCTCCAGCCATGGAACACCTCCTCAGTCTCCGAGACCTTTCAAAGATGACAGTGAGTAGCCTCACAATGACAACAACCAACTCTCTTAGTACCTTTGGGTGCAGCCTGCCTAGTCCTATGGGCTTAACGTGAATTGAGATTCCTCAAGAGGTCCCTGAATCAATCCCCTTCCACACTGGGCATTTTTTTTGTCCTTGAATCCCTCCTGTGAGTACAAAGTGTTGTTATTAAAAACCTAAAGGCCAGGGCACCTTTTTGTATATAGTACTTGAACTGGGAAGCACTGAAGTAGCTGCTCAGATCCAGTTGATGACGGATTTGTAATCTTTAGGAATAGTAAACATTTCAATATCAGTCCAAGCCACTAATAACCAAAAGCAGTTGCTACCTGATGCCTAAAAGAAGCCTGTGTGAAATGTATGACAGTCTTGGCCTGTTCTTTGAGGAATGGGCAGGATATTCATAAAATCTTCACACTGAAATTCATTACTGCAGCTGTCACTCTCACAGTGACTTCAACAGAAGCAGAGGTTTGACTGCAGAATTTAAGCTGTTCTTTCATCCTCAAAAGTGGTCTTTCTCATTGGCAAAAAGGGGCAGAAGTGAAACTGAAGCGGAACAACTATGATGCAGATTCCACCTCGTTTAGGAGCTGCTTCAGCAGATATTTATAGTGTGTGCTTCTTCCATACCTGCAAGCATTCCTGACTTGGCAGATTGTGATTGGTTACATATGTCAATCCTTGTCTCTAACTTAAGCATTTAATTGGTCATTTTATGAGCCCTTATTTGCATGTCGTAGAACACATTAGCAACTTTGTATCCTTCTAGCCAGACTGTTTTGACTGGAGTTTTAACCCTCTCTGCTCCTCTTCAGAACTGTCCTTGAGGCCTAAAACTCCTGATAGTCATTCAGGATTGCCAGTGCCCCAACAGACTTCATTTCACCATGGAGGATTATGAGACTCAGTGGTCCAGAACCGGTACACTCACTGACAACCTGGGCTGATGCTGTCATGTTCTAAATGAGTGCTTATAGCCTGGCTGTTGGAAAGCGTTGCCAAACTGCCTTTTGCAATCTGACCTGAAGATCTGTGACCTTGCAGAGCGCAATGTACTGATCTTTCTGCTAAGAAGCATGTAAACACCCAGCAGGGAGGTGAGGAGGAAACAAGAAATGTCGTTTCCTACTCTGTTCTCCCATTTCCCCACCCTGGTCTTCCCCAGAAAGTGTCTGCCTACAAGACGTGGTGTCAAGTAGGAATTAAAACTGTAAGTTCCTCTGAGTGGAAGGTAGAGAACACAGATGACTCAGGAAACCATGAGGCACAGTAACCTATTATTTGATATAGGATGAAGAAAGCATCTTTGCCCTACTTGTATCCAGACCTTAGGCCTTTCCCTGCTTCCATCCGGAGGTGACAAGACACGCCAGCTTGGGGTGTGAAGGGGAATGCCTGCTGCCCTAGAGGGGGACTGTGTTGTGCTAAGCTACAACAGGAACGGAATAAAAGTTTATGATTCAGTTTATAAAGGTCAATTGTGTGTTAGGTCTGTCACTTGACAGATAAAGTAACCTCAGCAAAATGTAAATGTGCAAGTTCCACTAGCAAATGTAGCTACGGGCATACAGCACGAACACTGACTCTTGTTTTGGTTAAACGAGTAGCTGAGCAGACCTTTGTACATAAAATACACCTCAGTAACACCTCATATACTTGAAATGTCCATAGTTCCTATTGCCAGCATCAAAATAAAATAACTGAGAAATAGCAGCACTTAATTGTGAAATATGTGAATACTCAGCAGAAATGTTAGCATTTTACTTGAGAGATAGCATATATAAGCAGCATGAAATCGTCTTGTTCATCAGATGCTGAGCCATTTAAAACTGAACATTTCCCAAGTTATGTTCAAAATTTGTCAGAAAAATAATTCTATTCTGAACTTATGTTTCAGTTCTAAAGATCCTGCACATATGATTTGAATTGGCTTCAGTTCACTTTCAGTTTGTTTTCCAGGGGTTTGGTATAAATAAACATGTAAGCACTGCATTCAGATTGCAAAGTATGTAACATTTGTTCTGTGTTTCTCTATGCTCTTGAACTTCAAACTATTAGGATATCCTTCGTCAAACTAAAGCAGGCTCTACGCAAGGTCTAACTGTAAAAATCTCTGGCCCTTAGGAAAATTTTAATGAAAAATTTATGAGCAAGTGAAAACTGAGGATTATGATGGAATTTGCCCTTGTAACTATCACCAAAATACACAATGCTGTGAATAGGACAGAGTAAGAGGAATGGGAAGAAGAGTATAATGCAAGAAAAGGAAAACCACTCAACCTTACACTATATTTTATATTACCACATATTATAGGCTATTGGCTGGCAAGACTGTCCTATAAGATGCATGTGAAAAGTTTACATCCAGCTGTTCTTTGTATATCCCTGAAAACAAACAGGGAAATACTCTTTCAAGCTAGTTTACCACTATATTACTGGGCAGAGGTATCCCAAGGAACAGTTTCATTATACTGTTATATACTACATCTAGCAAATCCAAGAAAACACCTGACAGTAGCAGCAACTAACAATTTTTAAGGACTTTGAAAATGGTATGGTGTGAATTTACAGATTGCTTACTATGACAAATGATTGGGCTTTGGGGGCTTGTTTGAAGATTATATTTTTCCTCCAAAGCCCAGTCTAAAATTATGAGGAAAAAATAAGCCTGACATAGTGTCAACGAATAAGGAGAAAACTACAACTATAACCATGTTCAAAAATGCAGATGTGCACATAGAACAATTACCAGCTTTTCTCAACATAAAGTAAATTAGTTCTGGAACTCTTCCCAGTTCCCTGTGTTAGCTTTGCAGAGATAAGCAATGAATTTGAGCTAGCTTACACTATCATTATTTTTTACCTAAACAGTTTGGGAATAGGGATGAACCCACCAGAGTCTGTTTCATCACCAAACATCCGAAAGTCAAAAGGTGCTATCCAAATTAATTGGTGAGAGGTCTCCAAGATTAATATACTCTTTAGCTCAGTACCCTCATGTTAATCGTTGGACTAGACTTCACTGTGCCTGCTGCTTCTTCTTCCATCTTTAGATGTGTCTGTTGTGGGTGATGTGCCCCCCAGCTCTGTACAGGGCAAAGGCTCTTGCAGGTCCCCGCTCACTTCCTATTAAGACTTAAACTGGGTAAAAAGTTTCAGTGATATTAAGAAAAGCCCACAGCCTTTCCCCTCAAACTTCACAAAATCTGGAAAAATATTTACAAAAAACTCTTCCTTACCCACAGCTCACCTTCTTCTGAATTCATCGCTTCTATTTGAACCAGAGCAAAACACGTTGAAATACCAAACTGCCAGAGGCAGATCATAAGCAAAGCTCAGTGAATCCATTATCTCACATTCAACTGCTAAAATAGTTTTGTCACTGCACTTGCAAAGGACATGAATCAATCTTTACCACACACTTGAAGAACAGAAAGTATTTTTATCCAGCACTGCAGAGAGATAAGGGATTTTGCCACTCAGTGGAAAAAAATTACTGTATCTTTTGTCTAGATTTGTAGTGATGACAAAAATAAACTACAGTTTAAAACACTGCAGTAAACAAAATTCCTTCCCAGAAAAAAATCAGGTATTTTTTTTAAACATTTTGTGTTCTGATAATTAAAAAACCCTATCTTTAAGAATATTTTTTTAAGAACAAAATATCCCCGCACTTGGAAAGTACCAGAGTAGAATGTTCTGATTTTTTTCCTGACAAGAACAACTACAATGGAATGGTTTTCAATGGAAACACGAGTTTGTTTTCCAGCTGCCTCAAAGGGAGGACTGATTACTCGCTCAAGGCTGTGGATACCATACTGTTGCCAAAAATTGGGATTCCCTGGCTATTTGTTCAAAGCACTAGAATTCTCCTGATTTGTTCACTAGTAATATTTCTGAATGAAGTTAGAAATAATGAAAATTTAGAAGCAAATCTTGTTTTCACTGAGCACAGTCAGAAAATTTGGGAATAATTTATGCAGATAAGCAACACGGGCAAGAGGAACAACCTAAGCATAACCAAGTTGAAGCATAAAATTTCTTCCAAGGTATGTCCAAAGCTTTTGGTCAATCTCAATTATGATGTAATTTCTTCATCACACTAGCAGCGAAGGACCTTAAAAGTGGGCTGACTCTTTGTCCAGTATGCAGTATTCATAGCTTTAGAAGATGTTAAGTAGCACATTAGCGCAATAAGGAATGTCCAGTTTCTCTTTCAATATATGGTTATGAAGCAGTGTGCATTTCTTGGCATGAATATATGTTATGGATAACATATGAATAACATATATTCATAAGCCAAGTTTTAAGTATCACAGTACGCAAGTTTATGCGTTATTCTTTCCGGATTTTCATCAATATTGGCTTTTTTCCATTAGAGAACTACCTTATCAAGTAGTTCTCATTTTCTTGTCTCATTTTCTGTAAAATGCCATCATAATTTATACTGGTTTTTGTGTAGGAGACAGTACAAAGATCTCCACGCTTTCTTCTTCTGTAAAAGTCACCAGTTCCATGTACACTACCATATATTGAAACTGGTTTTCCTCTGACCTTATCAAGAACAGCGAATTTTCCTGTCTACTCCTGTCTACTCCTGAGATCTTGCCAAAAGAAATAAGAATCTAACGTAAAGCTCCAAGAGCAGCAGCTGAGTGTGAAAACAGAATTGTGCCCATCAGCCCTCAGAGGGCTTGTGTCAGAAGGGAGCTGCCCCTGACGTGGCTGCAGTAGCTCAGCTGAGTGAGCGCCTGAGAAGGGCACACCACAGTCGAAAGGCTTTTTCGTCTGAATGCATGGGTTTAGCTTACTCTATGCTAGGCAAAGGGCAAAGGAATCAGCACTGCAGTGTCTTTCTGGGGAGAAATCTTGGTGCCCACTGGAGCTTCGGAGAATGAAGTTGGCTTCAAAGATATTGTAACTTGCCTTCAATATAACGCAAACCCTATGGAGTGCCTTTGTCTGATCCCAACAATGGCAGCAGTGCTTTCCAGCAGTTCTGTAAGAATGCAGGTTGGCAGAGACACAAACAGTGTGTGGAGAAGCCTTAAGGAAAGTAGCTTTCCTCAACTCAAGGAATGGCAGTTAACAGAGAGGAGCAGACACTACTCCGTCTCTACTCTATCTTCTATTTCATTTAAGATACGGTTTACTTGAAATGTGGCTGCACTGTATTAATGACATTTTGTCCCAGCAGGACAGCTTGGTTGCTAACTGCCACAGCCATTGCAGCACAGAGAACAGAATATAGCAAGCTTTGGGCACAATCAAGATGAGCTTGATACTCAGGGACCGGAGCCAAGGCCTGGACTGAAAACAGAAGTTCTGCATGAATATACCCTGAGAGAATTGCTGGAGGCCAGAAGTGTTAGCTCTGAATGGGTGGGGAGTACAGTCTGCTTGGTAGTAGTGAAAGTGCAAGTATTTGCAAGCATCAAAAGTTTTTCATGGATTCTTAATATTTACTGTGGTATTTAATGAGGATGGCACAATTGTTTTGGAGTTTAAAAGCTAAGAGCAGATCTTCCAGGTGTTAACTGGCTGAGAACGAGTGTAATTATTGCCCATTTGGTGACAGATAGAATCATAGAACAGTTCTTGTTGGAAGGGACCTTAAAGATCATATAGTTCCAATCCCCTGCTATGGGCAGGGACATCTCTCACTGGATCAGGTTGGTCAAAGCCTCACCCAGCATTGCCTTGAACACCTCCAGGGATGGGGTATCCACAGTCTCTCTGGGCAACCTGTGCCAGTGCCTCACTACCCTCACAGTAAAAAATTTCTTCCTACTATCTCATCTAAACCGCTCCTCTTTCAGCTTAAAACCATTCCCCCTTGTCCTGTCACTGCACACCCTTGTAAAAAGTCCCTCTCCAGCCTTCTTGCAACATTTAGGTACTGGAAGGCTGAAGGCTGCTATAAGGTCTCCCTGGAGCCTCCTCTTCTCCAGGGCAGAACAACCCCAGCTCTCAACCCCTCTTCATAGGAAAGGTGCTCCAACTCTGTGATCATATTTTGTGGCCCTCCTCTGGACTTGCTCAAACAGGTCCATGTCCTTCTTATACTGATATGTATACAGTACTCCAGATAAGGTCCCACCAGAGGAGAGTAGAGGGGAAGAACCACCTCTCTTGACCTGCTGTCCACGCTTCTTTTGATGCAGCCCAGGATACGGTTGGTTGTCTGGGTTGCAAGCACACATTGCTAACTCATGCTAAGCTTCTCATCAACCAGCATCCCCAAGTCCTCAGGGCTGCCCTCAATCCATTCTCTACCGAGCTTGTATTTGTGCTCGGAATTGCCCAGACCCTGCACAGGTACTCCTGAGGATGAAGTCATAAATATGTCAACAGAAAAACAAATTGTTTCTCAGTGGGTTGTTATTGGATCTAGGTAGGATTACTTGCAGAGTCTCAGGTTTTGTCTGTCATACAGGTAAAAAATTTAATGATACTGACTTTTAATTCCTAAATCATCAATGATCTCGGGAAAAGAACTATTTTACTGCACTGTTCACAGATGCTTGTATTTAGAGGATTACTTGTGTTTGCAAGTCCATTTGGCTGCCACAGAAAGAACTCATTAAGACCTTGTTGTTGAGCAGAGCAACCTGCATGTAAACCTTCCAGACAGGACTTTGCTCTGCCAGGCATTGACTTGCTCTGAAATTTGTAGTATGGGCACACACTCCAGCACCTGTGTGTGTTTAGGGGAAGGATAATTCTGCTGTTCAATGTGATGTGCCAGAAAGAACAAAAGGGGAGGTACTCTTCATGTTTGTGATGAACTTTGAGTCCTCTTCTGATAATGACTTGGTGTAGAGGAGAGGTGGAGGAAAAGAAATAGTAGTGATGTTCAGCTTATTCCCTAGAGTCTGAAAAAATTATCAGTGGTGAAATCTCTCATGGTGATCTCATTCTTGAGAGCGGTAGAAAGCACTCCACCTTAGGATTTTTTGAGAAACAATATGGAGTAAGATCATTCAACGAGCAGCATGTGGGGGACCAACTACAAAAAGGAAGTACTGCACTCCATTGAAATGGAACTAGCTGTGTGTATCCCTGGTTTGTGTACTTTGCAGCAGCTTGGTCTGGGTTTACAGGTTCATGCTCCTGCTGCAGGAGGTCCCACAAATCCAGTCCCACCTGTGCTGCCTCATTTTAATTAGAAATACAACTGACCAAACTGTTCTTCCTTCTGCAACTAAAATCCTCCTTCTTTCTCAAGGTCTACTTGGACAGCTTTTTCTGGGGGGAACTTCTCCTGAAGTGCAAAGCCACTGGCAAGATCATCTTAACCTACAGGCTGGAAAGCAGGACATGTAGAAGGCAGAGCTACTTCAACTATCAAAGGCAATGCATTATAAAAAACAGTGGGACAGTGCCTCCCCCATTATTTCTCAAATCCACTATCTCACTTCTTTTCAGATAAGTGCACCTGCACTCATTTCTCATAAACTCATTTAAAAAAAAAAACCAAAAACACAGAGGCCATCTATATTTACACCAGAACATAGAATAATAAATTGCCTAGTCTACTGCTAATCATGGAGAAAATGTGGAAGGGGATTTGAAATTTCTTATTCCAAGAGAGAAATTTACTTAAACATAACAAGAGCAACAGTAGATCTTATATGTAAAATTTCTTGTAAGTTTATGCTTTAGATTAATTGTGCATGTCAGGGGAATACAATGTTAAAGGCTTGCAAAACAAAACATCTTCTTTTAAAATACTCTTTCAGACTTTCAGGTGTCTGAAAAGTTAATGTAAATGCTTTCTTTAAAACAATTAATTTGCACCACGAACATTTCCTCTCACTCCCAGTATTTTTCCCTATGCCAGACCTGCATAACTTTCCCTGGCAAATGTTCTAGCTCTAGCTCTGTCTCATTTGGTATTTTATCAGATTGGATTGTAAATCTTTTGACCTGACCCTGTTATTTTATTTATTTAAAATATTTACTTTATGCTACATAATGAGTTATAGTTCACCAGTAATAAGTGGTGAGTATTTAGATGTCTTTCATGAAAAGCTCAGTCTAATAAATTTTAATCTGCATTTTTATACCCTCTCCCCTTTTCAATTTGCTCTATTATTTTCTTATTCTGTGAGTCTACTTCATGCCCTCCAAAACTGCTGCTGCTCTTACTGGACATAACAGTGTAGGTCAGATAGTGTTAAAGCTATCAAAAATTTGCTGCCTGATTAGGGTTTTGTGGTTGTTGAAAAATAATTATTTACTATCTCCATTCTCTCTTTCCCTTTTTTGCATCCTTCTCTCTGCCTGATATTTTTTTCTTCTCTCAGACTTCAAGCTGAAACTACGCTCTCTAACATTTTCTAGTTCATTGGAGGTCATTAGCAAACAACTTCAGAGAAGCTAGATAGTATGTTTGCTCTTTTATGTTGCTGTACTTCAGGTTTTGATAGGACAGAATCTATTAAGATCTTTTCCTGTACTCTTCTTTTCACATAAGCTCTTTATTCCTTACGATCTATTGAAAAAAATGTACATACATACTGTCTCTTGCTCTCACAGCTGAAAAATGGCAGAGCCACTGTTTCAAAAGTAAGGAACATGCTACTACACACAGATATTGGCAGATGTCTTTACATCACTGATGCATGCACCAAGACTAGATTCAAATATGTGATCAGATGCAAGTAAATTATAAGCTGTACGTATAACAAAATACATGCAAAAATGCAAGTGCAGTAGTAATGCATAAAGCCTTGAAAATCTACCCCACTGGGCATTTTTATAGTTTACTTTCCAAAGCCATTACACTCTTATTTAAGCTTATTTTAGACCCTGCCAGATTCTAGAGACTCTTCATCAGGCCCTTCAAGCAATCCCTCTAGAATACAAAGACATCTAAATCTTATAGGTTCTACCCAGAATGAGACTTAGAACTATTAAAATCAACTGCTACCAGCACATTCTCTTCACAAAGAATGGTATTTCACCAAGGGGTTTTCACATTCAGAATGACAAGCAGGGAAAGCCTCAATAAGCTCAGGAAATAGAAAAATGAACAGCTATTAACAAGTGAACAGTATTTCGTGTTCAGAGATACCCATTTTCTGTGGAGGAAACAACCAAAACCCAGAAGATCAAGAGGAGAAAAGGACTCTCGCACATTCTGCACGAAGAGGTCACTTGTGAAAACAAGAGGAATTTAGGAAAGCAGAGAGGAAAGAAAACAGTAATTAATTTACTCATTCAATAGTGTTAGCACAATTTGCATAACCATCCCTGTTTCAGAGGCTTTGAAATTTTTTCTCCAGCTGTTTTTCTTATCATTTTGGCATGTTTTCTCATCACATGCAGCCACTTAGCTCTCAGATGCTCTCACTAACAGACTGCTGGCATCTTTCAGCTGCTCTGAGGCCTTTCCTTTTAAATCTCCCAGCTGCCTCTCCTAACCCTCATAATATGACTGGCCTACCCATCTTGTGTACTTTTGAAATTGTTTCCAGCTGCCACATTTGGTGCTTTAGATACTTTCCATTCTCTCCCCCAGAATATGGCATTTTGGAGTATTTCTGTAGGCTGATGGGATGACAAGAGATTTCCAAAGCCTCTTTCTGCCCTAATAGGAATCCCATCCAAGTCCTTTCAAGATTTTCAGGCACTAAATCGAAAATTTCTTTTGGTTACTGGCAACTGCTGGGAAGTTGAGAGGAAGAGGAGGAGGTTATGGTGCTAAATCACTGAGGTGGTAAAAATACAACGATCTATAATCAGATAATCAAATATCGCCTCTTGTTGTTTCACAGATCTCATGTATCTTGTTCTCCATTCTCTAAGCACTGCTCCATCTCCCACACTGCATGCAAAAGCTCTGAAATTTAGAACAAATTTCAGCTAATTTCAGCTTACTGTTTGGAATCACTAGCCCAGCAGTGTCCCGGGTCCTTACAATGCTCTTGCAGCCTGTAGCCTCTGGCAGTGACATGGGAAAAACCCTCTATTTAAGTTTAAGAAATATACTTTGGTACATGTGAATTCTTTGACTTTCATGGTAAAGAAAAAGACTTTATACACAAATTCCTCTTAACTGTGTGACAGTTTAGAACACACTTGGTGGTTATTCTCATGCATTCTTTTGCACTTTAAGAGCAGGTAGTGCCTTTATATTATTTTCGCTTTGTAAAATGGCTGTAAGGAAATACAACTCTTGTCTACTTAAATGTACTCAAAATTAAATTTCAAAGTTATTTGCCTTCCTTTTCCCTATACTTTGGCAAAAGTAAAATGAAATCTGGCCATTTGAGGTACGTAAAAGTTATTATATCTTAACAGGTTTTCTACAAGCTTCCTTTTAACAATGTCACTTGAATAAGAATTATTGAAAGTTCAGAAAAGAATAATAATTTTTAAACACCCCAAAGATCTTAATGTACATTATCTATGTTTCTGTATGATTCACCTAGAGCTATTCCTTTTTATTCAAGACCTTTTCTTATCTTATCCAGATAGAAGCTTAGATGTATCCCCTGGAGAGGCCTGGGTGAAGAACTTTCTCTGCAGCAGCTGCCCACTGTCCACAGATGATCCAGGACAAAATGTGTTGGCATCCAACACTTGCTTTGAAATAGGTCATGAACTCAGAAAATCCATTTATAAATGTCATGCCATGCTGCAGAAAGAAGCACATGTCTGGAAGTGCCTAAGAAAGGAACCCTCCTCTCTCACTGTGGAGGAAGGCTCCTCTGCTCATTCTTTCCCCTTTTCCTCTCTGAAACTCCTGGCACTGGTAGAGGAAAAAGGATTTCTGGATCTGCCTGCTCATTCTCAAATTGTGAGAAAGAGAAAAGAACTGTATCCTGAGGCTTTTAAAAACACCAAGAAGAGCTTGCAGTTTGAATTTAAGAACCAATTTGGTGAATACAGTGGACGGAGAGAAGCAAGCATAGAATTTGGCAGGATAAAGTAGAGGAAAGGCTGGAAGAGAGGCATTGAACAGAATCACAGGCATTTTCATATTGCCTGAAAACTGTTTCCTTCTCAAAGGTCTAGTGGCCCTCTTGACAGCACAGTGAAATCACTGAAAGCTGTCTGGAAACCTTCAGAGAACACTGGATCAGGTCTTGTGGTCTTGTCTTCAGACTACTTGGTTTTAATGAAGTGCATTAACGGCTGTTTTCAAACACTCCTTGAGTTAAGATCTTTGCAACACGTGAGATTGTTACTGGAACTGAGAACAAAAATCCCAGCTTCCTCCCCAGTTTGGTTTCTGGTGCTTCTAAAAAGCATCTCTGATAAAAAGAGAAATAATTTGCAAGTCAGCTCATAAATTAAGGAGAATCAAATTTCACAATTAAGTAGGCCATCATCTAGCACATGCAGTTCTCTATGCCTGCCAAGTACTATCAATACTCTAAAAAGAAGCCTATTAATAAAAAATGTTGCTGTTTGGAATAGACTAAGCTGGGGTTGCCTAGTTCCAAAGAAACCAAATATGTTGATCATGACACAGCACACTGAGCTTTCCACATGAGATCACCAGATATCTTTGACAGTGAGAAATGAGAATGGGATTATATATTCAGCATATAAAATACAGAATCACTTTCTATATCTGGGGTTGCATCAAGTTAAAAAGTAAGAATGGGTTCAAGCACTTTCCCTTTTATAAAAAAAAAACAACAAAGATAAACACTGTCTGATGATGCCAAACCCTGTAATTCTGTACCTTACATTTTACCAGTGCTGAACACGGTAGTCTGGTGTGAAGAGGAACTTGTTTCTAATAGAGGACATCGAATATCATTTCCACAGGCCTAACTTTACTCTAGGAAAATTGATCTCCCTGGTCTTTCTTTATGGTCAAGTGACATGTAGATTCTCTAAATTACTGTCAAAAGGAGCCTCTTTCTGCTGCTTGTGAAAGGATGCAAGGGGGACTAGCTCACCTAAGGTAAAGCTTGCTTCTGTAGATTTTCCACCCAGTTTTATTTCCTCCTATATAAAATGCTTTCAGCTGATTTTTTTTTTGTTTTCAAATATAAATATAAGACAGGTATTGCCTAGCTTTGCCTCTCTGATTAAAACTGATCTAAATCCTGAAGATAGCTCATAGAGACAATCATAAAAGCAATATAGGAACATAATAAATTATAAATGTATTGTACCAATAGCAATGATACTCTGCTGATAACTCACAGAAAAATCACCATCAGCTTGAAAGCTATAACCTTAACTATGATACGAAAAATTGGCAGTAAGGAATAATAGTGAGCATAGCTTGTGTTTCAATGGACCGTTTAAAACAACTGAAGGAAAATGTTCATGATATAGTTCAACTAGTTTCCACTTCAGAAAAGTCAAGATGATTTTGTAAAAATTTGTATTTGAAATTATCAAAATGTCTATTGTAAAAAGTAGAACATCCAGTAAATAATTCATTGAAGAAAAAATAGTTGTCCTAAGAGGAATGAAAAATGTGGGGAATGTATTTTACCACATTTTTCATATTTTAAAACCAAGTTTTCTCTGGGAAAAAATCATCATACCAGAGTCCATTGAAATGTTCATTTATGAGGGCTAACGGAGGTTCACAAGGACCTCTAAGTGCTTGGAGAGAAGGACTTTATTTTTGCTTTGGTTAATTTTCACGTCTCACCTTCTAATAAATCTAGTGTCTGCATCTACTTTACAGAGCTGACGTGTTGTGGACGCTGTTGAATGTTTATATTACATGAGATACATAATTCCATGTAGCTTTTGCAAATGAACATTTGTAACTCTCTAAAAGCCACAGACTGTAAGTCAAGAACAGATGTCACAGACCTGAATCCCTATCATCAAACACTGAGGTATGAAAGATAAAATCAACCAAATATAGTAAAGAATTTCACATAACTCCATATTTAATTTTATCTCACATACACTATGGAATACGAAACGCATATGTAACACAATTTTATGCATACAATGTATTTTTTGTATATTGGTTATCTTCTTTTAATCAATAAATTCTTTTAGTGTTGGGACAAAGCTGCCTGTTTTCACTTACACATGTGCAGATGAACACAGTTGCCTAAAAGACTTTCCTACGTAGTCTTTTCCTCAACATTTCTACTGTGTTTTATTGCACTGTGTATCAGCTCTGTTTGATGACTTGTGCTCACTGTGGTGTGCAGATACCAGCACGCATCTGTGTGTGCACTGAGAGCCAGACAACATGTAGAATGTAAAAGATGTGCTCACCAAGTTAACTCGCACAGGTGTGGCAGTGCAAAGTTGCACACCCAAATGCCTCAGATGACTGTGAGCAGGAGGGGAGTCTCAAATAAACTCAGTATCAGTGGGACAGGTTTTATTCTTCTGTAGATTTCACTGAGTTTGTCCTGTGACATGCTGTTGTGGCTGTTCTTCAAAAAATGTTCTTCATAAAATTACAGGCATTTTTTTTCACATTAAAAAGAGAGGAGCATATTATACAAGTTCTTTCAAAATACTTGAGCTGGAATTACTGCTGTTTTATTGGCCATTTTTACCTGGCCAAGGCAGTGGATCAATACAGAATGTCAGTTAAATGACCATTCTTCAGACAAAAGAAGGTAGCAGGCTTTATGTGAATGAACAGTCACAGCAAATCCCTAATTTGAAAGACGGGGTATTTAAGAATTTATGAAAAAGTGTAAAAAGTTATGGCATACAAGAAAAATGATTGCCAGAAAGTTTTGGTTCTTCATAAAGCTGCACTAAAATTTCATAGCTGATCAAGGATCATGCTGTAAAATCCAACATTCTCTCAATCATTGAAACAAAGCAATTGTATAAATTTGAGCGTTATGTTATGCATTACCATTAGTCTCCCTCGTCTTCCTTTGGACAGCCCCATACATGTCCTGTCAGTAAATACAACCCATAAAGACAACCAAATGTTTCCTGCTACAACACAGACATATGCAGCTGGTAATGGCCAATCTCATTTCAACCTACACACCACCAGCCACAATAGCCAGTGGTGCTTCCAGACTCAAAATATCTCACTGTGCCGTGCTGATAATAACAAAGGACAAGAGTCCCACAAATTCAGCTCTGTCACCCTTCTAAAACAGATGGAACTTGATCGGAAACATATCATAAAACAACAGTTTTATGATGCCAGTTGCATCATAAAACTGGATTTGAGTCGATTGAGCCAACTGAATCATGAAACAACTAAACAACCAAGTGACATATAGTAACCTGCTTTTTCGTCATGGACGAGAACAATCTGTCTTTATTTGCTACATATATATGATATGCAAGTTTGACAAGTTATTTCTTAGGGCACATAACAATTTCTAGGTGAATATATTTGTGCTAAGCTGCAACGCTGAAGAGCTACCTGAATGCAGAACCCGCAGCAGTGACAAGTATCACTCAGACTCTCAAGTGCAGGTTATTCTTATAAAGCCCAGTGCAAAGTACAGCCACTGAGCTTTTGATCCACAGCATTTGGTCTGTGACTTACAAAGGGATTTGACCTACTCATACTTTACTCTGATGTAAGTACTTTGATCAAGGATTCTGAGGTTAATAAAAAATTAAGAGTGACATCTTTTACTCAGATTAGTGCATGATTCATTGATCCCTCTCGCTGCACCCTCAGAGTTGCCACTTTCCAATGCCACTCCTGTGTCCAGCGTCTGAATTCTATATTAGGGAGTCTGTGTGGGCATGATTGGACAATGACCTGACAATATTCAATACAGAAGCTTCTGTTGATTGGCATTTATTTTTGCTACGATAGTCACATAAATAAAGTTTTAAGTCATTAGCAGCATACACATTCCTAGTGTCAGATTATACTTCAGTGAAATAACTGCATAAACTCTGGGTCAGATGTGCAGTGGCTATAAATCAGTAGATCCCTGCAGCTTTCAGTATAGGTCTGGAGACCATGAAGAACTGAGAATCTGACCTGAAACTTTTAATAGGCAAAAATAACTGTTACAGGTAAGAGTCTACTTCTAAAATATTAACAGAAAAAATCACATAATTCTCTCCAAATATATATTAGCTGATTATACTACCCAAAGACACGGTTCTTGTCCTAAACAGGTACTCTAATCTAAGACGTAAATGAAGAGAGATAAAGAAAAGTAGCATAAAACATAATACCAGAAAGGTTTAATATAATAAAATCTTCAACTTCTCCAGTCTTTTCAGTATTAATGTCTATTTGTCTCACAAAGAGATGTTTGAAGAAGAGGATGAGAAGAGCACATATTTGTACTGGTCTGAATTTAATCTTTGCTTAAAAGCAAAAAGCCCCAAGCCATTGTCAAAGCAAAACTGCCACCCCAAGCCTCTCCCAACTGTCAAAACACTTCTACGACTGTGTTTAAAATAATCAGCAATGGCCTGTCAAGATTTTGTACCCCAAGAATGCTCCCCTAAAATAAAGGAAATAAAACCCTGCAGTTAAAAGCTCTTTGGCATAAGAAAGAATGAAGCAGCAGCCATGAGGTTATTTTTTATCATAAGCTAATTAAAACCATTGAAAGATCATTCCCTACTGTACCAAATAAGTCCCACTCCCCCTCAACTTCAAGAGAACAAAAGAACAAGAATGAAAATGGGAGCGTGAGATTTGTGCAGAGACAAATCCTATGAAAGAATCAAGGAAATCTGCACTAAAATCTTAAAAATTTGTAGATAATGTAGAGGGAGCCACAGGATGAATTTTAAGCACTTTCAATGCTAAGTTTATTTCCGTTGTACTGAAATCACTCTCACTCAGTATGAAATTCCATTCAACAAGAAAATTGTTCCTGAAACAACAACAAAAAAGCAGTAACTTGGCCAAGTTTCCTAACAGATCTGCGGATAAGAACACAAGGATTTAGTCTACAGGGAAAAGCAGTTGACTTGGCAAGTCTGCCTGTGGCATGCTGACCTTCTTTTCAGAAAAGGTCAGCGTGGAGTCAGGTTCCTGAACTTCCCAGGGATTCTGCAGCTCTAAAGTTAGCGGTCTTTTAGACTGTAGCATCATGATAGCCTAAAGCAACATGAGTTAAGAAGGCATTTTTTTTTCTTCCCACAAAACCTTTTCAGAAGCCTAGAAGCAATCAGAGGCGGTACTGATCCAGTTCTTAGAAACCAGCAACTGTGACCGTTGCTGAAAACCTCAGCAAGAGCACATAAAACCAGCTGCACGTAGGTGAAAGGCTGAAGGTTTCTGGGTTTATGTGAGGAGGTCTGATTGTTGTCTGCTCTGAGCACAATTATGAGAATTTATCTTACAGTGCTATGAAGCTGGCTCTTTTTGTTACATTCAATGCACTTGAAAATAAAAGTAAGTCAGTGAGGTTGTTTTCCCAATTATTTTTAGTGGCTGAAAAGCACACTATACATCTTGGACTGCAGGAAACAAATTCTAAGATATGACAGATTATAATGAATTGATTTGCTAAACAGACAAATAGAAAACATTGAGTTTACAGCATTTTAACCAAGAGAACAACAAACTGAAAACAGATTTAACACTGATACTAGGTTAAATCTTAAATTAGGTGTGCAAAGCCTTTCAGTTTTTCAGGGTGTGGCTCACACATGGAATGATCAAGCCAGTTTTTAAAGAGGTAAACATAATGAGAGTGATGATTTTAAAGAATCATAGAATAACTCAGATACAGAGTTGTGGATGCTATAAATCATCCTAATATGATTAGTTCTAAAGGAGCAATAGCCACTTACGCTGTTGAACTTTGTGATCATTCTTTCGTATTGTGATTTAAAATTTTCTAAAAAGTACATTTATTTTATATAGTTTATATATTTTATATATCGGTTTGGTTTCATTTTTTTGGGGTACCTCCTATAAATGGTTTAAATAAGGCAGAAGAAACTGCATGAAAAGACCCCCTTGCTGAAATGAAAAGTAATTTTTAGAAAAAAATTAAAGGGGAGTAGACTGGATGGTCTCAATGGGTTCCTTCCAACATGAACAATTCTGTGATTCTCTGATAGATATTTGTATGTATTATATCCTATATATTATATACCATATGATAGATAACACATATTATATACTACATATTATATAATTATTATTTAGGGTATATCATATATTCTATATACCAGGTAAATAAAATAAAATTAAAGAAAATATAATCTGATTGTTTTCTTTAAATAAAGTTACAAACTAAGATTTGCAAAGAATAATAGTAAGAGAGAAAAAGAGACAGTTCTATGTTCTTGATCAGATATTTTAATGGCACACTCTCCAATTCAATGTGTACAATGACAACACAGAAGAAACTACTACAACCAGTAGTACTTGGAATTTCTTATACAAAAAAGACAACTCATGTGTAAATACATACACATGATAAACTAGCACTACTACAATATTGACTCCTCTGTACTTGGCGTTCTGCACACAACAACACCTTTCCAGCTATCCTGAAGTTCATGAATACTGCATTGGGGGGGCTGTATTGCATCAAAATCAATGCTAGCATCCAAAAATTTTAAAAAATAAAGACCATGATTCCTTTTCAACCAAGTATTAGCAGCAGGCAGACCCTACGGCTGCAGTACAGAAGCTGAGTAATCATGCTCCGTGCAGGTGGAGCGTGGGAGGTGAAATCCAGAGTCAGTGAATGAGGTTGCCGGGCAAGACACACACACACCCACACAGCAGCTGCCACTGCGGTTCCTGTCAATAGCCCCAACGTTTGAAGGAGACCAGCTTTCTTCAAAGGTGAGCTGATTCAGCTGCACAAAGGTTTAAACATCTTTACTTACATATTTGCTAATTGTTTGCTGAATTACAGCTATCTCCTATTAAAAAGGGTAACGACTCAGTTGACTTCAGCTGGAAGAGGAGAGGACCCCTCAGGACTGCCACCTGCTCTTTCAAATCAATGGCTTAAACTTGTGTTGGCTTCAACCATCCTGGAACAAACAGACCTTAAAACCTGAGGCTCTCCCACAAACAAAACTGGACTAAAATCAGCAGGTGTTTTGCTCAGAAAGGCTCCTGTATGAACTTCCAGTTGCTAAGTACAGACCCCAGGACACATACGGATGCGTATCGGGACTCCCCTTCTTCTATTTAGTGTCTGCACCAAAAACTATTTTTGCAAGAGGAAACATGAATATATGTTTGCTGCCCAGGGAGGTGGTTGAGTCGCCATCCCTGGAGGTGTTTAAAAGGCAGGTAGATGAGTTTCTTAGAGATATAGTTTAGGAAGGGGACAGGTATGGTTGGGCTTGATGATCTCAGAGGTCTTTTCCAACCTTATGACTCTATGATATATATTTTTACTCATACATTAAACTAATTGCTGTAATGCTTGTTATTGCTAGCATCCAGCCAACAGTCAGAAATGTTATACAGTAACTCTGAACTGAGGCTTTTCATTGTACTTCCAACTATGAACATTTGCATTTCAGAAAATTAAGATGTTAAAAAGGTTGTGATTAACATCCTAGAACTGATATCCAAACTCACAACAGGAGAATGGGAAAAGGTAGTAACAAATATAAAAATAAATATTAAAAGCAAACAAATAATAGTCCCTTCTGGTTTGCTTTTATTAATTGAACTGTAAGTGACCACACAAGACATACAATCTTTTGGCTGGGCACCTATATCACACAAAAATTGGGACAACCGATAAACAAATCAACCTTGAACAACTTCCATATGTGGAGAATATCAGGTTCTCTACCAAATTTATTTAATAACACTAACAAAGGGTTTAAGAAATATCTGCTATGAACACCATGAGGATTCCTCAGAAAGCTACACTTCAAATATATTTCAACTTCTTAAACATTACCTGATGAACACTGGTGAACCATTATAAACACTGATGGATGAGCAGCCCAGAAGGCCAACTGTATCCTGGGCTGCATCAAAAGAAGTATGGCCAGAAGGTCAAGGGAGGTGATTCTTCCCCTCTGCTCTGGAATGCGTTGCTCTGGAACACACTGCCCAGTGAAGTCATGGATGCCCCATCTCTGGAAGTGTTCAAGGCCAGATTGGATAGGGCCTCGAGCAGCCTGGTCTAGTGGGAGGTATCCCTGCCTATGGTAGGGGGGTTGGCACTGGGTGATCTTTAAGATGCCTTCCAACCCATACCATCCTATGATTCTATGAGTGGCAAAGAAGGGATTATGTGTGTTGCTCACCACAGCTGATGATGCAGACCAGCCTATGGTTCCAAGAATGTTAATGTGGGGACCTTCTTCTCTTTTGTTTCCACAAAATATTTGACTCCATTGTTCCTCTAACATGTTTTATGTTCCTTTTATTAAGTGCTGCACAAAAGAACTCTCAACAATTCATTCCTGTCTGCTGATGAAATGCAACCCCTGATGTGTCCCAATGTAGCCCCTAAATTTGCTTATCACTAAGGTACGTACACAGGAGAACACAGAAATCATAGGCAAACCACTCAACCATGCTGAGGCAAGCAGCCACAAGTAAACAACACTGGTTTAGCTGATTATTAGGGACTTAATGAAGCTGGTGGCTGGAAGAGGCTGACATTTCAGGATTGGTGAGCTTAGCCACATGCAACCATCTTTCATATGCTGTGGCATAGATGTGCACCTTTAATACTGATTTGACTTTGTAAATACATTCTTCATGGCAATATTCAAGTATTTTGGTTATTAACATTTAATTTTTTATAAAAAACACAAGATACACAGCTTTTAAACAACACTTTATACGAGCTGCAGTGCCTGAGTCTATCTTATACTGGGAAAATAAGTTAGATCTGCTTACAACAAAGATTTGGATACATTCTAGCTCAGCAGCAAGGCTGTAGAGGCAGATGACCTCCTGCCAGAGGGACAAGATGGAGCTGAGCCTGGCTGGGATGCTGAAAGGCCTTTCATTAATCTGACGTGTACATCAAATGCATAACAGCAATCTAATGAAAGACCTTAGAAGTGCTTGTGAGCCACAGATTTTCTATGAAGGTGCTTCTGCGTTCTTTCTTTCTATCTAAAATATTTATAATTTAGCCCAACAGGATATACAGGAATTTGGATGAAAGGCTCTTTCTTTTATCACCTATTAGTTGGTTGTTTCACAAATATCAAAAATTGCATTGTATTTACTGTTGATTTTTCCTTCAAATCCAACATAGATTTTCAGCCATATTAGCCTAAGGCTAAGTATCAAATCTTCATTGTATTTCCATCTTACACTCCTTCTTTCATTCTCCATGCTAAGTCAGTTACCTTAGTGGAAATCTGTGTACAACCAACAGTGTCGTTTCAGAGGTACTGATATAACTAGATTCTAAACTGAAGTTCTTATTTATACCAACACTTTATATATTTTTAATGTTCATGGTCTAATTCATAAATCAGCCTTATAGTGTTGTTTTCTTTTCTTCTCCTTTATGAAGATGCAAGAATGGCACATTTGATGGGGGATTAAAAGAGAACTCCAAGATGAATTATTCAGAAGAGTAAACAATATTATTTTCTAAAGAAAATGATAGCTTTTAGACATTCAGCGCAGTAAGTATAGAGCCTGTGTAAATACAGGAAAGCACGAAAATAAGAACAAAATAAATTACTAGTTTTGAAACAAAAATATTATTTCTGATATCTAAATCATTGGCCTACATTTATTCAAGTGAAACATTAACCTAGAAAGGGAGGGTGAAGTGCTGACCCTGTTAGTCAGTGACAAAACACTCACTGACTTGAGAGGAACCAGAATTTCACCCCATCAGTGTGAAATATTTATAGTTCCTTCAAATCCATTTTAGACATTAAATTTAAATAAGTTTTGTTGCTTTTCTTTGCGCCTCCTTCCCTTTTTTGAAAAAAAAATTAGGAAGACAGGAAGATAATCTGGCTACTCGAAGACTTGGCTTGATTTATCCTAACAAATTTTTGGCTTTACACTTACAACATTCTTACAAAAGAACAAACCCCTCTTTACTCAGCAGAGGAAATCCTTCTGATACAGCTGTATGGGAAAAATACACATTGAGAAGGATAGATTTTAGAAAAGGGAGCTAGCCTCAAAAAGCTCTCAGAATATTTCAAAATAAAAAGATGCAACCTCTTTTGCCATAGAGAATATGAAAAGTAGAGTAAATGAGTGTGCTAGGCTCTGTGCTGCTGTGCCTGATCAGCTTCTCCTACCTAATCTAGGCAGTCATCATTTGTAAAACAATAATTTAGGCTGACAAAACTGCATATTAATATAAGTAATGTACTGTTCCTAGGGATTCTTGCCAGCAGTTTCATTTTGCAAGAGGATACAAAACTGAGATACCCTCACTCTTCAAGTCCTCAGCTCAGGGACAGGTTGAAAGAGCAGACAAAAATTTGTGCTGCTGTCGCCACTGGCATTCCAGTTCTGTATTGAAAAAGCATAAATTAACTAAGAATCTTTCAGTAATTAAGTAAAAGGTCTCAAAGACTCATATTGAAAACTCATGCTCTTTCCCCCTCCATTCTATATGACGGTAGTAAGCATGTTTACAGAAGATATCTATCAACACCTAAATGGGTACTTATAGGATGAGCCCAAGCATGGTGAATATGGCAAGGTAAAGGTCTTTATTTTCTGCCTGAGTGACTGATCTAAGAGGGACTTTCCTCTCACCTGTCCAGTGCAAAGGAGCTGGGAGATGGACAAAAGCAGCTAGGAACAGCATCAGCAGAAGCAGGCAGCAAAATTCACTTTGTGGCAAATCAACTCTTGTGAAAAAAACAGAGGAATTCTGTCTCTAAGGAGGTTTCTTTGATTTATTTTGCCTGCAATGACTGCAGCTGGCGTTATGCTACTTATGAACCATTGTCTGAATAAGGGCACAGTCTAGTTAAGTGCTTGGAATGGCACTAAATATATAACTGTCAGAATACGCATTGGTCATTCTCAGTTCAGTTCTGATCTTTTTTTCAATGTAGACCCACACTGTTTTTTGATTATATCCTACAAAGTATTCTCTCTGTAAAAGAATATATCACCAAGTTATGAATTCATGTGATTTTATCACAAATTTTGCACAATTTAGTGTTTTCCTTAAAGCACCATTGCCTCGAATCTGGTCATTGTGTAATTATTTCAAACAAAAATTAAGTTTCTAGCCCAGTGGGTTGTATAGTAAACTTTGAATTAATTATTTGATTATTCCCTCAAATCTCAGAAATAGCAACAAATATCCACAGTTTTTTAGAAAAAGATTCTTCAGTACTTCTGCTGCTCCAGCCGTATGGGCTTTCCTGTGCAACAAGAACATTGATCTCAGGGAATCATTACTAAATCATCCCAGGAAAAAAAGTTTAGAGTTGGCTCTAGGGTCTGAAAAAAATATTTGAAACCTGGATTTTATGGAAAAAAACAAAGTAAGCCATGGCAGAACCTCCTCAGCAATGAGCAGGAACCACTCTTACTAAGAACTAGACGAGGAATTTTAACCATTAGTAGAACAGTACCTGAAGAGGACTGATGCATTTTACTGATGATGCAGACGCAACAAGCCTTGACAAGCTCTGATCGTGACCTTGATGCCACCATATACATGGGGATTACAGAAACATAGGAGCAGACAACAATAAAAACTGCAGCTGCAAGAACACACAGCTGAAATCCCTAGAATATCTCATGCCTGACTCATTTGCTCATTCTGAAGGTGACTGGAGCTCCTAAAGATACTAGGATATTTTGAATGAGTCAATGAAGCTGTGGCATGAAGAAGTACTAGGTTTTTAGTATTTTTTTTTACTTCTGGCAGTTTTTGAGTACACTTGCTTTTTTTCTCTGACACAGCTGGATTACAAAGCGCTGACAATGACAAGAGCACAGACATTTAACAAGCTGCAATTATCCTACTAAGATGTTTCACAGCTCACATCTCAGGCTGGAATGGTGGCCCAACATCATGGTAAAGCTGTCCTGAAACTCTGTCAAAGTAGAACTGCATATTCAACAACAAAACTGGAAGCAGCACCTCACTTTGTTTACTTGCACTAAAGCATAACTTGAGGATACTGCTACTCTCTTAATGGATTGGCTGCAGCTTAGATTGAAAAAAAAAGATAAAAATGGAACTAAGAAGCTCACACAAAAATGCTAACACTTCTAAAACAGGAAAACTGATATTGACCAATGAGGAAGACTGTCATTCCTTTGACTACTTCTTCTATAGATTTCATACATAGCAGAAGAGTCATTCAAGGTGACAACATAACACTTGAAAATGTTCCTTTCTTTCCTCTGATTCTCAGCTGAATTGTCCTCACTAAAAGTTCCTTGCAGATTTCTGCCTTAAATGAAAAGCATAAAACTTCACTCAAAATCCACATCAAAACCCAATAGTGTATAAAACAAGATTTTTAGCAAAAACACCACAGAAGCCTGAATCTCATGATAATAAATAGATGAGGCAATGTGAATACTTAGAAAAATTGGGGCCCAAGCCTACAATATTCAGTGGCTTTCCCAAAAGAACAGCTCGGCAGAACTGAATTATATTGCAAAACTACCATTAGAAAAAGTAGTCACAAATATCAGGATATTTTCCCCTTGGATTCAGCAAAGGCCTTAAACATATACTGAATAATAAACAAGCGAGTAATTCCATCTCTTTGCGACAAGCTGCTTAAACACAACTGGAATGCCTAAGTGCTCTGCCACACAGGGATGCCATTACTCACATACTTAATGATAAGCACGTGCTTATTATTTAACTTTTTATGTTGCCATGCCTAAACAGAAGCACACAACTAATTAATGTACAATTATGAAATGAGAGTCCACACCCCTAGAGCTTAGTGCATAAAAGAAGAAAAGGCGAAGAGACAAAAAAAAGCAGCAGTGTGACATCTGTGACACGAAATGTAATTTGAATCTGCCATATGCTTATTTTACAGGTGATCAGATCAAACGATGACAGAATCAGCTTTATTTCACATTAGCTTAAAAGAGGAAAAATAGTCCACTTCTTTGGCAGAATCTTCTCTTTTTTCCCTGCGTGTCTTGACACTTGATCTGAGCAAGATACCACAAAGTGCTCTTCACAGGTCCATTTAGTTAATTAGCAGTATGCTGTTTTTCAAATCCTGTAAACTAAACAGCAGATTTGGTAAGCAAAAGGCATCTTGACAGGTCCTGAACGCACTCCAATATTATTTAAGCAGGTCTAGCAAGTCACACTACCAAGATTTTCACATGATATTCCAATTTATTTTCCCATCAGTTAGTGCTTGTGCAATTTTAATTCATATTAATATTTTCTACATTGCCTCAGTAAAGACAGACTTCATGAAATCAAGGACATGAGCGACAATACTTGTGATTTTCTTCAAACTCAACTCTGATTCATTTAGATACAACTTATATCAAATATGGAAATTTTACAATCATATACATTTAAAGTCCATTTTCAACAAATACTTGGAAGGTAAGCATTAACATTTTCAACAGTTTTCTTCTGTGAAAGATGTATGTATGCAAATAAAAGATGCACCAGAGTATTTTCTTCTAAGTAGGTTGCAATGCTGTCAATCTATAGAGATTTTGGTAGCCTATCTGTACAGTCTCTGATGTGTACTTTGGAATCCCTGCATGGCTTTCAAAACATATTCTTCTATAAAAAGGAATAAAACATGCCAGCCTTGGCACAGATTGTCTGCAGCAACAAAGTCCAAAAGCAAAATGAAAAAGAATGATAAAGTTATATTAAATGCCACACGGTAAGCTCCATGAACTACTGTATTTTAATTGAATAACTTCCCGCAAGAGGGCTATTGTTGCACTTCTTGCATAAGAAGAGCTCCTCATTATTTCAGAAGGACTATAGCTTAAAGTAGAATTGTAAGGATTTTTTGAATGTTTTGATCCTGAAGTTGGTTACCTCGTGCCCAGTAAAAATAAATTCAGATAAAACCCTTTGACTTTAATTATGCAATTGCCAGCTTCGATGTACTTTGTCCATGTAAAACTAAGCCAATGTATCAATGTATTATAAGACTGAAGGCAAAATACTCAGCCTCAGAGTATGATCTTCTAGTCATTCCTTGCTCAGAGTTTCACTTGATGCCAATGCAAAGCATTTTTAAAACATATTTTTTATTGCTGTCCAAGCCTTCTCTTTACTTGATGGGATTAAACAATAGTATGTCATCTAGTCAATATTTTTGCATATACAATGTCTTCCAAAGTCCAAAATTTGCACATCTCTCATTCCTTTCTTCTCCCTAGGGGGCTGTTGTCAGCCCGAGTTAATAACTACACATTTCTTTGTAGAACTGCATTTTAAAATTGCTTTATTTATATAGAAACTGCAAGGCTCTCTCCTCTAATGTTTTCAGGTGCTACATCTCACATCTTTGCTTCCTACTGAATTTCCTCTGAATTATGAGGCACTTCACAATTACCAAATCTCCCTTTTTTTTTCTCCTTAGTAAATTTATTACTTCTTGTTGTTCCCTTTACCTTAGTTTTAGCTTTTAAAGTTTGCCAATTTTCTCATGGCAAAGAGAAAAAAAGAACTTGTTTGTTTTGTGAAGAAAGCACTAGAAGTTGGGAGCAAAGATGAGTAAAGGGGAACTTGTATAAGACATGTAGGGCATCTGTCAGTTTGATAGCCTTAGAAGACTTTCCATGGAAAGTAAATGCCCAATGTTTTTTCCCTCTTTTCCACATAGCTGTGATGTAAAAGGATGATGTGGAGTGCTTGACTGTGCTCTTACAGTAAGAGCTTCTAAAACTTCATAAGTTAACCACACTACATATCTCTCACATTAAATTGACGTTCTACAGAAATGAAATAGCATTTATCATCCTAAATTTTCCACTTATCATGATAACACTGCACAGGTGCTGGGATTTTTTTTCTCTGAGTTGTGTGGAATATGGATCTTTAACTTTAATCTAAATGTAGTAGTTTTGCAGTTTCTTAATCCTTTGAGGTTTTCTTTCCAGAAACAGTTCTTCTGAGCTTGTTTCTTGCTTCTCTTAAATACTTTCTGTGTATTCTTGCAATCAGGTCTTCAATTTCATACCTCCTTTTCCCTTTTGGAAGGTCTGGCAAGGCCTTCTCATTTAAAACCTGTGCTGTTCCATTGATTTCATCTGGCTGTTTATACATGCCAAGGAGAAATGGTTGATTTCACTGCCTACAGGAACTGCAGCACTGATTTTTTTCAATTTCTGATGCCAATTACATTGTCCCATACTCATCCTTGCAGTCAGCTTGCTTTCACTTACTGTTGTCTTTAGCCACGTGAGGCCTGTGAGCTGCTGATAACAATGGCATCCTTGTTAAAAAATTGCTTTCCTCAGTCCCCATTTAACTGCTGCACAATTAAAACACACTCTTGTGTTCCATATTTTATAGTGTTGCTCTCAAACCATGAGAAATGAAACAAAAAGTCTTCTAAAATGAGTTATATATTTGATAGAGAAAAGTGCTACTGGTTTTCACAGAACCACATGGTTGACTTGAAAAATATAAAATCTCAGAATGGTTTGGGTTGGAAGAGACCATAAAGATCATCCAGTTCCACCCTCCGGCCATGGACAGGGACACATTCTACTAGATAGGTAGCTCAAAAGCCTCATCTAACCTGGCCTTGAACACCTCCAGGGATGGGACATCCACTTCCTCTCTGGGCAATCTGTTCCAGTGCCTAATCACCCTCATAGGAAAAAATTTTTTCCTAATATCTCACCTAAATTTTCCAGCTCTTTCAGTTTAAAACAATTACCCCTCACCTTACCCCTGCACTCCCAGTGTGGTGCTCCCTTCTCACTGACCCAAGCTGTGCCCGGTGGTCCAGCGGGGCCACCACCCTGCAGCCATGGGTGCCCCTGCCCTGGGTGCCCACGCTCGCCCCTGCTCCTCCGCGATACTCCAGCACTGCCATTCCCTCTGAGGCTCCCCGCAGCCAGGAGACACCTCTCCCTCTCTCTCTCTCTCTCTCCATTTTCACACTCCACCCACTTTTTGCTTTCTTTCTCCATCTCTGCCACCGTCTCTCTCCCTTTCTGGACTTGGCTTTATTTGGCACTCCCGGAAGCCGGTTGGGCATTTCTCTCCCTGCCTGCCCGGGCAGCTGATGTGCCTGACTGACGCCGGCTCCCGCTGAGGAAGAGGAGAAGAAGGGGGAGGAGGAGGAGAAGGAGGAGGAGGAGGAGGCAGAGCAGCGAAGGAGGGGGGGGGGGGGGGGGAGCGAGTGACCGGCCACGGGTTTTCATTCCAGAGAGGAGGGGGAAAAAAATCCCACACGACAAAACACCAACCCACAGGCTACGCGGGTCATCAAAACAGGTAACTCAAGAGCAGGGAGGGGCGGGATGCGGGGAAGCTGGGGCGGTCCCGGGGCTGTGGATGAGCTCCCGGCAGTGGCAGCAGCCGGACATCTTGGGGACCGGGAGTGGCGGGGGGTGTGGTGGTGGCGAGAGGACATCTGCGGGTTCGGGGAGGGAGATGCAGGGTGGCAGCATCATGCATTTCAGCGGGCAGTGCCCTGGGTGCTATGTGGGTCAACGCCGTGGTGATGTTCCCAGCTGCCGTCTGCCTCTTCCAGGCTCTTGAGCTCGGAAAGCCTCTCCCTGCTTCCCCCTCCCGTGCAAAGAGCAGCCGGAGAGGGGGTAAACCCGAGCAGAACCCCGCAGCAGATGAGGGGTCCTCTTTGTGGCTGGGGATGGATTTCCCCCTCAGATCTCCCCCGGTCAGACCGGCTTTGCGACAGGCTCTTAAAAACGTCCTGTGCTTGTTTGTGCAGACCTGGCTCCTGTCAAGCGATGCCGATCTCGAGCTTCTCTTAATCAGCGTAAGATGATCTAATTTTGAGGGAGGCAGCTGTGGTGCCACGGGGTGGCTGGGCTCCGAGCCCTGGTTTCCCCCCGCGCTGGGAATGTGTGCAGTGAGGGGACCGAAGGTCCCCGAGTGAGGGGTTAAACAGCATCCTAGGGTGAGGGATCTGAAAGCAGAATATATATATTATATATAATGTACAAAAATATATAAGGGATTCTGCAAATTGGAGGAAGGCAAGAATGAAGAACAGCGAAGCTGCGTTTTGCCGTAACTCGACATCCAGGAGGAGCGCTCCCCCAGGGACGCAGCCAGCACAAAGCCGAGGAGGACCTGTCGTGACCCCACCTAAAAACTGTAAAATCTGCCCTTCCAGGATTGCTGTGGATCCGTATCTTAGTGTTACAGGATCAACAGTGAGGATTTTTATGAAGTAAAATTCAGGTTTCATAACATGTAGGGGCAGCCTTAAAATCAAAGGCCATCTGGGGAAGAAAGATTTCTTTATATGTGGTACCTAAATGTTGCTGTTTTCCAATGATGGAAAATGCTTTCAGGAAAAAATCTACAGAGTCCATTAGGAAATAGTTGGAAGGAGTCTGTTTAGCAGGGAGCCTGGGTGGGATCGACACTGCAGATTATCATTAATTTATTTCTAAGCCAGGCAAAAGTGGCAGTGGTTCATGGACTACCGTGTTTCATTGTTCTGTGGAACTGTAAAATGGAAACGTGTCCACCTTCAGAACTGTAAATTAAAGGTTATTTAGAATATCACAGGGGTGGATAGAATGAGTTGAACTCAATTCAGTACTTTCAAAGTCAATCTTTTAAGGTATCACTGCAAGCTGGATATCCTAATTTTATGCAAATTTTATCCTAACATTTCTTTTTAGTTACTTATTATGCAAATGATTACAAACATTTTTCTGATTCTATACATTTTCAACACAAGGATTCTGTAACACTGCTTGATTCTATTTTGAGTAAATTTGCACAAGAACAAAGGCAACCCACCTTCTGTAGCAAAGCCAGTCACGTACAACAATATGGGCCTTTTCAGTCTTAGGCATAACAAAAATGCTAGTCTTTGAAATATTATGATATTTGCATCTTTCCCCTCAAACGAATGCTTCTCAGATGTGGAAGGTACACAGGCATAACTCCAAATGTAATGAATAATATATGTTTTCTCAATTAAATAAAAATGAAGAGGATGTGCATTATTTACTATTACAGTAGAACCAACCTATGGCATGTTTTCATTATTCTTTGTCAGCTATGGCACGTCCTTTAGTAAAGTACTCCTTGATATACCATAAAGAGCAAGGGTGCTAAGATTACATGTATTAAAACCCACCCTCAAGATTAGATTTTCTAATCCCAGTTTATAATTTTTATTAACCATGTAAAATAAATAGGAAACCCTAAGTTGGGGGGTGAAAATGTAGGAGCAGTCCCTCAGGACTAAAATTCATGGGAATCTGAATTAGCAAATATGGGAAAAGAAGTAGAGTGCTGCAAGAAGGGCTGGAAACAAGACAGATTGTATTCAGCCCCCAGCCTTGACATTGACCTGCAGTATTACTTGGAGCAAGTGAGATAATCTTTCCACGTTTTAGTCTGTGGCCTGTCAGTGACAATAACATTGCAAGTGGTTTGAACTCTAAAGTGAAAAATGGCCAACTGCCAAATATGTTAAAGAAATATTCTTTGTGGTTCTGCATGAGTTTTAACATCATGTGCAACAGCAGCAAACTCAATAGTTGCAGTTGCTGCCTACTAAAACATCTGACTACATGAAAGAGAGCATTCTTTACTTATCATGCTTATTGGGGCAAAACCAACCAACCAAACACCTACAATAAATTTCATAATGAACTGGTTAAATGATTTTGCTTGATAAAGCACCCCAAATATATAATTTTAATTGCTTTCTTTAAAATTTGAAGTGCATCTTTTTCAATAGGGGTAGCAGTTCAGAACTTGTCATTTTCCTGAGATACAGAGTCAGCTCCAATTGCTCACGTATTTTTGAGAAATTAGTAATTTTGGCAGTTAGGGTTTACTGATTCTTCAAATAAGAAATTATTTGAACACTAAAGGCTCAGCTAATCTTCAGAGTGTCACTGCTAGGACTACATCAGAATATCAACACCTTTTACTAAGCAGTGTACTTTGAAATTACAAAACCGTACATAAGCACGACTGCATCTATGGGACATGGACAACTGCACCTGCTGATTCAGCTAGTTCAGCAATGATGTGGGTTTGGGGGTCACTTAAAACTCTGTGATAGTTGCCACCATGTTAGCAAGACCTTATGTCATAGACATGGCCTTACACAAACCACCTGCTGCCTACAGTTGTCTTCATTTCATCTGTGTATGTAAGGTGTGTGTCTTTGACTGTGAGTGTTTCTTTGTGTGAGATTTCAGGGACATTTTGTTACTGAAAAAGGTCCCATTGGGACTACTTTCCTGAGTATATGCTAATGGAAATTGCTCTGTCTGACCCACAGTTTTTCAGAGACTAGCAGGCTAAAGAAGTTTCTTGTAAAATCCAAAATACCAGTATAGTATGCTGGGAAACAAAGGCTTCTGCTTTTGTAGCGTATATTAACAAAAAACAGGTAAATGCACAAGGACGTAATTAAATAGTGTTGTAACTTTTCAAGAAGATGTGCTCGGATCCTATGCATTAAAGTTATGTTTTGAGTTAGTTTAAATACTTTTTGGCTTTTTGGAAGGAATGCAAAGAATTATTTACATTTCCATGTGTAATCCATCATTATTTAGAGAGAAGAAACATCAGAATATTTCACCTAAGAGGTCTAGATCCTCTAAAGCAACCATCGTAGAAAAGGCTAACCTTACAAACATCTAAGATAGGTCTAATTTGATCTTTTTGGACTTCACAATACCTCACACTGAAACAGAGGAGGGATAAATAGCTGAATGTCTCAGATTTTGTAAGTGAGCAAGATTGCATGGGCTAGCATTAAAACTCAGGATGTCTAAGTAGTAACCAAGTTATAGCAGGAAATAGGTCTTTTTTAGTGACAGGTGGCCAATTTCATCCTGAATCAGAAGCAATGCTAGTAATGCAATGCTAGCAATATTGTATATCAGTGGGCTGAATTTTAGAAGAAGAGATGGGCAAAGACCTTGAGTTTTTGTGATCAATGAAGATCACAAATGAGCTGCAGAGCAAAGGGAGTACTCAAATGGCAAAAGGTTTGCTGCAGCCCTCCTGGCTACTGCCATGCTGGAAGAAGGACCACAGACTATAGGCTAAATGGGGCAGCCACAATGAGCCTGAGACCATCAGACACAGAGTGCTGAGATCATAATTGCAGCAGGGTGTTCTGGTAAGAGTGAGGAGGCCGGCTAACTTGGCTGAAACCAAGCCCAACTGTTCAAGCTTTGGCGTCATATGGATATGCGTGAGAAGTAGGGTGTGGAAGTGTTGTGAAAGGCCACCCTCACAGCAAACAAAACCGTGACTAACCTTGGTACTGAATAACTCTACTCTCATCCTTTTTCTGCCAAAGTCATTTCATAGTTTGTGTTTGTAGAGCTTGCAACACTATCTGCTTATTTTTAACTTTCTTTTCTCCTCTCACATCCCAGTGGTACTGAAACACTCCATAGGGGTTTGTACTTTGTGGACTTTACACTTTCAGAGACTGCAAATTCAATTTGGTTGGAACCATAGCACAAAGAATCTTACTGTTCAGTTATTATGAACTGCACTGAAGCACTTTAATAAAATCAATGCCTGCATGCAGTATTTTCTCTGTTCAGCGAGGCAGCCTGGTTACATACATTAATTGGACTTGTGACAGGTAATTAAATGGCTTGTAATGCCTTTAGGATGCTTGAATACACGAAGAGCATGACAGTAATACATAGCAAATGAGGTGACTAAGAACATTGTGTTTCTGTTGATTGGAGAGATACTAAAATTCTTACACTTCATTGGAGGGAGAGAACAAAATAAAACCAAGACAGAAGACTATGAGCATTGGTGACATAAAAAAGGAGCATAAGAAGAATAGGAGAACGTACTTAGAAACCGGGTTGCCTTGGTTATTTTAAGTCAATCATGCTTACACAGACTGTCAAGTCTTGACTGCTTCAGTATATCATTAAATAATGAATTTGTTCTTTGTGATCACAAAATTGATAAGACAGTCAAAATTATTCAGCAAGGGATAGGAGCTCTTCACAGAACTTACTTATAATTAGAAAGTGAACTGATATTCCGGGAGATACTAAGCACATACATGAACACATGACATGTTTTAAAGAATTAAATTATAGGAGGCCGAACCACAGTCCATGCTGTTATTGCATTGCCTTGTAGATACACAGTTTGACGTGAGCAGTTGCTCACCCATAATTATGCGACTAAACTGGGATGTGATAAGAAATCTGAAATGCGTCAACAATCTTATGGGTCCTTGTCAAAATAGAGATCGTTGTACAAAGCAGTTCTGTAATATTTTTTAAATAGTGGGATACAAAAATGCCTCTGTTCCTTTCCTGCATGTTTTTGTAGAGAGCAGCCTGATCACGGGGAGAGGGAGAGAAGCAGAGGAACAGCCAGATTGCAAACAGAAAAAGTACACATTGTGGTTCTGTAAAGCCAGACAAGGCAAAAAATTTAGGTTAAGTGGAAGAGATTCAACATGAACCTGCTTTTGCCTTGTCTACACAACAGCTTTTTTTGCTTATAAAAAGTAACTCTGTAAAAGCACGGAGGGTATGCCAAAGAGGCAAGTCCACAGACAAGATAATTTAGGTAGCACACTCGTATGCACAGCAACAGAGGACTCATTCATAGCCTGTTCAGTGGTTTTAACACACACGTTGAGCTATAGACAGAAATATTTTATCATGAGTATATTAGAGCCAGACAAGACTTCAAACGAACACATCAGTCAAAATAGCACACCCATCCCCAAAAAGCAGAAGTCACACAGACATTTTGTCTTTTTGTTGTGCCAGGTATAACGCTTGTCCATTTTAACAACAACAACAAATATATTCTTAAAATTTTAATACTGTTAGGTATGCAAATCTGTATCTTTTACTAGGATAAAAAAATTATATTTTTCATGTATACTTAAAAGAGCATTGATTCCAAAGGCACTTTCAGCAAGTACAGGGGAAAACCAAGAAAAAATCGTCACCAAAGGCTCTGATTTGAACCCAGAATCATTCTTCTCACACAGGGCTTTACTGAGAGGTCTGCTGGTTTAATGCAATTCGACATCAGTTTGACAAGCCTCTGTTTACATTCCTCCCATACAGCTAGTAAGAAACCAAAACCAAACCATACAAGGTAATGTTTCTGTCTGTCTACCAACACACACTTTCTTCTAACCAATACTCCCTTGCTTTGCGTTCTCCATCCAGAATCTTCTATGGTAGCAACCCAAACAGCTTCAGGGGCTCCTCCTTGCTACTCAGCCAGAACCAGGCTGCCTCTCAGCTCTGTCTGGGAATGAGCAATCCCTCAGGCCCCAAGCCCGTGGGTTTTCATTATTTGGACCAGAATGAGGTGCAACAGGAATTTGAGTTTGATGCTAAAGGTGGCAAAAAGACTGTCCTCTCAACGCAGCTTGAAGACGGTACGTAGGTTTGAATGGCAGTGTAGGAAAGCCAACCATTTCAGACTCAAGCTGACTTTTTTTTTTCCAGAAATGAAGTGCCATAAGACACTTTTGTAATTTGAGGGGATGTTCAGAAACACGTACACACATCCCCTCCTTTGATATATATAGAAAAATATTGTGCAGAAGAACTCGTAGAGGACACAGTACTTTGGATCTATAAAATGTCCATGACTGGTTTTTTGATAGTACCAGCTGGCAATCTAAGATTTTGTGTGTTTTATTTTGTACCTCAATAGCAGTTTATTAAAAGACTGTGAGAGAAAGTACATATGCAGGCTGCTGTGCTTTCACCAAGACTGTGGTTTTCTAAGTAGCATAGGAATGTTAGATACAATTAAAATGCCACATTTCTGCCTGTATTCTGTTTTAGGCAACTGCCCTTTTTTGGCATAGAGGGGAAAAGAAAAAATCTGACCTGTGGCATCTCAGATGATGAGCACAGGTGAAACCTGGCTTAATTTTTTGGATGCTATGTGGATTTAATAGGACTAGTACTTAGAGGAGAAAACAAACAAGTTGCTTGGTTTTGTTCTAAGTCACAAGAGTGCTAGGAAGTAAAACAAAAGGTGGAACTTTGTGCTATCTCTTGGTGATGTTTGTTAGGATAATATCATACTTTACAGGGTGTCACCATTCTTGTCTTCAAAACTGCCATTTTTATGTCTGATTTTATGTTTATTTTTCACCCTTATGTTACTATATTGCTTTTCCCTGTGGACTTGTTGCAGCTTATTTTTTCTTGAGATAAAGCAATATCGTTCTCTTTCATAAGTCCCATACAATGATAACAGGAACAGTACCTGTGTGCTTTGGCTTCTGGTTTGACTGCTTTTAGGATGAGTATGTCAGAGAATTTCAGTCTACAGAAGAAGTTTTTTCCCTTGATAATAGATAAATGGTGCTTTGAGATAGCTGTCAAATTGAGGAGACAACCAGTGATATTCTCCCAAGACCTGTCTATAAAAAGATCTGCTTTTGGTCTTGAGTATGGCTTGTTCTACCTTTGCCTTCACTTCTTTTGGGGAAGAAACGACAGATGGTAGTATTACCATATGCCTTTAGCACTCCCAAAAAGGATGTTGCTAACAGTAAACAAAGCAGATCTTTAGATCCTCCCTCTTGTTTTTTGTGCACAAGAGACCGTTAACAATGTCAACATTTAAATGGTTGTCAGTAGGTGTGGGTCAACACCTTGCCTGGCTCATAGTTGACCTTATTTTCAATGAAGTACAGTGTACTTCTCCACCAAGAGAGCAACTGGTTACAGGATTACATGGGACTTTAAGCACTGTTGTTTTTAACTCCTTATAGGTCGTCAGCAACAACTCCAGGAAAAGATACATGATTAACTCTGATCAACCACTTCAAAATCAAAGGTTTAATTAAAATCCTAGTAGAGATGAGGTAGAGAATCTGTCTTGATGTAAAAATGTGGTTTATGGGAGTGTAAGCATCCTATAGACATATTTACATCCTCTTTACTTTTCATTAGCATGCAAAGATTTTATTTGGCACTGTAAGTAGACCAGTCTTATTATTTATTTATAACCTAAGCTCTGATGCTGTATCGCACAGACAGTATCTTCACAGAGTCAAGCTGTACTGGTTGTGTTCTGACTCCTTTTGAGCTGTGGCTTTGTGGTGTTGGTTTGACCACGCAGGGTGCAGCATGGAATGATAAGTAATCAGATGAACAGCTGAATATAGGCCAAGAAAATGAAGAAGATTATCATAGTATGAGCTAAATACGTGAATCCCTAAATATAGGCAAAGATGTCAATGCTTAGATTTTGAAGGAATGAAGAGAGTTGTCATGCCATTGCTCAGTGGAGTCTTCGCTTCAGAATAGTGACATTAATTCCAGTCTTGTTTGTAAGATAGTTACCTGGCCAATTGGTGGTAAAGTGAAGTGTAAATGTAAGGTTATTTTATGTACAACTGATTTGCTCTTGTAGTGTAATGGCAAAAGTATACTTGCACTTTACTCATACATGACATGAATACCTGTGTATATACTTACCTACACACACATATATAAGTGTAGAAAAAACTACCATGTAGGCATGAATGTATAAGTATACAGATAAAAAGGTAGGTTCAGTGTAAATTTAATTACTGAGGAGTTCTGAAGTGTAACATTCCTTATAAAAACAATGAAAACCTAGCATCCCTGATTTTATGGTAAAAATGGTTCCTAGTTCTGTCTAAAAAGTCTGTAACAATCTATTATTCTGTGCTTGCCTAGCTGGTGATAGCTGCTTTTGGAAGAACAGTATTGTAGTTCTACAGCTAATGGGACTAGAATAAAGCTGTGACAAATACAGTGAACAAAAGACTATGTTGCAGTTGGAAGGTGTTGCATAAAAATGTCCATAGGGTTATTGACTCAGGCCAAGCTACATGTAACCTTATAAAAAGTTAAGGTATTCTTTTGAAAAATTAATTGATTTTTGAAACAGAATAATGTGCCTTTTTAGTATAAGCAGGGAGAGCCCCTCTGAAATTTGGCAGTGTTTATATGCACACTCGCTAATGTTGTCCACTTTTAGGGGTTGGCTTTTTTATTTAATACAGATAGGAAAAACCCATAAACTCCAGACAAAACTTTCTCATGAGAATGGTTCTCCTGAGGGTTTCTCACTGTAAAATCTTTCTGCTTCACTTTTAGGTCAAACACAAGCCTCATTATATTTATAGGGTAAAGTTTGAAGGTCCCACCTTGTTTGGCAGGCGGCATGACTCAGCAAAAGATCTCCACATGGGTTTCCACAGTCCTAGTAGCTAATCTTCTCTCGCATTTAAATTTTAAAAGTAAAAACACTATTATTATTTTTATTCATAAGGAATAGTAATTCTAGCTTGTAAATCAAACCCCTTCCTTCCATGTTACTTTAGTTTTTAATTATAACATTTAGGCATTCTCCCCTGCATATGGGGACCCTGAAGCAGCATTGTGTGTTTTGCTTGCTAGTGTTGCATAGTATTGCACGGTTTATTGAAAGCTACTGTTATGCTTTGGTATCTCTGAAGGCTGTTCCTTAGGAACTAATACATTTACACATATATTCCAGATATGCCTAACCTTTCTAGTCTACAAGGCATAGAGCAATCAATGTCTTGTAGCAGAGCAGGGACCCTAGAGAGCCACTGGCTACCTGCATTCCTCAGCTGGGGATGTGAACTCTCCCATTGGTCCTACTTCTGGATACCCTGGTGTTGGGCTGGGGGTGTAGCCCCAGCATGGGAGCTAAGCTGGAACTGGGATCATGTTAATCAAGAGCTATAGATCAGCCCCCCTTTCTGTATGTCACTTAGCAGAATAAAACACTCAGAACCTTAACTGAGAAATGTGTGTGTTAAGCTTGTTAAATTAAATGATAGGGAGTTTAAACATAGCTTTGTCTTTGCTTATATAACAGTTTCTCAGCCTGAGGTGTATATAGCACTGTGTTCCCTGAGACATTGGCCAGTATTCAGAAATATCACTTCCTTCAGAAATAACATATATCCTTCAGAAATAACACTTCCTCACATGTAAGAAAGCAGATAATCACATTGTGGGGAAAGTAATGTGTGAGTTGTTAAAAATTTAACCTTATTTCTAATTAATTTTAAACCAAAAGCACTGCAAGCACTGCAGAAGTACTGCACATGCAGGCCCCTGGATTGTTTTTTTTTCCTTTCCACAGGTTGATTAGTGCTTGATTTAAAATCTTGGGAAACACTGATTCACATCACGTACTTTTGTAAGAAAAAAAGTGTTGGAAAACCGTATCAGAAGAACAAACAGAAGACCTTCTTGGCTTCTTGTGTGGTCTTCAAGCAATTGTCTGAGTCCTACTAGAAAGCATAAAAGACTAAGGCAAATTTCAGAATGTGCCTTTTAAAAAATCAGGAGGTATACATTTGAAGGCTGGTTTCATTTAAGTATTAGCTGGGTCTGTGTTTTTGCCTCTGTAAAGGGATGATGAAAACCATTGTAGATATAAGCTTTTAGCAATTACATGTATAAATATTTCAGTTATCTCGGTGTCTGATGTGAGCATCCACGTCTGTTTGTTGTAAATTGTCCACATATATATTGTCCAAAGCTACACTAACAGTGGTTTGAATCTGCTGTTTACAATGAAGAACCAAAGCTGAGTACTGATCATGTTGCCTGTTGACACAGAAGCAAGTTACCATATGGCAGCTGCTTCACTACGACTGTCTATATGCCAGAAAGACAATACTTATAGTCTAACCATAAAATCTGATAAGAGATAAAGCCACAAGATGAACAGAACTGTGACATGAAGTAAAGCATGAGTTTTCCTTGGACAGGTCTAACACTGTGTCTGTCCTTATTGATTTTTTTCAGAATGGCAGAGACTGATGGTTTGATGGAGAGATTGGAGAAAGCAGTAACTCGACTTGAATCATTATTTTCAGGCTCCCACAGCTCTGGTGGAATGGAGTGTGATGCCATCAATGGAGTTAATGGAAGTAAGTCTGTTTTTCTCAAGTACCATTTTTCTGCTATTAAAAAAACAGCCTAAGAGTAGAGCATGTGTTTATCTTCTAAGAGGGAATGCAGTCCCACTCCTTTCAAATTACATACCAAAAGTACAATTTTTAAAAATATATTTGGAAATACCATATGACAGGCTGTCGTACACAAAATTAGAAATTAATATAGCCTAGAAAATTCAAGATTTGACTAGCCTTTTAAATATAGTGTCCACATTTCAACCTTAATCACCCTTTCCATTTTAGCATTTATGCTGTTGTAGATAACTCACCAGATGAAAATGTCTGCTCAAACCCTATTAGCAGAAAAAATGAGACATCCTCAAAATTTACAGCATAAATATTCCTGAAGAAGTCATCAATATAAACACTGCGTTTATTTGCCAGTTCTTCAAATTTCACAGTGAGGACCTACTTTATTTCACTACTTACTTCATTTCAGTACCTAAAGGGGGCCTACAGGAAAGCTGGGGAGGGGCTCTTTGTCAGGGAGTGTAGTAATAGGACAAAGGGGAGTGGTTTTAAGGTGAAAGAGGGGAGATTGGATTAGATCTTAGGAAGACATTTTTAACGATGAGGATGGTGAGGCACTGGCACAGGTTGCCCAGAGAAACTGTGGCTGCCCCATCCCTGGAGCTGTTCAAGGCCAGGCTTCATGAGGTTTTGAGCAACCTGATACAGTGGGAAGTGTCCCTGCCCATGGCAGGGGGATTGGAACTGGATGAACTTTAAGGTTCCTTCCAACCCAAACCAGTCTATGATTCTATGATTTAATTATTTAATATCCTTAATGAAATATGAGTTTGTTCATAAGCATTTGGTTACTAAGTGCTGCCACATATCCATGGCCTTACTTCAATATCTCTTGAGCACTTCCTTCCCAAATGGATTTCCAAAGCACTACGTTGGAGAATGTACAAAAAAGTCTGTCTTCGTGTATTCACATCGTATCACCAAATCGTATTTTTTCACTTCTTATTTTTTCTGTTGTGCCTGAAATTTGTGGGGTAAATAGCCTTATAAATACAGGATAAATAGCCTTATAAATAAGGCAGTTCTAATGTTGATTAAAGAGGGATGCCCTTTCATTTCTCCAGAGATTTTTCTACCCAGAACCCTGACATATAACTCTTTGTGTCCTTTACTTCCTGTATTCCTTGGACTTTTCCTGCATTCTTCAGAGAAGAGCACATCCCACCATGGACTCAGTTGCTGCGCAGACGCTACAGAACAAGTAGAAAGTTGCCGGCAGCTTTCTTACTGACATGGAAGCAAGTCAGTGTGTGTCAGATGCTTTATAGTCCCCATATGTCAGCCTTTCCCCAAGAACACGTGTGAGGGACCTTCTCCACAGCTGTGTGTGCCAAGGGCCTGCACACTGGCGGTTGCTGTGGAGCAGCTGACTGCAAGCACTCTGTTTCTCTGACGGGAAGGGAGCATCTTCCAGCAGGCTTCCATAGCAGAGGAGTTAGCCAGTCACAGTAAGCTTCAGTAATAAAGTTCACAAAGTCCAGAGAAGACCTAGACAGCTGGTAACCTGTAGCAAGGTCTTGGAGAAACACAGTCCATGCACAAAGTGACAAATAAATAAGTCGCTACTAGAAAATCTACATTTAAAAAAAATACAGGCATCAATCTTACAATTAATCCATTTAGGTGAATCTCTATATTAATTCAGAGTATTACAGAACCAGGGCTGCTTACAGAACAGGAGATGAACTCACTATGTGAGGTACTTCTGTGAAAATTGCTATATCCTTGGTCTAGCTTAAGAGCTCAAATCAGGTGAAAAGATTCACCCTCCAAGGAATCGGAACCTTAAACCCCCAGTGGATCCCTAGAAGAAACGAAGTGACAAACCATGTTGGAGTGAGATTACAAAGCACACCTACTGAGTGACTGCAGTAAGAAGCTGAGATGAGCAGCACCACGGGGCTCTTACCACACTGCACCACCTCGCCAGGCAGGGCAGTCTCACACAGAGACTTGGGAATTCACTTTTGCTATGCAGTTAGGAAAGACTATACCTGATCTTCAGTTTGGGCAACTGATATGCATGTAGTGCCACAAACATCATTCTGCATGCCTGTGTTACTGTGCTTCTGCAGAGGTTCACAGAACCTCCAAGGCAACTGCAGAGTTGACAGTCTTACAGAACAGTTTTCTTTTCCTCCTTTGAAACTGACACTCAGCCAGGGTGTGACCTTTTCTAAGTCTCTAGTGAAAACGGAGATGTATTGCTTTCTTCTACCATGACCCTCTCCCTAAAAGACCCTTCAATAATTAGATTTATTACAGAAAAATAACGTTGACTTTTCAGTTAATACTTTTTCTGAAACAACAAAATAATGAGGTGGATGGGAGAACTGTACCTTTACTGTGTTCCTAAATGGCATTACAACAGCAGGATTGCAAACAAATCATTCAATTGCTCTGCACGGCCCACAGCAAATTCTAGTAAAGGCTCCTGGGAGTTAGCTGTATTGAATAGTAAAAAATAGCACAGATGATTCTAGTTTTGCATAGGACAATTGCCATTTGGTGAACTGCTATTTAAAACTCTGCTCTGAAGTAAAAGGTTACCATGATTCTCTCAGAGACACACACAGATTTTTGACAAAGAACATAAATGGGCTTTGGAAAGCATCTCCACAGCTAAAAACTTTTGTACGCTAGGTCTTTTGAGCAGTTTACATACAAACACTTAATATGGAAGAAAGCCCAGAAATTCCTCAGAATTAAAAGGTGAGTGACATCAAGAGAACAAAAAGAGCCTTGAAATCCTGCCTGGTTGGTTAGCTACATTTCTTTTTTTTTCACTCAGACCATCACAAACTCCAATTGCCAGACCTTTCTTTTTTGCTGTCAAGGAGCCAGATGACTCTTGTGGAATAAAGACGGCTTTCAAGATTATACATTTGGACACAATTGTCATATAGTGCCAAAAGATTAAAGCAAATTCTCTGGGGAAAGCCTGGTACCTCTTCAGAGCAATCTTGAGGCTTCATTAACGAGAGAGAGATGCTGGGAAGAATTTTACCCTTAGTCTCTCAGATCCTACAAATGCCATAAATTCATGTGTGTTGCTTATGCCAGACCTGGCAAAGGTTCTGAAGCATAGACAAGACATGAGGATATGCCAGGGAGTAAAAGGAGGGCTGGAAAGCATCCAAAGAAAGATTACTTTTGCTGTCTTAAAAGGCACCACATAGAGCCATTTAGAAGCCAGGTGTATAAGAACCTGAGTCTCATCTGCATTTTCAAATTGTCCTCTTGATGAGGAAATTTATCCCATGCATAGCTATAGACTGGGGACAGAGTGGCTGGAGAGTAGTCAGGCAGAAAGGGACCTGGGAGTGCTGGTTGACAGGAAGCTCAACATGAGCCAGCAGTGTGCCCAGGTGGCCAAGAAGGCCAATGGCATTCTGGCCTGCATCAGGAATAGTGTGGCCAGCAGGACCGGAGAAGTTATTGTCCTCCTGTACTCAGCACTGGTCAGGCCTCACCTTGAATACTGTGTACAGTTCTGGGCCCCTCAGTTTGGGAAAGATGTCAGGATGCTGGAGTGTGTCCAGAGGAGGGCAACAAAGATGGTGAAGGGGCTGGAGCACAAGCCCTACGAGAAGCGACTGAGGGAGCTGGGGCTGTTTAGTCTAAAGAAGAGGAGGCTCAGGGGAGACCTCATTGCTCTCTACAACCACCTAAAAGGAGGTTGTAAACGGGCAGGGGTTGGTCTCTTCTCTCAGGTGATCAGTGACAGAACTAGAGGGCATGGACTCAAGCTTCGTCAGGGGAGGGTTAGGCTTGATGTTAGGAAAAAGTTCTTCACTGAAAGGGTGATTGGCCATTGGAATGCGCTGCCCAGGGAGGTGGTGGAGTCGCCGACCCTGGAGGTGTTTAAGGGGAGACGTGATGAGGCACTGAGTGCCATGGTTTAGATGATGATTGGTGTTAGTGTTGGTGTTAGTGTTGGGATATAGGTTGGACTCGATGATCTCGGAGGTCCTTTCCAACCTTATGATACTGTGAAACTGTTCTGTATACCATATAGAAAATAGCGCTTTTATTCTTCCATTAGAATGTATTATATCATATATATAGTCAAAGGGATGTGTCATCTGGATGACTCATTTGAGCCTTCTCTATCCAGTGTGTTTTGCAAGGTCAGACAACAAAATAAGTAGATTACAAAACCACATCTCACTGCATAAATACACTGTCAGCCCATTCTAAAGACTGTATCTTACTGGAAATTGAATTGCTTGCTATTAAAAGCCACAAAACGATACAAAAGTCTTCAGGAATGGGTGACTAGTATAAAAATAGTTGTTCAGTACAGTATAGGTTCTTTTTAGGAGATAGTATTTGTTTTATATACAACAGTAGAAATTCATTAAGATAATCAAGCTTATCAGGCTACTAGCCCTTTGAAGGGCTGAGAAATGTTATTTTAAGACAAGAAGCTTCCTACTACGTTATAAAAATTCTTTTCATGTTCCTAGCCAAGTTCTGCTAAGAGCAGGGTTTCTTTCTTTGTAGCTAGGAAAAGAATCATTATCCATCCTTTTTCACTGATACCACAAATCAATGACTACGGCAGAAATTAAGTTATAGCAATTTCCCCTGTTTCTATGGTATTTCTGTTCCATCTGCTACAAAGGAGTGTCTTATGCATTATGTACTTTGTGAACCCATTATAATGGAATGTTCTTCTTCTCTAGGCATAGCACCATATGTTGAAGCATTCGATAGGTTGCTGAATGGAAGTGTTGCTGAGTTTCTCAGGTACAGCAAGATTCTTGAAGGTGATGTGAAGACACATGTGAGTATTTACTCAGATTTTCTTCTGGGATGTAACAGTACAAGTCCTGGAATCTGTGTGATCAGCCTTGATTGATGAGTGGAGGAAAACCTTAATATCAGTACTCTGAATTATTAGTTCCTGTAGTAGTAATAACCTGGCATAACACACCCAGGACAGCTGGTTTAGGAAGGGCTGTATGGATTCGTAAGAGGAGACTGTTCCCCTTCCACAGCACCAAAAGTTGAAGACCATAGTATGCAAAATACCCAACTATTCTCAGTCACAAGTGATTTGAATTGTCCTGTTGGGTGCTAAGCCCTTTGCACGACAGGAACACAATTAAGAACATGAGTCAACAAATGAGTAGCAACCAGTAGGTGGGTCTGAGGAGTCGTAAGTTATTGTGGTTGTCTTCTAGGCACATGTGTCATCATTCCAGTTAATGTAGATATTTTGTTCTTTTGATTGTTTGATTGTTTGTTTTTATTGCTCACATCTCTTACATTTGAAATCACAGAGCAAACTGAAATAATTAGTATGTCAGACATTTAAATGATCCTTTTTTACCACATATGTCACAGCAGGGAAGTACTTTGCTATCATTTTCATGGTAAAATTACTTTGTTGTTTTATATAGTAATATCTTGTGATCAGAGGTTCATTTTATTTTTTATGACTCTCTGCTCTAACACTGGTGGTGAAAGAAAGGCAAGGGATGGACTCTTCTTACCAACAGCTTACCAACAGTACAGATGATGTTGCATAAAACACCCTCTCACAGAAGAGCGTGAAGCTTTTGATTTTTTTCTAGTAGACCCATGCCATCAGGCCTTTCTCCATGTGTACATTTCCCAGTTCATTGCAGCTGCTGCTCTGCATAACAAAACTGTAGCCAGAAAAACATGCAGTCCTGCAGCTAGAAGGACTTACGCTGCATGGCCAGCGTAAATATTTTGCAAGACAGCCAAAGTAACCAACCTATTCACAGAACAAGAGCTCTGGGATTATTCTGTGAACTGTGTTTTCTCTTATACTTGGTGTTATATGTTCTTGTTTGTAGGGTAGAGTTTCTGACCTAGTTAGGGCTAGAAAACTGTAGGAAGTAGGGAAATCAGGCAGTTCTAGAGGACCTTTATGTTTCTAAGGAAATGCTGCACTTCCTTTTATTTAAAAACTCTTTTTCACCTTAACAGTTATACTATAATATACAATATATGTACTTTGTTCTTAAAAGAAATTAGAGAAAAATTAATAAACTAAGGGGGGTGGCAGTTATCAGCCTAACTGAGCAGAGAATTTCCCCCTGGAAAGGATCAGTTTGAGCTTTGGTCATTACATCAATCAGACACCATTATTTTGCAGTCGATTTCTCTACAGTCTGGATCTGAGAGACAGAGAAATAGCCTTAGTACCAACAGTAAGCAGGGAAAAAATTACATTTAACATTCTAAATGACTAAAACCTTTGTAATATACCTATCTGTAAATGTTTAAATCAGTAATTCTATTAATTTGTGCATTTGTCAGTATTCGATACTCATAACTGAGTCCATATAAAAGATTATTAATCTGCTCTCTGGATAGTACCTAGCATATTGTTGATGATAGTGTAATGCAGACTGTGATAAGGAGTATTTGTTAGGACTATGAGATCAGATATAAACAACTTTACACAAAGAAGCCGGTGATCCTGATTGCAGCCTACTAAATATTCTGAAATCTTAGATTCTGAATTTGCAATGTGAAGCAGACTGTGGTTGCCTTATGCTCACGCTTATCACTGAAGCAACATCTGTGCTTTACCTTAACAAGTGGAACAAGGAGTATTTTTCTTCTGGGTGTCTTATAGACCATGTGTGCTCAGCATTATACTTGCAGCTGCTGTCTCTTTCACATAATGAGCTGAAGGGAAGGTTGTATTTTATTTCAGAAAACACCTGTTGCCTAGAAAAACCTCACATACCTGACTGACCAGAATGGTAATATGAGAGAAAGACAGACTTCATATTATGCTAAAGAAATAAGGGATTTAACGTGATGTGTTTCATGCTGATTGCTGCAAGGATTGTGTCGTTTGTGTTTCTGGTGAAAGGAAGAATACAGCCATAAATAATACCTGCTGCGGAGCCCCATTCCTATTTTTTCAGCATGCTGTATTCCAAATGGTCTATTCAAAGAGAACAAAATAAAAAAGAGAACTAATAGCTAGCTCTTGGCTCTGTTAAACACAGCGGCACGTTGGATTTACAAAGATTAGTTTATCAAAGGAGAGTTCTGCTAAGACTCAATCTTGAGAGCAGCGTATTTCTAATTCAATGCAGTGGTGAATCTCTGAGGTTGACTGCATTAACAAAACTAACCACTTTTTTTTAAAAAAGAGAGAATGGCTGGGGTTTTTACTTTTGTCTTTTTAAAGTAAATTATCCTAAATGGCTAAGATGAGATCTTTGTCCTGTCCTGTCACTATAGAATAAAAATCTGGTGATTATATGGATATTTCTATGAAATACTAGTCCCCTACAGGCACGTGTTTTAGGACACCACTTTCTGCTGTCCATGTCATAACTGTGGAGCATGTGAAGTCAGTAAAAGAGTGCATATGTCCAGGACTGCTGCCAACCAGCTGTCTTTGGCTTGACATACCCGTGTCTTGGAAGCTGTCACCAACTATTACAGGTTTTAACAGCCCTGAAGCTGACTCACCATGTGTGCCAACACTGAGCCTTTCTTCTGTCAAAATGAGGGAAATTCAAAAGCACTCTAAAATAGACTAAGGGTCTACAGCCTAGGCAGTTCTCTTATGTCCAGCAGATAGGATAGCACTGGCTGGTCTCTGGATCACATAGATATGAGTCCTGTCACTGTTTGCCCAGGTGCATCCACCACTATGGAAAATGTGCTGAGGATGACAAAGAGCTGCCTGTGGAAGACATGATCTGCCTTCAGATTGTGTCCCAGTGAGGAAGCTGGTCGAGCAGGTTTTATGTGCTTTTCACCCTGTCAAAGCAAAGCAAGTGAAGTTTTAAGGAGACCAAGAAGCAGTTTTTTGTGATGTGTTTATTATGAGCTTCACATTGTTTTTATTTATGTGATATCTCAAGTGGTGGAATACTTTGGCTTGGCTTTGAATTATGTACCAGATGAGACGTAATGATAAGAAGAGAATGTACTCCTTCTGCAAGAGAAAGACAGATAACATAACTTTTCCATATTTTAGTGTTTTACGTGGTACAAAGCGGAGCAGAATCACAGCCTTCCGGTCAAACACATAAACTAGTACTTGCCTTTTTATTTAATTGTTTATTTGTAAAAATCTTTTAACCTCCCAGCCCCACCAGTTGAAAGAACAGATTGTCTGAGTGATGCAGTTATGTTCCTTCTTCTCTCATCCAAGCTATTTAGCTTGAAAAAACAAACTATGGAAACATGAATGTCTTTTCCCTCCTGCCTTCCATCTACTTCAGGTGCTGAAATGCACAGCTGAGACAGACAACTAACTTTTAGCTTTCAGAAACAAAAAGTCTATTGGCTAGCTTGGTCATTGTTGGAAGTCCAGATACAATTCATTACATGTGTGACTACATCGACAAGATAGCACGAGCAGCAATTCACAGCACATCATCCAGTCTGCAGGGCTTCTCTGTGTTCATATCACTGTTATCATTGTGAGCCAGGGAAGCAATGTTCACCCCAGAAGCACTGGTCTTATGCACATACCCACAGAATTCCTTTTCCTTACCGATTGCATGAAACCAATGGTATTCTCCTTCCAGGCGTAGACCATGTAAATAATAGACAGACAACGGAAAGCAGGAGTTATCTTTTACGAGGTATATATACCCTTTGCAAAGTGCAGCTCTAGGTTGGCCTATCAGTGAAGTTAAAAAGTCCTAGAGTCCTCATTTTATTATGTTATTTTATTATAGTTATTAAACATGAAATAGCTTTAGCCTGTCTTTTCCTGTGAGAGATGCTGAAAAATTAGTCAATGACTTTCATAGCCCTGAACTTTCAACAGGATGTGCTGCTCTCTGTGATGATGCACCAAAAACCACTTTTGCACTTTATCTTACCTAATCTAAACACAGACTATCAAAGCCATTATTTGACTGATTCCTCATTAACAAGGCAATTTGCTTACAGGGCAACAGAATGCACAAGTGTACTCTCGTGTTCATCTTTTGTGCCCAGGGGCTGTGTGGTTTTAGGCATTGTGTTGAAAGTTGAATTAGAGCTCAGAGAGGAGAATGATGTCAACATGTCCAAAGAGAAGCTTGCTGTCAGGCTGCCTTTGCATTTCTATGATGGATATTTTCTGCTACATGAAATAAATACCAAACCAAATAGATACTACAGGACTGGGAAAACAGGATACATAAAAAAGAATAAAGAGACAAACGTATTTAACAGCATACAAAATGCACTCAGCTGTAAGAAAAAGCTTAATTGTAGAACAGTACTGCTATCCACCAAAAGTGAAAAAAATGAAATAATCCTCAACCAAAAAAGCAACCTTAGAAATCTATCAGTATTAAAGTTGATTTTGTAAAGGTAATTCAGCTATATTTCTCACCCTGTATGTGCACTACAAGATACTTCATAACATAAGCAATAAAGAGTATTTGTTTTATTATAACAAGAAAGATGGAAATGCAATAAACACAACGTAGCAAAGTCACTAATCCAGAAAAAATATATAATTTTAGGAGCTTTAAAACTTTTGATTGCTCTGTTCCAAAGTACCACTTCACTTGTGGCCTGGGGATTTGACCTGGCTTTCTGAATAAGCAGGATTTATTAGGTCAGGTGCGGTGGTGTGCGGATGTGGTTGCACCTGTCTGAGTGTAAGACACCTGGTTGGGAGTAAAGATGGATCCTGGGCATGAAGAACGTGTCTGTTGTGAGCCTAGACCACCTTCTGAAAGCGTGGAAGTTCTTCCATTAATTTTCAGGTCAGCTGGGTCAGACTGTTAGGTTCTTGACACTGACATTGCAGAAAACACCACTTGCTTTTCTTTTTATTTAACAAGGTAAGGAAGAGAGAAAAATTGAACAGACTCTGTTGAAAAATGCATGCCATGGTGGCCAGTGCTGGGCATTTAGTTGTGTATTGCTGGCATACCTGTACATTTGGGAGGTGGTGGTGGGAATGTATAATGAGAACATTCCATATGGCATTCCCTCAGCCAGAAACATAAGAAATTAGAAACACAACCAGTCAAGGCTGTCAGCAGTTCTTTATAACCTGTTTTCACGGGGCTTCTTTTCATATGGAATAGTTCCTGACTAAACCCATAAGGATCTATGTTGATTTTAGAGTAGTGCAGTTGATCTGGGACCATTTCTTTGGGTAAGAGTCTAAAACTGTTGAGCCCTAAAGACAGGATTTGTATCTGTTTGTGGCTCCCCTGTAGAGGGATTTTCTGATCTCCAGAGGATGCCAAGAAAATGTTTCAGAATTATTTGAGTGGCAAACCTTATATGCAATGGGAAACCAAAGAAAACTCCATCATGTTTGCACAAGAAAATGTTAAAAGATAACTTGTTCATATGAAAAAAATCCAATAGCTCTTTAATTGATTTGATAAATTCAGAATAATATCCAGTGTTCAGTAGATTTAGGGTCCATGTTTTACTAATTAATTTAATTCATGATTGGAGTAATTAATCAAGGTGTACTTTATATTTTCAGCCATCTGAAGTCTAAATCAGAACTGATCATATGCTGTAGCTCGTGCTAATTTTCCTATCCTCTAAAACTTTTTCATTGGAGCCCTTAAAGAGCAAATTTGAGTCAACTGACAGGAAACCTGTTTTTTCTGGGTGGTTTTCCAGGAGAGTTAGTGTATAGACCTAGAGGCATTAGTGCCCCACAGGTTGAAAACCACTGAATTAGCTCAAGCAAAAATCCTAAGGTGATAAAATTACATGGCTAAATTAGCTAGCTAAATGATGGGTGGCTTTAGTGTGTGGACCAGCTGTGCTCACGGCTACAAATACAGTGTGAGGGTGCCTCAATGAGCCTTTTGGAAAGTCGTGGCATAGGATACTTAGCAGTGTAAAGTAAGGAGGAACATATTAGGGAGGATTGGAGGCATGGGGTTGGCACAGATACAAGGTCTATGATAAGGTAATCAGTCATCTTTGCTTTTCTCTCTGATTCAAAGCAGTCCAGAATCGGGAGGGCATAGGTGGCAGTCATCTCAGACACTCAACCTTGGAACAGTGAGGTCTGTAGTTCTTATAGCAGTAGTTTCCAGTGAACGATTGGCAAATTAAACTATCTTGATCCATCAGGAAAATCAAGACAGAGGAGCAGAGAGACAGTATCCCATCTTTTGTGGTTGGCATGAACGTCTTCTGACTGAAAACTCTCTTTACTGGCATCAGTGCTCATGATTCTTATTTCTCTTGCGAAGAATTATGATTTTTCAGGTTGGTTTAGTAATGTTATTTAAGCCCGTTTATTTCAGACAGGCTATGAGCAAATCTTTTATTAATTTTCAGTCTCATTCTTTCTGGAAAGCACGTGCACACTCTTTTCACTCATCCTGCCTCCCCATCCCTGACCTGCTTTTATTTTGCTAGTTGGTGGTTGCAACTGTTTTGAGTGTATAGAAATGCTGGGCTTAGAAACTGAGAAGGCTGTTCATTGTAGTCAGCAAAAAACCAAACAATGAGCTCAGAATCTGGCTCTTCAGTCAGTTTCTAGTAAAAAGGAGTTCAGTGAATAATGAGAATTAAGCCACAAGGGAAACCAATGCACGGTTTGAATGTTGTTTTAAATAAGCTGCGAGTGCTGTCAGGAGTGATGAGGGTAGAATGTGGCCACAAATGTGCATTGCCTCTTTTTATCCAGTATGAATTGCATGATCGATATGGCCAGATTTCAGAGTATTGAAAAGTCCATTGGGATAGATTAAGCGGTGTCACTACCAATGCTAACTTCTGTTGGTCTACTGAAATCCATAAACTGAACTATAATTGCCATAATTAATGTGAACTGCATAGCAGTTTATTTTTTGCTATTTTGTTTCATAAGTTTAATTGCATATATTATTCTGAATCCCAGAGCTATAATAAAAGATTGGTTTAGGATTTTGAGGTAGATCTTTAAGGCTGAAATATTTCTTTCTTGTTGTTTTAACTCATGTTCTGTTTAAAAAAACACCTTAGCTCCAAACTGCTTTTCAATCACATCTCTCTGCATGTAGATAACTACCTTGCTTTTCAGAGAGGCTGAGACTCCTTCCCCAAGTAAGTGTAGGCTTTTGGTATTTAGCACCACTGAAAAGGAAAGCATGGTTCAGGTCGGAAGGAAACATAAATATCATTCTAGATGTTTCAGCTTTAAGCTTTGAACTTCCTTCCATGTTAGCACATTTTGTCTGGGGTCTGGGATTTCTCCAAGGTGGAGGTGAGGTTGCAAGGAGACGATTCTAGCACTTCTAGACTTAGAGTTGCTTTCAGGGAGCTCAGATGGACTACTTGGCAGAAAGAGGTGGACAGTGTCACCAGTTGCCCTGAAGTACATGAGAAGCAGAACATACACAAAACCATTTCAATATAAGAACCTATTTATCCAAGCTCTGTCTCTAAAGATAGTGCCAGTTTTAGTACTAGATGGATCTCCAGTCTTTATATCAGGGAATTTGGTATTTGTCAGACACAGTTACGAAATCAGCTCATCAGTAGGATGCCCAGTGAATGGTGCTAGAAGAATATTTATGAAGTGATACCTCAAGAAGTGCTGTAACCTTTTTAACCTACAGAGATAAGCATCTGAACTTTCTGGAACTTGTATTTGTTAAGTCAAGAACACATGAATGACATCCTAAAGCCTGTGAAGCTTTTTCAGAAATTTACTCAGCATGCATTTGGATTTTCACTGAGAAGGGCTTCTGAGAGGAGAGCTGGGGATAGAGTGGGACTGCTTAGCAGCAGACCTCAGGGGCAAAGCAGCCCATCACATTTGGGCTCTGCAGGGTTGGCCCACTGCAGCCAGGACAGGCAAAAGCACATTTGTACAGACGAGAATAAGACCTGCAGGTCCCTGAGATCTCTGTGGTTGTCTGATGTGCCCATTTACAGTGTCTGTTCCATGTAGGAAATGTAGGTTTGCCTTTCCTCGGGGAAATGAAGGCTGTCCACAAATAATTCCTTGACACAGGCAACCAGGCCTGCCAAAGAATTGTGAACACAGATGCCAACGGGGGAAAAAAAAGAGAACCTGAATTTAAAAAACTGTTGATCTTGATAATAGCCAAAGTTTGGACTTCATATTTCAGTACAATGTGTGTGGTTACTATTTATTTAAAAAAAAAATGCAGGCTTTCAGAGAAACAGAATGTAGCTGCAAGTAATAGTAGAAACTTAGCTTTTGAAGTCTGTGAAACTTTCATGTCCCACAGTTTCTGTTATTGAATGAAATCTTGAAGTGTGCTGATTTTCTTTTGCCACCTCTCTTTGAGAAATCTGCTTGCTTTTGCAGGCTACTCAGGATGAAGAGCTGTAACAGCTCTCTCGGGAAGATTGTGGCTAAATTCCTGTGCAGGTTGGGGTGCTTTCTGTCTACTTTGTTATAGTATAACTCTTGACGTGGTACAAAGGATATTCACGTAATGTCATTAGTTAAATAAATTTCCCCTGGAAAATTGCATATTTTTCTGAGTTGTTATTCTTTCACAGCGTTAACCTTTCACATCAGAAGTCCTGGGGACAAATTGGAGGCAGATCAAAACCAACTGATCACTGTTTGCTGTTACACATGCCCTAAAGCTCATAAAATATACCGTGACAGTCTTTGGTTATTAGAAGCTCTGACTAACAAGGGTGGCCTAGTATAGATTTTAGTGATGCATCCTCTGCACTGCAGAAAAGCCATTTGTTCTTCTGATGTTTGTATGTTTGTTCTTAAAATGTTTGGCTGCTTTTATCAGCTGTTTGTTTCTATGATTATCACTAATTACATATTATAAAGGCAGAACATGAGAGCAGAATTTCTGCACAGCTGACAATCAGTTTTGGGGATGTCCAGTCTATAGATAAGCTGCAGGGACTAGAAGATCAAGTGTTGAAATGTGCCAGTAGCACATTGCACCCTACCAATGTGGAGGTCTTTAAGTGTTGATCCACAACTGTAAGTTGTGCAATGAGAGAGCTTTGAAATTTCCAGCAGATGCCTAACTCTTTAAAGAAGATAGAAGTTCACAATGTAAATGGCAAACTTGAATTCTTGAACATTTTAAAAACCATTCCGAAAAGAAAGGTATTGCAGGAAAAAAACTTTAGTCTGTAAGTAGATCACATCTTCAGTAATGTGTGGACTATTTATGTCTGCACACATTTTTTTTTATGCTGAATGTTCTGGAATCCCTAACTATCAATACACTACATCTGTTTTTGGAACCTCCATGTAAAAGTTGAAATGAACAGAGGTCAAGAGAGTTGCATATTTTTGGCTGTTGTAAAACAGATTCATCAAGAATTTGTGAATCTAGAAGCCGTAAAAGCAGCCTGAGCTTTAGGAGAGCATCAGCTAGTCAAGCGCTTTGGTCTGGACTTGCTCTTCTTCTCTGGTATGTGGAGATTATTAGAGATGTTTTTGGAGAATATGATCTCCTGCTACTTCAGTTGGCAGTAATCAGTAGCTACAGTGGCCTTGCAGCCAAATATTTGAAACAGAGACAGACAAACAAAATAACTGACTGCTGCTGCTACCAAGATTAATAATTATTTAGGAAGGTGACATTTAAATAGTATTCATTAGGTTTTAAAGTTAGCAATCCCTTGAGATCAATCAGAACAATTCATGTCATTCAAAACTGGGAGAGCTTAGAGGAAACTCTGGAGCACTGAAGCAAATTTTATTGGTGCAGACGATGCAGAACCTGTATATTCTTTATCCAAAGCAATAATTTTGTAATTAATGTAAAAACAAGTGTCATGGCTTTAAATACTCCTTTACTCCAGTACGTCTGTACAGTTCATATTTCATACAGACAAATAAAATGGCAGCAATGATTTACCCCAAACAATTCTATCCATCTGTCTTACGTCATTAGCACTGAAAGATCTTTAAGACGCATATGGTTTGAGCTCCCCCAGAGGTAAGAGCTCTGTGTGATTTAAGTCACAGGGAAGCTTTCTAAAAGTCAAAGTTAATGAACCTAGACACAGATGCTGTTCTGAAGCAGCAGATAAAGAATGTTGGCTAGCCCTCTGCGCACTTACGTGAGACAGTGTTTAATAACTGGCAGAAATAAACAGCTAGAGAGACCAGCACTGATTTAACCTTAGATTGGTACTGGACAGGCAGTAGCAATGCTGAGAAATTTTAGCAAAAATTCCCTAATATAGACATAGCCATGGAGGCTGAAAAACACTTAAAGAAAACACTAATAGAGGACAGATGATTGGTCATAGTCAAATCTATCTGTCTGAAAATAGAAAAGAAAATATCTGGAGCGGTGTCTGGCTCATCAAAATCAATGGCGAATCTCCCATTGACTACGGTTTCAACTAGAATTTCCATCCTGTTTTCTGCATGGACCAGAAAGAGAAAGGTGACAGTTTTTTCACTTTGTTTCCTTTTCCAGCATAAGAAGTGCTCTGTTTGGAGAACTGCCACTGACCCTTCAGCATCTGGCCCCATTTTTAAAAAAATATCAGTCAATTAGCTGTACAAAATAAATACTGTCTCTTCAGCTGGCCTGGATGGTTTCTATGGCAGCTCCATACTTAGTCTAAACTTCATTCTTTTTCCATTTCTTGTGTCTCCCTTCAAGCCACCAGCCACCTCACCACTTCACTTTGAAGAGGCTCATGAAAGCAGAATGTAGAAGACAAACTGTTTCTCTTCCTCTGGCAATACTGTCCCTTTTGGGGAAAGACCAGGGTCTTTGCTCTTAATAGTGAAGCTGTCAGTCATTGTGTTTTTTGCTAAACCCAAAGGACTCAAAATTATTTCTGCAGAAACTAGAATTGGAACTCTGGACCACTTCTTTTCCCTCATGTCCTCTTTACTATTTTGTATGTAGATCTGTACTGTGATTTGCGAATTATCACTCTTAATGTTTGCATGTATGTATATGCAGATGTGCATTTTTCTCTAACAAGAGAAGTCCAGTGGATTCTGATACTTACATTATGCTTTTCAGTGCTATGACTGAGGAAATACATTGTTACATATAATAATATTTGACAAATTTAATATTTTCAGGTCAATAGGGTATTTTCTTGACTAAATTTCATTAGGAAATCCTTTGTTTCTCTTCTATTTAAAGTTGTGTGATTTTTTTCAAAGACTGAATTTACTTGTAACTTGAGATCTGAGTGCATGTGCCTGTTTCTTCTTATAGTTTGCCAAACTGTTGTCTCATAAATAATATTTATATTTATCATGGCTTGGATACTAGAATGATCGGCAACTTAGATTGAATAAAACATTTAAAATGAGAAAGGAGGTAGCAATGAAGCATCACATTTCAAAGACTACAAGAAAGAATTGAGATGGTGATAGACTGAACTAATGCATTCTTAATGAGAAGAGGCTCTTCTATTGCTATGATGGGATGCATGGAAAGAAGTACTGCATGCTTGGAAACAGTAAAACCCAGAAAGCCATTTTTAATGCTATTCGAGGAAAAGGAAGTAAATGTGGCAGAAGTATTATAAAATTCTGCTTGTCAAATGCAAAAAATGTGTTAGCACGATCCTTTGATTAAGATTTAAATACAAAGATGAGAGATGTGAGTGCTCTGATCCCTACACAACTAACATTTTGAGGCTGGATAAATTTTGGGCACACTGTGCAAGCCTTGCAAACGATATCTAGTCCACTGGTAACTGAATGTTTCCAACTTCCTGTAATAAATTTAGGTAATAAGAAAATGCAAGAAGCCACCAGAGGTAACTCAAAGACTGTTTCCAATGGCTTGGGTGTCCTCCATAGCAGAAAATTTCTTAAAGACAGCTCCCGGCATTTTGGGAAAGCATCCTTGACCACACTCTGCAGTGGGAGAAGTAATAAACTTTTATAAAAGAGTAATACGTGGCTGGAGGAGAAGCACATCCTGATTCCGCATCCAGAAGTAGTTTTAACATCAGTCAGATGAGCAACGCACCTGTATGAGGCATACTGAAGGAATGTCAGTCTTTTAGAAACATCAGTGTTCAACATCCAACAGTCTGTCTCCAGCTCTAACCGAATTCCAGTGCTTAAGCAGAAAGAGGTGAAAAATCAGGCAAGAAATTAGTTGTTACATTGTACTCCTAGTGGAGAAAAGAACTCCATGAGTGACCAGTGGGAACCCAAAAGCATGGATTTAATGCAGCGTAGACAAAGCCCCATGCAGACACCTTTTTCAGACACCATTGATGGTACCAGCTCAGTGGCATGGCCAAGAACTCTCAAAACAATCTTGATTTTCTATATCTAAGAGCACTTTGCTCGTGATTTGTGATCTGTTTGATCAGCTTTAAAGCTCTTACTTAAAATAACTCTGGTTCTTTGTAGGAATTTGGAAAATCCTTTCTGAACTTCACTTTTTGGATAGTTGGAAATCTTCTGTATTTGAGACTATGATTTCTTGCAACCCAGTTTACAGACCTGTGATCATGTGCTGACACAACCATTTTCTTCCTTCTCCGTTATTTACATTCTGTACGAGAAAGAATCATCATATTCTTCAGCTGCTTTGCTAATCAAAACAAGTGAAACTTTTAAAATTTAGCTTTGTATGACAGATACTTATTGCTCTAAACATCCAAATAGATTTTCTCTGTGTCAATTCTGATTTAAGCTCATCTGTATTTAAAGCAGATGACTAGTGCTTTACATGGAATTCCAGAGGAGGTCCTCTCCAATGGTACCAACAGTTCTATAGCTCTACTAAAAATCTTTTGCCAAATCCATTGTAGAACTACATAAGCTGTTTTCACAAAGTCACCTTCCTGTCTTTTATACTTCCAATCTTCAGTATTTCCAATTAATCATGTTTCCACCCCAAATTATGCATTTTTTTAAAGGAGCAGGAAGGCAGGGAGAACTGCTAAATTTTATCCTATTCATATTACATGTGCCAGTAAAGTTGCCTTACTCTTCTCAAGTGATGACTGAGTCCTTCTTGACAATATTAAAACCTCTTAACTTTATGTTGCCCGTGACTTTTATGAGTACACACTTAATTCTTGCTCTTAGGACACTAATAAACGTATTGATGGTTCCTAAAACTTATCCCTGTGAAACACAACTAGCAACTTTCTCCTCTCAAATAACACTGCCTGTAATATACCCTATTATTGTCTCAGTTTATCCAGCTTCTTACCCAGTTTAAGAGTTTTTTATACTACTTTGCCTCATATCCACTTAAAGTATGAGTTTCTGATGAGGACCCGCAATGAACATTTTATGTAATGTTTGAGTATACTAGATCTGACACATTATGTTTGTCTAAGAAACTGAAAACTCTAAACAGTCCCCCAAAGTAATTATTTTAACCACAGATTATCCCATTGTAATTTCTCCCATTTTTAATTTTCATGTGTATTTTTAATCACTTGTTTCAAATTCATTATAAATCTGCATGGAGCTGAAGTCAAACTAACAACTATGAAAACACTTGACATACTTTTTCCCCCTCTTTTTAGACATATGTTCCAATCCATCATTGCATGCTTCTGTCATCTGGTGCTCTTTCCAGATTATATATATTTTAAATCTTTTCTACTTGTGCTTCCATCTGTCAGTGTCTTCAGTATTCTAGAACAAAGATAATAGGCCCTAATGATTTTGTCACACTAAGCTACATATATTTGACTTCCCTTTCAAATGATGTCATTCCCATTGTTTTATCATCATTCTCCTTAGCTATCCCTTCAATATCTTCATGTACATCAACTTCCCTGAAACTGGGAAAAAGCATTTACTCAGGAACAGGTAAGGTATACATCAAGAATAATGTCGGTATGGCCAGCTTGCCCTTCAGGTCACTGTCATGGCCTCACTTCATTGCTTTATTTTTTTATTGTTCCAATAGCTAAAAAAAATACGGCTTTGATTTACTTTTCTGTGCAAGGTACAGTTCAACAAGGCCTTTATCCATCATTCCTTTACTTCTATATTTTATAATGCCTTAAAAAAATTCCTCCGTGATAATCAAGGCCTCTTCTCACTCTTTGAGGATTTTGTACCTACTCTTAGTATCTTGCTTTAGGTATTTATTCATACGAAGACTCCAGCCCTTTCCTACAGTTTCTCCCTCCTGCTAGCATGCACAGATTATTTCCATTCTTATTTTAAATCCATCCTTTCTTGCATTCAAATCATTAAGTTCCTCAGGCCAACCATCTTCATTCACAGGTTTGCCATTCTGAAGAACCAAGCCTTAGCTATAGATGTATTTTTGTCCATCCTGCAGTTTAAGGAGAACTAAAGCCATTCATAATGATTTCCTCCTAGCAGATTAGTTTTTGGTCAGCTGTTCTGTAAGATCCTCCTCACAAAAAAAAAACCTAAGCTTAAAATAGCCCACACTTAGTTGTTGTATGAGTTTCTGTACCAAAAAGTCAGTCTTCTGAAATGTCTAAGAATATCTAAACCTTGCTGTTATTGATGGTATTTATATCTATGTCTGGAAAAGTTAAGTCTCCTAAGTTCATACTATTTCCCTTATTATTTATTTCTGTATCTATTTATAGAGATGATTACCCTTTTCCAAGTCTCAGCCTGTCAGACCACACTATCCCCTTCTCCCCAAACACTGTCCAATTTGGGGCTCTTTTACCACCTTCCTTGCAGTAATTTTCTTCATCCTAACAGATTATGTTTTATTCATGCCATTACATTTTAAGATGAATTAACAAAATTTGGCTGGTTTACTTTGCTATGACATCAAATTTTCTGACTTTTAGGTATTTTATGTTGCATCCACATAGGCCTGTATATAAATTGCCTTGTTTTCTTTTTAGATTGAAGAAACCCCAAGGAAAAACAGCGTGAGCATCCCCACCCTTTTACAAAGTGATTATAAATGTACCTATTCATATTATATTAACTTAAGAGCATCTGGTTTGGTTTGGTTTTTATTTAGCAATATATGCTAGTTATGAATAGTTCTTTTCTGTACCAATAATGCTTTCTCCTAGTCACTTCTCATCCACTTTCGTGAGGTATAGGCGATATAGAAATAGCAATTAGATTCTAATCAATATGTGCATCATTCATTACATACAGACAAAGTGTAAAAAAACCAAAAGAGACCAGAAATTTCAACAGTATGCAACAGGAGGGAGTGTAGATATTTACCTCCCATCCACACTGTTAGCATGTAAACATGCTGTCAGATGCAGCTTCAACCCAAATTCTAGAGTTCTGCGGCCCAAAAATATTCAGCCACCATCTGTCATAGTCATCGATCCTAGTGTCTGCTCACAGAGGACAGGCAGGGAATGAATTAGAGCGTAGTCCCTCAGCAAATACACCAAGCACAGCTCTTCTTAAGCATCACTGCAGCTTAAGTTACAGTTCAACAGAAAGTTTGCAGGTTGCCATTCTCAGCAGTAATAAGTTATCATGCACTCAAGTATAAACATTGCCATTAAAATGCCCAGACATTCTCTGAAGTGTTAAAATTGAGTCCTCCTGTGGCTAATCATATAAATGATAGCCAAAAGACTGCATGCCAGCTCATTTTATTCCCTATCTGAAGAAGATAGGGAACTTAACCTTAGATTTAAAAAAAAAATTATAGCTAAGCCAGTACTGTAATGCATTTCTTCCAGTCAGCGTTGCTGTGGCTTAGATGAGAAGCGGCAAGAAAGGTTTGAGCTGTCACACTTGACTTTGAGCTGCCAAGAAGAGGTATTGGAGGTTACAGGCTAAGGTTTAATTTATATTCCTCCTTTTGTTACAGGCAGAGATGGTACGTGCTGCTTTCCAAGCACAGAGATCTTTCCTGGTGTTAGCGTCTCAATGTCAAGAGCCTCAAGAGGTAAGAAAAGTGGCCTAGATCTTCAAGAGGCAGCACATTGAAAAGACTCTGTTCCCATATGTTTAATATCTATCCCTACATTTGCTATTGTTTGTCATTTTATTTATGCAGTGTACTCAGAGGCTTGCTTTTAGTGTTATTAACATGGTGCTGTAAAAATCAGAAAGCCATGGTTCAGAGTTAAATACCTTTTCTGTACCAATACGTATAAGATCATTGAAGAGACACCAGAAGGCTCTGCTGCTGTTCAGCGAGACCTGGATGGGCTGGAGAGCTGAGCAGGGAGGATCGTAACAAAGTTCACCAAAGGCAAATGTAGAGTCCTTCAGCTAGGGAGGAGCAGCCCCCTGTACCAGTACAGGTAAGGGGGTTGACCTGCTGGAATGCAGCTCTGTGGAGAAGGACCTGGAAGGCCTGGTTGACAACAAATTATCCATGAGCAACAATGTGCCCTTAGTGGCCAGGAAGGCCAGTGATATCCTAGGGGTGCATTAAGAAGAATGTGGCTGGTAAGTCAAGGGAGATTGTCCTCCCCCTTTACTCTGCCCTAGTGAGGCCATATGTGGAGTACTGTGTCCAGTTCTGGGATCCCCAGCTCAAGAAAGGGAGGAAGTACTGGAGAGAGTCCAGCAGAGGGGCACAAAGATGATCAGGGGACTGGAGCATCTCTCTTATGAGGAAAGGGTGAGTGAGCTAAGTCTGTCTAGGCTGGAGAAGAGAAGACTGAAAGGGGGTCTTACCAATGCTTATAAATATTTAAGGGGTGGGTCTCAAGAGGATGGGGCCAGACTCTTTTTAATGGTACTCAGTGACAGGATAAGGGGCAGCGGGCACAAACTAGAACACAGGAAGTTCTACCTCAACATCTTTATTGATGATCTGGATGAGGGGATTGAGTCCATCATCAGCAAGTTTGCAGACGATACCAAGCTGGGAGGAAGGTTGATCTGTTACAGGGTAGGATGGCCCTACGGAGAGACCTGGACAGACTGGAGAGATGGGCTGATTCTAATGGGATGATGTTTAATAAGTCCAAATGTCGGGTACTTCATTTTGGACACAACAATCCCATGCAGAGCTATAGACTGGGGACAGAGTGGCTGGAGAGTAGTCAGGCAGAAAGGGACCTGGGAGTGCTGGTTGACAGGAAGCTCAACATGAGCCAGCAGTGTGCCCAGGTGGCCAAGAAGGCCAATGGCATTCTGGCCTGCATTGGGAATAGTGTGGCCAGCAGGACCAGAGATGTTATCGTCCCCCTGTACTCGGCACTGGTCAGGCCTCATCTTGAATATTGTGTACAGTTCTGGGCCCCTCAGTTTGGGAAAGATGTCAGGATGCTGGAGTGTGTCCAGAGGAGGGCAACAAAGATGGTGAAGGGATTGGAGCACAAGCCCTATGACGAGCGACTGAGGGAGCTGAGGCTGTTTGGTCTGAAGAAGAGGAGGCTCAGGGAAGACCTCATTGCTCTCTACAACTACCTAAAAGGAGGTTGTAGACGGGCAGGGGTTGGTCTCTTCTCTCAGGTGACCAGTGACAGAACTAGAGGGCATGGACTCAAGCTTCGTCAGGGGAGGTTTAGGCTTGATGTTAGGAAAAAGTTCTTCACTGAAAGGGTGATTGGCCATTGGAATGCGCTGCCCAAGGAGGCGGTGGAGTCGCCGACTCTGGAGATGTTTAAGGGGAGACTGGATGAGGCACTGAGTGCCATGGTTTAGATGATGGTTTGGTGTTAGTGTTGGGTTATAGGTTGGACTTGATGATCTCAGAGGTCCTTTCCAACCTTGTGATACTGTGATACTGTGTGATACTGTGAACATGAGGAAAAACTTCTTTACTTTGAGAATGGCAGAGCACTGGAACAGGCTGCCAAGGAAGGCTGTGGAGTCTTCTCCTCTTGAGACATTCAACCCCAACTGGATGCATTCCTTTGCAACCTGCTCTAGGTGATCCTGCTTTAGCAGTGGGATTAGACTAGATGATCTCCAGAGTCTCTTCCAACCCTGACCGTTCTGTGATTCTGTGAAACCAAAAGAGGTTTCCACTTTACGGCTGTAAGTGGGATTGTATTTCTCTGAAAGCTGGAAATGCCATGGAATGGAATTGCTTTTTGCTAGCCCCCAGGGATGCTATATGACAGACTTCAAAGTCAGGGGATAAGCTAATGAGAGAAAAAACAATACTGGCCCGTAGACTCAGTGTTCTCCAAGCTGAGGTCCAGGTTAGTCCAATTCTGGAATGCAGGCAAAGCATTTTGTCAAGAAAATGAAAAAACATTTTATATCAAGTTGATTTATATACTCATTTTAGTGGCAAGTATTTAATTCCTCCCCTCATAACTAGAAAGCTCAGGAACTCTGTGGAGTTATGAAGCCTTATTTGTAATTTCTGGAGGGCACAAGGTTTTGGCCAATAGCACTGTATCTTTCCTGGAAATAGTGATGATGTGACCCTTCTGTGGGACCACCCTCAATCCTTCCTTCTTGGAGCGTGCAGAGAGTGAAGACTTCATTTGTACAGTGTCTCTACAGCCGTCAATTCTGTTTTTTCCCAGTAGCTCCCTGCTCCATAGTTCACTGACCTCCATATTCCCAAATCAGAACTCCCTACCATTGGTCTGAATGATTGAAATTTTGCTGTCACTATTGTTCTTAGAGACACAGATAAAAAGTTTTCCTAATAAGTGTGTTTTAATGGCAAGAGTAATCAAGGAAAGAGAAAAAAAGCACAGGTGTTCCAGGGAAGACTTTAGATTTGTAGAGTTCCAAGCAAGAAGGTATCATTTGTTTTTCCAGCTGTCCCTGATATCAGAGAGTAGAAGTGGGTCATGACTCACAGAGAAGAGGCAAAATTCCCATTGGTACAGGCCTCAAGCAATCATTTATATTGGCTATGAATACAATTGCACCCAGTGGCCCACAAAACTCTTCATGCTCATAGGTAAAATATTCCCCAATGAGCAGTTTCCAATGGCCCATGACGTAATATTCTGAAGCGTTGGTGTTGTCCCAGCTCCAGTCAGAGTAAAAGCTGTGGCTCACTCTTCAGCCTCCTGTGCTGATGTGCTATCAGGTTAATTTTCTCTGCTTTTCAAGCAAGAATGGCAATGGCCTCTCCCCACTTTTACCCTTACAAGTTTCTGACCTGAAGTCAAGGCTTTGAAATTTTTTCAACTTCCAAAACTTTCATTTAAAAAATGGCAACAAAATAAGCAAAAAAAGAATAGTTGTAAAAAGGGATTCTCTAGCAATCCAGAATGACAGTTACAGCAGCATTAAGAAAAGCAACAAATAATAAAAACTTTGTCATAGTCATCACCAGAGCTGGCCTCCTGTATCCATATGTCTTTGTTGCACGTTACCAGGCTTGCATAGATTTCTGCAACTTCTTGAAGACAAGAAAATATACTTTTATCATTTAATTATCTTTTAACACTGAAGAAATGCCACATGATATGTCTGTACATATCATTCCAATGTTAAAATACCAGCAATATTGCAGACTAAAGTTCCTTTCTCAGAGAGAACAAACCCAATCCAGTTACTGAAGTTTTTTTAACATAAAGACAGTTAGGTACGCACTTTTTATAGACATCGAAACACATGTTGGTTTTCATTCTTTTTCTCTTGTTTGCACGTGTTTTTTTCACAGATGCATTCAGCTATACTATAGACAGACCTGAAAATAATTGGAGACTGCCTGTTCTGTGCAACTGGAACAGTACTTTCCACTGCAGAGAGTGATTGTTCGAGGGACCAGGGTTTTATATCTCTGTCTCAACGGGGAATAAAATCCTGTTTTAAAGCCACATTGGTTAACCGTTTTCAAAAAGCTGGTTATTGGCAGCTGACCCAGGAGAAGGAAAGAGACAGGGGTCTCCCTCCCTGCCCCCCAGGACCTTATTGATGTCATCTGGGCTCTGGTTGTATTTACAGCCTAGAGCCACAGAGTCAGTGTGGAATCCAAACAGGAAAGCTAATCATTAGTGTATCAGAATGCACAGAGCAGAGAAAAGCAAATGAAGATGACAGCATATCTATAAATGCGAGAGAAAAGAGAGTAATTCAGTCATTCAGCTGTCTAGACTGTTTGCTTTATAATGTAAAGCTGTGAATGAGCCAGCGAGTTGCGATTATGGCATAGCAGCTTTGTAGACATTCAGAGACAGCGGTGTGGAGACTGAGGGGATTTACTGAGTTCCTGTCATGTTGGGATGTCATACATGGTGCCTTTAAAAAAAAAAGAGGGAGGGGAAAATGCCCTGGAAAAATAAATTAGCTCAGCTCTCGCAGCTTACAAACTAATGAATAAGGAATTCAAACAAAAAGAAAGATCCTATACGTATAATAATCCTTAGACTTTTTTGTGCTCAGCAAAGAGAGAAATGTATAGCGTACAAAAAGCAGTGGGTTTGCCTCTCAATGAAAACGTTGAAGCCCTACTATTCATTTAGCCCTTTAACCCCTGCTATGACTCACTAGCAAACGTGTTCAAACAGTTAAGCTGGCTGACGTTGTTTGTGCAGAGTTTTGCTTCTTGTTAATCACGTTGATATTATTTCATTTGGAAACTGTTGCAGTGCACAGCCTTTATTATCTGTATATGTGAAAATAGTAGGAGCTGAGAAGGTAATTCCAGCTGGCATACCAATCTAGCATCAACTGCAATAAATTACTTTGCAGAGAGCATGTTCTGTTACTTTTTATGGTCATGTTCTATATTTGTATGTGCAGTGGAAGAGATCACATGACCAAACCACCGGCTGATATTCATGTTTGTGTGTGTCCCAGCTAATGGCTGCTGGATACAGGCTCATTCAGCAAGATGGGATTCTTCAGTTCATCCACTTACTAGAAATTATTTTCTGGCGCCCAGCTTCAAACATTAAAGCAAAAAAAAAGGCTATTGTAAATTGTTTACTGTACATGAGATAGTAAATTTGAAGAAGAGAAAATAAATTAGAATATTTCTATATTCTGTGAGAAGTTGTTTAAAAAGTTATTTTGAGACCATATATTTACATGTTGCTTGGGTGATTCAGAAGACATACATTAACATAAACCTTCACGAAGCATTAATAAACAGTGTGGATCAGAATTTGTTATTCCCCACAGTCTAAGCCAAATACAATGTTGATTGAAATATTATTTTATTGTACAATAATTTTAGTGTTTCTGAGCAAGTCTATCTGTTCAATGTATTTTTTTTTAAATTTATGATCATGAATACTAATGCACAGAATCACTGCTCAGAGGCACTGCACTGAATTCTTTGTGAGTAGCAACTTAAATACTGTCTTCTCTTTATGAGTTGTTTCATTTCACTTTAAGACTTAAGGAATTTGAAAATTTGCTCTGAGGGCATTGTTACCATACTGAGAACTAGTTAATGAGATAAGTTTTTCTGTGAATCCACATAAACATATGCAGGATGAGCACAGTCATGGTAAGAAGTACTACAAACAGATTTAAATGACAGATGCAATTCAGACAATAAATGGTTACGTAATTTCTCATTAAAAAAATGCTGAGTTCATATGACTGCCAAAGCTCATGGATTTAATTACTAACATTGTGCAGACAAACATTCCAATTAAATACCTAGCTTAAATATCCAGATTCTACACATAGGTGGGAGGAGAGGAGTGGAAGAATGAGAGAGGTAGAGGAGGGCTTTCCTTTTTTTTCCTAGAAAAGGGAAAAGAAGACCCTGAAACACAAGAAGCTGCATTTGAAGTTAGACTTTGAATCATGAGAACAAATCCTTTTTAAGGATTTAAAAACTTTTTTTTCAGTTTTTTTTTGTAGTCAGGCAAAAAATTCTACTGTAGGAACAGAATAGTTGTGGCAATTTCTTTGAATAAAGGGCTTCTCAGAATTTTTATGTAGAATCAAAGATGGAGATTTCTAGTTCCTTATTCCCTGTCAGTGTAGGATTGCTCATTTTTTTTGTCTTTTCTATTTTTAGAGTACTTTAATAACAGGACCCCTGGGTCTTCTTATTCTGCATCGTAGCAGGACTTGTTTTCTACTTACCTTGACTTGCTTACTTCATTCTGTTTCCCACTACTTTTCTTCATAGTTAGTGGGATCACTGTAAAGTTTTCCAAAAATATGAAGAGCAGGATGCTCCTCACCTTGTTAATTTGTTACTTACTTATGCAAAAGAGTTTGAGCCAAGTTTTGCTGCCATTCTACTCAGTTAGTTGACTGCTACAAACCTGCACCTCTGTATCTAGAAATAACTTAAAGCATAATTTGGTTCACTCCTTTTAAGGACATCAGGTCCCAACTTACCGAAGGTGCCAAGAGTGATATGGACAGAGCCCTGGAGTTCTGAGCTCCAAAGGGAACCCCTTCCCCCTTCCTATTCTCTGAAATCTTGGCAAACTCTTGACATACTTCTGTTATCATCAAGCCTACAACTGCATGCGACGTGGTCACAGCCGCAGTGGTGCACCAGCTGACGGTTTTCAGTCGGTAGCCTGCTGCCTTACAGTGTTCACAGGCTCATTTTTTAATTTTATTGCAAACTCTTACTCAGTCTCAGGTCCACTTTAATCCTTGATTATTGCTTCATTGTAAATGTATTGCCAGTCTCCAGATAGCCCCCAACAGCTGTTATCTCATAATTTTGTCTCAAAGGCACTTGACTGCATTTAGCCAGCCTCAGGCTCACTGTATTTTCTGATCATATAATCATAGTATCAATTAGTTTGGGAAAGACCTCTAAGTACCTGAATTCCAACCATTAACCTAATACTGCCAAATTCACCACTAAACCACGTGCACTAAATCTTAGCGCCACATCTACAAATCTTTTAAATACCTCCAGGGATGCTGACACAACCACTTCCCTGGGCAGCTATGCCAGTGCCTGACAACACTTTCAGTGAAGAAATTTTTCCTGCTACAAAATCTAAACCTCCTCTGGTCCAACTTGAGGCCATTTCCTCTTATCGTATCTTTTTCAGAAGATGGGTGATCTTCTAAAAGGAAAGTACTAGGGATACAGCTGGCTGAAAAGAAGGGCTTTTGGTTCATGGTGTGTGTGTGTGTGTGTGTGCGTGTTCTAATTTTACTTTGGTCTAAATCAGACCACAACCAATGATTTTTGAATTCTGAAACTTATGCAGACTCCAGAACTGCTTATGGAACCTTATTCTTACAGTTTGTCCCTGGGAAGATCGCGGGTAAACCACTTAAATGTCCAAGGCTGGAAGTCTGCACAATCTAACATCCCTGTACCCCATGTGAAACTTAATTGGCCTTAGCAAATAGTCATCAGATCTCAGATATTGTGAACAAAGCAATCGTGGCTCAACAGAAGGCCATTTTATAACAGGACTTTGCTACCTGGAATGTCCTGGGCCCTGCTGACATGAACTATGATCACGGCATCAAAGAGTGAGGAATAGTGAACCAAAAGGTTGGAAAGAGTTCATTAGTGTAATTGTTCTTGTTGATAAGGTGTGGGATGAGACCTGTGTGCCTTAAGAAGGAGGACTTTTCCTTGTTAAATGTACTGCCCATGGAGAGCTGTAGTGGACGGGAAAACAATATATGCAGTGTTCAAGTCTATTTAAAAACCAGCCAGAGCCCTGGCCAAAAGCATTGGGTGGGATTCTGCACTGCTGTGAAGTGATGCATGCAGTTTGTATCAGGCCCTGGATTTCTTCGCTGGTTGGGAGCTATTTTTCTTTCACTTTCCTCACCATTTTTTCTCCCTCGGAGTGTACATTTCAAAATAAACCCACAAATGACTAAACTACTAATTTGTCATGTGGCGTTATGGTTTGGTCTTCCCTGTTTTTTCCCCCACAAAGCACAAAATTGCTACAGCAAATATTGGCTGTTAGATTGAGAATTTATGTGCTATCTAAGAGGAATAAAAGCCAAATACCAATTAAGTCACTTTGGAAGCACATAAATGTGTCTAAGCTTCTGTGCTGATGAAGCTGACCAGACATTTCTGCAGATTTGTCTCTCTGTGTCATAGTCCCGCTGTTGCACAGCAGTGAGTTAAGTGGCAAAACCTGTGCTATTGACAAACAAATCAAACACTGGTTACACAACTATGTTGAAGATTTACAGTCTGAGAAAACAAGCCCAGAAAAAATCAATGTCTCTCTGTAGTTACTTAGGAGGAGACCTTAGAACCCTGGCAATATCAGAATACTAGAGGGACATGAAAGTAATGATCATAGAGAAAGTTCTCACTGATTGTCTCTACTGCCAATCAGAAAATGCTTGCAGAGAAGGCATTGGATGAAGGTGAAGTTGGTTATGCAGCAATTTTAAGAGCAAAACTGTTGTACCAAATAACACTTTCTGTAAGGAGAGATGGAGATGAGCAGTGCTAAAAGAACAGATTGACAGTCAACAACAAAAGCTGGTAATATTTCATGGTGGAAGTAACAAGGAAAAGAAAAAAACCTAAGCTTTTGAGGAACCTGGATGCAGCTTTGGGATCCTCAGAGCTATCAATTAGTTCATATTCACCTTTGGAAAGAAAGTATTTTCCATATGCTGAAAGAAAGAGGTTATTCTTCAGCCTAATCTGAACACTGATTCCATTCAGGCTGTTTATACACAGCTGCGACAAAAGAGAAAAAAGAGCCTTTCTTAAAACATATATACAAAGAAATACTAACTTTAATTTTAAGGATCTTCTTTGCATGTTACCTCTTACAAAATAAAAAATAGGGGAAATTACAGTTAATCTGAAACTTTTAGTTCTAGAATTATAGCCACTCATAACAGAAGTGCATCTCACTGATGATCACTGAAGCTACCCGTATCGTATTTCTGTAGACACAGGTTGGGCTTCTGCTTATCAGCTTTAGCTGTCAGTGTAGGCATGTTGTGTAAGGTGTCTTTCTAGGCTCTCTTTACTGAAAATGACAGCACCTCTAAAGTGCAGTCTTCACATCTATTAATGTCTTCTATTGTATAGTCTTCTAACCTCTATTAATAGGTGGAAAGAATTCCTCAGGGACATCTCTTTCTTCATTTACAATAGAGGGAATCAAGTCTCAGCTGAGAGCAAAGGCTCGCCTTTTAAATTGTTAGCACTGAGTGGTGGATGCTATCCATGACACCTTTCAACCCTTGAAAGGATCAAATGTGGGATGGAACATTACTGGACTGTTTGCAGAGATAATGGCTGTATCTATATTAGTGTTTTGGTTCACACTGGGACTACATTTTTCCTTCAAATCAATCCCATTTACTACGCTGTGATTCACCCTGTAGAGCAGTCTTAGGGTGTGCAAAATGGTTATATTTCTAATGAAGTTAAATGGAAGATGCACTGCCAGATGGCACCTAAACCACCATTTACAGCTAGTCCAAAGTAGCACACCCTCCCCAAAATGTGTATAGTGTGAATGTCAGGACCTCAGCACCAACTGTTTCACTCTACAGAACCATTCCTATTAGGCTGCACTGCTTGCCAAAGTATACAAAAACAGCTGATTCGAATCAAATTCATGTTTCAAACTTGCCTGTGAAAACACAGTGTGAGTATGATGGAGATTTTGAATTGACAGAAGAAAATAATGGAACTGTAGACCATGGAATAAAGGTGGCACTCATGCTGTTCTGGTCGTGGCTGAGTAAAATGAAGGGGCTGCTGATCCCAAATGCCTTCAGCTTTCTTTTATTGCTCCTAAGCCAAAGTTTGCCACCCCCTCAGTTAGCATAACTTTAAAGAATATTTGTACCCACGCCACATTTTCTTCATAATAAATCAGGTTGACTTAAGCACTGTAATAGTGAGGTCTGAATTGTGTTGCCACCCATCAACATAAAAATTCTTCGATAAACAATCTCACCCCTCAAAACTATGTAAGATTAGCTTAAAAATGCATAAGATCTTTAAAAACTGTATTTTTGTTTACCTGCTGGGGTTTCTGGCTTTGTGATTCATGCTGGCTGGTTTCTGGACCACAATGGTCCTGAGAAAATATCCATTTTCTCAAATTAAAGCTGACATTTTCAAGCAACTGCTGCCTCAAGCAGCCAAAAGTTTAGGCAAGCCACTCAATTTAGTGTGACTTCACAGGCAAATCACAAAAATCACAAACCCCAAAAGTTTAGCTGTTCTCCTGAATCAAATCCATGTGCCCACTCCTGTCAAACCTGTCGTCTGGGGAAGTTCTTCTGTGAGTATTACAAAAATGTGAAGGAGAAGAAAGTCCATTTGGTATGGTCTGTTGGAATACTGGTGTGCCAGGCCTGGGCACAGACTGGGCTGAGACTGTTCTGTCTCTGAAGTCATGCTCTGAAGCGTATTGCTGCGTGCTGTAACTTTATTGGAGTGTTTTGGCTGATCGCTTTGTCTTACTCGTCTTGATTTTCTAATAAGAATTATCAGACATGGATCAAAGCTGGCTGGTTGTTTAGGTATTAATATTTTAAAAGACCATCTGGGTTTAGTAATTATTTAAAATGGGCAAGGGCATACTGGGAATTACTTTCGATATTTCTAAATTGTGCCACTGTTGCATTTTTAAACATTTCAGCATTATAATAGGAACGGTATTTACACAAAGACTCTTAAATTTCTTTTAAACAACTGTGCTGTGTCTTAAATGACAAGCAATCTTATCTAGCACATGCCAAAGGCGTGCTGAAGATTTTTCCAACAGCTCTGATTCATGTCCTTGAATTAATTTTTTTCTTAGAGATACAACATAGACAATCATTTTATTAACAACCAGCTGTTTTAATATTCATTGCAATAAAGAGATTATTCTTCTAGAACCCTCAGCACAACTGGTTCTGCGTTGCAGAGCCAAACAAGACTGATTACTGCCAGAATTAATGAGCCTTTCTATACCCATATGCCATATGCACTATAATTCATCTACAGTTTAATCACTAACTAAAAATTTAGAACTGACTGCAGGGAGACAGAAATTCCTTGCAGGCCTGTATTCCTTTGTGTCCAGCCTTTACAGAGAAACTTGGATCACAAGAGGCTTGCACGAACTCACAGACATTTTGTGCAGCCTGCCAGCAGCTATTGCAAAACAGGACGAGAGCAGTGAAGGGAGGGCAGGCTCTACTGTTCTCCCCGTCCATCTCACACGGGACAGAGCTGAGCAAAGCCTCAAGCTCTTTGTTGCTCTTTCTGGTGTCACTACAGTGCCAAGTGAAAGATCACTTCGAGCTACTTTCCTTGGCAATGTGTATTTCACCTTTAAAACTCCCACAGGGCACTTTTTTTGCTGTGAAATTTCATTAATTCATTACAATTTTATAAACAGCTGATTCACCGGACAGGTTAAGTCTAGTGTTTCAAGGGACAGAAAATCTGTCAGTACCACTGACATAAAACCCTGACAAAAATGATTGGGAGTTTTTCTTGTAGGAGGGGGCGTGGGTCTTACGTGACCATTCAGAAAAATGTTTACCCCTAATTTTGCCTTCTTATCTGTAGACATCAAATTTTTCTACAAAATGAAACAGCTATATTAGCCTCATTTCATATATAGGAAGCTGAAGCACAGAAAGGTACCACATCTTTCCTGAAACCTGATAATAATTTGGTGGGAGATCTTCACAGAGAAGCCCCATGTATGGACTCCCACTCCTGTGCCCTATCCACAGAAACGTGCTGCCTCCCAGTGCTGCCTCCCAGTGCTGTCTAGGTAGACTGGGCATCTGCGGAGCTGCATTTTTAGCCCTGATATTCTCTTTGGCTGGAACTGGGCCATGAAGATTCACAGTAAGCTAAGGACTGTAAATATCCCTTAGACTTTATGGGAGGAAAACTGGCATAATATCAAAGCAGAACAAGCACTTTCTTAAATTTCAGTTTTGTTAACTACTGTTATACTTGAAAGATTTCCCCGCAAAATAAGAAAGAACCAACCAGCTGCAGCGTGTTGTAAACAAGCAAAAATTAGAAAGAAGAATTCCTGCAGGCTTTCTCATGTTATGGCAACAAAATTAGTTTTTAAGAACTACAAATCATGGAGGTTTCAGGGCTTTTTCAGTCTTAATGACTTGTGCTGGTCATTAAGCCATCAAAAAATAATCTTTTCATCTCCCAGTAATACTGTAAATATTTGTTCCCTCCCAGAGGACTTTGCTGTAGGAGAAGACCAAATAACCCTGTTCATTTCAGATGCATATGCCATTCTCAAAATCACATTACCACTAAAATATTAAGGCTTCGTAATTGGATCAAAATTCTTTTAAAAATGCAGAACCTCTTTTTGTCATGGTTTTTTTTAATGTCTTCTGACCTATGTTGATCCATAGCAGATGTGCTTATTTTAAGGTGACATAAAATTCTGTAAAGCTGAGGTCTGGTAGAAGGGTGAAAAGAAATACCTTTCAGACAACAGAGATCAAGCAGGACATATGCACACACCATCCTGTGTGTGTCATGTCAGCATTAGTCTTCAAGAATATGAGGATTAGTCATCTTAATTCCATTAAAGTAGTCATGAGAAAAGATGAGAAAAAATACAGATTTCTGCTACATGCTGAGTGATTTCCAAATGAAGTGCCAGGAGAAATCAGAATGGTGCACTCTCTTTGGTGGGTTGTAGTGTGGGTTCTACTAGCATTCCTTTGCAATAAAGAATTGGTATTTTATTTATAGAAACATTTTATAGGGTTGCAAGCTACAGCACCTGTTTTGCTTGAAACTAATGACTCCTTCTCCCTCACTGTGCTGTTTCTGAGTGGGAGAACTTTTCTCAGTAAGTTAGTGCTCTCAGTCATTTTTTTCTGAGACACTGGGCCAGTGTGATTAGCATTCACTTTGCACAGGAAGGAGCTTGGGTAGCTTCTACATTCATTCTGCTTTTCTCTTCACTCCAGACACTCTTCCTTCTGCTCAACAGTCATTCCCCTGGATACCGTTTCTGATTAACACAGGAGGATTTCCCCAAACCATGGCTTGCAGGCAGTGTGTTTTCCATGAAATCCTCCCACATTACTTGCAGCCAAAGGAAATTAAAATTTACCAATAGGGAAAGCTAAAACTGATATTGACTTAAGTGTATTATTTTCTCAGTCTTCTTGCCAGATGCTAAGAGGCCACTAACTTAATGTGTTTTTTTAAAGAAAGAACAACTTGGTTAAGAACTTGGAAAACCCAAGCCATTGTAAAGACTCTCAAAAAGTTGCAGGGATATCAGATGAAAAATAGAAGCATCCAGCTAACTCTGAGCTATGGAGTCTCTTTGGGTGTTAATCTGGGCAGCACATAAAAATGCTGCCAGTGCTGAGAACAGTTTTTGCTACAACACATTATTAATACTTAATGTCTGTGCATTTTGCCACTGCAACCAGAGCAGGGTAATTAAATTGTTATGTTAGAATTTTAGAGTGGTTTGTGTTGGAAGGGACCTTCCAACCCCACTGCCATGGGCAGGGACACTTTCCACTAGACCAGATTGCTCAAAGCCCCATCCATCCTGGTATCCAGGACTTCTCTGAACAATCTGTTCCAGTGCCTTACCACCCTCATAGGAAAAAATTCTTTCCTAATATCTAAATCTAAATCTCCCCTTTTTCAACTTACAACTGATACCCCTTGTCTTATCCTTGCACTCCCTGATAAGGAGCCCCTCCCCAGCTTTCCTATAGGTCCCCTTCAGGTACTGGAAGGCCACTATAAGGTTTCCTTGGAGCCTTCTCTTCTGCAGGCAGAACAACCCCAAGTCACTCAGCCTGTCCTCATATTGGAGGTGCTCCAGGCCTTGGATCATACTCTTGGCCCTCCTGTAGGCTCACTCTAACAGATACAAGTTCTTCCTGTGCTGAGGACTCCAGAAATGAACACAGTACTCCAGGTGAGGTCTCATGAGAGCAGAGTAGAGGGGGAGAATCACCTCCCTTGCCCTGCTGGTCACACTTCACCCAGAAGGGTGGCCTTCTGGGCTGCAAGTATACACTGCCAGCTCACATAGACCTTCTCATCAATCAGCACCCCCAAGTCCTTCTCTCTGGGGCTATTCTCAGTCCATTCTCTGTTCAGCCTCTTATTGTGCTTGTGATTGCCTCAACCAAGGTGCAGGACCTTGCACTTGGCCTTGTTGAACTTCATGAGGCCCACCTCTCAAGGAATGTAGAGAATATGGCGGCCTTTATTTCTTGCTGTTAAATCAATGGGCAGGGAGAACAATGTTAAACCACAGGGTGTTCTTGGACCACCCATTGTAACAGCAGCATTGTCTTTTTTTTTCTTTGCAGAATGAGGTGGCAATGCTTCTCAAACCAATATCGGAGAAGATTCAGGAAATCCAGAACTTCAGAGAAAGGAACAGAGGAAGTAAAATGTTCAATCACCTCTCAGCTGTCAGTGAAAGCATACCTGCCCTTGGGTGGATAGCAGTGGTGAGTGGCACACAGGATGGCTGGGAGGGCAGTAAATGTGCTTCCGAATGGTGTGGCCCAGAATAGTTCCAAACCTTGCAGAACTCTGCAGTCTCAATTGCATAGTTTTTCAGTCTACTACACCCAAGAAAGTGTTTTGTAATATACCTAGTAGATCAGGGAAGGTGTCTGACTAATGTTTTACTTCCTTTCTCCCTCTGTTGTTTCCTGCTACCATGGGTTGATGGTCCTAGTCTCCTAAACCAGGCCCTTATGTCAAGGAGATGAATGATGCTGCTACCTTTTATACTAACAGGGTATTAAAGGACTACAAGCACAGGTATGTTGCCAAGCCTCAGTATCCACCAGCCAGGGAACAGAGCGTTAGCCATAACAATAGGCTTCGCAATGCCATCACAAAAAGCACTTTGTAAACTGATAAAATCTGCTTGCAGTACTATATTTTCCCTTCCTCATCTCAGACCTGCAGCATGTTGCAGTGAGAATGGCAGCAGCACTAGCACTGCTGAATATCCCTCTGCAAATTATAGGATTATATTGAATTTTCTGGCATTCCAGCATCGTAAGTTTATATGCAAATGCATATTTACATATCCATGTGTGGCTACCTAGGTGTGACACTCCCTTGTCTCATTTGTGCACTCATACTATTGCTGTTCTTGCTCTTGACTTGAAAATGTGCATTTAGGTGGTAGATGTATACAACTGAACATCTAATTCCATAGCGCCTGATTTATTTTTGTACCACTGCTTTGTCCTTCAAGTGCAGAATAAATTAAAAAAAAGTTCCATGAATGAGATCTGTGAGCTGACAGAGAAAGAGAAAAAATACAGATCCTTCCTACGCCCTCTTTAAAAAGCTGTTTATAAATGCTATTGATTTGGTGCTTTCAGAGACCAGATTCTGGCTCTTGATTTTTATATCCCAGTGAAGAACAGTATTCACTATTGAGTTTTTCCTCTTTAGCGAGGAAAACGTTATAAATATAAACCCCTTTTGTATATATTTATTTTTAATGTATATGTATAAAAATATATTATATAAAATATTTCATGTTACACATATTGTGTATTATTTCTGAAGCTTACCTACCAAAGGTAGGTAACTGAAGATTTTTACAATATAGCTTTAATACTTATTCTGGAGAAGAAAATGTCTCACAAAACAGTATAAAGAGGCTCGATTATTTAGGTATTTAGTTCTTCCCCTAATAAGGAATTTTTTTTCTTAGTTTTTTTGCTGAATGAGATCACAGTGTCTTTCAAAGCAGTGGAAGGCTCTCCCTTGACTGCAGTATGTTTTGGATTAAACCTGCTGACCCAGATCCTCAGCACTATTAAGCTTCAAACTCCAAAGGAAATAAATATGAGGTAGACACCCAGATCCTTGTAAGTGCCCAGTCCATAGCTGTCGCCTCTCAGTAATAATTCTTCATAACTAAGGACTCCATCTTACAGGCAGTTTCTCTCTCTGCTTATTTCTTGTTTTCACTTACTGTCCCATTATAAGACTAAACCTTCCAAATAACGAATCCAGAGCCAACTTGTGACTTGTACTTTAAAAATTCTTGATATATAAATATTTTAATCTGATGACTACAACGTGATCCAGTATTACCCTGGCTGCACTTGAGCTTGGAAACTAGAATATCTTACAGAACCCACGGATATTTAATTTTCTAAAATTCAGCACCCTGTAACTGAGTCTGGGTTGCTGCTGCACAGTTCCATATGTACCTGTAGTGCTTCTTCAGTTGACTTTGAGCCTGAACAGAATGATGACATCTTCCAGCAGGAAGAATTCTGCACTAGAAGCATTGTTTGGCCTTGTTTGTCCTCTGGAAGGATCTTAAAGCTTTCCAGTGTCCTCAGTATTTTCAGCGCTGGGCTGCCTGCCTGCTAGCTGATTTGTGTGTGGCTTAAGGCAGACATTGACTTTTACCTGCTTTAAGCAAGAGTAGCAATGTTTTCTGATTTTAAGTACATTCACACATATGGATACTGTCTGTGTTTTTACAGTGACACACGCCATGTCGATTGGGTGAAGTCATATCTAAACATCTGGTCTGAGCTTCAAGCTTATATCAAAGAGCATCATACCACAGGTCTCACTTGGAGTAAAACTGTAAGTACTCTTCCCTTCTTCACGAAGAACCATAAAATGTCAGTAACAAATTTGACTTTTAATGCAGGTCATTAGCTCAGGAAAAATAAATATTTAGGCCAGGAACAGAAGTTCATGGACTTCCCAGCAAAGCCAATAAAAGTTTGAAAGACGGGTGGAGAAGAAGGGTCAGGCCATTGCGGTACAGGTTTGGAAGAAGAGGGAAGAATTGTTTGGGATGGCTATAGCCATAACCTCCAGCTGCAAATGGTGAGGAGAGGCAAGACACAATTCTCCAGGCCTGCTACAGTAGAAGGCAGGAGCAAAACCAAACCCCCAAAATTTGAAGGACACATCAGACTAAAGGAGAATTGAGGGAACAGGACAGGGAAAGGAGAGGAATAGTGGAAAGAATCTGAACAAAGAGAGATATTTTGTAACAGGAAAAAGAAATACAAGGGAATCATACCGATTTATTACTTCATAGATAACTATTGTTATAAAACTTATTTTATGCATACAGAAATCATTTCTGAAAGACATGTATTTAGGGAGAGTAAATATAACTGTATGCCTAACTATTTATGCTCTCTTTATATAGTTACATAAGCATCTTCTGTGTGTTATATCTGAAATACATAGAAAGGTGATGGAATGACGACTGTTCTCTAAGTGAGGTATATACATGAAGAATTAAGTCTATGTAGGATATAAACATAAGAGTTTGTGTCCACTGTCTACATTGATGCAATGTTCTGTATTATTCTAATAATGTGCTCATGTTTATTATCAGGTTGGGAGAACTGCTGAAGTATATTAAAAATATAATCAGACAGCTCTTTGCTGTTATCTCTTAAACTCATCAGTGCACACTCATTCTTGCACATGCAATCTTTCAAACCAAGTTTGTCATTTCTTCTGTAAAGGCAAATATTTTTGTAAAATGTTGAATTACTCTTCAGAGACTGATGTAGGCCACCAGATAATTTAATTCCTAGACAAAACCACTGTAGGAACTCAGGAACATAGGGAAGTGAAGTAAGAGCTTTCGGATGGAATGCATTTTAACATAGGAATAAGGGCTGGAACAGCTCTCCTGTGACTGAGAGGCTGAGAAGGATGGGATTGTTCAGCCTGAAGAAGAGAGGGCTTCAGGGACACCATATATTTTAGTGGTCTTTCAATGTATAATAGGAGCTTATAAGGAAGATGAAGACTTTACCAAGGTCTGTAGTGACACGACAGGAAGCAACAGTTTCAAACTGAAAGAGGGGAAATTTAGATTGCATGTAAGTAAGAAATCTTTTCTGTGAGGATGGTGAAGCCCTGGAACAGGTTTCCCAGATAGGTCGTGGATGCCCCATCAGTGGAAGTGTTCAATGTCAGGCTGGATGAAGCTTAGAGCAAGCTGATCCAGTGGGAGATGTCTCTGCCCATGGCAAGGATCTTGGAGCTCAATAATCTTTAAAGTCCCTTCTGCCCTAAATGATTCTATGGTACCTGGAAAAGTTACTTTATCTCCTCTTGCAGGGAGATGATAACCAAGTAAGAAAATGTATCTTACTTATGCTCTGTAACAGGCTGTGCAACTTCCTCTTCCCTCATTAGACATTTTACAAGGCCTTACAGTACTCAAGTGCAAGTTCAAACACAGGAGAGACCATGATCTGTGTGCACTTCTCAGGTTGAGGCAATGCAAATGTATTTAAACATGATAAATTAGAAGACTGGAATTATCTGCTGCTTTGTAGGTTTCTGCAGTAAAAATTTAAAACATTAAATGTGATTCTCTTTGTTAATTTAGTACAAAACTTCACGCTTGCTACATCTTTCTCTATTATAATCAGTGAATGTGAGAAGAGCTAGTGATTTTTAAATTATTATTAGATAAGGAAAAGAAATTGTAGTACCCTCGTAGCAGAATTAGCCTGAGAATCTGGGACAAGTTTAGTTTTGCTAATATAGAGAAAGAATCATCTTCACCTATAATGGAACTTTACAAGTATGGAAATAGTGTTATAAGATAAAGATGTGCTGTAGTTGTTTGATCAAATAGGAGGAATTCTCAGTGCTGTCGAGTACTGGTGAACTTATTCAGAAATGTAGCTGTTGCAGTCTTAAAACCAGCATCTCAGCCATCACACCTTTCTATTTCCCTCTCTTCAGTTGTGCAAGAAATGGTTGAATACAAATCTAGGTGTGACTTGTTTATTCATAGTTGCCTGCCAGCAGTGCTCATTCCATCATGAGTGATGGGGCCTTTGCTGCATCTGAGGTGTTGATTTCACTCACTTAGGATGTCACTCAGATCTGAAAGTTGTGTTGGAAGTATGGCTCATTTAAATTATCATTCATGTAATGTGTGTCAGAAATATTAAATTACAAATACATTTTATGGATGTATAATTTTTTAAAGTTTTATTTCACATGAGGAAATTAGAATCCAGCAAGTTTGCAGGTTGTTCAAATAGCTTGTTGTTTAAATGTTGTTTAAATATTTCTGTGAAGTTTGGTAACAAATGTATTCCATAAAGCTATGAATTACTAAAGTGATAATTTTATTTTTGTTATACGTTTTAAAGTGAGAATGAAAGTCACAGGTTCATGCTGTGTGACATTAAGCCTAAAGGTCTGCAGAATCAGGGCCTGGATAGATACATGATATCTATAAAAGCTGTAGATATGTTCCAGACACAGTTGTTAATCATTGCACACAGCAGCTTCCACTTATATGCATAAAAGGAAAAAAACAGTAGTTTCGCAAGGCATTAAGAAAGCATCACTTTTATGAAAGGGAGATATTGATGCAGAAATACCATTTTATTATAGAGGGAGAGAGAAAGAGAGAAAGCTTTTGGCTTGTGTAAGTAGGGACTTAAAAGTGCATTATACCTGCATTATACCAGAAATTTACCCTTCGTATCTGCAGAAGTCAACAAAGCAATGCCTGAAGCTTTATATAAAAAGCTATTAAGTAACACATTTGGTTATTTCTAAAGAAACTGAAGAGTCAGGGAGAACATTAAGCACTGCTTCTCTCAGAGCTGTATTCATATAGCCTGAACTGCAACAAAGCCCCAGGAGCATCAGCCCACATCAGACTATGCCAGGGTCTCCAAAAAGGAGGAGACAAGATTTTTTTAGTGGGCAGTTGGCCCCTTTCCCTATAGGTGCTCTATACCATGGTGTGCACATTTCTGGCTGTGCTCCATGGCAGTGTCACAAACCCTACAAGTTCCAGCTGCGATGGACCCTTCCATCAAGCTGCACCAGGCAGCTACAGCCAACCTTGGAATGGATCACTAGTGCACGCAGTAAAGTGCTCCTGGCTCTAATGGTAAGCACACAGGCAGACACTTTGGAGGAAAGAGAAAGAAATGTCTTAATATATTACGAGACAGATACTAAAACAGGTGCAAAAGGTTGAAATAACAGCTAAGCAGTTGGCTCTGACAATAGCAGTTACCTCTGTCAGCTCTGTAATAAATTTGGGATAGATGCTTACAGATTTTTGGATCTGACACAATTCTGTCTCCTTATTCACTGTGGCTCTGGTTCGGCCCAGATGTGTGACAGTATTTTACTCCGTGAGGGCATCCTATTGAAATGCGTGGGACTTCAGAGAAGAAAGCCAAGAAATCAGTAGAGTTAAGGACCTTGAGACCTTTGTGTGTCTGAGCCTGTTTTGCTACCCATGTGGAGCAGTATACAAAACTGGACCCTACAAAAATCACAGGCATTTCAAGACATGATGGATAAGATTAGAGTATTTATTGGTACTGTGCTCACATACTTATTTAAAGTATGGATGTTTGTGAGCAGGATTGTCCCAGAGAGTAAATTGTTCCACTCTCTGTTTTCACCATGATCTGAAGTATCAATTTTCAGTAATTGAATTTGGATATGTGGGAGAAAATAAGCTTGTGAGTGGAAGTCAGATGGATCTACAGTATTTCCTTAAGAGTGTAATTTTGTAGTTCAGTATTTTCAATATGTGAGCCTTCTTGTGTCACACATACCCTGTGGTGAGTGGCAGTTCACTATACTCACTACATCCCAATTTAGCCATCTTATCAAAGGGAGCAATAGCAATTACCAACCTAATGGAGATTTGCAAGTTTTAGTTTGCTACCAGGTATGACATGCTCAGATGTCAATGAGTCATGCAAAAGCTCTTATGATAATGAAGTGTTTTAAATGCCCAGTGTAGTATTTTACCCATGCAGCAACTCTCATTTTTGCTTGTTACGACTTTCTGACTTTAACATGAAATCTACAGCTGTAACAGGAACCTGTCTTTTTTCAGTTCTTACTGATAAACAGCAATTGCCCTTTTTTTTTCCATGCTTAAAGAAGGAATTCTACTGAAGCATGGTGTTTCTTCCCTCTTTTTTTTGGTAGAGCAAAGAAATGAACAGCTGTAACATAAGCTCACAAGAATGCCTAATAAAAACTTGTTTGCTACAAAGAACCGCATGCGTAAGCTGGGGGAAGTGAAACTTCTGCTCCTGTTTCTGCAGGTTAACCTTGCAGCAAAAAAAAATAGCCACTAATAATGTAGTTTCCTGTGCATCAAATAAGTGTTAAGAAACAAATCTTGCTCAAGAATAACCGTCTGGAACATTTCTCTCAGTTGCAGGTGGATCTGCAGTTAAGTTCTTGTGCTTTGTGTACAATAGTAATTTAGGACGAATGTTGCCAGCAGGATTATTTACAAACATGAAATATTTACTAACTAGCAGAGAATTTCATTACAGTGTTTGGTTTTTAATACAGAATTTCACTCAAGTGTCCCCCCACCCTATTTACAAATCAAAACAAATTCTTAGGAGGAAGTCTGCATCTTTACAAGCAGTTGAGATTTATTTATATCCTGTTCCCATTGAAGCCAATACAGTATCTTCAAGTCTTTTTTTTTCTGAAATATAATTTAAAAAGAATATTTTTAACTCATTAGATAGTTTCTAAAAACACTTCTTAGCAGTTTAAATTCTCCACAGGCTCCACACTGAGAAGAACCATTGTAATTCCTACATTATCCTGATTAAGCGCAATTGTAGTAGTCTCAGTGCAGATTTGGCCATTTTATTCTTGCCTAAAATAATCACCTGAAGACACTTTCTTACAAAATAGCCCTGTCTCCCTCCCATACTATCAAATGTTTTCCTATAATATATCATCTCTCTATGTACTGAGATGAACAAGCTACAAAAGACCAGCTTCTGCAGGAAAAAGCTTCCTGTTATCCTCCCAGGATCTCCTCTAAGCTGTGTTTACTTTGACCCACTTACCAAGAAGCTATCACCTGAGCCACTTCACTGAAGCTAAAGGTCAAAACCGTAGCTTCAGCCTCAGCCTCAGCCACAACTACAATCCCGGAGGCCTCATTCAAATAGAAGTAACAGCAACATAGGTACACTGATCTAAAGACCTGTATCTTAGATAAGATGTAGACATTTTCAGAGTGCTCAGTTTTCTCTAGCATAGTCTTTCCTCTCCTTTTCTGTCCCCTTCCATTCCTTTCTTTCTCCTTCCCTTTCCCTATTTCCTCATACTGTTTTTGTTGGAAAATTTGCGTCCTTTAATCTCAATTGTTTCTTTCTCAGAGAATGCAATGTTTGAGGTTTTTTTGTACACTGTCAATTTAGAAACTGCCCGTCCCGCCAACTCTGCAACAGTTACCTCTTTGGTAGAGACTGCCTCAATTACATCCACAGCCCTTTGAAAGAAAGTAGTTTTACTCCCTTATTCCCACAATGGCTGGCAATATTTGTCTTTACTGGATATCAACAGTGTCCTTTTAACTTCAGCGACCAAACACTATTCAGACATGTTAAAGGAGAACCTGGGAGAGGCTTGTTTGACAGCAGCTGTCAAACACAACCTGACCTGTAACATAATGCAGCCTAGTTCCAGTGGAAAAGGGAAAGAAAATAGAAAGTATGTAAAATGGAGAGAAAAGGAAAAAGCACATCTATTAAAACTTCACTATGTTGCTAAAGGGATCGGTCTTCGTTTTAACTGAATGCTTATATAGGTAAAAGATGGTTTACTGTGCCTGTGGGAGCAAGATATTTGTTGACAATCACATTAGCATACAATTCTCAAGTAATTTGGAAGCCCATGGCTGCATAAAACATTTCTGTTTGGGTACCTGTGAAGTTGTAGGCACCCTTTTAAATCCTGAACAGGTGATAAATGGCAGAAGCGTATTAAAAGGGGCTTCAAAATTTTCAAACTCAATAGATGACAAGTAATTCTGCTGAGATCCCATAATGAGAAAAGAAGTTGGCCTGGGTTTTGCTATTTTGTGTTGTGACTGACAAAGATTACAGGCCCTGCAAGTCAGCTGTTTCATCTAGTAAATTGCAGAGCTCAGGGTAGCATAACCCCTTGCAGACAGGTGGTTTAAATACTGGTAATAGAACTGTTGTGCTAAGCTACTTTTACACACAAAACACCTTAACAAGAGCTCTGTGCCTCTGAGTCACAGTCCACCTGTTCCCAGAGGTTGATACGTGATACTTTGAGCTTGATGCTTCTTGTCTTTGGCTGTGCATATGTATGGAAAGAACAATACAGAAGGCTGAAATAATTTTGGGTGTGAAACTAGGATTACTATAAAGGGGAAGGGGAAGAAAACAGGGATGTCTTTTTATGTTGAGAAGTATGCTGTCCTCATTAGGATTCCTGTTTATCTGCTGCCAGGAAAAGAAGGCTTTTCAATAAATTAAGGGAGGGATTTTATACCTCTATCTAAGCCACCTGTTGCCTTAGCCACAAATAGATACTTACCTCTTAATAAGAAAGACTAATAAAATAGGTACTATATATTGTATACATGCACACATGATTTATTTCTATGTATTATATAGATGTTTATAATCTGTTTGTAATCCCAAGTAAAAAACAATTGCAGCTACAAGAAGTGTGTGTTCATTAAAATGCTTCACAGCAAGTTCCCACCATAAGAACTTTGTTCCCTACAGTTTCCAAGCTGCACTATATCAGCCTAAAGCTGGGTAAACAACGAGGAACATAAGCCCCTCATATCCCCAGAGATATGAGCCTCTGACCAGGGCTCCTTGCTGCTACAAATATAGTAACAGTGACATGGAAGTCTAACACAGGGAATTGTTGAGCATGAATGGCTCAGGAAATAGCAACTTCTGTGATAAGACATGAAATGAAATTCTTAGTCTCTCAGTCACTGGGTTTAGACTTAAGGACATGTCAAGCTGCATATGGCCACCAAAACCTACTAACAGTCTGGCATCCAGAGCACTTGTGTTATGTCCAAACAGCATTTTACTTCTCTAACAAGACTGGCTGTTGCCCTGTGCTCCACGGGAAGCCTTTAGAACTGTGCTCTAACAAGGCCCAGCTTCTCGGAAGCAAAGGGCTTCACTCATCTCTACTGTAATTTTGAGGAAAGTAAATGAGACCCAGCATAGATGAATTTTAACCAGCCAGCTGCCTCAACATCAACAGTCATTCCTTTCTCCCAGTGAGCCAGCCAGGTAGCAAGCCAGGAGAAAAGGAAGAGTGTTTCACCCTTCTGCCAGTCCTGCAAGATAAAGGTAGAAACACAGCATATTCTGAGGCTGTACTGCAAGCCCTTGCCCAGTTATAATGCGCCTTATCAGACCTAACTCAGTGAGCAGCTTCAGACACTCACTAGAGGAAGCTACTGAGCCACAGTCGGGCCTCTCTGCAGGTGGCTCTGGGCTCTCCAGCAAGGAGCAACCCCTGAACTGTTCCCATCACCCCATTCAGAGCATCCTTCGGTTGCACTGGAGACTATTTTTTTAACCTGGGAGGAAATTTCTGGAATCATAGAATCATCAAGACTGGAAAAGACCTCTAAAGATCATCAAGTCCAACCATCAGCCCAGCACTACTATGCCTAATAAACCATGTCACAAAGTGCTACCTCTACACAGTTTTTGAACGCCGCTAGGGATGGAGACTCCACCACTTCCTGGGAAGCCTTTTCCAATGTTTCACCACTCTTTCTGTAAAGAAATTTTTTAGAATATCCAATCTAAATCTGGAAACTTCAGTTCCCTACATGGCCGTAGAGCTCACATCTCCCGTTCTTGATAGGACCTTAGTCAGAGAGTTACATTTTCCCCCACTTCAGAAAGCTCCGAGAGCAAGGTTTAAAGCACATCAAGTTCATCATGATGCAAAGCTACCAGCTTAAAAGTTAATGGCTTATTTTTGTGTTATATTTTCACAAAGTAAGACTGAGGTTACCTATTCCCCTGATAATTCTTACAAAGGGCATATTTGCAAACGATGGAAAAGTGACCACACCAACACGTTAACGGGCTGTCAGCATAACTTGACATGATGTCTGTAGACACCACAGCACCGAGAACAGCTGCTGTTACTGAGGCAAACAGCTGAAATAAAAGAGGAAGAAAGGCGGCTTGCAAATATCTGCCTTTGCTAGTCCAAACGGCTCTTGATACCCTTTGTGTAAAGATACGCTGTTGTTAACATCTGCTTGAAGTTAATCTGAAGAGTTGTTTGCAAATAGCAGGGCTGGTAAGCACCTGCTGCTTTAGGATATATGAACTTTTGCAGACATACAACATGCTATTTTATTTCCAGCAGCTCTCACAACCACCCTATACAGAACAGAAGTGAATGGAGTTTGTGAAGCGCACGTGAGATTGGATAGGACTATACTCAAGTATTGCCAGATACCAGAACAGGTTTAAGCATCTGGTTTAGAAATATTCTAGAGCTTGAGGGTCTAAGTGATCTTGGCAGGGTGACTAAGGGAAGAAAATCAATTGCCAGGGACTTAGATTGGTAACTTGGAGGCCTATGTATTGAGGTTAAAATTAATCACAAAAGAAAGTTCCTGGGACCACGTCACTAGGCTGGCTTTAAAACTGCCCTTTGCATCAGCATGTTTGAGTGCAGCACAGGTTCAATCTTCCTGGCATGCAGGGAATGCAAAAGTGCAAAGTGCTTTCTATCCCTTTGTGAGAGCTTCCCTGAACGACTCTTTCCACAAAGAATTTCACCTCACTTGAATGTTTGTTTCCCTTCAGTCAGGTAAAGCAAAATGGTGAAGAAAAGAAGACGAAAGTCAGAGTGAGACTGAACCCCTCTTTACAGCAGATCTCTGCAAGCCTCCTCATGACTGAGACTGGTCTGACTTTCCATGCCATTCTATTTGAATGGGGGATTGTGCTACCGGATGTGTCCATGCCATAAGACAGTACAACCACAGCGGAGCAGTCAGTCCCTCCCTGTACTTGAGTGACCTTTTTTCCTTTCTTTCAATTTTGCCTGTCTGAATTTATGATTGAAATTGTTTCCAGTTTCCAGAATGGCCATAGATGTTCAGACATACTTGCAAATACCATGATACAATATCTGTTAACTTGTGGACCTGTAACTCAGGTCATAAACCAACTAAGAATTTGTCATACAGGAGAAAAGTTAACAACAAAGGTTCAGTCCCTCTCTTATTTCTGTGACTGCACAAAATTAAGAGGAAAAGTGGGAAGGGTGAACGAACCTCAGGTGTCTTCCAAGACCTTATGACATCTTCTGGGTTGTTAATTAGATCTAACTCATGTTTTGCGCTCAGTTGAGATAGACAGCCATTGACTTTGATGGAGGGATCAGGTTTGTAAAGAAAAGAGGAGGCAGATGGGCAGCGTGAGTGCAAGGGATATTTTTTTCGTCTACTCTTGAAACCCACTCAAAGGACTAGAATGTCTTCTCTCTTCAGGTCAAGGATTGAGATTTTTGACTAGACTTGTCTTTTCATCAGTACTGCTGTAGAAGGGGAAAATGCTCCTACTTTCCTCAGATCATTTCCTAGCTCTGCTCTTTCTTTAAAAGTAAAGAAGGCATTGTCCAGTCATACAAAACCACTTCCAAACTTGACTGATGTATTTAAAATTCTTCCTTTTTGTCTATAGTTTCACAAGATAGTTCTTTCAGAGTTCTGGGTGAGAAATCGTCTGCTTCCACAGAAAAATCCCTCTGAGTTTTGCTTCCACCTCAGTTACATAGACATTCCCATACTTTTGTTGCCATTTGGGAAACTGCCTCTGATGCACAACTCAGCAGCATCATTTGGACCTGGGGACTCCTGAATGATCTGTGATTGCCTTCAATTTGACACTTTAAGCAAAGAGTCTGGCAGAGTGAGCCAGTGCTCTGTGTTGTATGAAGAATACCCAGATAACTTCCACGTATTTTTTTTTTTCTCTCTAATGCATCTTTGTAGCCTTTACAGAATTTAAGTGATGTTAATTCCAAAATGAACATATGAGTCTCACACAGACAAGTTTCTGGAAATTAAAACCACTGTATTTATGCAGGTGGGAGCAATAAGGTATCTTTGGGAAGTCGGATGTCAATCTTGAATTTGGGAAATGAGATTTTTATCTCAGAGTTCAAGTTATTAACCATCACCACCACTACTACTATTAATCTCCTCCCATAAAGCATATAAAATTCTTAACTGTGTGTTAACGCTGTGCTGTGAACAGTGAGAGCAGTTTCTGGGTATCTGAGTATTTTAAAAGCCCTGCAAATGCAGTGTTCATAATTCTGGATAACCAGGGCATAGTGGATTCAGTTGCTATGGTTGCAGGCGACAGATAGGGAAGATCTCTGTTGCACCTCAGGCAGCAACAACTGATTGTGCCACTAAATCCACTTACATTCATTTTTTGATTATGATAATTTGTGGTGGTGCTGGCAGCTGCCGGTAACGTTACTGGCATTAGCAGAGGGAGGAAGATGGGCACTGTAAATTGAGGGGCCATTAAAGAAGTTGTCGCCAGCCTAGAAAAATAACCTCTAACTGCTAAGTATGTAAGCAAAAACACTCCGAGCTGATGTTGGGGGTGGAACTAGATGATGTTTAAGGTCCCTTCCAATCTAAACCATTCTAAATGTATCCATGCCACAAAGAAATGTCTCTAAAAGCATTCCAAATCAGTTCCGGTATACCTTGACACTAAATGATAACCAGTTCCAAAAGGGAGTTCTTGTAATTTGTTTGCATTTGATGAAGGAGATTTAATAGGATGGAAGACAGCTCATTCCCTTAAGAGATCTTGGATCCTTTCAGAAATAACCAAACTGTACCAACTACATCAGTTTCATTACTCACTCGAGTACTGGAGATTCAACCAGTCCTTTTTCTGCAGTGCAATTTTAATGTCACTAATCTGACAAAGAATCTTGCTACATTTGCATCACTGACATATTCCGTAAACAGCTCCTTCAAATGCAACAGTCTTTAGATGCTGAAGACACATGTGCCAGCAGAGGGTGTGCATTAAAAATAACTAATAATATTACTGTTCCACGCTACTGTAATTAGGGTCATGATGGCAAAGAGGTTTGAATGCAGTTAGTTACTGAAATGTCTCAGGCTTCTTTGTTAAAAAACGGATATCAGAAGAGTGAAAAAAAAGAGCATGTGCGCCTCAGCCCCTTTCCTATTTTCAGTTTGGGATTGCAAGCCATAACAAGCTTACTTTTTAAAAAATACCCATGGTTTTCACTCATGTAAGATGCACGAATCAGATGGGTACTTTGCTGTTTCAGTTTAGCGGAAAGCAGAAAGGGTTCATAAATGGTTAAAAATACCCTCAGAGTCAGTATTGATTACCAGGGATACATTTTTAACAACCTGTATCTCTTAACAAGGGGAGCCAACTGGAGGAGCTGTGATTTCAAGTCCCTGTCTTTCTCCCATTGTATCTGCCCACCTAAAAAATATGTACTGGTGCCATGCACAATATCTGCATAGCTAGCTAAACTCATCAGAACCAAGATCTAATTGGTCAAGAGGGTTCTTTTAAAAACAGCCTCTGCTCTGCTGCAGAGAAGTGGGATCAGAGTGACACTCAGTGGCAAGACAGAAAAAGTGATTCTCAGTTTCTGAGATTCTAACATCTGTTAGAATTATGCATTTTAGGATGCATTATTAGCATTTTCTATCTGTTTGATAATATTCTATGTAAGCATTACAGTTCAGATCAAAACGTACTTTGGATTAACTGAAACAAAGACTGGATTATTTAACTTTACCAAGGTCCCCCTCACTCATAATGTTTGAAATTGAAAAAAACCAAACCAAACCAAACCAAAAAGAATTTGAGAAATTGAACTAAAAACTCAACTACTGAATTTCAGAAGGAAAGACTTGAATGACCATAGTTTTATATTCTGATGTAATTTGGCTCCTTGCAGGTGACTTGAACAGTCTGAAGATTAGCATTTTACACTTGCATGGAATTGAGAATGTTGCATGTGTATAACTGACAGTTCATGACCCATTTGTTTGTGTTAGATCAAAACATTTTCAGTATGTTTCTGAATGCGCACCGAGCTATGGCGAACTGAATCTGGTATCCAAAAAAAAGAAGAAACATTTTCCCTTTTATGTAAGTAAACACTGAAACAAATTATGGAATCTTTACTATTAAAGATTTTTAGAATCAGACTTGACAAGCATTTGAGAGAAGTAATTTAGGTGATACAGTCCTGCAGTAAGGTGTGGACTGTCAGTCTTTCCAGCCGTGTGTGCTTTGGTGCAGAGAAAGATTCATAGTATTACATTCGATTATGGTGACAGAAATTCTTCTGAGCCTGTGCCTGCCTAGAGTCACTCAGACTCACAGCATTCAACGATGTTGATAAATAAAAGTTATCAGAACACAATGTTCCTTAACACACTATATGTGAAATCATTTCCATCTATCTCAAACAGGGTCCTGTTGCATCATCCATGTCTATGAGATCTGTTCTAACAAGCGGGTCGTGCCTCTCCCCACCACCACCGCCGCCACCGCCACCACCTGGACCTCCCCCCATCTTTGATACGGAAACTGTAAAGGATGAAGGGACTGCAGCTCGCTCAGCACTATTTGCACAACTTAACCAGGGAGAGGCAATTACCAAAGGTCAGGAGAAAATAAATCAACTTTCGTTCCATAAGTCCATTTTGGTCCTACATCAAGAGCTGCTGTATGTATTAGCCTAATGTCCACTACATTTTTAAGTTATATTTGAGCAGATCTTTTTGAGGCTTGCAGTGAGTCTGATGGATGAGACTTGCCTACCAAAACCTCCTGTAGAAGCCACAGCACCCAAATATGTTCATCATACCAGAAATTCCCACCATTTATTTAGTGATATCCTTTTTATTTTAAGGCAGCCAAGCTGGACATCTTCGGTTCCCAGTAGCTGGTGAACCTTTTAAGTTACAATGGCAGTAAAAATTTATCCCCCTTTCCAATTCACACGGTACCAACCTGCATCAAAATGTTTTACAATATCAGGTGAAAAGGTATGGCTCATAGATGAGTGAGGAGTGCAATAATAAAGCTTTTTGTATTAATACTAGACAGTTGTAATTAAGGTGGTTGGGTGTGAGTTTAAATACGATTGATATATCTGCCTTTAATGCTGCAGGGGTAGGTCAAATATTGTCATAAAGTAGAAAAAGAATCTCATTTTATAGATAGAAAAATTATTACACAACAAGCTGTTAGAGCTTGCTATAGACAGAGAGAGATGAGAAGACCTTGTGGCATTTCCTGTTAAGACACTAAGGTAGCCCATCCACAGTAAGAGAGGTTTTATATGAGCTACTAAAAATATGGGGGCAGTTATACTTCAGGTCATTACGCAGACAAACTTTTGAGGAAATAAAATATGTAAATTCACAGAATATTTTAACACAATTACAGATGAACCTTTCCTGCTTAAATATGAACACCCTTAGGGTTTGAAAATGGGCTCTCTTTCATGAACATCCTTTTTTTTTTTTTAGGGCTCCGACATGTCTCTGATGACCAGAAGACTCACAAGAACCCCAGCCTACGTGCCCAATCTCCGTCTGTTCGTTCTCCGACAAAAAGCCATACTCCAAGTCCCACCTCTCCCAAGAATTCCCCGCAACAGAGTCATGCCCCTGTCTTGGAGCTAGAGGGAAAGAAGTGGAGAGTGGTGAGTTCTGGTAACTGCCCTGAATTGCACCCTGCACATTGCAAATCAGGTTGAGCACTGAAACGTCTTGCAAAAGGCTGTCCATGATGAAGGTGCAACTAATCAAAACCTGGGACTTTCCTTGTGGATCCCCAGTCTTTCTTCGATATCCACGGAACGTAAATGTACCTTCCCGCTTCATAATGGAAGGAAATTTCTTCACCTGTTGCTCCTTATTGTACATGGTAATGGCTGCACCTGTTCATAACACACAGTGTAGACCAGGGGTGTCAGACTCATGGCTTCCCCCATTCTCCTGCCATTCTCCTGCAGCGTAACGCGCGTCACATGCTTGCACGTGACCGGCGCTGGCAGGAGCGCAGGGACAAGGAGCTCAGTGCTGCTGCCGGGTGGAAACAAGGTGCTGGGCTGGATAAAACAAGGTGGAGGGATGGATTCAGCCCGCGGGCTGTGACTTTGACACCCCTGATTTACGGACCATTATATGACATTTCAGGGAACAAAAACTTGCTCTGCTCTTCAAGGTGCTGTCTGAATTGGCTGGAAGCCAAACAACAGTTTTGAGAGGGCATTTCTAATTTGAGGGGGCATTTCTAATTTGTTGTGAGCATAATGTCTTTGCTACAAAATTAATGGATTTTGCCGTGGTCTATGCTAAGTTCTTCAGTTCTGCAGCTCTGAAATACACAGCGTGTGATATCTAAGGGTGAATTAGGTGAAATATCTGATCACCAAGCAGATTAGATTTTTAAGCCACAGGAAGGATATTGCTTTGTTGTAACTGAAGATGCAATGACTCGAGGATAAATTGTACTAAACTCTGTCTGACTGTTAGCGAGTTAAAGACAACCAATTAAATAAACTTTCTTTTGAAACAGGAATATCAAGAGGATAAGAATGACCTGGTCATTAGCAACACTGAACTCAAGCAAGTGGCCTACATTTTTAAGTGTAACAAATCTACACTTCAGATAAAAGGAAAAGTCAATTCAATTACTATTGGTGAGTAGATAGCTCATCTGGGCTTTAAATGCCAGTCTTGAAAAAAAAGACTTACGTGATTAATAATGCATCTGAATCAGTCAGTTCACCTTAATGGATTGATCATGTGAGTAAAGCTGCACAGCTATGCCATGCAAGACTGAGAATTTTTGCTACGTAGCAGGTGTGCATATACTTGCTTCTATCTTGCCTTTCTTATTTTTGATTGCTTTTATTTTAGACAACTGTAAAAAGTTTGGCCTTGTGTTTGACAACGTTGTGGGAATCGTGGAAGTGATCAATTCCAGGGATGTTCAGATTCAGGTAAACATCTGTTTAAGAAAAAAGATAGAAACAGACAAAGAACAAGCAGAGGGGGGGGAAAGAAAAGAAGCCCAAGATGTAGCTAAAATCTCACAGGAGCTCAGCAAAAATAAGAGATTGATGCATCGAAATTTATCTTTATATGCATTAAATTCTGCTGATGTATTTAGAAAATGCCTATGAAAGCTATTGAGCATCACTGAAAAAGCCTCACTTAGCCCAGTCCCTTCTGGCACCGGTGAAGCTGAAAGATCTCTGCACTGTAAGAACTATTACTTCCTGCCCTGAATTTCTTTCTTGTACAGTAAATGGCTTCTAGCACCTGAAATTTAGCAGTGCTTAAGGAACAAATTCTGGCAGTTAGCTAATTGATTTCTAAGCCCAGAAGATGATTGCTTCTTTTTTTCTTATTCTCTGAATAGAAATGTTCAAATAGACTGTCAAAGGAAAACTAAATGCTATAAAGTGAAAGTAGGCCCCAGGGTTTCTAAAATCTCCCCTGCCCAGCTACGTGACACGTTACACTAATAAGCAATGTAGTCACTTGCCCACAAGTGGGCTGTGATGTGCTATTGGTTTTGATAACCAGTAAGCAAAGCTGCATCAGATATCACCTTCCTTGTGGTTCTTGTGAAAACAATGCAGATGTATTTTAAATCCGTATATTGCTCTCTCTGCTGGGGATATTTGCGCTGTTCAAAATACAGTCTGACTGAGATTTACAGCACTTCGTCCATCCCATTACAAAAAGGTCTAATGGTACATGCCCTAGTACTTGGTTGTGCCAACATACACGACCTAGTCACAAGAAAGGACCTGAGGATGTATTATTTTACGCCAGGGGTGTCAAACTCACGGCTCCCCCTGTTCTCCTGCTCCTGCAGCGTAACGCGCGTCACACGCTGCACACGTGACCGGCGCAGGCAGGAGTGCAGGGGCAAGGAGCTTGGCACTGCCACTGGGTGGAAACAAGGTGCCAGGCCAGATAAAACAAGATGGAAGGCTGGATTCAGCCTGCGGACTGCGAGTTTGACACCCCCGTTTTAAGCAAAAAAGAAATTAAATGTTAATTAAATTACAGCAAACTGTCGATTTTCAAGCAAGGTGAGATCTTTCGCTTAAAAGGCTGTGCCTGCTGTATGACAGTTCTGCTCCATGCTTTAGAAATACTGGTCACAGCCACCACGGGGAATAACAGCAAGATGGTTTTTAAATTTTGAACCTTATGCAAATGACTGACATTGCTACCAGCTGTGCCATCTTGCTTGACTCTCCTTCCTTCCAGTGGCATTATTTTTCTCGCCAGCTGTTTCCAAAATGTATTAAACACACCCTCCTTTTGTTCTCTATTGCTTGAGAACCCATTAAAGAAAAGCAAGCTCTGTTTTAGATGCATTGATCACTACATAGATCAGACATCAGCATCGGAGTGGGGTGCAGGAGAGCAGACAGAATTGTTCTTTGTTTGCTGTCACATTTAAGGAACTGAAGTGGAAAATGTATTCTTAACTTGAATGGTGGGAGATGTTCTGTCATTAACAAGTACATATCTATCACATGCTGGTACTGTTTTATGCCTCAAAATGGCCTCTGCCCTTTTGATGCATTGTCCAGAGTGTATGGCTGGCAGCAGGAGAAGGAGGAATTTTTACTGACAACCAGCAAGTCAGCCAGTTGAAGAAATCTTTTAATCTGTAGAACTGTAAACAAGAGATTTCCCTTTCTCCCCAAGTAAATCTTGTGTGTGCTTTTAAAGTCACGTAAGAAATACCTTTAGAGATGTAATTAAATTGACCTCATTACTTTTTCAGAACTGCAGCTTGCCTGAAGGGGATATAACCCCTTTCCTATTGCATGCTGTGAAACCTGGAAGAGCTTTGAAGTCGTCAGAACGCTTTACACAAAACTTATTGAGTAGCACTGGACACTGGGATCTTTCATTTGCCTTTACTGGGTTGGAGTTGACGTTTGACTTCTTAGCCAGTTCTCACTGATCAGAAAAGTGAACACCACTAAATATCAGCACAAAATTAGAAATTAGAGAGAATCGGGGAAGCACTTTCATCAAACTATATCTTCAAAGCTTGCTGTACAAGTAGAGTTTGCTGTTTTGTACAGATCTTTGTTACCACTGCCAACAATTTTCACAGTGTCTAACAAATCAAATATAAGCATCATTCAGGCAGCTGACACACAGATCAGATGTTAGTGGCCAAAATTAGACCTGGCAGGCAATGAGGATTTTATTAACAGTATCTTATGTGCATTTTAAGATTTGATATTAAGTAGATTTTATTTTGCAGGTGATGGGGAAAGTGCCAACCATTTCTATTAACAAAACAGAAGGCTGCCACATCTACCTCAGCGAGGAGTCATTAGATTGTGAGATTGTGAGTGCCAAGTCATCTGAGATGAATATCCTTATCCCTCAAGATGATGACTATGTGAGTGAGATATTTTAAAGGCTTTTCTCCCCCTTCCTCATTAGTCTTGGTAGCTAATAGCATTTAAACTGCTAGGAAAGAAACTGGTACACCATGCTTATTAAGTCATGAAAAAATTATCCAAACTAATTGAATCTCTGTGTACCAATATCTCAGCTAACAGTGCAGGAAGGACTTTTCATTTTCTGGGGCAAAAAATAATTTCAAAGATCAGACGTGATGCTGTTTCTTTCAATTTTGATACATAATGGCTTCATCTCCTGTCCATTTAATTTTCTTTTTTTGATATCTAAATATAATCTCCAAGAAAAAGTTACTTCACAAAAGAGCACTCAAGCCTGAAGATGATGATGCTAAAACTAAGATAAATATAATACTACTACAGATGTAATAATCCAGTATGATATACTTGTTTTTTCTAAAGCTGTTGATACATGGGTAGCATCTATAGTACTTTCGAGTATTTGCAACATATGTCTTTAAAAACCACTTAAGCACATGCATTCTCCCAGCTCCATTTCTGTTCCAGTAAGATTTCCAAGTTGTGCTCTGTCACTTCACACTTTAGCAAGGGATCATGCAGGCAAAGCATAATCATAGTAGTTTCACAGTTTCTTCAACCAGAGCAGTGTTGAAACTACAGTGAACATACATAGGCAGAACGTAAATTTCTGAGTAATCTTTTGAGCTGGAATTTTGTATGGTAAAGGGGTTTAGGCTTTATCAAAGAAAATATGTAACAAGAGAATTCTCACACTCCACATTTCCAAAAGTGACTGCTGTATGCCCAACTTCAGGTAACTAAAAAGGGAATGATTTTCAGTGAGTGCATATTCACCTCTTTCTTAAAAAAAAAAGCAAAAATCCTTTTGATCAGTCTCATCTCAAATCACTCTGTTAGCTGAAATGATTGGCTATCAAAACACCATTTTGAGGTCTGAATGAGAAAAACCTTCTCTTCGCCTTGGTTTTTTGTTTACTGGCAACAGAGAAAGACTCAGCAGCATCTCCCGTCCTTTCACTGAATATGCAGAAGGAGACTTCCTTTGATGTTCTGCTTCCTTTCCATTACCCCACAAGGATTGCCAGGTCTTTTGAAGTGTATCACGCTTAAAATGGTCTTTTAATTTATTTATTTATTTTTGTTCTTCCACATTATAATGTTGCTTTCCTCCTTAACATTCATCTCCGTGCTAAATCTCCACACCTAAATCCCTTCTACTGTGTTCCAACCCAGACACTGATGGAATCTAAAGTCATTTCTGACACGAGGCTTATTTACTTAGTTGTTCCAAATAATGGTGTGAGAAGGATTATCGCAAAGTAGTACCATACCAAGCCTATTTGAAACTGGGTAGCAATCAGGCTTTTTCCTGTGTGGCATTGTAAAATAGCTTCCTAGGGCAATGAAGAAGGCTTCTCTCTAATCCTGGCATGTCTGAGCTATCAATGCTTTCTCAGTCATGTAGCACTAATAGTATTCCACCAGTTTTCATGAGGTATCCACTGTTTATTTAACCGTCATTGTTGCTTTTGTTTCCTACCAGAAAGAATTTCCGGTTCCTGAACAGTTCAAGACAGCATGGGATGGATCTAAGTTGGTCACTGAACCTGCAGAGATTGTGGGTTGACTTCCTAATGCCATGGAGCACTTGCTGACCGTGACCAGGCCACAGCCAGAATAAACAAAGCAGTAATGTAAAGAACTAGAAGCAGCAGTAGTTCTGCTGCTGTGATAGGCCTTCAAGCGTTAGCTCTGCATGCAAGAAACAATAACACATCTGGCACGCTTCTGTTAGGCATCCCAGTATTTTTCATGTGTCCACACAGTCTGCCTTCACATACCATTTTAATTCTAAATGACGTCATGTGAATGTAACGGATTAACCCCCCCACCCTCCAGTCACGTAATTGGTTTGAAATACTGTGTACATTAAGCCAAAATACTGCATGATACACTTTGTTATCATCTTGCTTCAGTGCATTCCTTGTCTGTTTCTGCTACTCAAAAGCAGCTTTCAGATTTTAAGATGTTTATTTTTACCTGTTAAGTAATTCCTGTATGAAGCAGTAACAATGTACCCCTGGAATGTACGCAGTTCCTTGGGATTCTGTGGCAGTCATAATGGATTTGGTTTTAATAGAGCAAACAAGGACAATTTCAGCAATACATTTTGCTAATGGAAGATTTTAAAAATCTACTGTTTATTCCAACACTTCTGTATTACGTATGTTTGGAAGACCCCTATGTTTTCTGTCAGGTAAGATTTTATTATGGTCCACAGATTTGGTGTTGCCCTCTCATTTCTTGCAAATTAGTAATTCCTTTTAAGCTAAAGCCTCATCTAAGCTAAAACCTTGCAGAAAATCGCTTGAAGGTTTTTTGCTGCTTGGATTTCTTTTTTTTTTTTGGTGAGACAATCTCCCATTCTTTAAAATATTTTATCTTTCTTCCTATTCAGAAAACTGAGGGAGACCTATACGGCAGATACCAGCTTGTTTCCTTACTACTAACGTTCCTTTAAAATATTGCTGTTGTAGCTCATATTCATTAAAAATACCTTCCTCTTTCTTCCCCACATTTGTGGGACTTACCCAGTTTCAAATATGTCCACAAAGCAAAGCCATAGATTTATTTCCTACTAATTCTGAGGGAAAAAAGTGGTTATCTCTTGTTTAGACCTTTCATTCTACTTCATAGTCCCCCTTGTACATGCTTTTTTAACAAAGGTGGAGTGTTGCATACATTTGTGCTATTTCAGCACATAGTGCGAAGAAATTTTAAAAGTTTGAAAAGCCAGCTTATGTTTTTGATCTCTTGTAATACTTCGTAACAGTGAAATCATGGTGAGATGCTTGCAGAGCTAGTTACAAGCTAAATTTTGTGCCTAATTTACCTTGAAAGTACATTAATTCTTGAGGGTTTTTAAGTATATCTTTGATTGTAAACCCTATACAATGCAACCAGTAGTGCTCATTCCGTAAGGTTTTGCTATCTGATGTTTAACCTATGTGTATAATGTGTTTGCTTTAATACATACAGGTTTTTTCAACAGTAAACTTCTTATGAAATAAAAAGAAAGGTGTACTTGTTTAAATACAAAGTTGTTCAGAGCTTGCTCCATTGCATTGTTTGTCCTATGCTTTCTCCCTCCTAAATGTTTTTTCAAAAGTTTGATTGAGAAAAAGTAGCTCCTCCTCCCATTTTGTTAAATATTGTCACTGTTCTGCCATAACCCACCTGACCCATAGCAGGCATTCTGCATGCCAGCAGAGAAACCTAAAGCTTCTCGCGGAAAACTTCAGTGACAGCCAGAAAGTGGAACTTTTCATGATTCTCACTTGTACAGGTGCACCTGTATCTTCCTGAGAGTATGTCTAGGGCAGGGGTGTCAAACTTACAGCCCACGGGCCGAATCCAGCCCTCTGCCTTGTTTTATCCAGCCCAGCACCTTGTTTCTACCTAGCGGTAGCGCCGAGCTCCTTGTCCCTGCCCTCCTGCCAGCGCCGGTCACGTGTGCAGCGTGTGACGCGCGTTATGCTGCAGGAGAATGGCAGGAGAACGGGGGGAGCCGTGAGTTTGACACCCCTGGTCTAGGGAGATGAACAGGACCTGGTGCGAGTTCATAAGGTCTGTCTTCTATTTTTACCTTTTCCTGTTGTTTTCTTACATGGCTTTGGGTTCATCCCTCCTGGGATAGCAAACCACAAGTGGTCCACTCTGTATTTCACTTGGACGAGCTTCATATCTGAAAAACGGGCATCGCTTACTTGTCATGATGTAATTTAATCCTTAAATCTTAATCATAATTTGTTCCACAAAATAATCTCATTCTGGAGCATTCCAACTGGAAATACCGACTCTTGTTTTCATCCAGCATCAAAGAGGGATCAAGCCATGATGCAGCAACAGGAAGCCACTTAATCCTTTGGAGGTACAATAAAAAACAAGTATCAAATACTTGATCGTAAACAGAAAGCAGCAAGACAGCTCTGAATCACTACACAGGCAAATTCTTTCAGTTCCTCCTAGGGATTTAAATCCCCCCTCGAAAACAAACTGTGTGAAGGCTGGTCTGGTTCTTCTTTTAAACATCTGAAAGCCTTGTGGCTACACCTTTTCCCTAACACACGTTCCTGCAACAACAGGACTGAAGAACATTTTTTTGATCAGCTTCTTAACAGGAGGAAGTCTTGTGGAGTGAACAGTGCATGCCTGACAGGCTGAATACACCTTGGACTTATGTCAAAGGGCAGATGTTTAAAAGATAAGGAAGAAGGCCTTGCATGAATGGGCCCAAGGTAATTGCTTCAACTGAAGAAAGGCTAACAAGTCCATGCATTACTGGGCACCCAAAAAATAGAGGAGACTTTTTAAATATGCAAGGAGCTTTTACACAGTACTCTTAGTCAGCCACATGACAAAAAAAAAGTTCTATAACCAGCTTTTGCCAGTTCTGGTCCTCATAAAAAAATACTTGTCATACATTTCCAGTAGGTTGGTCTGCAAACTGTCTTTAACTTTAAAAATATAAAGAAGTGCTAAACAAAACAGCATCCTGGCCTGCATCAGGAATAGCGTGGCCAGCAGGACTACAGGAGTGATCCTTCCCCTGTACTCGGTGCTGGTGAGGCCACACCTCAAGCACTGTGTTCAGTTTTGGGCCCCTCACTACAAGAAGGACATTGAGATGCTGGGGTGCATCCAGAGAAGGGCAATGAAGCTGGTAAAGGATTTAGAGCACAACTCTTATGAGGATTGGCTGAGGGCGCTGGGGTTGTTTAGTCTGGAGGAAAGGAGACTGAGGGGAGGCCTTATCACTTACAGTTGCCTAAAAGGAGGCTGTAGTGAGGTGGGTGTTGGTCTCTTCTCCCTGGTAGCCAGTGACAGGACAAGGGGAAATGGCCTCAAGATGTGCCAGGGGAGATTTAGGTTGGATATTAGGAAGAATTTATTTACTGAAAGGGTTATCAAGCATTGGAATAGGCTGCCCAGGGAGGTGGCTGAGTCACTATCCCTGGAGGTGTTTAAAAGACAAATAGATGTCATACCTGGGGACGTGGTCTAGTGGCAGACTTGGCAGGGCTGGATCGATGGTTGGACTCAATGATCGTAAAGGTCTTTTCCAACAAAAAACATCCTGTGATTCTGTGAAAATAAATCTAAGGCTCTCATTCTACCCTATATTAATGTGTGTACGATTAAAGGTTAAAATCCCATTTTCTGAAAAATCAAGTCTATCTTGAGATGGAAACAGTCTACAAGCCGCAGAATGAAGATTTGATGAATCATCCCAACCATGATCAGTACTGTCCACCAAGTATTCAGCAGCAAGCTTAATCTGTGTTTAATGGTTGACTCCAGTAAGGAATGAATTAGTAAATGCTGAGCATCCCTAAGGTGCTGTTGGTCATTTCTTTTCACTGCATGGTGTCACACAAGGTATGTCCCTTGATTTCAGCTCTGCACTGCACTAAAATTGCAGTTATGCTCCAAATCAGTGCAGCTGTCAAAACAGAAAGCAGTGCATTTGATGCTTACATTGATACGGAACAAATGGGAATGGTGTAATCAGCCAGTTCATTTTTATAAACCTGCACAGGTCAAATATTCACGATTATAGATGCTTTCAATCAGCCACTAAAATACATGTAAAAGAGAAGGAAATTTTTTACTGAGTGTCCAAACATCAAAAGCTTTTTTTCCTATGAAAATCTGCAATGGATCTCATTCTTTCTTAAATGGAACCTCTGTTAAGAGTGCTCATAAATTACTCTGTACAAGAATCTCATGAAGTTCAACAAGGGGAACTGCCAAGTCCTGCACCTGAGGAACCACTACCCCAGGCACGAGTACATGCTGGAGGCTGCCTAGCTGGAGAGCAGCTTGGCAGAAGAGGACCTGGGAGTCCTGGTGGACACAAAGTTGACCATAATCCAGCAATGTGCCCCCACAAGTGAGGAAGGCTGATGGTATCCTGGGCTGCATAAGGAGCAGCATTGCCAGGAGAGCGAAGGAAGTGATCCTTCCCCTCTGCTCAGCACTGATGAGGCAACACATGGAGTGTTGTGTCCAGTTCTGGGTTCCTCCATACAAGAGAGACATGGACATGCTGGAAAGAGACCAGTGAAGGGCCACAAGGATGATGAAGGTATTGGAGCAACTCTCCTATGAGGAAAGGCCTGGAGAAAAGAAGGCTCAGGGAGATCTCTTAGCGTCTATAAATACCTGCAGGGAGGGTGCAAAGAGGATGGAGCCAGGCCCTTTTCAGTGGTGCACAGTGACAAGACCAGAGATGATGTGCACAAACCAAAGTGAAACACAGGAGGTTCCCTCAGAACATGAGGAACCACTGTCACACTGTGCGGGTCACCAAGCACTGGCACAGGTTGCCCGGAGAGGTGGTGGGAGTCTCCTTCCTTGCAGACATTCAGAAGCCTTCTGAATGGTCCTGAGCAACCAGTCTAGGGAACCGTGCTTAAGTAGAGGGGTTGGTGGGACCAGATGACCTCCAAAGGTCCCTTCCAACCTCAGCCCTTCTGTGGCTCTGCAGTACTTGGTTGTTTAGAATATTGATGACTAAGAACTGGTGGAAATGAGAAGTATCGCAGTAGTGACTCCATGTACCCACCAGATGGCAGAAACCAGCTGAGGCCCAGGTCCAACCAGGCTCTCACTGGGTATAAAAAAAATGCCAGACTGGAACATCCACCAAGGGTGTACATGCTGCTTGTCAAAGAACTGGGAAATTCTTCTCCCTAAAAATCACTGGAAAAGCATTAAAAGATTACTTTGATTTTGTAGTTATCATCTGGGTAAAAGGAGAAGGTTTGACTGGGATGAACAAGGAAATATAAACAACTACTTTTTACCAATGATTAATTTGATCTTTTGGTTTCTTGAACTTTGCTAAACATCTCTCCATTAAAAGGACATTTTGAAAAGAATACCTGAATGAACTTAAGAGTAATATTTAACAGAGCTGTTGAAGAAGAGAGTGATAAGTAATTTCAAGCCTGCATTTGAAAACCAGAAATATTTTCAGTGTCCTAGGGAGGCTTTCCAGTGCCACACTTATTATACAGACAAACCATTCTTGTTCTCACTCTTTTCTGAGTCCTCAATGTATCCGGATCTGCACGAGTTCCTTCAATGTTACTGTCCTACATGCACATTCATGCAACACATTTCTTTCCCAGAGATGAAAATTTGTCCATCTGAAATTCTTCTGGGGCTGAACTCAGTGTGCGCCCTTAGCACACTCTCCTGACAAGTTCTTTGACTGGGCTTCCCCTAAAATGTGGAAGCAGCTGCCCCTTTTTTCTCAGACAAATGGAGGTAACGCTCACCCAATTATACAACGTGCTAGCAAGCAGAGCAAGAACACACAAGACAGCCTCAGTCCTCCTGCTGGAGGTGATCTGGGTCCACTGCTGTGAAAATAACTGCCCAGCACTAGCAACTGCCCTCCGAGGATGCCTATAAACAGGCCCCTGACACATGAAGTAGTCATTAGATAAAAATCATGAATGACATTTCCCAAGGAATGGGGAAGGAAATGAAGGACTTGAACTTGTTTTATTCATTCAGATGACTGCTTCAGCAATTCCTTGGTTTAAAAAACTGTTTAAAAACCTGCCTTGAAAGCAAGACATTAGAATGCGTATCAAAAATGAGCAAAGATACATCTCTGCAGCTCTGAACAACAGCTAGATTGACAGCAGGCCAGTGCTCTGTCACTTCCTATTAGCTATAAAAGGTTCTCCACTCACGGGTCAGGCTTCTCAGCATTACCTATACTTAAAGAGCTTAAGATGGGATTCCAGATTCCCCTTAAACCTTAACTGTTGCAATATCTGCTTTAGGAGCTTACCACCCTCTTTTGATCTAGTTTAAAACATTTCCTCTCGCCTAAATCTCATGTTTAGAGAAGAGGGTATTAACTGCCAAGGCATTCAACCACTTAGTTTCATAGACTGGCAAAATAAACTACCCGGGATTATTTCCCTTTCTGACTCCACTCACAAGAGAAAGCAAACTAAAACAGGGAGAAATTGATGCTGCAGAAGACTGTAAGTACTTCCATCAAAACCCTAAGCTGCGAGTTCCCCACCACTGGCAAACCCTGTTGCTAGAGCATCTCTATCATATGCATCCCAGAACAGAATAATCTGAATGCTTGCATAATTTGTGGGTCTTTTGCGGGTTATTTTTTTAAGGCAGAAGAATTAAAAAATGACAACTGAAAAAAAATGGGAAAGAGGATGTATTACACTCTGTCACCTTTTACTCCCCTTCTCTCTGCTCTCAGTGTTTGTTTCACCTTTAGTACCTGGCATAATCACACAGTGAGTTCCAACTGGTTGTGCCTGTGTAACGCCACAGGTGACCCTAAAATTTAGAGGTGACTGGCAGCTTGTCAGATCCTGTAATTGTAATTAAGATTGGATCTGTCTTGCAAAACCCGCGGCCACATGCACACAGAAAAATAAAAAAAGGCTTGACAATATTCAAGAAGCATTTGGACAATGCCCTCAGTCACACGGTGTGAATGTTGGGGTTGTCCTATGCAGGGGCAGGAGCTGGACTCAATGGTCCTTGTGGGTCCCTTCCAACTCAGGACATTCCACGATTCTATAATTCTATGAAAATTTGCTGTGTTTCCCAAGCCATTTACCCATACTGATTTCAGCCAGGTCTGTGTTACACAACACAAGCCAATGTAATTAGAACCATATCTAGACAAGTAGTACAGCACCAAAATGCATTTAATTACAGTGGTATGGGTTATTTGCTTGTCAGTTCACCTCAGCTTGCCTATCTGGGACACTCTCACCACAGAAACTACTTCAGTTTTTAAATGAGGTAGGGTTACATGGGAAAATAGTGCATTTGTTTTAGCCTAACAGGCTAAAACCTCTGTTTCTTCCAGTTATGCTGTCTGTTGTGTTAAAAACGGGAAGCAGCCAAGTGTTCACAGTCCATATTACCAGTTCATTCAGCACAGAGCTTGGGTAACATCCGTGTTATACAGAACTTGTAGTCTGGCTGAGATGCTTAATAGCACACAGGAACCTGAAATACTACAAATTGATCTGATTTGATTTGAAGAACTGTGTTTAAACTTGTTGTGAGGCTCCTGGCTCTTTGTGCAGCGTTTTTTTGCCCAGGAAGAACATGAATGTGACAGAGGAAACTATGAAAACAGGGGAGATGGAAATCCCCAATATAAGAAGGATATGGAACTGTTGGAACAGGTCCAGAGGAGGATCACAAAGATGATCAGAGGGCCAGAGAACCTCTGCTATGAGGACAGGCTGAGAGAGTTGGGGTTGTTTAGCCTGGAGGAGAGAAGGCTCCGGGGAGACCATATAGTGGCCTTCCAGTACCTGAAGGGGCTACAGGAAAGCTGGGGAGGGACTTTTTACAAGGGCAAGCAGTGATAGGACAAGGGGGAATGGCTTTAAATTGTAAGATTCAGATGAGACATCAGAAAGAAATTCTTAATGATGAGGGTATTGAGGCACTGGCACAGGTTTCCCAGGGAAGCTGTGGATGCTCCATCCCTGGAAGTGTTCAAGGCCAGGCTGATGGGGCCTTGAGCAGCCTTGTCTGGTGGGAGGTGTTGCTGCCCATGGCAGGGGGTTGGAACTGGACGAGCTTTAAGGTCTCTTCCAACTCAAACCACTCTGTGAGTCTATGAAATGAAATTGCAGAAGCACACAAGAGCCCTTTGGCACCTTTTCCTCTCTCGGAACAACTTCAACCCACTTCCTATTGGTGAATAGAAAGTGTTTAGAACGTTGCCAGGGGTCGGACACAACAGCTGTGTCCGAAGGACACAGAATTGCCCCCAGCTGCACCCACAGCTGGCAGCCCTCTATGAAACCACAGCTACAGCGGCTGAGGACAGGGGCTTCTCGCTTCCAGGAGGCGGCCCGAGCTGTGAGGGCATGGAGCAAGCCCTTCCCCCCCGCCCCCCAGAGCGCTTGGTACGGCCCCGCGCAGACATCGTCTCTGCCTCGGAGCTGGGCGATACCATCTCATGGCGAAGGGGGGGAGGGGGAGGGGCGGAGGGGGCTGGTTCATTCCTGGCTGGAGTGACAATGAAAACCATAGACTCACAGAACGCTTTAGGGTTGGAAGGGACACTAAATATCATCCAATTACAACTCCCCTGCCGTGGGCAGGGACACCTCCGGCAAATGAACTCCCTAAAACTCGGTTTGGGAGTTTTAGAAAGCAAATACCCTTTATTAACAGCGCTGTATGCGTGAGGGAATGATTTCCACCAATCATGCGTAACGATAAAAGAGCTGGGGACAGAATATATTTCCTGCTTACAAGCATGTGTATAAAATTTCCCAGAAATCTTATGCATGTTCTTTTACTTTTCTAATTTTAATGTTATTTTGAACTTCACAACAGCCAAATCTCTACTAGTTGGAGGTCTGGAGCCATCTCTCTGACCTTGCATCTTTAGATAAGGAAAGACAGTATTGCCTGGGAACAGCACTATTTAAAAAAACATACTATCAGAGGAACTGTCGGTGTCTAACTTTCAAAAAAATACAGTTACATAGATGGCACTTAACTGAAGTTAGTTAGAAAACTAATTCTATAGAAATCTAATCGTACTTTAGTTTAAATCAAAATATTCCACTTTTTATAATAGTAAATACTTACTGTACCAGGAGAGCAGTATGGGACACTGCGACTGCTCTGCGTGTGTGTGTGTGTGTGTGTGTGTCTGCCTGTCTGTCTGTCTGTGTTGTTGGCAGGTGTGTGGGTGTGGGTGTGTCTGTCTGTCTGTCGACTCTCCAGGTCGGCCCTCTTGCTCCCTCCCCCCATCTCCGCTGTAAATGGGATAGGCCGGGGCGGTTCCCTATGTTTATCCTCTCCTCCCCCCCCTTCATTGGTAGAGCCCGTGCGCGTGCGCGGTGCGGGATGACGGAGGAGATGGCGGAGCCCGGCGCGGGCTCCGGGGCTGGAGCTGCGATGGCGGGGGGCGACGCCGAGAGAAAGGACAGCGAGAAGAGCGACAGCGTCAATGGCGATAGCGAACAGCGGGACGGCGTGGCCGGAGAGGGGGAGGCTGCCGCCGCCGCGCCCCCCCCGCGCGGTGCCGGTGCGGGTGCCGACGGCGCCGGGGCGAAGCCGCTGAGCGCGGCCGAGTACGCGCGGCGCGTGCACCAGTGGCTGTGGGACTCGTACTGCGGGTACCTGGGCTGGCAGGGCTGCCTGCCCGCCCTCATCGCCGCCTCCGCTGCAGCCGCCGGTGCCCCCCGCGCTGCCCCCGCCCCGCCAGGAACCGCCCCCGCCGCCCCCTACAGCCCCTTCTACCCCTTCGCCCCTTTCGCCGCCCCCGCCGCGACCGCGCCCCGAGCGGCAACTACCACGCCCGCAGCGGCCCCCTCGGCCCCACCAGCGTGGCCGGGGGCGCCGGGCAGGTTGGCCCCGGTGCCCAGGGCGGCCGCCAGCAGCGCCCACAGGGACTCGGGGCGGCCGGCAGGTGAGCGGGGAACGATGTGGGTGGCTTTGGCGTGGGGACAGAGAGGTTGAGGGGGGAGGCGGGCGGCAATGCTTGCATCCTCCCCCGGTGGCGCCTGCGTGTGTGTCATCCCCAGTTCCTCCCGGCGTGTGCGTGTGTGCGTGTCGTGTCGTGTGTCCCCCCCTTCCCCAACAGCGTGCCCTTGTGTGTCTCCTCCAGCGTGTGTCCCCCCTCATCCCCACCATCGCGCGCCCCCTTCCTTCCCCAGTATTGTCTCATCCCTCACCCTGAGCAGTGGCTGCGTGTGTGTGTATGTGTGTGTGTATTATCGTGTGTCCTCCTCCTCCAGCCCCTCCACCGCAGCTCGGGAAAGGGGAGCTGGAAGCTGGGAAGGTTGCAGCACTGGGGGTTGCAAAGCCGAAGTTGCAGCGCAGCTGCACCCTGTGATAGGGTGACAGCAGGGGTACCGCGTGTGTCAATCCAGAGCCTGATCCATAAGCAGGTTGTTGAGGACTGGCTAATATGGTAGAGCTTGGAACATCACTGCTTGTTAGATGTTTTCATAGATAGGAAGGGTTTTGGTATTTTTCAAGTGAGACTTATGGTCACAGGCTTTTAATGCAGCCTCTTAATTTAGGTGTCATCTTCTGAACTTGGGCTCTCTCAGTGCTCAAATGAAATTGTTTGATAAAAAGGAAGCAGTCGGAGTAAAAACATGCTTACGTTCAGCAAGTAGCAACAGGGCCTGAGATAAACAAGGGTCTGTTAGGGCTATAAATATTGGAGACCCTGCACAGCAGCACTTCTGTTTATATTTCTTCAAGAGTAAGACAAACTTGTTCTGATCACAGCAGTGATAAAACCTGGAACACCAACATTTCAAGTGGAGGAGATGTTCCCTTGGACATTTGGTAGCACTTTGAATAGTGGGGGAAAACTGTGGAGCAGAACACTTCAAAAGGACTTTGGGGAGAAGCCAGGTCTCCTTTCTTTCTGCAGGGCAAAGTACAGCTTTTCTGATCTGTAAGGCTGTTTATAAGCTCAGTGTCTGGGTGAAAATGTTTTTAATTGCTTTTTGTTCCTTTTAAAGGGAAGGGAGTCTGGCTGCTGAACTTACTTCTTTCTTGTGGCTTTGAGCAGGTCCTGTTTAAACAAGGTTATAACAAAAAGTAGCATTTTCTTTAATAGTGCCCTGCTTTTGAGTTATAGATTGCTTATAAACAGAGAAAGAGAATATGGACAAAGGCTAGACTGAAGGGATTCTTGGATTTTCAACAGGCTTCAGGAACAAATTGCATTTGTTAAAGGTAACTTAGGGCATGAATAGGATTATCATGTTGCTAAACGTGGTTATTCTGAGTATTAAATACTGTTGCAACACCTGACCTTCCTAAGGGAACTCTGTGTAATACAGTGATAGGATGCTATTATAAACAAAGGCTGTTGTGCTGGTCTTTGGCCCCAGATCGCAAATAGATGTATCTGGAACAGCTAAAGCGATTATGGCTCCTTCTTTTCAACTGCAGATTATTGCCCACACGACAGGCTTGGCAGGGCAGGTCTTGTATCCGTCCCTACGCCACTGCAGTTTACAGCCTGGCTTGCTTACGTAAGCTGGACCAAGGGACAGCTCATGTTAGTGTTGCAGATCTTGAACTAGGATGTCACCAAGTGGAAGTGGCTGCTGCCTCTTCTAGTTCAATCTGCCTGTGTGCCAGAGCGCCAGTGTTAATAGTGCTCTGAGAAGTAGCAGGCTCTTTATGGATTTAGTGATTTAAGACACTTCCTCCCCTCCCCCTTCCTGCCAGAGATTACTGCTCTTTTGCTGGGAACGGTGGAGCAAAAAGTGTGCTCAGGCCTCACCTGCTGTGCCAGGCTGACGACTGCAAACCCGTCATTACTGCGAGGTTAATGTAAGATCCTAGACTGTAAGCTGAGATGGATGCATGGTGTGTTTGGCTGTCCCTGCCGTACAAACAGCAGCTCTTGGCAAACTAGTGCATTTTTGGTAGGAGGAACATCAGAATGCTGTATTTCATCATAATGAATGATGTCTGTAGGAATGTTTATCCCAGGTATGAGCAGTATTTTCATCTGCTCCTGTTTCTGGGTCTGACTCGAGACGAAATAGGCTGTGTTTTGCTTTTAGAGAGCTATTACTTGGTCCATACATGACAGCCTTGCTGCTGTGCAATAGGAAGGTTGTGGTAGATCCAAGATATAATTTTGCTGTTATCTGAACCCTCAGATTTACTAAAATGTGTCTCTATGAAGCTGTTCTAAACAAAAGAACACAAAAATGAATACATCTTCAATGTACTTTGGTTCTTCAGCGGGGTGGGGTTTTTCCTGTAATCCCGGTTATGAGGGGACTCAGCTCTGAAAAAGTTTGGTTTCATTTAAGAACTGAATTTAAATAGTTCAGATAACTTTTTTTATTAATACACTTTTTGAAGTTTTCTCAAAGAAGATGTGAGTTGAGATAAAAATCTTGAGAATGTTCCTGCAGTGAGGTTAATGCAGAACATTCTTTAGGTGACAGTGTTAACTTCATGTCAGTGCAGTAAGACCTGGGTAACTTTAACTCCTTCTGTTACAGGTCGGGAGTTCATGATCCCTTCGCTGGCGCACAGGTTCATCGCAGAAATGGTGGATTTTTTTATTCTGTTCTTCATAAAAGCAACCATTGTTTTAAGTATTATGCACCTCAGTGGAATAAAGTAAGTCGAATATATAGTGCTTTTTATACACAGCTTTAAGAAGCCCTTTTTGCTCTTTGAGGTGTTATGGTGTATATATGGTTTATTCCCATGATGGCACTTAACAGCTGTCAGAAGTTGAGGAAAAAACACCACTTGGTTAACCTCCTTTCAAATACTTCCTGATTTTGGGTCAGCTGATGGAAACAAAGAATTTGATGTGAGTCTTCGTAGGCTCACAGACTTTTTAAGGAGTCAGATTAGATGTGTCCTGTTATTTTTGGGGGGCAATAGCAAGGGTTTTTTTAAAAGTCCTTTAAAATTTTCCAAGAAAAAAACATTGACAAATGATTTTTTTTTTAAACAGCCTTTAAAAATGTCCCTGATCTGGCTAGGATGGAGTTAATTTTCTTCATAGTGTCTTCTGTGGTGCTGTGTTTTATGTTTGTGACCAAAACAATGCTAACCCACAACAAAACACAGCCTTATTGGGAAGAATGCTGTGGCATAAGTTGGGTTTCTCAAAAAGTATGGTTGAGCATCCTGTGTATCAACTGTACACTAGACTGAAAGATGCTTCATTTCATGTTCTATACTCAGATGTCATCATTTACCTCAAAGATTTGTTTCTTTTGTATCTTCTGCTTTAACTGTAGATTTCTCATTCCATAGCTCATTTAGTACCTCTGCTTTGGCTGGTGTAATCAAATATCTCAGTCTGATGAGGAGATGAGACCTTGGTGTACTCAGTAATTCCATTACTTAAACACATTTCGGAATCCAAATTTTCTGCCAAAGAAAGAACCTTCCAGACTGTAAACTGATACTCTACAGATACCATCTTTCAGACATCCTAAACTGCTGCTTGAAAGGTGTGTGGAAGAGGTCAAATCTAAAGCAATAAATACATCAATGGAAATGATCAGTGTTTTTTGTTCAGATAAGCATGCAATTAAATTGCCAAACTCTTGGTTCTGTTTAGTTGCCAAAACCTCCAACTCTAACTTGACAGCTTGCATTTCCATTTTTGTTTTTAGTAGATTGAGAATGATAAAAAATGAAGCACTGGAGACATGGGGGAACAACTGTATGTGTATTGCTTCTGTGAAGTAGTTACGGTGATGGCAAGAGAGGGAGCCTTTTTCAACTAATTTACAGTATATGCAATATTGGCTCTTGCAAAAGTAATAGTGAGTTGCTTACAGGAAACTTCAGAAAAATATTCTGTTTGGTTGGGTTTTTTTGTGCACGAGATGTGGTGTGCTGGAGATTAGGCTGGGGAGTTGCTGTGAAAGAAGTCCATCCTCCAGGCTCAAGACAGACACTTTGGGCCAAGGGAAACGCAGGTTGTGCCACACTATTTTGTGAATTCCTTATCTTTTTCAATCCTGAAGTATGAATAAAGAGGAGGGCAAGTAGTGCAAATACAGATTGTTTCGAAGTGGGACTGCATTATTTCTGTGTGAGTAGTAATTCTCACTCGGGTGTGTCAGTGAAAAGTCCTTGCCTAAATACATGTTGCAAATGTGTCCATTCCAGGTATCAGATAATGAAGTTTTAAAATGTGCAGAGTTTGTCTTGTGTAAATCATGTGATTGACTCAAAATTGATGCTCTGCATTACTTTGTTGGGGTAAAAACCTGAATGTTTCAATTGCTTTAAGTTAGAAATGTCCATCTTGTATGCCAAGGTGCCCGTCTCTAGGATTATGATGAGCAGTAAAGACTGCATCAGGGGTGTGAAACTCACAGCCCGTGGACCGAATCCAGCCTTCCACCTTGATTTATATGGCCTGGCACCTTGTTTCCACCCAGTGGCAGCGCTGAGCTCTCTGCCCCTATGCTCCTGCCAGTGCTGGTCACGTGTGCAGCGTGTGACGTGCTTTATGATGCAGGAGCAGAGTGGCGGGAGTCGTGAGTTTGGCATCCCTGGAATACAGAGAATGAGGAACCCTGATCATGCAAGGGAGGATACACCTCCTTTGCTTGCTTAGGGAGACTTGCATTTTCTCCCTAACACTTGTAGAAAAGAGTGGCTTTATTTTCTTTTTTTTCTTCAGAGTTCCTATATGGAAGTGAATTGGATGCACCAACTTACACCAAGTTAGATGATTACACGCAGAATCTCTTGTTTATGTCCCAAGAAGTGTGAGACTATTCAGAATTATCCTGCAGCTCCCTGCCCAGGGGCACCGTTGTGCAGAAGTGCTAATAGTCATCTTAATGAAAAAGATAAACTAGACAGGAACTTGTAAGGAAAACCACTGTTCTGAATCTTAATGGCTTATTCAATATCAGAGAAGCCAGGGAGCTTTTGCTCGTTTACTAATACCAAAACTGAAGGTGTGAATTCTAACATTAAAGGGGTAACACTAGTATTGGGAGAAGGATGGTTTTAAAGTTCAGTCTTGATTTTTACAGGGACATCTCAAAGTTTGCCATGCATTACATAATAGAGGAAATAGATGAAGATACGTCCATGGAAGATTTGCAGAAAATGATGGTGGTAGCTCTCATCTACAGGCTGTTAGTCTGCTTCTATGAGGTAACTGCTCATAAGCATTTAAGTCCTGTAATTCATATTTTTTTAATAAATGTTTAAGAAAAATCCTCTTTACAGTATTTTGGGTGATGCTGAAGCTTAGGGCATTCACATGTTTTTGAGGAAAACCAGATTTGCTAGGTTGATGGACAAACCTAGTGGTGTTTTGTGGAGTTGAAATAACGTTTCTTTTACAGATCATCTGTATTTGGGGAGCAGGTGGGGCAACCCCAGGGAAATTCTTGCTTGGACTGCGAGTTGTGACGTGTGATACATCCGTGCTTATTGCGCCCAGCCGTGTGTTAGTCATTCCATCTTCCAATGTCAGCATGACAACGTAAGTGCTTGAAGTTGTCCTGCTGCTTGCAGGTTCACAGTGTGGAAATGGTGTGGTTTGGAAGGAAAGGCACCAGGTCTTTATTAGTGGTCTTTGCAATAATTAGATTGTGGGAGCTATTGTTAAGATGCTGTGATCCAAGAATAGCAGTTCATTGATTGTGAATATTTTTCAGGCTAGGTGGTAAAATAAATCTCTGAACTCTGGAGATTGATTTTTGTGCTCTGCGAAACCGAGGCACTAAAATTGAAAGTAAACTAACTACAAGTGAACGTAAGGCTCTGATTGGTTTATTCTCATTTCAGGTCCACAATACGAGCTTTGATCAAGAATTTTTCCATTGCTTCATTTTTTCCTGCATTCATTACGCTGCTGTTTTTCCAGCACAACAGAACAGCGTACGATATCGTGGCAGGGACTATTGTGGTCAGAAGAAATGGAGTCAGATGATACCAAAAGATGAGATTTCCAGAACTGTTTTGAACATCCCCTCCCACCCCAGTGAACACAGACCTACCCCAAAACTGAAACTGAGGTTTCTGTAGGACTCTTTTGCCCAAATTAAATGGGAACTGATTGATTTGGAAGCTAAAGAAACTGTTCTGCTCCAGTATGATGCCAATGGCTACCCCTGAGGTATTGGAGTTTTCATGAAAGCCAAAGAAGTTTGGGAGAAACAATAAGTATTAAATCTGGAAGTATTAACCTCTGGTGAGAAAGAAAGGAGCTGTTCTGTTCATCAAGACTGTGAAAAGCAGATACCTAGAAATGCTTGACCTTACAAAAAAATGTTGCTTCTACATTGTTGGATGTTGACAGGTAACTAAAAACTCAGTTCATTTCCCAAGCAGTTGCCCAAGCCTTACAATAATCTGAGAGGAAGAGACCTGCAGTATTAGTGAGGAAATCACAGTAATTAAATTGCCGCGTCTGTAGAAAGAGATGAGCAGTGTTTGTCATATCCCATATATTATGGCTACACAGATCATATTCCCTCACCTCTTGAGTATTTTATCAGGACATTGCTGTGAAAAGTTTTTTGCATGTTTGTCTCAAGGATTGTCACATTTCACATGAAAGCTACTGAAGAGGTGTGATCACAGCTGCTTGCTCTCTGGGAGGGGTGTGTTACACCGCAGTATTAGCAAATTGGTGTCTGTGTAATTTCAGAGCTAGGAACAGTACGGATCGTGCTCATGGAATTAACTTTTCTGCTTCTCTTTGGAGTGAAAGCACTTGTCCATTTCTTGCCTGTAATACCAAGCAAAACAACTGAATGTGTTTCAGGAGCATGCAGAAAATGTTAACTGAAATGTGTAAACCTGACGTGCAAATACTGGTTATTTTCACTTTATAATTCTGGCTAATTGTACATTCAGAATAACTTATATACTGAATAAAGAAGCCTGATATTTTGCATGATTACATAGCTTTGGTAATTCATTTCTTCTCATGTTGTTAGTATCTTGTAAAGGAATATAAGCAACAATGTTAATGTTTTATGAAAAACTAAGAACCCAGTTTTTGTGCATTCCTCCCTCAGGTGTAACTTGTGCCACAGTAGCTGAGGTTTTTGCCCTGCTTTCAGTTTTGAACAGTGGTTGGACTGGCAACAGAAATTCTTGAGAGCTTGGTTATCTCTCATAGTCATGTGAAATTGCTAAATCAGGAACATGGTAATATCCTGCAGTACTGCAGTTTGACAAGTGGTGGTTGTGTGTTTATAAATATTATGTTCTGTATATACGTGTTCTGATCTTCAGTGTTAACATTTCAGGATCAGATTCACTACTTAACAGATGGGAAAAAATTCTTCTCCCGTTATTACCTCTCTAGAATGAAGTTGCTACCCTCTTATATAATGACTTTTAGATACTCCTGAAGTGACATTTAAAGCTTATGCAACTCAGGGCAAGTCTTCCCTGTCGTAGTTGGAGCGAGCAATCGGATCTTGACAACAAACTGAAGGTTGGGCTTAGGAAAAGTTCAGTTGTGGTGCTTAAACCAGAGCATTCCCTTTTATTTCACCACAGTAACATCTGTGCTCCTCCAGCTGCTGTGGAAGTGGAAAAAAACACATCACTCATACTTGTCTGCAGTTTTTCCTCTTCAGTGAAAAGGGTGGTCAGTGTTTGCAACACTAATCCTAGAATGGCACCTTAAAGCCCCCTCTGCCATGGGCAGGGACACCTCCCACCAGACTGGGCTGCTCAAGGCCCCATCGAACCTGGCTTTGAACACTTCCAGGGATGGAGCATCCACAGCTTCCCTGGGAAACCTGTCCGAGTGCCTCAACACCCTCAGCAAGAAGGACTTCTCCCTAATGTGCAATCTATATCTTCTCCCTTCCAATATGAAGCCAGTAGCTAGGTTTTAATAAAAATCCCCTGCTGGCAGATGACTGACACACTATCACACAGCTCTGAGCTTAAGGCTGCAGTAAAATTCTCCTCTCTAAGAGGGAATGCCTAACTAAAAATCTGCATCAGTGTCACTGTCAAAAAGCAAAGGTGGGAGCAAGGATGTGACATCACTCAGGCAGAGTTCATCACCGTGTACAGTTAAGCTGCAGACACCCCCATGGGGAGTTAAAACTCACAGGTAATAGTTCATAGTTTTTATTGATGGCATTTATCCCATGGTGTAACATGTTAATTATACTGTAATAAACATGGCTTTAATATTAAACTTTTCCTTATTATCCAAAGTCACCACAGTCCATTTCAGTAAATATAAAAATATATACTTAATACTTTTTACAATACTGGTTTTTGGTCCAAACAAAAATGGATCAGAAAAGCCAATAAACTTACTTTAAGAATTCCCAATTTTTAAAGATTTTCTAAATGGATTTAGGCAACTTTGAATAATGGAATTTACATAAAATCTGAGACAATACTAAACAAAAATGGCCATAACACACAAAATTAAAATTTCAATTTCACAGATTTGTTATGCCAAAAAGTACATAGAGAAACAAAATCGTATTTACACGTTTCATAATAAAATAACAAAGGCGGGACAGGTGATAAGGGGCTGTAAGAATGAAAATATAGAAATAGCATATAATTATTAAATGAAGAACTACAGATCTAACAAGTCCTTAGCATGGATCATCCTTTAATCAGTCTCCCTCTATCAGAAAAGTTGTAGCGCACGATACACCCAAACTCACCCACTTCACACATAACACCAGCACAAACTCAGCATAGAAATCATTCGTTACCAACATTCTCTACTCTATACAGCATCCCTCGCTGATATAATTACAATTTTGAGGCGTCAGTAAACGCAGATGAGCGCACATAGTGGTGCAGATGAAGAGGTATTGTACAAGCCATTCACTGTGCAGGCTCTACTCACTGCTACAGCCAGACCATGCCGAGTCAGTGAAAGAAGTAACTTGCTGGAGTCTAAAATATTTTCACTTGAGAACGGCCCTGTTGCCAACTCTATTCGTTACCAAAAAGAAATCTAACCAGGGAGGAGGGGAGGGAAGGAAGGGTCAGCAGAGTTTTATTTTCCTTTAGGCAGATCTGACTTCAGCTAACCCAGCATGAGGTACAGTCCCAACAACTGAACAATGCAGGGTAGTAGCTGCTTCGGAAGTCACTTTACCAACCAGGTGATTATTTTCTACGTCTAACTGCAGTCTTTATCTTCCGACCAGAAGCTGAAGATCCAGAGGCAGAGAAAACATTTTTCCCATTAGCCCTATCAAAAGAAATCAGTAGTTCAGAGTTTAGGACAGTGTAGCTGAAAATGCAGTAGCAGCACTGAGCAGATATTCCAGAACAACTCTTCCATAGTCTTGTCTCACTAGTTACCAGCGGGAAAGAAAAGCAATGTGACGAACAGGAGGAAGAGAGTTCCAGAAACCAAAAGCAACTAAAACTTCTCTTATTCAGAAGGATATCTGGCAGCATAAACAGCCAGATACAGTCTCCTACCTCTCACAAACAAGACAATTTCACAACACCACGCTGATGTGCGGTATTTCTGACCGCTAGACTCTATTCATTAATAAAGACACCGTTGCTTAGGTCAGCCGGTCAGGCTAATACAGGGAACGATGCCCAGTTTAGTTTCAGACTCCAAGGTTCATCTGAATGCCTCAAGATTTAACAGCAGCAGAGGCTGAACACTGTCTATTGACATTACCCAAAGCTCAAGTGAAATTCTGATACGGTCTCTTACCCCATTGTAAATGCCGGAGGCTGGCTGAACGAAAATCCGGAAGAGCCAGAAGGCTGCGCTGACGCTGCTGGTGCAGGATTTGCACCAAATGTAAATACTCCAGGGTTACTGGGAAAGTTGAAATTAGATGTATTACTTCCAAACTGGAACACAGAACCTGGGAAGATGGGGTGGAAGCAGAAGGGAGTTAAGAAAGTTGAAAGTAGGTATCTCAACAAAATAACCACAATATTTAGTGATAGGGTTGCAGCCTCCACATCTGCTAAGCTTCTTTTGGAGAAGGCTTACTGTGGAGCTGGCACACGTATGGCACATCCTCCATAGTCAGGAGTGACACTTAAATCTGTACCCATTGTTTTTATGGAGGGTAATCCTTACACTTAAATATGTGTGCAATCCTTACACTTAAATACATGTAGACATCTTCTTCCTCCATATAATTTAAGATGCGCTTCATAAAAAACACCACAAAAATGCAATCTTTGAGAGCAGAAAGGAAGAGGATGGTTGGCACTCACCAGTGCTGGGGGCAGCAGAGCCAAACCCCGGCTGCTGGGCCGCTTGCTGTCCAAACAGAGAGGGCTGAGTACTGCTCGTCACTGAGCCGAAGGCAGGAGGAGCAGGCTGAGCGCCAGCTGAGAACAACGTTGTTGACAGCGAGCCAAAACTTGGAGCGCTTGGCTGGCTGGACCCTTGGCTCTGGCCAAATGCTGGTGGTTGACTGGCACCGAATGCTGGGCCAGCAGTAGGTGCTGAAGGCCCAGAGCCAAATGGAAACGAAGAGGATGACCCTCGGGGAACAGAAGAGAAATGTTAGTTATGTGCAGGCTTCTCCCTCACCAGAATCAATCTAGAAACAAAAGTGCTAAAACCTCCTGTTTGCCAAGTGTGATAGCTGAATACTTACCGTAAGTTCAAACTAATTGTCTGAGTGTATAAAGCACCTTTTCTTGTAAATAGCATAAGAAACACCATATTTATGAGTCAGACAAATCTCAAACACTTTGGTTGTCCAGACTCAATTTCTGTGTTAACATTCATGTTCCAGAAACAGATTCCCACGAACAGTACATTTTAATTGTTACTTAGTAAAAGCTGTTTTTATCACACACACAGAATATTCATTCAAATAGTATTTTTCAAACATGCAAAATGCAGCTCCTGATTCATCAGGATCAGAAGAACTGCACCCCTCCCTGCCCAAGTGTTGGCTGTGATCCACTTCTGGAGGGCAAATCAAGCTTGCAGTGACCTCTCTGTTCTCACAAACTCTGTTTAGCGGAGTGATTCTCGGCACAACATCAACAGACAACCAGCTCGTTCGTTTAGCTGCATGTTCTACACAGCCAGCAGAAATAACAAAACAAAAATAGGTGACTGAACAGTGACTCTGAACACACAAACACACCCACAGAGCATATCTGCTGCGTAAAAGAGGACACTGGAAACAGCAATGTTAATGAAATTTAAGCAGGCTTCGGGCAACAGAAAATACCCTCTACTGTACCGTAACTTCGAAAGCCTGACTGTTTGTTTTCCTTTCCAAGATGACAAACAGGTATTCAGTAAAAGTTAATGCAGAAGCCTTCAACTTCGCATCAAAAAAAAACCCTGTGTGAACATGTTTGAGACACTGCTTTGCCTGCTAGTGAAATGACACTGAAAGTTATTGATTTGTATGCAGGTTAAATTGATGATTTGCTGGTTGTTATAATTTAGGACTGGTTTCTCTCCATTTCTGATACACAAAAAAGTGTGCAAATTTAATTTCTGTTAACGACAAGGTTAAGCAATCAGATCAAACCAGATTAAGTCTGTTTCTGGCCTAGCAGTAACACAGATGATTTGGCAGACTCAAGCCTTGTGTCATACTGCTAAATTCATGCAGTGGTGTACAGGACATAAAACATGAAGAAACTTTATAAGATTCTTTTCTCTGTCTTCTCTAATTTGCTAGAAAATTAACAAACACTGGCCACGACGCTGACTAGAAACTGGTTCTTAAGCAGCAGCAATTGCACGCAGGGGTCCTGTGTTTGTATGTAGTTGTGAAAGATGGATTTTGCAAATCTTGACAGGATTCATAACACTCGAGAGTTTTAGGTATGGGAGAGAAAAATCAGGCAGGTTGTCATTCATTGACATCTAAACATCAGCATCCGACTGATAGTGAGAAGGAGGAAAACTATCATTCTCATGGTGAAAAGTTCCTATGCAAATTGAAATCCAATAAAGGGCTATCCTTTCCATAAAAACAAAGCTGCTGCCGGTTCATTCCTAAACTGTGTTTCCCAGGCTGTGAAAAACTGAGCCTGAAGTTGTACTGCTGAATATAAATACTCAGTATTTTTCTAGAGACTTCCATACATTTTCCTTACACATTATCCAAAGTAAACTATTCATGAAATAGTTATTTCCTTGATCCTCTATGTAATGGCAAAAATGAGATGAGCATCTATTTAAAATGTACCTGTTGAACTTGATGTGGTTGTGGCTCCAAAGGTAAAGCCAGGATTTGCTGCATTGGTACTGCTGGCTCCTGAACCAAAGAGAAAGGAGGCAATAGCTGGGCCAGTGCTGGAAGATGTAGTTGCTGGTTTGCTTTCTTGAGAGAAACCAAATGACTGAGACGCTGCAGTTTCTGCAGAATTGCCAAAAACAGAGCTGCTCACAGTGTTACTGGGCTGTCCAAACACGAAGGGAGCGGGAACTGGCTGAGGATTCGTAGAAGAGACGGTGCTGCCAAACACACTGCTGCTGTTGGCTGAAGTGGTGGGTACGACCGTGCTGGAGGAACTAGAGCTCAAAAAGCTGAAGGATGGCTTTGCTGCTCCTCGATCTGAAAGGACAAACACCACGTAAATCACGCCAGAAATGCCAAAAGTAGTACAGCACACAGACTCCGCTGTACAAAGAGCAGCGATGTGAATGACACCCTAAAACTGTTCAGCTACTGGCACTTAGATAAAGTCTAGACTTAATGTGCTTATCGAGATTTAATGTGCTCATTCTCGCCATCTACAATTAAAGGAATGGAAGAGTTGTGAAGAACAAGCACACCACTGCACTCTAGGCTGCACTGGTTACAAACACTAAGCACTGGCTGTCATCACCTGAACCAGTGCTAACCAGTACTTCTGACATCAAGTAAAACCAGATGTTCAGATGTTCTTAGAAGAATATCAATCACCTGAAACAGTGCCAGGGCTTTTCTCAACAGAGTACTGGAAATAGGCCTGTGCCTACAGTGTTAAGTCAAGCAAAGCTTATCATTCTCTAGCCTCACTCTTCTGAGTTTAACTTCACTGTACTTAAACACCTGCAAGACCTGTTTATAGGATCAAGAGAGAACAGTACAGAGGGCAGTTTTTCAGACTTCAGATAGGGCTGTCTTTTAAAGCTGTTATTTGGCTTTCCCTAAGCAGCTGGTCTAATTCTCATTATTAATTTGTGATCTTTCAATTTCCCACTATCTTTTTTCTCAGCAGTTACGGCCCCTTTTAATCTGTGCCATTTTTAAGAGACTATACCGTTCTTCAGAATGCTTCTTAAAATTTCCTTTTTGCACATGGTGCTTCATGAAATTTACACGACTGAATCAAATGCCAGAACCTTACAACCAAAGCAAACCTAACCTGAAACCCACCCACCCATCTCCTCCCTCCTCCAAAGCCCACAGTCATCCAAACCCCTGCCTGTTCAGAAGCAATTCAATCTAAGAATGGCATGATTAAAACCAGTATAACCCTATGTTTGCTTTTATTCAGGGCTACTTACTGAAGCCTTTTTCCATATCACTTCAGAAGTCAGAAACTAATTCTCTTCTCTAAAACACAGTTGCTGAGTAGTACAAATGGAATTTAACAACTAGAATTTTTCTACACAGTAATCACACCACAGAAGAACTTTAATCCTCCACTGAAGACTTCAACAAATTAAACAAATACAAAACTGTATAGAATCTATGAAGTGATTTTTTTACCTTTGCAGTAGCAGAGAAAGAGTGGTACACCCTGTAGAACAGGTGCAAGTACATGGGAATAACATACTCCCCCTCATCCCCCTTCACTGTGAGAAACAATGCTGGCATGAGACCTCTACACTGCACCATACTATAGATCGGGGCATCAAACTCACGGTCCCACTGTTCTCCTCCTCTACAGTGTAACATGTGTCACACACGTTGCACATGTGACCAGCGCACTGGCAGGAGCACAGGGGCAAGGAGTCTGGCACTGCCGTCAGGCAGAAACAAGGTCCCGAGCCAGATAAAACACAGTGGAGGGACAGATTCAGCCCACAGGCCGTGAGTTTGACACCCCTGCCACAGATGTTATCATCAGCTGTGCTGTTACCACAGGGACTGTACAATGTTTGAGCTCATACAAGAAACAATACAGACTCCTTAAGGTGTGGCAATTTCTTTTTCTAATCCCAGTGTGGAAACACCTTGAAATCCAAAAAGGACTTGCTAAACACAGAGAGAATTTAGGTATTAATTAAGCCTTTTCTAAAGCTCTAATGCATGAACGTATCAAATACCATAAATTTTGTCTAATATGGCTTCAGAGGTAAATATTTGATGGACATGAGCAGATGAGAGAAGATGTTCTGTTTACCTGAAGTACTGGTTTGTACTCCAAATGCAAAAGATGGCTTTGCCTGCTCAGGTTCCTTCTCCGATGGTTTACCGAAATTGAAATTGAATATAGGTTTCGCTGCACTCTCCTCTTTGGTGTGCTCAGCCGGTCCAGTTGAAAAGATAGGTTGTGCCTTTACCTCTTCATTGTCAGCTTTCTTTCCAAATGCTAACGGAGCAGCAGAAGTGACAGAGTCCTGTTTCTCTTCCGTCCTTGCCAAAACAAACTGTGAGACAGGTGCAGATTCCACACTGCCAAACGAGAAGCCTCCCTTTGTTGGAAGAGTTTCGTCCTTTTTCTCATCTGGCTTCTTCAATGCTAGAGCAGGTGATGCTGCCTCCTTTTCTGCCACAGTTCCGAAAGTGAAGCCACTGACTCCGGTTTTATTCTCATTGGTAGATATGGAAGAAGTAGAACTCGTGCCAAAACTAAAGCCTCCCAAAACTGGCTCCTCTTTTTTTTCTTCCTGTCCCAGGCTTGGTGTCCCAAACTGAAATGTTGAAGGTGCCTGACTGGTTGTAGGTGGAAGTCCAAAGGTAAAACTGTTACTTTTACTTTCTTTTTTACTGTCTTCTGGTTTAGAGTCTGAGGAAGAAACTCCAAATTTCAAGTCCCCTGAATTAACAGGAAACTTAAATTCCCCAGTCAGAGTGTTGGACGATACAGATTCAGATGCAATGCCAAACTTGAAGCTCCCTTGCTCTCCAAATTTAAAATTTCCTGCGCTACTTAACGTATGAGAAGATTCGGAGGATGATGCCGGGACACCAAATTTAAATGAGGGCATTGCAGCATTTGAGGACACAGTGGCAGAACCAAAACCTGTAGAAATAAGTAAGAATGTTTAGTTTGCAATATATGACGTGCTACATGCGAGGCATTGGCTACACAGCCAGGATTCTAATCCTGAACTTCCCAAAGTCAGAATTGTTTGCTTTTTCTTAAAAAAAACCCCCAAAACTAAAACCAAAACCAACAACAAACCACAAAACAAGAAAACTCCATCCTTCCTCTCTCCTATGTCTTTTGGCAATGGCATTCTTCTGTCCTCTATCTGGCTTTGAAAAGTATATGCTAACTTCTCTGCAAGATCACATTTTAGTCTAAATTGCAAATGAACAAAACAGAAGGCTTGTAAAGAACTACACCATTAATATGAGTTTTTCCTCTCAAAAGCATAATCTTTTTTCTGGGGGAAAGCAGAGACATATTACCTTACTTACACCATATTCCAAGAGGAAAAATGAATAATTTTGTCCAAGGAAAAATAACAATACTTTAAAAAATAAAGAAAAAAAACAACACAAGAGAAAATAGAAAATACATTGCAAAACACACACCCTTGTTTTTATCACTGAGCGTTACCTTTGAGCTCTGCTTTGGTGCCTGGCTTTGGATTTTCACATGATACACATTTTGTGGTTTCCGCTTTGTTTTGGACCAAGCAGACCTCACAATCCCAGCTTCCTTCAGGCTTCTTGAATTTGTCTAAACCCAGAAATCCTCCAGAAGGAGCAGAAAATGCAGAAACACTGCTACTGGTCACAGGCACTGAACTCCCTGAAAAGTAAGAAAGATAGTTAGTCATCCTGCTTAATCGATAAAGTGAACATGTACTTTTTAAGAAACACTTTAATGCTCACTGAATTACAAAGTGAACAAGCACAATGGTTAAAACCCATCAAATTACAAGTTAGTTTCAGTCAAACTCAATTTAAGAATGTGAACAACAGAAACATTCGGATTCTTCTTCATGATCTATCTATGATTTTAAGCAAAAATTGAACCATTAACATTTAAACAGCAACTGGAGTTCGTATAATACAGTATTTCAGGTGTTCCGTACTTAATGAGAACTACTAAAAGAATTTCTGGTGACACGGGTAACCATAGTCAAAGTTAGCGCCACTCGAGTTAATCATCATTGTTAAGTGGCGGTGAGAATTCAGCAGAGTGTTTCATCGTCAAATACAAAAGACAGACATATTCAATACTACATCACGACATGAAAAAAACAGAGGAACTCAAAGCTTCCAAAGCTACAACTCTGTGTTCAGTACAAAAAGCTACATTGTCTCCAACAGCAGTGGTGACGTCCACAAAGAAGGCTCAAAGGACAACCCGTGCATTCTGATCTTTCTCCCCTGTAAAGGAAGAGATGTCACTTGATGCCACACCCCAACAGAGAATTTCAGCTCCATAAGAGCAAGGACTGAAGTGGACATCCAGAAGGCTCAAAAATGTCATGTAACTGTCGTGTTCGCTTACAGTTTTAAATCACCGAGTGTGGCTTTTAAGGCAGAAGCAGATGACTATGTCTCATATTCAAAACAGTAAAGACAGGAATGGATCTTCTCTTCCACAGCACATCCAGGGAATTTTTATCCTCTCACGCTTCCCCTTAACAGATGTAATACAACTGTGCAATTCTCTGTACCATGACGCCTGTGGCCAACCCCTCACATTTCCAAAATTCCTCCTTGCAATGGCTAGAATCTCAGACAGAAGTGCCAGCTGATCAACTCTAAGGCTCGAAGTCCCTGAGAAGAAAACTCTCTCTCAAATGCATTATCTTATCTGAAGAAATTCCACTCTTACTGTACAGCATGGTTACAAAAGCACACTTTAGTCCATCTCGGATTTTATTTTTCCCCCTTGGGATACATTTGCAAAGGTGTTTTTTTGACATAATGCTTTATTATGTAATGTTAAGAGCCAATGAAATTTAACACTAAAGTGTTTTAAAAACAATACACTCATATAATGGGAAACAACCCAGCACTGAACCGAAGATGACTGCTAACTCCCCAAAGTCTGGAAGGACTCTGATCTGACTAAACAAGATCACCCATGTTCTGGAAGGCTACCCCAGGCTTTCAGAAGCATAGCTGAACACATGGGTTTGTTTTAGCTCAAGATGACCAGTTAAAGACTACACTGTCTTGAAAACTGGCTTCACACCTCTGCTCAATTATCCACAAAGGCCGAGTGGAGACATTTTTGGCTATGTTCTGTAAATACTGTTTCTGCTTATGTTTTACAAAAGAAAAAGAGCAAGTAATTTTTAATTCTTTCTGTGGAGTTCACATTTTTCCCCATTGAAAATGAGCAAACTGTTTTTAAGTTAACTAAGGCATCCAGTTTAGTAATCTTTCCTCTCGAGCTGCAAAACAAGGTACATTTGCTTCAATTCAGCTCAGCACTGATGTATTTCACAATCAGCTCAATTCCTGTGACAGGCTGGAATCTGGTCTAAGACCTCAGAAGTGCCTATAACCATTCCCCCAGACAGGCACTAATCCAGGGGTGTCAAACTCATGGCCTACCGGCCGAATCCATCCCTCCACCTTGTTTTATCTGGCCCTGCACTTTGTTTCTACCTGGCAGCAACACAGCTCCATGTCCCTACGCTCCTGCCAGTGTCAGTCACGTGTGCAGCGTGTATGATGCATGTTATGCTGCAGGAGCAGGAGAACAGCGGGAGCCATGAATTTGACACCCCTGCACTAATCCATTCTGTCTGGCATACAGCCATGCTGCTGAAAATATTTTTATATGCAATGTATTTTATTCTGTAAAGAATGCACAGAGACTAAGATTGAAACAACAGAAAAGAGAAGAACACACCTGGTTTCTCAGACTGACAAGCTACACATATGCTGTCTTCTGCCTTATTTGATACAAGGCACACTGTACAGTCCCAAGATCCTTTTGGCTTCTTAAACTGGTCTCCAAACCCCAGGGTGACTGTTGTGTCGGTGCTGCTGGAGGAGGATGTCACTGTCACTGAGTTGTCTGTGACCACCGGCAACGTCAGAGCAGGCATTACTCCTGTTCCAGGTTTCGGTGTCTCACACGCTATACATTTTGTAGCTTCAGGTTTGTTCTGGACCAGACAGGTATCACAATCCCATGTTTTGGGTGTTGCTTTAAATTTGTCTTCAAAGCCCAGCGCCCCTGCTGCTGGAGGGACTGCTGCCTTAGAGGTGACACATTGACTTGAGCTTATCATCTGTTTCGTACTCTCAACTGTTGAAACTGTAGCAGCTTGACAGGTTACCCAGTTGGCATCTGCGGTTTTGCTTTGCAGACACGGGTCATGTGTGTCAGACTGCCAAAATGAGGCTTGTTTAGAGGCATCTTTACCTGCAGAAAAACTACTTATTGCAGGCCTTGTATAGACCACTGTGCTTGTAACAGGTTGTGCAGATGCAGAGGAGTGCGTTTTCACAGACGTAAAGCCTAGAGAAAGAATAAACAGGAAGGGATCTTACTAATAAAGCAGTACCCTCACTACATGTAAGTTACTTATAATACTAGCTGGCATGGTTAAACCGAATGCCAATGATTACAACTACACATTCTGAGTAACCGCAAGAGGAAGTCTCTGGAAACCTTACCTAAAGGGATGAAATTTCATACGCTGTACTGGGACACAACAGAACATTTATTTAAAGCTGGATTTAACTCTTCATTTCTGAGCAAGCTTTAAATACAAATCTTCACTGGTAGGTACAAGTGTGAACAAAGGGTACTGAAAGCTGAACTATCCATTATAGACTAGAAATAATCCGACTTCATTTTAAGATACGTGCCAAATCAAACAGAATTTCTAAAGCTGTTTCTGCCATAGCAGATGACTCATTTACTTTAGTAGCTACACAGCAGTTGGTACTTGGAGCAGGAATCCACATGGCATTTCCCCCACAGATACTGAATATTAATTAAGGAATAAAAATTAAGACTACAGAACAATTGTTATCTACAATCTTTGCGCAAAATCCACTGGGCACAAGCCAACTCCTTACTGAAAGGTGCCAATTTTAACAGAAAACAAGAACCACCAATACGGAAATGTTAAAGAAAATGCTACAGCAATGCATCTTAAATGGCAGCACAAATTACTTGCAAAGCTAAATTTTTTTTATTACATTATTGTTGTTTGGGGACTGTTTCTTTTAATATCAGAAGTGGAGCCTTTGAACAGTGTGGATTTAGAACCTGCTTCTCTAAACTGATAACAAAAATAAATGTTACTTCACTCGTAGGTCCTTCCTTAAACAAAACGCACAGTGTATTTTCTCTCGCTTAGCTCTTTCCGATATAAAAGGCACTCTATTCTTAAGAGGTACATAGATTTGTCACTTCATAAAAAAAAGTCATGATGCAACTGAAGGCTTCTAGGAATAACTCAAATTCAGTAAAGTCCTGCTTCTTTAAACAAAAAAAATCAGCTCTATGTACACTTTATTAAACAACTGAAAACTGCTTAAAAATAAAAATAAGAAAAGTGTTTTTAAAGTGAACAGCCCGTTTCTATTCACATCTGAATCCACAGTAACCATTACAATTTAAGGCCAAAAGATTTCCTTCCAGCTTTTTAAACATCTTTAGGATGGAACTGGTTTTACTATTCTTAATTTCCAGGGATGGCAAAGGTGGCAGAGAAATGTTTGTAAAAGCATTTTACAAACCTTTTCTTTCTAATTCCATAAATTTTATTTATTTAAAACGAAACACTGATTATTTGACTAATGTGCTTTAAACTTTACTTACAACTGCATTCTAACACATAAAGGAGAAACAATGCATCTGGATTGAAATTGCAGTTTTCATTTCAGCAATACAAAAATAACTTAGACCAGAAGGGGAGATGCACCCTAACAGATATAGCATTTAACATAATGCTTTCCTATGTTTGTATTTATAGCTGATATTGCATTAACCTTGACAAAGTGGGTTTTCTGTCGTTGTGGTGGTGGTTTTTTTTTAAATTAATGCAGATACACGTTAGTGTACTTTTTTACAATCTCTTTTTTAAAAGGAGTTCATTATCTCACCAGGGCTTTTTAGAATGTCTAACACACTTCCTTCCTTTAAGACCTTTGCCGGTTTGGAAAAGCCATCGTATTCTTCTTTTTCTTCCTTCTTATTGCTGGTGCTGTTTACAGTGGTGTTATCTTTAGACACAAAACAAAACAAAAAGCCTTTCGCAAAGACATCCATTTAAAAGATATTCACATTTGCTACAAATAACAATTTCCAACTTTTGTGCTTCTTATATAAGAATCTGCAAAATTCCACCTTGTTTACAAGAGTTTATAATTACAATTTGGTTAAAAGCACTCAAAACACACTTTGCCTCAAACTGCTAATACACTCAGAAAGGACAAATTTACTATTTACTATTTAATATACAAAAAAAAAAATCAGCACTTCAGATCTGAAATGCTAGAATTTGTTACCTAGAGTAAGTAAGGATGTCACCGGTGTATTACTGGATCCAGACAGCTCTGCTGACTTTACAACAGGAACACTAAATGTAAACCCAGTCTGCTATGAGAAAGAGAGTTTTTTCAGGTTCTGAAACTAAAGAAACTTTAATCAAATTTCACACACAAATGAAAAACTGAAATCCAGTCTTCAAACTTCAGGTGTATGTGCTAGATAACAAATTATAAGCCAGAAATATATATGTTTTCTGCATTATCAGGGCCCACTGAGCTTTATTGTTCTGCAATATTCTACTAAAGGCTTGAGAAAAGGTTGTGTTTTATTTTACTTACAGACAACGGAGGTAGCACTTCTGCCTCAGTAGATTTCACAATTGGAGATGAAAATCTGAACACAGGACTACCAACACTGCTTGCTGGTTGTACCTGTATTTTCGAAAGAATTAAGGTTTGCATCTAAAGAAAATATACACTCTCCTGAAACAACAGCAGTTACCTGAATTCACTAACAGATATTCTGCAGTTGAGCAGGGAAATCTGATGTTTGGTATGTATTTCCAATCCACAGATAAGAGTTACAAGGAAAAAATCTGAAGCTTGCAAGTGAACATACAGCACAGTATCATCCAAAACAAATCCCATAAACCAGAAGAAAAAAACGAGATTCTACCTCGAACTAAACATATTCAATATATGAAACAGCAGACCAGGCAGCTTAAGAACCTTTAACTCAGCTCAATTGTAATTTGAGCTTCAACAAATATCTTAATATGTTAAAGCAAGTATCTGCTTCAAAACATACAAAAATATTTCAAGTACTCTGCAACAGATGAATGTAATAATATTCCAATTGTTGCACTCTAGGCTCATATTGTACACTAGGTTCATATGATCATTAATGAACGCTACCACTAATTTAATAACTTAACTTGGCATAAAGTCCAAACAAAATCTCCACAGCATTTGAAGCAATTATGTTAACCAAAAGTTTGCAAAGTATAAGACGGACACAAACTGAATCAAAAACTTCATGCTCTCCCTTTCCACAAAACGGGACACAAGCCTGATTTTTTTTTAACAGGATATAAACCAGGGGTGTCCCTCAGTTCTCCTGCTCCCGCAGCGTAACGTGCATCACACACACTGCACATGTGATGTGCTGACAGGAGTGTAGGGACAAGGAGCTCAGCGCTGCCACAAGGTGCTGGGCCAGATAAAACACGGCAGAGAGAGACAGACTTGGTCCATGGCAGCGAGTTTGACACCCCTCATACAAACTAACATTGGTTAGTTTCAAGAGCACCATTGAAGAAGTGAACACGCAACAAAGTAGATGAATGCTAATCCTAAAAAAGTACTCAAGATATACAACAGAGAGTTACCTTGTTCACCACTGCTGTTGAAACAGTGCTTGGTGATGAGGAGACAGTACTACTGGCAAGAAAACTAAAGTTGAACGAAGGCAGCGATGCAGTACTGATGGGTAGGGGTACTTTCGGTAGCACTGGTTCCTCCACTTCCTAGGTGTAAATTTTAATTGTAAATTTTAATTTTTTTCTTTAAGAGACATACTACTTTCCTACCCTGTCCCATCTTTAATTTCTTAACCAAGTTAAAAGTGACACAGAGATGTATGGATTAGGACAATGCAAGTTTTCAAAAGGTATCCTAATCTCCCCAACTCAGCCTGCCCTTCCATTTTAATTTATGGCAGGCCTGTCACCATGCGATACTGCATTCACCACCTGTCCAGTAAGGATACTCAAAGTTAGCTCAAAATCACTACCTGTGCAGAACAGAAAACAGGCACAGAGCAGATTTATTTCCATTTTCTGTACTTTAGTTATTAAAGATCTAGAGAATCATCATCCTTAACTGAAGACATGAGAGGGTGTAAAAAGTACACTCTCAAGACAAATGAGAAAGTGTTCCTCACAAAATTAGGTAGGACAGCTGATAAAGTTTCTGAAATCTACTATAGTGAATTTGGAAAAGATAATGTTTAAAGAAGTCTGTGGGTTCCTTAGTGTACAAGAACCCCAAACCAAAGCACAAAACACCAAAAAGAAGCCGCCTGACTGGCAGCACAGAAGATCACACTCTGGTAAGTATAGTCTATATCATGTATCAGGATGCAAATTTGAAACTCAGAAATCAGTGTACCTTAAAAATTTCTGTTCTTATCCTTGCCTCTTCAACTAGATGATGACCAAAATTATATTAGAAGGGGGTTAAATGGGAACAGCCAATCTAATCACAAATTGCACAGTAGTACCAAGATCTACCCAGCAGTGACAAAACAGAGATATAAGTTACTACTACAGAAATTTAATGTATCCTACCGCTTAAAGCTTCCACAGTTTTGATTTGAAGAGTCTATTGGACCTCAATATTCCAAACATTTGTCTTACAGAAACATTCTCTAGTATTTACTATTTCCTCATTGTGCATCAGCCAGAAGACTGATTTAAATTTATAGATCCAGCAGTAGGCAACTGACACTACATCCCATAAAAAAAAACAATTTTGGGGTTAGTCATGACCACAGTTTTATGAAATGGACTCTTCCCATTAAAACAAGAAAAAATCCCCTCTAATAAGTTTGATCAAGTTTCAAAAATTAGCAGGCATGCAGAACACCGTCTTCTGCTCCAGACTCTTGGTCTTTATCATTCTACTTGACTTAAACATGAAATAACAAATTAAGTAAACTCTGTTTGCTTATTTGGCACTTGTTTCAAACACCATTCCTTTATAAAAACTCTGGCAACCTCCACCGAAATTCATTCAGTCAACTGCTGATAAGAAACTTCATAGTATGAAGCATCTCCAAAATAATATGACGAAAGATTTCACTTAAACAGATGAAAATATTGGAGCCTGCCCTGAAACTCACAGTGAAAAACCCACAAAACTGAAGTGGAATTATTATAAATTACTATGAGTCAATAAAACTAGTATATTTTGCTAGTTACTTCAGCAACCTCCGTGACAGCAATTAACCTCTGAGTCTCTTACCTGTTGATCCTGTCCAGGTTTAGATACATAGTGTACTCCTCTCTCCCTTCTCATTTTGCCACCACAATTCGCTACTCCTGAAGAGAGTCCGTTTGATGCAGGAGTACTGAATTTGGGGTAGCTCAAATTGCTGGCACGGAGTAACAATACACAGGTCGAAGAAGAGGAGGTTGAAGGAAAAACAAAAACAAAAATCAGCTTTTCAACTAATTGTTTCAAGCTGTTACAGCCACCGTGAGTCCTATAACTGACACCTTCTAATCAGAATCAAAAAAAAAATGTTCCACAAGTTGCTAAATGCTGGCAAACATCTGATGTTCTAAGCAGCTAAAACTGCCTTAATAAGAGCAGTGATGAGGACATACTTAAGAAACAGTCACAACACCCATAAAGGAATGATGACTAAATCAGAAGATCTGAAATAGAAGAACTGATTTAGATTGTTATTTTCTAATGTTTTCTTTTAATAGTCCAGACAGTGGAAATATCAACTGCTAGTTCTCTGATTCTCTAACAAGGGTGTATCTTTGCAGGGATATAAAAGAACAACTAATAATATATAAAGGGAGAGAGTGCGCGCACGTGTATACAAGTGCACATTAAATGCTGCCAACAGCTTTAATGGAATAGAGTGCCTTAAACTTTTGTGGCAAGGTGATAAAACAAAAAAATTCAGACACAGCTCTGGCTTTCCTGGGGCCATCAGCAGAAGCAGTAGAGGTGTCTGAGTGTGCCAGCATTCCAGAAGTCTTTTCAGACATGAATACAGATCCCTTTTGTATGACACACAAAAGCATTTCTCTGTTCGTTACAAAAAGCCTAGATCCAAACCAGAAAGATCTCCTAATCGAAGAGAAGGTAAAAAGAAAAAAACCAACCACAAAACAAAAAAACCTCAGAAGACCAGAACAGCCCTCACCACCACCACATCTGAAACCAGAAGTGAGCTAGGAGGACACCAGGTCAACTTTCCAGAAGACTGAGGAAGAGAATTGGTCTAAACCTGTCAGATAATTGCAAACATCCTGCTTAGCGCTACAATCACTGAGAGGAAGTCAGATCCTTAAGGTCATATGCTCAAACCTTTCTCTAATCCAATTTGACAATCAATTCCAATTCTGAAAAAAAATCTTACATCACAATAAGAGCTTTATTCAGACAATTATAGCCTGCCTATATTAGCTCATATTTGTGTTTTCTGTTAACACCTGCCAGCTTTTAAGGGGCAAAGATAGTTTTTTTTTTGTCTTCAAGCAAGTAAGTCCAATCTACAATTCCAGTCAAGGTTTTTAAACTAAACAGCCTTTGGTAGGCTTAACAGAGATGCACCTAAGTCCTGTAGGTTAACTGCACACAGTGACTCTGGACAGCTGCCCCTTGTAAGTGTTGTGTTCCTGCTCCAAAACATGGCATCCAGCGACTGGCTTTATAAAAGAATTTTTGAAAAAAGGACCATCTACTCTACAGAGAAAAGCAGAACACAGCAGGAAAACTTGGGAAACAAATAAAACGTAGTATCGGTTTTCTGGATCTTCCTTCTACATGGAGAAGAAAGAAGTTCTACCAAAGAAAATCTAAAACAGTTTGAAAACCCACAATTAAAACCCAACATCTGTTTGCACCTATGCCAAAACCTTCAAGCCAGTCTCTTAACACCTCTGAAAAGGCAGCTGCTAGGTTTTGGGGGTTTTTGTTGGTTTGTTTGTTTTGTTTTTTTCAAGCCAAAGAATGCCCAAGGAAACATAGGAATTTCCTGGAAGATGAACACAGAGACAACGAAATATGATTCCTTGTCACTGTTCTTTGAAAATGACAAATGTTCCAAAAACAAACAAAAAAGTATCATTTGAATGCAAAGTGTCTTAATTCAAGTATTACCCAAAAGACCAGTTGCCCAGAAGGGAGAGCCATCAATATCATCTAGAGGTCATTCTACCAAAACTAAGTAAGCAATGTAACACAAGACAATCCCCTCAAGAAGAAATAAAATTACTAAGTCTCCTGGAATTTGGTGTTTTAAAGACAAGCTGGCATTTGCCTTCAGATCATTCTAAAGGATTCCTGTTTTTCTCACTCTCTCCACAGAGAAGAGACTTCTCCATGAAGGGAACGTTAAAACAGATCTTCCTCCAGGTTTCAGTACTTTTTTAAAAAAATAAAAACTAAATATACTCCACTTCTTAACTGTAAGTCACTTCATCTCATAATCTTTCAGAAATAATTCTTTTAAGACAAAGCTTTCAGATTCCAAGCAACTAAACAAATAATACCTGTCCTGCTAATAAACATCAAGAGGCAAATGGTTCAACTCTCTCATAATACAATTGGTATTTTCCGTTCCCTTTACTGACAACTGTTACTGCTTTTCCAAAAGAAGACAGGCATACAGACTGTAGTGACAAAGGAGAAAGATTTCTTCTTTCAAGTGTTTTGAATTCATAGATTTGTCATACCTTTCAGATGGTTGTACTTGCTGTTCTGTAGGAAAACTCTTCTCTCTCATGCTCTGCAAATTAAGGTTGATTTATTTCAAGATTCATCTAAATGTATTTATATACAATACACAAGTGAAGACAATCATTCACTTTTTGTGTTTTGTGTTTTTTTATTTTTTTTTATTTACACCATTAAATATACCTCTTCTATTTAAGCTTGTACCCTAACTACTACAACTATGCACTTTAATATCCAGCCTAAAAAGCCCACAGATTTAACACCCGGTCATTTTTGCATTCAGATTAATACTGGGATCATGGGTGGGGTTTTTTATGAAAGAGATGCCAATCTTGTTTATGCTTATCAGGGACTCTATCTACACCAAAGCAATCAGAACAGGTAATTAAGCTTACTGTCAGAAGACTCACTTGGAACCCATAGTTCACCTGAAAGAGTTTATATACAACATCAGCATGTTCCATCAGCAACAGCTTTGTATACAGGAGCATATGAAACGGAAAATGTTCCTGTACTTTTACATTCTTTCACTGAGAACAGCCCAACCCAAGAGCATATCACCACGTTCTGAAAACAACCACCAGTCACTTTATTGTTCCAAAAATACAATTAAATCCATGAAACCTCAAACTATCTCTTTCACAGTGGCTCCTACTGTCTTAATCCTTACCTCGCATACTATTGATACTCAATGGAATAACTGGCTAGAGACATTCCAAGCTTGTAAAAAACATGCAAATAAGGACCAGAAATTTAACTTACTTTATGCTTTACATCTACCCTCTGGTGAGCTTTGCTGGAATCAGCAGCTGAAGTCAGAGATGGTTTAAAATACTGTGTCCGACTCACTGGCAGAGAGATTGACTTTGGTGTCATGAATTTCTGGACAGGTGGATGCTGTGATTCCATCTTTGAAAGGGAAGCAGAAATCAATTTATCCTTGCACACCCGTCTAAAATACTGCAGCATTTAGTGAGGAAAACATTACAGAACTATAAATCTCCCATCAGCTCCGGGACCCACTGAAAATTATTTGGAAATATTTAAATCATTTAGCTGAAAGAAGGAAATCACCAGAAAACCAGTTATGAAATTCAAAAGGTACTGCAGTAGCCAAAGTGTGACTGAATGCAATTTAAAAATCTAGCAGTTAACTTCATAGACACGTTGCTATAATCGAAATAATTCCCTTTACTATAATATACTCTCATCCTTTCCTCTGCCCACATTGTTGTTTTGTTTTGGCTTTTTTAAATGGGTTTAATCCATTAATTTAACAGTCAAAGTGTTAAGCAGCTAATTATACAGGTTTCTGGATTTCATCTTTCCTACATTTCCCTCCTTTGAAGTTACACATTAAAAAAAAAGCTGCAAAATAATTTTGTAACAGCCGCATTCATTCAAATGTGTTCCAATGTATCAGATGCACTTAAAAGTACTGGTCTGACTTTCCTCGTCAAAGCATTTTCACAGACAAGAGTTAATTTTTAACAGAAAAGACTGAACGTTCCGCAAAACTGACTTAACTGAATTGTGAAACAAGGATGACCCTGAAAGGCTACAAGATTTACCTAAAGCCCCATCTGCAGTCTTAAGGATCAGAAGCACCAGACTGAAGATACATGCTACTATTTAAATTACTATCCACAGAAAACTGTGTTTACAATGCAGCTTTAATTTCACAGTACCTCCTCTTGGTAATAAATTGAATGTTGTATTATGTATAAAATACATCACTCTAAAAACTGGTATACTCATTTTGAAATCTTGAATAAAATGCAGTTTATGTAAGTTTAAAATCCGTTTTGAGTGAAGGGTGGTTTGTTGCTATTTTTAAATGTAAATTGAACAGAATCAGAAGAGACTATTTCAGTTGGAAGAGACCTACAACAATCACCAAGTCCAACTGCCTGATCGTTTCAGGGCTGACCAAAAGATAAAGCATGATATTAAAGGGCATTGTCCAAATGCCTTGTAAATGCGGACAGGCATGGGGCATTAACTGCCTCTCTAGGAAGCCTGTTCCAGGGCTGGACCACCATCTCAGCAAAGAAATGCTTCCTAATGTCAAGTCTGAACCTCCTCTGACTGATGCAGCTTTGAGCCGTTCCCGCACAACCTGTCACTGGATCCCTGGGAGAAGAGATTAGCATCTCCCTCTGCACTTCCTCTTCTCACGAAGCTGGAGAGGGCAATGAGATCACCCCTCAACCTTCTTTCCAAAATAGACAAATTCAGTGTCCTCAGCTACTCCTCAGAGGAAATGCCTTCCAGCGCTTTCTTAAATTGTGGGGCCAGAACTATACACAGCACTCAATGAGAGGCTGCAGCAATGCTAAATACAGCAGGATAATCGCCTCTTTTGATCCACACGAACGCTAAATACAGCTGGATAATCACCTCTTTTGATCAGCTGGTTGTGCTGTGTTTGATGCACCCCAGGATGTGGTTTGCCCTTCTGGCTGCCAGGGCACTGCTTGACTCACATTGAGCCTGCTGTCAACCAGCACCCCCAGGTCCCTTTCTGCAGGGGCTGCTCTCCAGCCTCTCCTCCCCCAGTTTTCACTCGTGCCTGCCATTACTCTGTCCCAGGAGAGGGATACGGCACTTAATTTCATCCCATTAACCATTGCCCAAGGCTCAAATATATATATATATATATATATATCACTCTTGCAAAGCCTTCTGTCCCTCAAGACAGTCAACAGCACCTCCCAGTCTGGTTTCATCAAACTTGCCAAGAGTTCATTCAACTCTTGCATTCAGATCCTTGATAAATACATTGAACTGAACTGGCCCCAGAATTGAGCCCTGAGGAACACTGTTGGTGACCGGTTGCCAGTTAGGTGCAGCCCCATTCACCACAACCCTTTGAGCCCTGCCCTTCAGTCAGTTCCTCACCCAGCACACTGTGTACCTGTTCATCCCAACCCCTTCCCTTCATCCGCTAGACAGGTGACCTTATCGTAGAGGGTGTATACAATGAAAAGTTGGCCAGTTAGACGTTTAATACACTAGGAGCTATTCAGTCCGGTGTAGACCCTTGAAAGAAGAAAAACACCTGCAAAAGTTTTGCCTAGAGTACTTAACTCTTCTGCTAATCATATGTTTGCTTTAGCAGCAAAACACACAACCCTCTCCTCCCCTTCTCATTAAGGGCTACCCCTTTCCTGCTAAACTATGAATTCCAGTATTACGAACAGACAATTCCTCTACTTTAACCCAGTGACAGCTGTGTGCAACACTCGCTTTCTCACTCACATCAGGCTCTCTGCTGCAAAGCTGGTAGATCTTTTTTTAATGTCTTACCACAGGTGTAGTTTCACAATTTAACTGAGAATCCATACCAGCTTTATTTTCAATTATTTGGATATTTGTGGCAAAAAAATTATATGCCCTACTTTTCAACATTCTTGTAATTTAGGCATATGGCGAAAGATGGGACAGGAAATCCAAATGCCTGTAAACTCTGAAGTGACAGTAAACTTATATTTCTAATCAAGGGATTAGCACAGAAACTCATTCTGTCCATTTTCTGATTAAAACAGCAGAAGAAAAGTTTGCATGTAAGAAAACCCATACTTTTGTTCCTTTGGTTGCCTGACCTCAAAGTGGCCTTTTGTGGGTTTTACAACTGAATAAACTCAGTGGCACCCCAAATTAAAGGGATTAAAAACATTCCTAGTTTTATTTTTTTAAACAAAAAAAACCGAAGGAAATACTAATTTACCACAGCACTATCACCAATTCAGTGCAACCTCCAAATGGGAAGTTAGGAATATAAGGCTACAGAAGTGACAATATTTATCAATTTTCCTTCTCCTTGCTCTGAGCAGTAATAAAAAAGTACTATTTTTTTTCTTGAAATGAACGTGGAAATCTGTACAAGGTCTGTATGACCACTTAATCAATTTGTTCTATTTGTGATAATTTCTGCAAGAGAAAGCCTTCCTAAACATAAAGATTAACATGCAACTTACTTAACCTCAAGTTACAAGACAAGATAAAGCTATTTTGTGTGTTCTAGAGTGGTTCTTGACTGACATACAAAGATATGAGCACATAAAGATAGCATTAATTCCTAACCTGAGTAATCTTCAGTCCTTTATCTCGTGTGGGTAAAAAAGTCATTTTTAGCAATTTCCACACAGCCATGACAGCTTTAATTCACATGATGCTAACATTAACTTGAATCCATGTGTATGCTGTCATTGATGTTTGTGACATTTCCTCTAACAGCTATAAAACATAGAAAGTTATCCATCTCAGCTTAAGATGGTTCTTACCTGTTTTCGTTTGGATTGGAAGTCAGTAATATTCAGCACACTCCTGTCCACAGGCTAAGGGGTGGGGAAAAAAAGCCTAAATATTAGAGGAAAATTCTTTTTCCTGAGAGGGTTCAATCCAACAAAATTTTGTGGGTTTTGTGATAACTTACAGAAGACAGTGGACTAGAAACAGGAGACGGAATCCTTTTAGCATCCTGTTGAAAAAAAGTTCAAAAAATTAATCTAGATGCTACCTAAGGAAGATCTTCATTCTCTACTGGTACATGAACAAGGATTTTCAAACACATGAAACAACAGATTGAAAGCAGTGCCATTTACCGCCAAAGGACTTGACATCTTCTCCAATGACTGCAAGATGCGCCGCGCTGTGGAACTTGTTACACCATAGGATTGCACACTGGCTTGTTTAGCTTTCATTTGTCTTCTTACTGGTGGCTGAAAAATTATCATTGCAAATGTTATGATGCTTGATTTTGTATTAAACAGACACGTATTTTACATCTTGTGGCTACACTGATGATATCATCAATACTCTCATGATGTCAGAGAAAAATGCACTCACTGGGCATTCAAGCCATGAAAAAGAAAATATACTCAACTGACTTTATAAAGTTTAAGTAGAGCCCTATATATCTTGAACTTGGGATAAACCAACAGAAGAAATATTTAAATGCAAAAGTTCATAAAAAGGAAGATGTTGGGCCTGTTTGGTCTCTGAAGCAGTAATTAGGAAAACAGAACTGAAGCAAAGGCTTGTGCTGCAGGAAGTACTTTCAGTAACAAAACAGATCTTAAGAGTTTCATGATGGTGTAAGCATTCCATCTTAAAACAAATGTATACAATCATCATCAGGAATTTCTAGTTTTCTTGTTTCCTCCCTTTCCCCAAGATTACAGTTGACTGCAGATCTTTTTACTGTTTAAAAATATAAAAAATTGATTTGAATGGTAACCAATCTAAACATGATGTCATTGAAAATGTAAACTGTTTTATTTGCACCACATGATTCTGAATACAATTCAAAAAACTTCTTCGTGTACCCCTTTTTTCTTTTATGTTAAGCCTCACGTAACCACATCACGCTTACTGCGCTGCCATGTGAAAACAGGAAGCAGGTCACACAGCATGTAAAAAACACAAGTGAGACTCACTGTAATTCACAGCATACAGAAAAAAAAGCAAGGTGGTCTATCCTTTAAAATCCTTGTAAACTGGTTCCTCTTTTCAGCAAATCCACATTTATTTTGTAAAAAAAATAAACAACTGACCAAAGAGGGCTTCCGGCTAACAGGAAGTTTTGAGTGTTCTGAAATTCGATTTAACACCAAGTCAGAACAAACCACAAGTTTTCAAGGCTTCCTGTAAGTCAGGAACTTGTAGGTCCCCTCATTCCACAGCAGAAATGGACTGCCAGTTGCTTAAATAAAGTTCCTTTTGACTTTGGATTTTTTATTTATTTTTAACGGTCATTTAATGGTCATTTAAACCAGATGCATTGACTTCCTTTTAGATTCAACGGAGGCAGCTGAGAGTTGTGAGCATTTCAAATCTCCGCGTTCATTTTAGAGTATTAAGAACTCCTAGGGGCAAGTAAGTCTTTACAAGAGCTATCTGAACAATATTAAAATACAACACATTTTATTGTTTATCTTGAGATTGCATTTAGGACTGCATGCCTCCCTCTAGGTAGCAGAAGAGAAAAGGATAAGCAGAGCTGTCTTTTAGAATCATAGAATGACCAGATAGAAGGGGCCCACAAGGATCATCAAGACTAACTCCTGTTCCTGCACAGGACAACCCCAACATTCACACCATACGTCTGAAAGCATTTTCCAAATACTTCTTGAATATTGTCAGGCGTGGTGCTGTGACTGCTTCCCTGGGGAGCTGCTGCAGTGCTCCACCACTCCCTGGGTGAAGAACCTTTTCCTAATATCCAACCTAAACCTCGCCAGCACATCTTCCTGCCATTTCCTCAGGTCCTATCACTGGTCACCAGAGAGATAAGTTCCTGCTCCTGCTCCTCCTCCTCCCCTTGTGAGGAAGCAGTAAACTGCCGTGAGGTCTCCCCTCAGTCTCCTCTTTTCCAGGCTGAACAGACCAAGTGACTTCAGCCACTCCTCACATGGCCTTCCTTCTAAGCCTTTCATCAGCTTTGTGTCTTCCTCTGGACACTATCCAGTAGCTTCATGTTCTTTTTATACTGCAGCGCCCAAAACTGAACACAGTGCTTGAGGTGGGGCTGCACCACTAGTATAGTAAAAAGAGTAAAAGTTTTACACAATATATTCATAGTGTAAGTGTAGACGTGCTTGCGTAGCATCTACAGACAAGTACAAGGGAGGTAGCTTTTGCTATAAGCACAAGTTTTCCAAGTTATGCCATGACTGGTTTTATTTACAGGTTATTTTAACGTAACATAGACAGACGCAGAAAATGGAACTTAAATAAAATTTTTTGAAAGACTTAGCAGAGGAAATCCCAACTACAAACAAGAAGCCAGAGCCTAAGGTGCTACTGTCATTCTTGTGCATTATGACAAGTATTTCTATATAAACAGTTAAAAAAGAATTTTAAAAGAATTTCTTCCTTTTTTTTTGCAGCTGGAGAGAGAAAAATAGGAACTGTTGCCACATCTTCAACTCCCCACTCACAACTCTTTCGGGCAATGCTACTCCTTCCATATTTCAATTACGATTTCCCTCACACCGCGCTACTATTGTCATACCTGATAAGGAGCAATTCGTGCTTTCGTCTCCTTTGCTGCTGCAGCTGCACCACCATAAGCGGTCTTTCCAGGGTAAAACGGAGAATCCCCAAGCTGGCTTGTCTTAAAGACAGAAGTGTTTCCAAGTGACTACAGAAAGGGATTATGATAAGTGGTTAATAAAATGGCTAAACAATCAAATTAATTACAATTAATACTGTGCAGTACTTACAGGAGACAGAGATCCAAAAGCAGATAAATTGAATGCAGGTTTTTTAGAGCTGGCTGCAGGATGTTGCGAGAGGGAATGAGATCTTTCGGCCTCTGTGGACCAGAGCAGTGGTGCTGAAGTATTTTTTGAAACTGTGATATCTGCCAAAATGACATATGCTATACATAAATGCTGTGTGTATATAGATAGCTTTAATATCAAAGATCACACTAACTCCAGAGTTCTTTATACAGTAAACAAGTCTCATAGAACAAGAGTCCCGTTACGCTCCTTTCTCCAGCACTCTAACCTTCGGAGTTTGTCAAACAGATCAATTTCACGTATGGCATGAAAATGAAGTACCATCCCTGAACTTGAAATCTGTTCACACAACTGCAAATACGTTATCTTTCAGTAATCCTTCAGAAGTATGCACAAGTTAATACTACACTTGCAATACAAAGTAATTTAATTTTTCCCTCTTTCATGGTAAAATAAGAGGGAACTGCATAAACATTGGTGCATCTAGAATGACACAAAGTTTTTCCTATGTTGGTAAAGGGCTGGTAGCCAGCATAGGTAAGAACTGCACAGATTTTAAACCTGAAAAATTCCCCAAATGCTGAGCTAGCAGAGTTAACAACCTGTTTTCCATGTATGTTCTATGGAGACACACCAGAGAGTACTAGTAAATTCAAGTGATATTGCTAAACCCTGGCAATATCTACTCTGAATTGTAAAAAATATGTTTTCCAGAAACCTTGCGGAGCATGTCTCAATCCTTGTTTATATGGGGGACTAGAAAAAGCTCCAAACTTGCTGTTTGCCCTTTCTCAGAGAGATCACCTAGTTCCCCATCTACATCAATACAATGTTTGAGCTTTTAACTTTGAAATGGTGTAATCCTTAATGAATTCAGCAAAGCACATGTCAATACTGCCAACCAATGCCCTTTACCAAGAAAGGCCAAAAAATCAGCCCAAAATTGTTCAGTCAGTATAGCTCCTTTATTGACTTCTGGTGAAAACACAGGAAAATATCTTGTGTTTCTATTTGTCACTTGTATTGGCTCACACTTAACCAGCTGTCAGTCAGGTATTCTGAGTAACTCTTCCTTTTAGGCAATCAATCTAGCTGTCAAGCTACAGTGAGTAGTCCTCAAGTTGACGTCAAGGTTTCATAAACGTATTCCAAAGCATGGTTACATTTAAAAGATGACATGATTATGTACTTCTAAAATACTAAAAAATTTAACTTAATTCTAACATCCAAAGCTGACATTCATCTACTCTATTTACTAAGGTGATGTGGAATAATGCAAAAAAACAATTGGAGAACATGAAAGTTACCTTTATCAGATGCTCTAGAGGAGAAGCCACTTGTTGTTGAGATGTTATCATCATCATGCTGAGAGGTAGAATCTTTTATCTCTTTTACAAGAGACAGTCCAGCACTGCCAATGCCAAGTGAAGAAGATGTAGAGGGCTGACAATGTGGTACTGTGGAATCCAACATGGTACAGTTCAAATGGCTCCGATGAAGAGAGGGCCTTGTTAACACATCTGAGAAGTTCAATGCAGATCTACTTGTGGATGGTTCTAACAAAAACATGGACACAATTATCCTTCCTATCAGCAAACTCACAGAAGCCAAAACGTGTTTTCTATCAACAGTCATGCTATTGCCAAATTCTAAGCACAAAAATAGATAAGCCAAATTTAACTTCTTCCTTACCCAGATAGGGTTTCATCCGTCTGATTACAACAGCAACACTGCTTGCAATACTAAGTATTAATGTTGCATTAAGAAGTGGTTAATGATGAGGTTTTACACCATCAAATTCGGACCTCATGCTCAATGGCTCTAACACTGAGTCTTTCACTAAATCAAATGTATGAATTCCTTCTTCTGTAGATAAAGCTTGCAACAGGCTTGCCAAAACTTGAGATTACATGGCAAGTTACAGATAACTCTGCAGTTTATAAAAACTTGTAACAAAGATGATGTTAATCTGAATATGTAATGCAAAATGTGTATATGCAGAGATTTGGGTGGGGGGTTGTTTGTTTTGGTGCCATCACTCCCTCCCCAAATTCTACCACATTATCTTCTATCCATTAACTTCTGAGATTTTAGCACAAAGGACAAGTAAGTATTGTGGCCTCAGTTGAAAGATGGGCATTTTTTCCTCATGAACCAAAGGGTGCCCTGCAAGAAGTGGTCTCACAGCTCCAACTTGCCACATGAACGAAACAGCTATTGCTTGATACCCATATAAGCCCACACTCTCTCCTGGGAATTCTGGGTATGAATACTATTTTGAGTCACTATATTCTTGATATTTTCACCAAAGCTTAAACTAGTTACGAAGATTGAACGAACCATTGCAGTACTAGTCATTAGTTCTCCAAAGCACTGGTAGATTTTTAGGACTGTCGTGTTTAAGATACAGAAAGTGTTATCAGGCTGAAGGCCAGCCAAGCAAACGATACAAGCTCTAGCACTTCGGTATCTAAGAACTGAAGAAACAGGCTTTCCAAAATTATAATAGCAATAATAATTAAAAAATCTTATTATTAACTATGACAAGATTGGTATACAACATCCTCAGACGGCAACACAAGCTACTGAAGGTTCTAGGGTGTCCATCTGCTCCTGATTTCTTGGAGCTAGAAAGTTTGCTGTGCAGCTGTTCTTATTGAAAGATCCTTTCACACAGTTCTTCAGGAAAGGCAACACGTGCTTCTCATTCATGAAAACCACCTCTATTCCTTTATCCAAACATTCTCAAGCTACAGCTATGCAGACAACAGAGTTCCTTATTTACAATTAGATGACATTGGTGGCAAAAGTATTTCCTCATTATTTTTCATTCTGCCAACAGAAGCAACTGAATTTCCAAACAGATAATTGTGTACAAGCGCTCAGACAAAACTCTTCTCCCTATTAAAATTAAGTTCCACAAACCTGCTAATTTGAGACAGTATTTGCAAATTTACAGAGAACTACAGAAACAGTGAGATGCACAGATATAAAGCACAGACTAATCTTTAATATGATAAAGTAAGGGGTTGCAAACTTCTATCCAAGGGTCCAAATAGGTTTTCAAATACCCCACAGCAGCCACGCATACACCTTAATGCTACCAAATATTTCAAAAAGAATGTTATAAACCATGTTCCTCAGTACTTCATCAAACTAACAAGGAACTCCACTAATTTGATTGAAAAAGTCCAAAGGAAAAAAAAAAAATTCAGGACACAAGAAGGAATCTTCCTCTGGCATTCTATCATCTGGTCTTTTGTTTTAAGAACAAAAAAATCAAATGAATGTATTTATAACCTCAGGTAACTAAGACTTTCATTCTAGACCTTTTAACAAGAAAATGTAACCCAGTACACTTGCAAATGAATATTATTGATATTTTGCACCTAGCTAACTGACCACCTGAAGTTAACAGATGATTTCCAAGAGCCTTAAGACAACCTCCAGTATGTTTTGCACTTACGTTTACAATCTAAAGCTACGACTGTTTCACAAACAGTTGCTGGGTTTTTGGGGGCATTTTGGTTTTGTTTTCTGTGAGGTTTTTTTGTGGGGTTTTTTTGGTGGTGGCATTTGGGTTTTCTGTCAAAACACTTTTTCCAGCTTCCCTTAGAAATTTAGATTCAAAACTAGAAATCTGTGAATAAATACAGATGGCCAGAATACTAAATGATTTTTCACATACCTTCTAAATTAATTCTTGCTGATTCAGGCGTGACTCTCCCATCAACCACTACGGCATCTTCATTTGCATAATCATGGTGATAGTTTACTGGAATCTCTTCTCTGTTTGTAGACTCATTTCTATCTACACATTCATCTTCACTTCTATTGAAGTACCTCTGCAACCATCCTGGTACAATGTTTTTCATTGATTCTGTCACTCTGCTAATGATTCCCTGCTTGAAAGAAAACACTTGTTAATTACAGAAGCACAGTCAACAGCAGGCATTGGGATGCAATCTTGCACAGACCTTGCAGACAGACGTTAGATATCAAATATTCAGGACAAGAATAAGAAGAGGAGGTTGATCCCTGATATAGGATCTCTATACAGTTCAGACATGCAGGATAAAAATTCACCTAACACTGATTTACTACCAACCTATAATTTTCCGCTCTTCCCAGTGACCTTTGCAATGTTCAAAATTCTGAAATTCCAGCCAAAGTTCACCTGAGGCTTCTCAAGTCACAAGGTCGCCATGAAATTCTATTTCTAAATGCCTGATGCACGCACTTTTTTTGAGGACTCCTCCTCGTAAAGCCATCACTTGAAAAAAACCACCGAAACCAGAACCTCAGCAACTATCTACAGGGACGAGCATAACAGCTGCTAAAATCAGTGAAGTTAATCTTATTTCTAATTCTTCTAATGCTGAATTGCAGTAACAACAGGTACAAAAAAACCACTGCTATGCTCTGCACTTGTATTTGCTCACACTTAACCAGCTGTCAGTCAGGTATTCTGAGTAACTCTTCCTTTTAGGCAATCAATCTAGCTGTCAAGCTACAGTGAGTAGTCCTCAAGTTGACGTCAGGGTATCCTGAAAGAAATCCTGGAAGAAACAGCTTTAGCTGAAGCATCACTACAGGGCTGTTAAACAGAGCCATTTTGACCAGATTTCATTTCATGGTATGTTGAAGTTTTGGCTCTCCAAACCTTAATATTCTGTCATTACTGAATATATGAAAGCCATTTCCATTTTGACGTTTACCAATTACTTGGAATGCTTACATTCTACATTTAAGAAACATTTATCTATCCTTTTGTTTTGGGCAGTCTCTTCTTCCCCATCATGCCCTCAAAATTTCAACACACCTTCCTGTCAAATCTCAACCCCGTACAGCAGATCCCTTGCAGCATGTGGCTCCCTCCCTCTTCCAGTGACTGAAGCCATAGAATCAGCTGCTAAACTCCGCATGGAAACATGAATGCTAAATCACCAATTTCAACATTTTGGAAACTGAAAAATAACAGATTTTTGTTAAACTCCATTGCTAGTTGCTAACCAATGTGCCAAAGGCTCTGGCAAGTACCTTGACACTTGTTCCGGGTTTAGGCAACCAAATTTTATAGTCAAAATTATTATTCAGATGTAGAAAATTCGGAATACTCTTTGTGATGTAATAGATTCAGAATTGGCTACTAGACTGTAACAAGAACTCTGCTGTATTCAACTTTCTTATAAAATTTAGCACACAAACAAAAAAAAGCAGCCCACATTGCTGATTCAAGTCTTTCATACATGATAACGCAAAACAGGAGTTATAAACAAATTAGACATCCTTGAATTTGGAGTTAGGAAGGGGGTGGGAACAGAGGAGGAAGGGACAGTAGAAAACAAAAAGCCTTTTCACAGAAAGCCATCTTAATTTACAATTTGACATTTTTTGTAACAAACTGTAATTTAAACCTGTCCTTGCACAAAGACAGAATAAATAACCAAGGACAGTTTAAACCAGACAGAATACAGCATAATAAATGCATCCATCACAATTACGACACTAAGATGCACACAAGTATGCCACGCTCAGAATGTTGCTGCAATCCTACAAAAAGACTAAGCCTCAACTTTCCAACACAAACTACTAACTGCATGCAATACCAGCATTCACAGCTTAGTGCACGGAAACAGCAGAGACAGTCCCTACTCTATCCTCAGTCCTTCATTTCCACCTTTTTCTGTGAAGTCTTGTCCCCTTTTTTCCAGGACAAATATTTTGCCACTATGAAAAAAAGTGTATCAGGAACTCATGGGACTTAAAATTTGCCATAAAACAGGCCTGTATGATTCTGTTGCTGAAGAAATCCTCCCAGGACTGAAAGTTATCCGAGATTCAAGATAGAAGAAGCCGCAGGCATCAGAAGAGAAAATACCCAATCATTAGTAATCCAAATGAGGAACCAGAGAATCTAGCTGGACTAACAATTAACCAAGATGACATCTTACCATTCATACCGAAAACCAGACTGGTTTGACCTTTTCTTGCATACGGCAGCCTTGTTAGCATTCTCCACATTATCAGCGCTTAAAGACTACACTGGGTAACACAGCTTAACTTTATAAACTAATTCAGGAGCTGGAACTTGCTCAGCACAGCCGTAATGTAGCAAACTACTAATAGCCTGCTCCATCTGGTTTAGGCACAGTGGAAGACAAGAAGCATAGTTTTATGCTTCAAGAATACTGCTGGCTTAGTGACAAAGCAAGGAAAAGCTAAACACATGGAAATGCACCTCCATTTTCTGTCTACAAAATGAGAATATTGATTAAAGGCACTGTGAAAGAACTATGCAGGCATTACAAGCAAGCGACCAGCAAAACCAGATCTTGTTGAAAAAAAAAGCCACTTCTCCCCTAAAATTAAGCCACACACTTTACGTATGCCCATGCCCCAGAAACGAAAAACTAAACTAAATCCAGTTCTGGAATACCCAACATAAGGAGGATATGGCATACACACAAACGCGGGTATATACCATGTATGTACAGAAAGATATGGAACTGTTGGAACGGGTCCAGAGGAGCACTAAGAAGATGATCAGAGGGCCAGAGAACCTCTGCTATGAGGACAGGCTGAGAGAGTTGAGCTTGTTCAGCCTGGAGAAGAGAAGGTGCCAGGGAGACCTCACAGAGGCCTTCCAGTACCTGAAGAGGCTACAGGATAGCTGCTGAGGGACTTTTTACAAGGGCAAGCAGAGATTGGATGAAGGAGAATGGCTTTAAATTGGAAGGGGGAAGATTTAGATGAGACATTAGGAAGAAATTCTTAATGATGAGGGTGGTGAGGCACTGGCACAGGTCGCCCAGTGAAGCTGTGGATGTCCCCTCCAAGGCCAGGGTAGATGGGGCCTTGAGTAGCCTGGTCTGGTGGGAGGTGCCCCTGCCCACGCAGGCGGGTTGGAAGTGGATGGGCCTTAAGGTCCTTTCCAATCTAACCCAATTCTATGATCCTAAATAAACACGCAAAAACAAACAAAACATGAAATAAACCCCAACAAATGAAAACTTCCTTATGGCATCTCCTACCTGCCTATTACAGCTGTAAGCTAATCAATAAAGCACCATGGTGGCATTCATATTCAAGTCAGGCAGTTAAGGTGCCAATAACCAACTTCACTTTTAAACATGCACACTCCATATTCTTGTCAGGAGCCTTCAAAGTGTCATGCCTTATACTGTCTTTAAAGCTGGCATTTTAAGAAAACTTTTTTTTTAAGAAAACTTTTAGTTTTCTTATTCTGCAGTTTTGGTACATCTGTTTGAAAACCTTTTCCCTGCCCCTGCACACGCAACACAAGACCACCCTGTCAGCAGCAATGCACTCTCCCTCTACTGCTCCTAGGCTATCAGCTCTCTACTTTGTCCATCCCAGGTTCTCTGGCACTACCATCTCCTCACACAGGCACCATTAATCCCTCTAAATGGCTGAAAAAAGATACCGCACGTCTCATTGATGGAAACAGATCCTCAGAGTTGAAATACAAAAGACACAGCATAGGACAACTATAGTAGGCTTATTCCTCCAGCAAAATCTGAGCGAACTGCTCCGATACCAATCTCCCCATGTCACAACTACTGATTCCTGAACACCTTCATTCACTACAGTTACACTGAACATGCTACTGCATGAGAACTCTTCTAGTACCCAACCCCAGGCTGGGAGTGGAGGAAGCAGTATGCAGCTTTAACGCATAACTCTTCATTTCTAAGCACAGTATCGTGAAAGGGCAGAAGATGCCACAGGGCAATCCCGACCACACGCAGCAGCTGTTTAGTCAGTGAATGTGTTTTAGTCCTTAGCTGACTCATCTCAGCAGCCTGAGAGCTGCTGCCAGTACCAACAGTTGTTCGTTCATCTTAAATGCACTCACACTCTAGTCTAATCCTAAAATATCAGCAGAAAAACAGAACACAACAACAGAATATTTACTGAAAAGATCCAGTAGCTTGGGAATAGACATTTAAAACAGTTTTTCAAAGTCTGTGGATCATCCCAAGTGCCTGCAGCTCTATGTATACAAACACCCCAGCAACAGTAACCACAGCTACAGTTACTCAAGGCATGTTGCCTTGAGATATGACTCCAAGTGGAAGACAAGTACATAGAAATGCTAACCAGTAAACAAAAAGGTGCCATTATTTACTACTTTAAAATACCATTTCTTCCAAGTTTTCATATAAAGGAAGAAAAGCAATAGGTTATGGGCAAAGTTCATATTCCAAACTTAAAAGCAGGCTATTTCTTGGTCAAAAATATTTACAGAACAGGACAGCTTTCCCAGCCTTCCACATAGCATCCAGGGTGGGAAGTGCTGGCAGTACACAGCAATGATGCATTACTAGAAAACACTTATCTTATAACTGAATTGACTTCAGTCTGAGGGGTTTAAGAAAATCCCAGACATACTACCAAAAAAATACATATATAAATAATATAAAGGTCATGAACTAACATGAATTTCTCAGAGATGCAAAATACACCACCAGATAAAAGAGCTAATTTCCACTTCACTGTACACACATCACTGAAAAACATCAAGTTTCTACCTCCAGGTCTCTCAAGATATTTTTTTTTGTTCCCATTTCAATGTTCAAGTTATTAACACCTACAAATCACAAAGTCTTGAAAAAGAAAACCTGCATCTAACGGTGAAGTTCACTCAGATAGAGCAGGTCAACCTAACCATTTCTGACCATCAAAAAGGAACTTTTGTACCCTCTCCATCCTCCATGATTACCTTGTGCCAGCTCTGGCACATAGCAGAATATTCTCCCATACTTGCTGTATTCATTAATCTGGCAGAAAGTCCATGTTTCTCTGCTGGATTAATGAGTTCAGATGGCTCAGTGCACCAGAACTGGCCCAAAAGAGAGAGCAAGATCAGGCAGCCAGGACAAGAGGCAGAAGAAACATAACTTCTCCCTTCTTTTAACCATCCTGTGTCTGTACCGCAAAAAAACCATCTCTTTCTCCTTTGACTTCACCCTTCCCTTGTGCTGCTGCTAGCATATACATGCAGCCAAGGGACAACCAGTATCAGGGCTCTATCAAATAGACCCAGCCAAAAATTTGTCTGTAGGCTGTGACAGTGACGACTACCCTTCACTGGCATGAGGTTGCTGGTCTAGTTCATCATGTGGATGCACGGGTCCTAATGCAAAAGCAGGAACAGAAATGGAAACAACATAATCATCTTTTGCGGCACGAACTCAGACTGGCTTAAAGTAACTGCATTTGCTCTTCAGGAAGAGGTTTCAGTTTGGACGTAGGACAACAGAGGTTGACATTTCATTTAGGAAAAAAGACAATAAAACATGACTTAATATGAACAATATGTTACAGGAATGTCATTAATTACGTAACATTTGAAAAACAACAATTTTTCTTAAGGCAAGCGGACTAGTTCACGAAGAAGGGATTATGTTTCCAGATGCCAGTGAATTGTCTTCTTATTGCTTATTTTCCTGAGTCTAGTTAGCTTTAGAGAAAACACCTCAGGAAAATTCAAGTGTTGTCTTACACCGTGGCACTTCTTGCACATCTGCATCAATCATTATCACTCCCATCTGAGTGCAGAAAGCCAGCATATGCTCTGATAGACAAATCAGTGTCTACCCCACTAGGCTAAATCCTTGTGACGCTGAATGGTTTTATCTCAAGTTTTGTCCACATCTTAGTTCACACAGTGAAAACATTACCAAAGAGCGCACAAAGTACAAGGCACCTTTCTTCCCTTGTAGGAAGCGCTACATTAAGCTCTAGTAAATCCTCAGCAGCAATCAGCAATGAGTGCTGTAAATCACCCAAGCATACATTACTACACTTTGAGATAGAAATCTATCAGCACCTAAACCAAAAAATGTTAAGACTAAGGAAACTACTTTTATTTCCAAATTTGCAAGCTGTTTTAAAGGAGTTCATTCTTAACATAAGAAGGGACTCTAAGCAGTTACTATTTCTTTATTGAAAGACTGCCATTCTTAGGGAGTGTGCCTGCAAATAAGTTTCATAGGCAGCTCAGTAGAATTACTTTAAGTTTCATAGGCAGCTCTGACTCTTTTTTTCTTTTCCAGTAAGGGAACCTATAGTCTAAACTGATTACTTTTACCTAACAGGTACAACAATAGCTAAACCAACATGGCATCAGCATAACAATCTCTGACATAACTGCATGGGCAAGAAGTTTAAACTTTTCAAAATTAGAAACATCACGAAACACGTTTCACACAGCACCAGATGGTCTTTATAGAGCCATTAGTACAAGTTTTCGGATTTAGTGAAGTATGATGACATGCATTTTACATTTAGGATTTAAATACACAGTTAAGGCATAAAATTGTCTATTCTATTTATAAGTATTCTCTATACAGTAAGATCCAATTCACTACAGAATTTCAACATCACCAAACATAACTGATAATAGAAATGGCAGAGTCTTCCTCTTTCCTGCATTTACAGTAAATAAGTTTATGTACACAAAGGTTTCCAAAGCATCATACCCTGTATTACAAATTTATTACTCCCAGCAATGAATTAAACATTTTCAGTGCAACTTTACCTAAAAACAAAGCACTCACAAACATAGTACCTCAAGCTAATCTATCGCACGTAATAGTGAGAACACCTTTGCATGTAAAACACAGGCAAGGGCAGACCAAATTCTGCAAGAACTCAGAATCATATAGGTTGCAAAAGACCTTTAAGATCATCAAACCCAATGATTAACCTAACACTGCCAAGTTCACCAATAAATCATGTCTCTAAGCACCACACCTACACGTCTTCTAAATACCTCCAAGGACCGTGACCTAACACTTTCCTGGGCAGCCTGTTCCAATGCCTGACAACCCTTTCCATGAAGTAATATTTCCTGATATCCAGTTTAAACATCCCCTGGTACAATGAGAGGCCATTTCCCTTTTGGCCTGTTGCTTTTTACTTGGGAAGAGATCAACAACTATCTCACTACAAGCTCCTTTCAGGTAGTTGTAAAGAGCAATAAGGTCTCTCCTAGAGCAATGGTTAAATGCCACTTAAGAGCAACTCACAGCTTGATAATGTCCACCCCCCTGCCCAATGTGTTCTAGTGCAGACAAGGCTTTATGGATAACTTAAAGCATACTTCACAAAATTCAGTACTTAATGCTACAAAATTTTCCTGCCATTTTAGCACTCCAAAGTAACCACAATCTTCAAACACGAAGACCGGAATTAATTTTTGAAATTAAATCTGGTACAAGCAGAAAATAGTGAAGCATCCTCATGTTCCCTCTGAAATATCTTTTCCACACACGCTGGTCTAGAAAATATGCCATGCTAGAGGGTTTGCAAAATGCAATATGTCAATCCAGCTGTACATTCAATGTTAACATGTTCCACGTTGGTGAATAAGAAAGTAAAAATGAAGCAACAAAGAATCATATTTAGTTATTCGCTGTGATCATCTAACATTTTAGCAGAACTCAAAACCCTCCTACTTTTTAAGCGTCATACAGAGACAATATGATATTAAACATTATAACTCATCTAAACCAGAACCTGCAATTACTTTAAACAGGACACAACCCTTCTGCATACACTTCCTGCCTAGATTTAAAAATTTAAGAAACAGTGCATAGGAGAAACATAACCATTGACTCTCAGGCACAGCTGCTTTACCTGCATTTGTATATGCTAATATACTCTTTCATATTTTAAGGTAGTATTCTGAAACTGTAAAGCCAAGGTAGGGTCACCTCTGCTGCAGGGCAGTAATCTTCAGTCATTAGGGGCAGCAGTGGCTTTCTAGGTGTTAACTTTTCATCACTGTTCAAGTCACAGAAGCAAGAGCAGCTCATAAATACATAACCAGTATCTCCAAATACTGTCCTCCTACCAGTAACAGGAAAATTGCGGTTGCACTTAGAGATTTTTTTCTTCAGTGACTGAAGGTAATGGCATCTACAGATCTGTATACATTCTATAATTTTGTAAAGTAAGTTAAATAACAAATAATAAGGGCTGACATCAGAACAGATGCGCTGTTATAGCTAAATTTAACTTGTATCTAGTTGCATCACAGTAATTCCCTAATACAGCTACATTTAAACCAGTTTAAACCTTCTTTACATCTGCTTAGCTCAGAATGACTTAAACAACAAATGCACCTACGTTACAGACTTGCACATACAGGTATAGTTTTTTTGTCGCCAATTCACTATTTTGTGCCTCATAGACCGGTAATCCAGCCTCAAAGAAAAAGCCAGCTGAACAGCTTAAATCTTTACTTGGTTTACTTGGAGGTCACCAGACTTGAGTTTTAACAGGGGAAGGAGTTGTAGGACTAATCTGCTTCAAAAAAAGTTTGATCCAGAACACAGTCATAACTAAAAGCAAAGTCAGCCAGCTTGCCAGGACACTCACACAATTCTTCCCAACAGCAGAGCCATGGGGACATAATAAACTCAGCACGGAGAAACAAAATATTCTATTGGCACAGGTATTCACAAAGCTAGTGTGTGCTAAAACTGTAGCTGTGGGGCTTAAGTGCATTTTGCTGTCCGTGTGTCGGCATACACACTTATACCCAGCAAAGCTGAATGTAAAGCTTACTTTAAAAACATGGTGGTCACAACTAAGCCAAACATACACAAAGGCACTGTAATTACATGCAACATGCAATTATGAGATGAGTTATAGAAACTCAAAAGGAAACTCCCCCTCAGAAACATTAGTACTGCTGCTCCAATATGAAAGCTTTAGCGCTGTCGCATTTCCTATACAAAGGGGAGAAAAACATGTAAATTTTCTTCTTGTCAGAAGAAGGGGAATGTATTTGTAAACTCTCCAACAAAAACAAGGAAAGGCAAATCTCATACTTAAGATTTTTTTAAAGAATAAGTATTTTTGTACATTAATCTAGAATACCACAATGACAAACACTGTATCAGCAAGTTACGAAACTATTTATGCTTCAGGCAAAGTCAAACAAGCTAGTTCATACTTGCCTTCACTCAATTTTAAGATGGCCCAACTGACTTGGCTTAATTTAGAGAGTACTTACCCTCTAACTCCACCAAAAAGGTTGGGGGATAACAATAATCTCCCATGAGAGGTGGTGATAAATAGCTGTGAATAACACTACTCTCTAATGGCTCACCCTGTCAGCAAAATTAACATCTCTTTGACTTAAATTAAGTTGTACCTTCAATAAATAGTTATAACAGGTAGGTAAGACCTGCTTAGGCATAAGGAGAAAGTAAGTCAGAATTTTAAGCAGCACTATAAATAAAATAAAATAAAATATGGAATATAGTGGCAAGAAAGGAAGATACCTGGTACGAGAGATATTTACAAGGGAAAATAAGAAATATGTCCAAATGTAGGGCAGTTGTTCATGAAAATACATAAGTAAGTAATTCAATACCCTAAAAAGTAATTTTTAAAAATCCACCTAATGGCTAAAATTCTTCATTTAAAAAATATTGTGGGCACTTAGTAATGCATGTTGTACGTTACAAGAAGCAAAGAGAAGTGTTTTCATTTTATTGTCTTAGTAGTATATATCAAGAACCATATACTGAGGAACATCTCCTCCTCCTTCCCTCATGATTGTTCAAGTAGCACTATTCAACATACTGTAGATGTACAACAGCTACTCAATAAATATTGGATCAATTACACAAAATGTTAAGAAGACATCAAAAAGCTCACAAAGCTTTTGCAATTTAACAGCAGAAAAAAAATGGAAAAGTGAATCACATGACCTTCCCCAAAAAAAACCAAAAAAAAACCAGAAAACCTTTTTTAAAGACAGGCCTGGAACACAGTAACCCTAGAGAAAAGCCTCTTTGCTATTCTTTTCTTGAGGACAACCTTGCCATCTACCCTAGATAAAATGTAAGAGTGACATGAAGGCTTTATTTTCTCCCTCAAAAAGCAGCAAAACCCTGAAGACAGAATTAGAAGGACCAACAAAAGCATTACCAGCCTAGAGTAACACTGACATTTACACCAAAAACACGTTTGTGCGTGCTCTGTGGCCCAACAACAGAGCTGACAGAACCACACATGAAGAGGCTCTATAGCACCCCAGAGTTCACTTACTCCAACCTCCTGCTCAGTGAAGGGCCAAGAACAGTAGGTTGCATCCACCTGGGTTTTGAGCACCTCCAGGGATGGAGACCTCTCTGGGCAGGTCTTCCAACAGAATGGCCATTCTCACAGTTAAAAGATCCTTCCTCACACACTATCAGAATTTTCATTTCTGCAGCTTGGGTCCATTGTCTTTTATCCTATTGCTATGAAATTCTGAGAAGAGCCTCACCTCACCTTCTCTATACTCTCACCAGGCATTCACTCTTCTTCAGTTGAATACATCCCAGCTCTCTCAGCCATGTGCTTCGGCTCCCTAATTCTTCTGGTGGCCCTCAACTAGATTCACTCCAGTATCTCAGCATCTGTTTTTTGTACTGGAGAGGCTAAAATTGGACACAACACTACAAGGCACAGTCCCAAAAGTGCTGAATAGAGGGGAAAACCCACCTCTCAACATCATTCCCACATCCTTACTTATACAGCCTAATTCAGCCTTACACAGTCAGCCTAATTCACCTCAATGGCATGCTGCTGACTCAGGCTTAACTTGTTGTCCAGCAAGTACATTGGGTTGTTTCATCCTAGATGAAGGACTCAGCATTTGCCTTTGTCAGTCTCACAAGGTTCCTGGTAGCCCATTTTTGCTAAGATCTCTCAATGGCAGTCCTACCCTTCAACATGCGATAGAGCTGACATTCCTCCAGGTTTGGTACCATCTGGGAACCTGTTGACGATGTACACCATTCCTCCATCCCAGGTTGTTAATAAAGACATATAACAGTATCAGCCTCAATATCAACCCCTGAGAGGCTCTATTAACCATCTGCTGCCACTGGAACTTGTACTGCTGATCACAACCTTTTGACATAATGGTCCTGCTACTTTTCCAATCACTTTACAGTTCACCTGAGTCCCTATTTCACCAATTGGGTTACAGGGATAACATAGGAGACCATGCTGAAGGCCTTGCTGAAGTCCAGGTACACACACCCACTGCTTGCTCCACATCCACTGAGCCAGACATCCCACTCTACTATGAATCTATTACACGATGCTATGTTAGCCCACACCTCCACCAATCTGAAATATGTCTGCTATAACTTCTTTAGGCAAGCCCAAAAGATTTTGAACTCTGTCCTATCACTGCCCTTAGAATCAGCAGCAGCTTACTTCCTTCATGGAGCAAGAACCGGTTCTAATTACTGGCTGGAGGAATAAATAACTCAAGAGGAAGTGATGTGCTACCAGCAACCAAAGGCAATTTGCTGCATCCCAGCTAACACAGTCAACTATTTCACCTGCGTTTTTCTTCTCCTAAGATACCTCTCACTAATATTGTTTTTCTCCAATAATTCACAGCCTCCAAGGCTGTAATGATAACAATTTGAAAGACAAAACCCAAAATATTAATAAACTGCTATAGCAATCAGCATGTATGATTTGTTGTACCACTGACAGTCCTGTCAGGCTAAATGAGAGAAAACTGTCAATATCTCATTTTAAAAAGTTCTTCCCAATTAGGATACATTTTCATTTACAGTAGCAGTAGAAAGCCAAGTACCACATTTAAACATCTGGTTTACTATTGCAATTGCAATTTGATATTGCTGAGACAGATAAAACCTGTGTTGTTAACTACTACCCCATTCTTTTAAAACAAATCTTTAAACGCAGATTAAACACCTCTTCAAATCTATTTAGCTCAATGTGTTGACCTACTACCACACCACAACAAGCAGAGATGCATACAAATATAAATCCAGCCACCTAAGCACGTGTCAAGGTGCAATCCTATTGACAGGAGTTAAACCAATACAATTATACTTGTGTAGATCACTACCGACATTCTTAATAAAGATTTTTTTTAATTAATATGTTCCTGCTTCAGGTTTATGAAACATTACCTGGTTTACATTACTCAATATAACACTCCAGAAACATTTTAGCATGAGAGTTTCAAAATCTCCCTACAAAATAAAGCTGGTGGTTTATAAGTTTCTTTCTGCCCATCACCTGCAGTCACTCCTCACCAAAAAAATCCCATGCATACATAAATCAACAGTTTACAAGCTTTGAGACAGTAGCAGGTAATAAAGTAATAATGTAGGCATTGCTGCTTATAGTTTAAGTTCCCCATCTTGTAACTATTCTATCTGGAAAGAATCTTACACGATGTCTCAAGTGACATTATGAAACTCATCAATTCAGAGGGGCTTTCATGACCAGAACCAGCAAACATGTCTTTCAATAGCCTTCTGGTCCCCTCTTTCAGGCAATATCCTAACTACACCAGCAGAAGATCAGCTACAAATATGCAGAAACTTACACTCATTTCATCAAGGAAAATATTTTTCGACTGTTTTCTTGTGTATCAGTGTAACACATCTACATTATAAATAGCACTGGTATGCACACATAAGAAAAAAAAATTTATTGACCCCCAGCAGAAGTTTCAATTACAAATATTATCTCTAATATCAAACAGCTCTAGGTTGAAGTTTAACATAAACATACAGGTTTATAGGAAGATTATAAAGACTTTTCAGATAACTTCTTTTTTTCTAATGCTTAACTCTGCTTGTATGAGTTTAAGTCAATGCGTTCAGCACAGAGCTGTCAACATCAACCACTAGGAAAGCACAGCAATGGGGCAAGAATCCTCAATAGAGAAACAAAAGGGTTATTTTCTTTCTGGGGATTCCCACCCCACAAACCTTCACGGTGGGGGAGTCTATACTATCTTTACTCAGCAGAACTGCTACTTTTTGTTTGTTTAAGACATCTGCTGACAGTGAACTTTTTACAAAGCAGTATGGTAGCTCAGAAGGGAAAATACCATGGTTTAATTCTTTCACTAGTGGAGGAATCTGTACCCCTATGTCCATCTTCCTGGGGAGAATGCAAGCTGCAAGTCAGAGTCTTCTCTTCTAGACAAGTGTCTGTTCATCTCGCCTATTTGAGGCTGTTTTTAAAAAAAGACTCTAGGTTTAAAAAAAACACATACAAACATAATGAAGCATGGCTCTAAAGTTTAGTGATCGGAAACTTGGGGAAAAAAGGGCAGGAAAACATAGGCTTTATATGTTTCCTCCTATCAGAAAACAATCAACATGTAAAACTGAGGATCAAAGCCTGCATGTCTCCAGTGTTGGAGGGCAATATCTTATACATCCTTTTTCTGGCTCAGTGAATTATGAATTTTTTGTTTTGGACAGAAACACAGCTTCAGCCAGGAGAACTGAAGACAATACACAGCTTGGCAACTGGGATTTTCACCGGAAAAGTGAACACAGTGGAAGACATGCTTGATCCCTCCAGGCAGAAAAGGAATCTGAAGCAGGGTCTACCACATTCTGAACTATTGCTTTAGCTAACAGGCGTTAAAAAGTAACAGCAGCACCTCTTCTTTCAACTGTCTTCTAAAGCTGTCTCTGTACTTTATAGAAGACTGACTCTGCAGCACTCTGGGCATGATCGGAGAATTCTCACCTGACTGAATTCCCCAGGAGACTATGGCAAGATAACAACATTCAGAAAGCAGACAATCATGAGCTTGGCATCATGGTAACATCTCTCATGCAGGTCGTAAAAAAAATTCAGGTATCCTAGGAACTTTAAAGCTATTGGCTTTACCACATACAGCACTTAAGCACCTTTGGTAAGAGACTGGGGGTTTTCAGGACCACAGTTTTGACTGCAAGCACCTAGAATGGTTCTACTAATGTATTTCTATGAACCTACTTATTGACAATAATGAGAGGGCAGAGGGATCAGAATCAGAGGTATAACCTCATGTCAAGATTGCACTAAGCACTTTCATATATTCCCAAATTCATTAATGAGAGACATTTTTAACACTAAACTACAGAATACTTTTGGATGATACATTGAAAATAGGAACACTAGTCAATTAATTCCAGTTTAAGTTACCTATCTACCCAGAGCTATTATTTTTATGTAATGCAAGTTAGCAAGCTCCATAGGGTGAAAAAGCTATCCATTGTAATAAATGCACATCTGACATCTATCAGTTTAATCATTATAATTTTTTCCCCAATGTATTATTGTTAATTCAATCTACCTGTTCGATCAGCAGCATCCATTCTCTGGGCAGAACCCCACAGACATCCCCAAGCACGTGTCTGCTTTGGCACATTGTTTAAATAAACCTACTGGAAAATGCACAGGCATAACAGACAATAGAAGAGTCAGAAAACCACCTATGGTTATTATTTTAAATTCAGGTTTCAGTTATCTGCATAGCACCAACACTAGCAATATGGTAATTGCAACATTTTTCTATCGTTCACATAAGAGCTTTCAACGTTTTTTCTCTAAGCACAGTGATCCTTTGTATGAAGCATCACCGTGCTACCTTTACAAGGACAATGCTGCTGATCAACTAAGTGTAGTACTTCCCAAATAGTAAAAACCAACTGAGCAACAACTCATGCATAACACTCTATCAAGCTTGTATATTACATTCAGTCCCCTAACCTGTGTCACCGATTTAATAATGTAAAGGTTCTGGCTGAACAGTCAGCCTCAAGTTCATAAACACACATGGAAGGCATTCCCAGAGCACTGTCTCTGGGCACCAGGGCATTCCTTAGCGAACAGTAATTGGGAAAGACCTCTGCTTCTTTCCCTCCAGCCACTCTAAATGGCACGGAATTTTTGTGTTGCAATTTGCAAACTGTTTTTTGTTACCCATCTCCTCTGCCCTACAACACAAAGCAGAAAAAATGCCTTATGAATTACATCCCGCTTGCACTGCATCAGCACATTCAGGCAGAGGCAAGAGACTGAAGAAAATACCAGATGCAGACCTGAGGGTTCTGCATGCAGCATCCCATTCCAAAAAAAAAAAAGACAATCTGAGATGCCTGACTACACAGCACCGTTTACAATCTGAAACCTGTCAGGAAAGGCAAATACTAGAAGCGATGCACTTAAAGTTGATGAGTAACCCCACTTGGCAGCCCAGCATCCATTCAACTGGAGGGGCGACGGGTGCATGCGGACAGGAAAGCACTCATTGCTCTTCCTTGCTGTTCACCCCGTGGAGGATCGGACAGCCCAGAGACAAAACGAGGACCCGACGGAGGGGGATCCAACTCACCCGGCCGCGGAAAGCACGGTGCGGGAAGGGGCACCTACCCCTTCCCTGCCTCCTCCTCCTTGGCTCCCTGCCGAGCGGGGGCAGCTCCCTCGGCAGACAAAAGGGAGGCGAGGATTCCCCTCGCGGGCCGGGAGCGCCCGGATATCCCACAATCCCCGCGGCCCCGGCGGGAAACCCTTCCCCGCCCCCCGCGGCCCGTTCTACCGGGAAACCCCGGCCTGGAGCGTCGCACGTGGGGCGCGAAGGGGGGCGGCGGCTCCTGCCGCCGCAGAGAAGGCGCCAAGGTTGGAGGGGAGAAGGACGAGGAGCACAGAGGGAATAGGAAACACGGTGTACGGTGGGGGGAGACATGAGAAGGACAAGACACACGGGGGCACAGGGAGAGCGGGGAGACACAGGGGAAAGGGGATCAGGGAGAAAAGGCCGAGGAAAAGGAGAAGGGAGGGACGTGGGAGGGTACCGGAGGGAAGGAGGGGGGGGGGGACATAGCAGGGCACAGGACGTAAGGGGGGAGACACGGGGGGTGTCACAGGAAAAGGGGGAGCACTGGGGTAAGAGGGGGCACACGGGAAGACACAGGAAAGAAGGGGAGCACATGAGAAGGGCGCACGGGGAGAAGCGGGAGGACACGGGGATCACAAGAGGACGGGGTCTCACAGAAGGGGGGTGGGGGAGTCCCTGGGGGTAGGACGGAGACAGTGGGGAATGTGAGAGAGCAGAGAGATGGGGAGGACCACAAGGAGAAGGGGGAGACACAGCGGGAAGTGAGGGACACAATGGGAAGGGGGGGAGAAGACACGGGGGAAGGGAGGCGAAGGGGGTGGGGGTGCCATGAGGAAGGTGCCCCGCCGCGCCTCCCTCACCTGCTTGCTCCTGGTGTAGGGCGGCCTCGCAGCGTTCAGGTGGTACCGCCGCGTCCGGATCTTCCCGCTGCCGCCGGCGGTGCCGCCACCGCCTCCCGAGGCCATGGTGGGATCCGGCCCCCCGGTCCCCACGCACCGCAGTGTCCGGCCCTAACCCCCCCTCCCCCCCCTCGCCGCCCGCACGCGCCGCGCCGTGCGGCCTGGTGCGGGGGCTCCGCGGCCTGCCCTGCCCCGCCCCGCCGCGGCGCGCGCGCGCTCGCTCCCTCCCTCGCGCTGAGCTCGGCGCTCTCTCGCGGGGCGGACGAGGCGGGCGGGCGCGCGCGCGACTCGCGTCGCCCGCGCTGGCGCTTCTTTCTGTTCGCTCGCGCGCTGCCCCGGCACCCGGCCGGCCTCGCGCTGCCCCGCGCGCCCGCCTGCCCGCTCTCTAGCGGCCGAGACGCCGCACCCCGCCTCCTTCCC